>JAREIS010000112.1:1200000-1800000 GCA_030060385.1 Muscicapa striata striata | reverse complement strand
TGGCCCCGAAGAGGCTGTGGTAGGTTTCCCCTAAGGCTGCAACCTAGTACAGTGCCACAGCCACTGCCCTGAGTGGTGCTAGCAGCTGGCCAGGGGTGCTGGCATTGCTGGGAGACTTCCATGACCACCCCCCCATCCCACATACCTGACAGGAAACAACATCAACACTGATGCCTTCTAATAAAGCAAATTGTTCAGAATTACCACTCTAGCTCATAAAAAAACCCAATATTTGCTGATCAGAAATCATGTTTTATTTGAAGTGTTCCAATCAACTCCCCTGCAGCCCCTGGCAGGCAGAGCTAGCAGGCTGGGCAAATACAGAGGCCCCTCCTTCTGCAGCAATGGTGAAGGAGTTTTCATATCAATTACTTTAATTATCTCATTTGGAAAAACACACTTTCCACCAAGATCTTTCGAAAAGTTAAGAAAGAACATTGAAACAGATATATCTGCCACTGCAAAATTCACACATTCTTCAGCAAGCTGTGGCGTTGGGCAGCTTTGGCTGTGCTCAGCGATAGTTGGCATAGTCTCAAATTTGTTTATGTTGTTAGTTTTTGACAGTGCTGCATTGCAAAGACATACCAGCAGCAAGAAAACCGAGAGAGCTGGTTTTGGCCAGAAAATAAGAACATCAGAGGAAAAAAAATAATCTTTTTTGTTTTTATATATATTCTTGCATATGTTTTCATATTGTGTGTGAATAGAAGTGTGTATATATATATATATATATATATATATATACACGTACATACATGGATATACACATTATATATATGTATATAAAACCTAACAGCCTGCCCCTGCTGCACTCGTCCAGTGAACTGGGAGATCCTGCAGCCTGACAGGCACCACTAAAGAGCAACATAATTAAATGAAGAGCTAGAAGGTTACCTTGGGCTGTATTTTGGAAGATCACACTCCCATTCACCATCTATCATCCCGAGTGAAGGGTTGTCCAAACTAGGCTTTAAATTACACACTGCAAAAATTCCCACCCAGGAAATGCTTGCATTGCTCAGTGCTAAGTCAACAACCAGTCCCGGTTCAGGATCAGGCACCTCAGCCTTGTCTCCCTCCAGAGTGTGCCCAGAAATTCAACGGGATGTTTTTCCCTTTTCACACGGTAGTAAACGTGAGGCTTGGGATCACGCAAACGAAAAGAAAAGAGAGGAACAGAGATGACAAAGAGGAAAAAGCTGCCTTGCCTTTGTCCGAAGTGGCCGTTTCTGCGCAGGTTCCCCGGTGGCTCTGGGATGCGGCAAAGAGCGGAGAGCAGCAGCGGCAGAGCCCAGCCAGCGCTCGCCATGGGAGGGTACGGGCGAGGGCCGCGGGAGCCCGTTCCCGGCTCTGCCCAAGGCAGGGACACAGAATTAATTGTGTCAGTGCTATTGCACAACACTGTTGCCTTGACACTGTGTCATGTAAAGATTTTAAACTGCCTCTTTATTAGTCATCCTCTATTCATTTTAATTGTGCCTGATAAGCAGGGCCATTTCATCTTTGTGTGTTCTGTACCCGTTTATCGTGCGTATTTATGTCGCCCAAGAGGCTTTCAATCTCTTCCTGAAGCAGTTGGTAGATGCAGAGGAATGAGGAGGCATTGCCATCACAGCCTGCTGGGGCTCTCACCATTTGCTTGCTACCTTTTCAGGGCCCTGCTCTCCCAGTGTGGGCATCTCCACAGGTCCTTTATCCTGGCACCAAAAATGCTCTGACAGAGGCTTAGGTTAATGCCTGGGAACCAGTAAGAAGGGATAGGCTAATTGCAACGTGCACCTAATTTTTTTTTTTTTTTTCCAGGATCAAGTGCTGTAGGTGTGTGCTTAACACCACGGGACTCACTTTGATCTGCTCCCAGGACAGAATTTTCTGTGGATTAAATTTTTGCCTCTGAATTAGGGTATTGGTTATTTAATAAAATCAAAGCTGGGAGATGAATAACTAATTATATAATTTAATGCAAAGAATACAGTGAAAGTTTATGGAATATTTTAGTCTCACTTATTTGCAACATAAAAATATACTGCCTGAGAGTTTACCCGTGTGAACTCTGTCCCTGGAATTCCTTATCTAGGCCTTATCTTTGTGAAGTCTGAAGTTTCACTGAAAGTTCCTGGAAATAGTGCATTTTCCCTTCTATGGTATTATGACCTTCTCCTCACCTCAAACATCCCCTGTGTTTGCAGTGGGAGAAGGAAGGGCCTTTGGCCAGGGACAATGCTGCCTACCTGTAAGAGCAATGCAGTCAGGTGTCACAGCTGCTTGCCCAGTACCTGGAGCACTGCTGGCACTGCACGGACTGTTTGCTTAGAGCACACATCTGCTTCAGGAAAGTTAGCAGAGTCCTTCTCCATGTGGAGATGGATCTATTCTCTGGGTTTATTTAGTTTCACCTTAATTTTCCCCATTTAAAAAGACTCAAAGCTAGAATTCAGGTTTGAACCAGAATCATGTGACGGGATGGGTAAATCCCATTCTCAGTTAACTTCATGCCATTGTTCTGCCATTAAAGGCAGAACAAAAAACACATTTACTTCAGTGTGAACAGGATTTCCCCCCTAGCATAAGATCTTCCATTCCTGTGGGCTGAAATGAGCTTCTCTGCGTACTGTCCTACCCAGTATCTTTGAGGGCCACTTGGAATATTTATGCAACTGCTTAAAAGTACTATAAACATACATGGATCTCCATTTGGGACAAAATTCCACCTAAGCTTTTGAGAACCAACAGGAATATTTTCATTTCCATCACCCAGGACTTTATTTTGTTAGAAAATGGTTTAAGATGGTTCTTATAGAGTCAACAGTAGTACCCAAATTTTGTGTGTATTTAAGGCCCTGTGTTGGGCCTCTCCTTTGTGCTGGAGTAATACCTTGGTCAGATAAATGAATGTATTAATTTGAAAAGCTGAGAAGTGCCCAAGTCATATTTTTGGCCCAGAAAAAGATTAAAGAATACTTTTCATGTGGCTGGTCATACTTCCAAAAATAATTATTATTTTTGTAAGTGAAAAAAAGTGTTCTGTCTTAACTGCAGTAAAATTTTCTCTGAGAATTATTCTTGTGATCTGTTATTCTGCCTAACTCAAAGAAGGGAGGGGGGAAACTTGCACAAACAAGAGTATGGCTGCCTTCTCCTGTCTATATCCTTATATGAGAGCATACAAGCTAAAGCTAAAGCTCTTTGACTACATTTTAACTTGATCCCACAGGATAATGTACCTAGGAATTAATTTTCTTTGATGCTTGGTTGATATCTTCTGGAGACTGTGCTGAAGACAAATTCAGACTACTGCATTTAAATATGGGTTATGTCACCTCTGATTAGTATAATCAGCTACCAAGGAGCCTCTTGAACAGGGACATAAAATAGAAACTTAATAATAATTATGTTAAAGGCGCAAATGCACCTGAATTCAGCAGGCAAAGGACAAAGGAGCAGAGGGAGCACCAGGCAACAGCAGCAGCTGCAGACATGCTCTTGGATGAAGCACAGAGGAAGAACAGACAAGTCACTGCAGAATTACTGTCTATTATCTCCAAGTGCATCCTTCCTAATACATCATAGTGGTTACTACTTAGCACATTAAATCTACATTGATAAACATGGATATTTCCTATTAATACTTACGCTGAGCTTTATTCGTTACTACTTAGCACATTAAATCCACATTGATAAACATGGATATTTCCTATTAATACTTACGCTGAGCTTTATTCATACGAGGTGGTATCGCTTTAAAGCTTCTCTCTGGTGCTTGTCTAGTCTTGTTACTTGATCCTATACACAGCAGGTAGGAATTGTGCAGGCCAACTATTCCTTGCACTGAAGGTTTACACTTCCTCTCTTGGGCCTTTACTTAGTACACATGCAGAGATAACATTATCACCTTATAGTTTTCAACATATTGGATTACAGCAGCAACTGCTGACTCCAAGACAAAACCCAATGAGCTTCTGGCCAAACATACCAGATGGAAAGTTCCCTTTGTCACCTGGACTTCCCACGGCAACCCAGGGTCTGACCAGACACCCAGGTTGTACCTGTGGGTGATGAAGGACACACTTGTTGGGAAGGCTGTGCTGGTACAGGAGCCGCCTCTGCCCATATCTCCCCATCTTTCTCACAGCTACTGTCATTCTCCTCCTCTGTTCTGCCTGGACTGGGCTATGGCCAGAGGGCTCCCACCTATATCCTCATCTCCTCCCAAAACTGGGTAACTGGGTCAGAAAGTGGCATTAGGGTGGCTGTGACTTGCAGGCAGTTTCAGAGGCCCCCCCTTGCCCTCTGTGCAGCCTTGCTGGTGGGAAAACCTTCCCTCTGCAGAACCACCTGCAAGGGGATGCTGAGAGAAGCTACTGCTGATTTCACTTTGTAAGGAAAGCAAATTCTTCTTTTTCATGGCCAAGTGACCTGTGTGGCCCTTTCCCAGCTCTGTACAAGAAGACAATAAAATCAAGGCTATTTAAGATGGATAAGGATGCAGCAGAAAGCAAACAGGACATTTGTGTGGAAAATATAGTGGACCTGACACTTCTACCACACCCTGATTGGCAAACACTGAAAAAGCAATACAAGTATATCTGTGTCTATCTGTGTATGTACCTGATAGATACCATGCAAACTCACTCACCTCAAACAACCACTATGGAAAGGCATAGTTTGACAGTCAGATTATAAATGTCAAGCAGTGGCTTTTTCAGCATAAGCTGTGCCAGTGGTTCTAAGAACTAAGCAGCCTGATGGTCTCGAGGGACCACTGACAACACAAGCCAGACACTGGAAAGGACAGAAGCTTGAAAGCACAAGGCCCAAGTCAGGGCTCTCCAAACACCTCCCTTAATGGTCATTCTAGGATACATAAAAAAGAAAATGTATGTCCTTCATCCCTGCACCAAAGTCAATAGGGTTCTTGGGTAATTTCCACTGTTTTCCTTCTGCCTTTCTTTAGGAAAACACTGAAACTTTCTAAATAATTTCCTGAATGCATAAAAGAGGTGGACTGATATTCAACAGAGATTTTGCCCAGGGAGAAGGATGGACTGAAAGCTTCACATGTTACTGAAGCTGTGCCACTCTGCTCATACCTAAACAAAAGAAAGTTAAATTGCAAGTCTATGCGATTTTTATCACTGTTTTACCACAAAATGATACTGAAATGTGCAAAAAAATATGCAGATCTGCATGGGATGTTACTGCACTCTACTTACAGAAAAGCTCATGGTTTTTCTGGGCACAGGGGAGGTGCTGAACACCATCAGTGGATTGATTATGGTACTGGAAACCAGTATTATGTGACAGATTTTGTCTACAGTGTTGCAAAAAGTCATCCCTACTAAGAGGAAATTAACTTCCAACGAACATGGGGAAATCAGGTTCATTATGCAGCTCTAAGTGATGGCATTTTTGTGTGTCTACAGAAAATAAGTATATGAGACAGCTGGAATTTCCTCATCTAATGGGAATATCAAGATCAGTTTTTGTCAGGGCTTGTGAATGAGAGACCAGGATTGGAGAGGGAAGCTATCTAGTGAGCATGTTTTCATGAAACTCAGGAAGTGTTTTGCAGAAGTAAGAGCCATGAAAAATGGATTGCATTTTTGGTCTTTGGACTTGGCTCTTTACATGGCCCAGATATGGTGGTGATCATGAGGGCAGTTTTGTACTGCCTCACTTCTCAACCTGATCCCAAATCTTTACTGCACCCCAACTATCTTAGAAACAGTTGCTAGTTCTCTCCTCATTAAGAAACCCCCTCTTACTCCAGGAGAACATCCATCTTGTCTGGCAAGCCAAGCAGCACATTCCCAGCACATTTGCAGGCAGGCAGCCAGATGAGCCTGATTAGGTTCGTTGTGTGGATTTGGTTTTTTTTAGATTTTGGGGTTTGTTTTTTGGATTGTATTTTAATTTCTTGAGTTGGTTTGTTTGTTTGTTTGTGTGTTTTGGTTGTTTTTTGTTTTTTGTTTTTGTTTTGTTTTTGTTTTTTTTTTTGGTGGGTTTTTTTACTTTTTTGTTGTTTGTTGGTTTATTGGGGTTTTTAGGGTTTTTTGGGGGTGAGTTTTATTTCAGCAGTGAGTTTGCATATTTCAGTATGCAAACAATATAGTTCTGCAGAACAGAGCCTGAGGGTTCTCAGAGCACTGGAAACCACTTTTAGGAAAATGCTAGCTTATAACAAACTTTGTTTCAATAAAGAAAAAGGTTGTCCTTCTTTGGACCATCATTGCTGTCATAGTGACATCTAGTTTCCCTGAGTTTGCATCCTTCCCTTGTACATTTAATGCATGCCCCTCGCCCTGGTGGTGGTCCTAGTTTGCAGAATAAGTAATTTCAGCTGAGGAAAAACAGGAGCAAAAGACTCCAAAATAAATTTTTTAAAATGCATTTTTTCTTCTAGAGCTTCAGTCATTTCAGTGGCAGCACTTCAGGTGACCTGCATTAGACAGCACTCACTCAGAGCACTACAAAAGCAGCACTCAGGGGGTTGCTGCCCTGTCATAATCTCCTTCAGTAAATTCAGACACCATGCAGTACCACATACCCAGCACAGACAGTGTCACTAGCACAGCAACTGGTGGGTGGGTCACAATGAAACTATGAAGAGGAAACCTGTCACAAGCCAAAGGAAATACTTGCTTTTCAGTGGAGTGTTTCATCTCCATACGAGGGCTGAAGTTAAGAATGAGAGAAAATTAACTTGTGCCCTGGTCACTAAATGTAGCTTTTCATGCAGTTATTTACTGCATAAAAAGTTGATGGTTCTGTTGTCATGGGAAATAGGGAATACTTGCCATGACAACTGCAGCAGAATGTGGCACATAATCCACTTCACACAGAGCATCTTCCAAAGCAACCACTCCCATTCATACACCCTACAAAATTCTGTGTCCTTGAGGGCAATTCAGTGTGTGTTTTTCAGGCACAGTGGTTAATCTGCACTTTACTGTGGCATATTTCCTTGTGTTTAATTGTATTTATTATTTTGTTCTTACATACCCCTTTCAGAAATATATCTCAAAGCACTTTGCAAAGGTAATCTCTACAAAAAACTTCTTTGTTTATTTTACAGATGAGCAATTCAGACCAAAAAAAAAAAAAAAATCACATGAATCCCCATAGAACAGCAGGATCAGGACTCATGTTTGCACTCACATCACTTGGGCCAGTAACAGGAACATGGCTCTCATTGCAAGAAGGTGGGCTGAAATCTGCAGCCAAAATCTGCACCATTAGGGCAGAATAGCATTGGGGAAAACTTCAGTGAGCCCAGTGCATCTGGATCTCTGATCAATCAGGAACAACATGCCACAGTGATCTCCTTCACTTCTGTTCTGGGGTGCACCTGGGTGGCTGCATGACTGCTGAACATTGTAGGCAGTTTGGGCATGGAGGCACTCCCTGTGCCAGCCAGACCACTGCAGAGAAAGGATTGCACTTCCTGTAGCATTTTGTTCCAGAAGACATTTCTGAAAACATCTTTCCCCATTCACATAAAGGAGCTGTGCATGCTGATCAGAGCTCTGCATGCTAAAATAGAGTGGACACTGTCTTTGCTGTGTTCATCCTGGTCACCCTGCAGCTCCAAGCACCCTGCAGTGGTCTTTGGCAGATGGGCTTCCTCAGGCCAAACCTCATGCTGCTCCTTAACAGGCACAGCTGGTGACACAGGGTGAGCAAACACCACTAGTTTGGGTGGCCAGGTTGCACTTACTTTGTCCTAAGAACTCATTGAAGCCCGGCCATGCCTGGTCCATGGAGCACGGAGTTTTCTAAAATTATTTTCCTTAAAGTAATTTCTGGAGGGAAAAAAAGAGAAAACAACAAATTGTTGTTTTGTTGTGATCAAGAGTTATGAGTGACCTGGAACACCAAGAATGTGCTTGGAGTAAATATATGACTGAGAAAACCATTACCAGCCCAGATGGCTGGTTGGTAATGGCTATTTACCTCTTAACCTTGCCAGACATATTCTAAAGTGCATAATAAGTGACATCTCTCCTTTATCACAAGATTTAGCCTAGAGGGAAACTCTCTCTCTTTGAGTTACCGACGTTAAAAATGTTGGTTTTGGCTTTGGATCTATTTCCCTAATTAAAAAAAAACAGCATTGACAACTTTTTTCCATGGTTTAATTTGCATAGTCACAGTAATTAAATATGAATCTTCAAGTATTGCTGGGCATATTGTAGATTTATCATCAGTGAAACAATCTTCTGCCCATTTTCATAATTATTGCTGTTCAGATCAAAATGGTTATGTGCTGAAAGACTGACAATTTTCTCCTTTTAGTTAAGTTGGCAGTGCTGCATAGAAGTTATGATTCATAATTAAATTAATTTCCATTTGCATATAGAGAAAAATGTTTTCTTTCCTATTTTTTCTTTTGCATTTTACTTTAAATTGTTTCTCAAGATAGGGACTCCAATACGTACTGCAAGGAACAGTACATATTGTACATACCCTTGTACATTAAAGGATATATATATAAAGTACATATCCTTTAATGGCATCCTAGGAAACACTGCTCATGTGCAGCCCTGAATGAGTAACAGGACCATATAAATCACCTGGATATTTCAGTTGATTATCGTGTCTTTGATGGCCAAGAAAGTTTTGCCTGATTGGTATCTAGCTTTTTCTGCTTGCGTGGGTGGTAAATTTTGAAAAGAATTAACAGTGACTTCAAGCCTTTGTTCAGATTGAAGGGCTTGGTTTTTTCCATCTCCACGCAGAGCACTTTTACATAATGGCTGCCCACCAGCTCCATGTACTTCCTTCAGTTCGTATTCCCTGGACAGACCAGCTTTGCACTAAAGAGGAAAGATGACAGGAGAAGTACTTTTGGGCACCCATAAACCCTGGTAGGAGCAGCCTTTGTGATTTCCATGCCTCAGAAAGTGCTGGGCGAAGTGTTCTCCATCCCAATTCTCCAAGCAGGTGGCTGACTAAATGTTACCTGTCCATCAGTCATGCTGTTACACAAGCTGTTCTCAGAGTCTCTGCCTAACTGTTCATGCATTTGTATCTGCTCAGAAACTCTGCTGGCTGTCTTCTTGTCAGTAAATAAATATGTAGCTTCTTGTGAACAAAGTCTTATCAGCTTGAAGAAACCTCTTAAGAATGGTTGAGGTATGAGAACTAGTACAAAAAAAAGCTGCAGACAACTTGAAATACTTAAAGTGGTAAGAAGCCCCAGTGATTTTTTTCACTAAAATCAGTACTTCATTCTAGGGGCCACATAACACTTTCATCTATAAAGGTGAGAAAGGAACAGGCTGTTCCTGTTGCAAGCGCCTTTCATAAACCCTCAGCAGGCATACTCTCTGTGTCTCACTACCCCACTGTTTCTGGGTGCTTCCAGGTGAGGTGCTGCATGGGCACTGCAGTAGCTGCTCAATGCATCTGGTCATTGTGCTGAGAGCTCAGGTGATAGGACCAAAGGAGAAGAGAGATTAAAACCCATAAAGACCTTTATGTTAGGAGGGAACAAGAAGTTTTTCCCAGTCTTGATTAAGCCGAAGCTTTTTACTTCCTGCCTGTGTATGCCTAGGACTCACTGCTGGTGCCTGGACTGGAGCAAAAGCTCTCCTGATACATCCAGGCCTGCAGCTCCTGTCCTCCTGCTGGGAAGATACAGCCCATGATCTCATGCAACTCCTGCACTTCTCATCACATGTCTCAGGGTTTCATCACAGCCTCTAAGAACTAGGAGAGCATTTCTTCATTTTGCAGAAGTCAGATCAGTCTTTTTTGAAAAGCAGCTTTTATCACAGATTAGTGACTGTGAAACTACAGCTTTGGGTTGTGGTGGTTTTTTTCTTCATACTCAGTACAGGTTAGAGTTACAGCTACTGGTGAAGATGGGAAACTTCAACTTTTCAACAGGTTTCCTCTAAAAGGACTTACAATTTGAGATGCAGAACCAATTGACTTTACAATTTCCTGCCAGTCACAGGCAAAATCCATTGTCCACGTAAACATCAGGTGCTTTGCTATCACTGATCAAAACACGCAGGGGCTAGGGAGCAGTAAAATGATCTCTGAAGACCATGTCCTCCTCCTCCCTCCATGACAACCTGGAGATCTCCCTGTGCATGGCCAACATTCAGCTGCATGTTTCTATTTCAGGCCTTGGCTGCTGGAGCTGGCTGGAGCAGTTGATCAGCTTACCTATGGTCTTGCCAGGATCAAGGCTTGAATGAGGGCAAGCTGGCTGTGACCCAACCCAGATAAGTCTAAGGCAGTGCTGACAGGTTGAGGAAGAGAGGGAGCTGGGAGAACTGCTCTCTATGACAATAGCTTGCTTTTTATTGTTCAGATTTCTAGACCCCAGGATATTCGTATACTGGCTTCTGCCCATCAGTTAATTATAAGAAGAATGAAAGATGGTCTGTTTGCTTTTTGTTGGGCTGCTCTTCTGAACCAGAAGGTAGAGCCCATTCTTTTGAACATGGGTCTTTCCTATACCAAGTCATCTAGAGAGTGGACTTCAAAAGCTATCCCTTTACCAGGAGCAATGCAAGCTTTCCTCTGCCCAGGCCAAAGCAGGGTTTAATGTGCAGCTTCCCCTGCCCACAGTGGTGGCAGTAAACAGAACTGCACAGTAAACAGAAATAAGATGCAGAAGCATTTGCATCCTGCGTAGTGGGTGCTGGAAATGTGGGTATCCACAGGAGAGGTTCTTCACCCTGAGGCTGGTTGGCAGAGCTGAGGCATCCCAGATAGTGTTTATTTGTCATCCTTGGAAGAGTAAGTTCCTCCTTTATGTAGCTTTTCTGCTGTTCACAGGTACAAAGGGATGGACCCTTTGGCAGGGCCTGTTGTGATGGATAAGGACTTTAAACTAAAATACTGTTGATTTAGGCTACAATTTTTTTACAAAAAGGGCAGTGAGACATTGACAGGTGTTATAAATATATGACGTTGTTGGCTCTTCGCAAGTATTGGGGTAAATGCTATATGTATAATGTTAAAATAGCATTTCTATATGGATATAGTCTTTGTTAATAGTAAAAGTTAGACATGAGTTTTTTATAGTATGCTTAAACTGCCTGCCTAGTCAAGATAACAGCCTGTGAACAGGTGATGGGGGCCCCGCAACTGACACAACAATTATCAACACTCAACCGACTGCAAAAGGCCTGGACCACCACCCAAATTAAAAACGATAAACGGAGAAATAAAACCACAAGCCAAGAAACACGCATGCTCTAAAAAGGCGGACCCGAGGAGTGGCCATGCTAAACAGTTCCAGAAAAAATTGACTATGCATGAAGGTCTATGAATATGTAATAAATGGATGGATTGTAAAATGTATTTAAAGGGGTGTTCCCAAGGCAGTGGTGTGCTCCTGGCAGCATGCCAAGCAACCAGCCATTTTGACCCTTTGCTTTATGTTCTGTCTCCTATTGTCTCTTTATTAAACCTTTTAATTCTCTCAAGACAGTGAACCGTGTTTTTCACAACAGGTTTCCCAGAGAGGTGGTGGATGCCCTGTCCCCAAGAACATTCAAGGTCAGGTTGGTCAGGGCTCTGAGCAAGCTGATCTAGTTGGAGATGTCCCTACTCAGTACAGGGAGGTTGGATAAGATGACCTTTAAAAGTCTTCTCCAACCCAAGCTATTCCATGATTCAATGATCCTATGACTTAACGTCTCTGTATTGTCACCTTTTCTCATTCAGATGAGTACAAGCAAATGAGCATTTTGCTTGACCTAACAAACAAGACCCCAGATGCAAATGCTAGAAACAAATGTGGATTTTTTCACGGAACAAAACTGCTTGCATGGGACTTAGCCTCGTTGTGGTGGCTCATTTCAACCTGACCTCTAAAGCTGAAAAGCGTTGCCTTGGAGAGTGTTTTGGAATAATACACACTGTGGCCCA
Source organism: Muscicapa striata striata (assembly GCA_030060385.1). Classification (NCBI taxonomy): domain Eukaryota; kingdom Metazoa; phylum Chordata; class Aves; order Passeriformes; family Muscicapidae; genus Muscicapa; species Muscicapa striata. Next base: position 1,788,105 of record JAREIS010000112.1, on the reverse strand, counting down.
GTAAAGATGAACTTTGCCTAAGTCTGACACTTGCATAAATAAGGCTGAACAACCAGGCAGGATTTTTTACTACAAAACTAGTATTGCTTACACTTCCCAGAGGGTGAGGTGTCTCTTCTTTCATGAAGTCTGGTGGGGAGAGAACTTAATTGCATTTTCTTAAAATCCTCTCAGAATGGTAATAGAAGGGACCTCTGCTTCTGTGTCCTCATAAAACCATTAATGGAGAAAATTTTAAAAGGAAATAAGCATTTTTGAATATCAGTTCTCTTCTGGCAGATAACTGTGCTGTGAAGACTTTCTGTCTTAGGCTTCCCTGCATGTTGGAGCACTGGATTTTATTTTTTGGGCCTGAGTTGTATTTTAAGATTAGCTTGGAAGGTATAACCAGGCCAGGGTTTTATGTGCAGTTTCAAATGGGAGTCAGTAGAGCTATATCTTCCAACTGAAAAAAAAGACAACAGAAATATTCCGGCAGAATTCTCTTCTTACATCTACCTATGCTGCGCACAGTGATGGCAAAAAACAACATCTTCTGTGCCACATGCAGGGAGAATGTAGCTTGAAAATAGATGCCCAAAGCACATATCTTAGATGAATATATTTAGCCTAGAAGTGTTTCAGACTGAGAAGTGATCATGCACAATACATTTTCTTTTCCAGTATTATTTTAGTAGATAAGGAGGAAAATTTTATCCTACCTACTCTTATAGATAATCTAGTTAAAGTGGGGCTGAAGGCATAGACTTGAGTGTGAATTCATACTGTGACATGTAGTGTACTCAAACTTTAAGATCTTAATTTCTGGTTCAATGGTTAATAAATCAAGCAGAACTTTCACTGTTAACCCTTTTTAGGGAAAGGAACAGCTAAACTCCAGGATTTTGAAACTTCTTCAGTTAGTTATCCAGTAGAATTTTCAGTGAAAATTATCAGGTGCTAATTTTCAGTGAAAGGTGATACATAAAAGTTCAGAGGGTTGATTGTTTCGTTTGAAGGAAGTAGACAAGTGTGTGAAAAATTGCATGCAAAAGAGAGAGATCTCTGGAGATTTTAGAAGACCCATCCTAAGGAGGGAAGGGAGAGGCCCTCAAGGCTCATACTAGCAGAAACACTCATGCAGAGTGTTGCCATCACTGCTGTCAGGACATTGGTGTGCGCCCATCAGCTCCTTACATAGCTTCTCACGTACTATTGCTGCCTGCTGTTACCATCATGCCAAATTGAGGGTTTTTATTAAGAACACACTTCCAGGTGTTGTTACAGTACCACAAATTTCCAAAGAATGTAGATCATTGCTAATGCAGGAACATATTTCAGACACCACCAACATTAAAAAATATCCTTCAGTATGGGACACAACTGGCCTATTTTGAGAAGTCTAATGTAGACAGCTTTGACAGCCTGTCCCTATCCTCCTCCAAAAGGACAAGTTAAGTCCTAAATTCATCAGATGAAAATTACAAAGTGTAGAGGATACTAGAACTGAGTAAATCACAGAATCATGGAATGGCTGGAGAAGAAGGGATCTTTCTAGATCATAGTGTCCGACTTCCCTGCCTAAAGCAGGTTCACCCAGAGCAGTTTGCACAGAGGAGGGTTTTGAATATCACCAGAGAAGGAGACTCCACAACCTCTCTGGGCAGCATAGCATATATTTGGAACAGATCACACATTTTCTAGTTAATTGGTGACTCCATTACAAAATAAAAGTAATAGACCAAATACAAAAATGCCATGGAGCAGGCAGTGCTATGGCAAATCAGAACTGTAGGATCTGGCAGAGAATAAGCACCACTGAACATTTAAAAACTAAGCAAGCGAACATCCTTTCCTCTGATAAGATAATAGGGTGAGATTTGGCCTGAAAAAGTGGGCTGACTTTGTTTGGCTAGTTCTTTATCTAAATATATTATTATGCACAAGTGAGCTGGCAATTATATTTTCATCACTCATTACATGCGCTGCTCAGAAGTTGCTCCCTTCAGTGACTGGGTACAATCCCAGGGGATACTCCACCAGACCCATCTCAGGAACTTCTGCTGCTTAACATCCCTTCTCCAAAGCCAGGAGCTCACCTCTTTTCCAAAACCAGACCACTTTCACACCAGGAGGACTGGAGCTGTACTTCCTTTTCCTTTGCCAGGGCTCTGGGGGTCTGCATCTCCCTGTGCCTTATAAGTCACACTTGCTCCCCAGTTCCACTGAGAAAAATTATTATGCTGCATGGGGAAATCCTGCCTCCTTGGATGTCCCTGCACAGGCCCTGCTTCTGCCACAGGCAGGGGTCCCTGCCCAGGGGTGGCACTTCCCTTGCTCCATCCCCTGAACTTCTTCCCAAACCTGGCTCACTGCAGCTGCCACCTGACGCCTGTGGCACATCATCTGCTCTATGCAAAGTGCCAGGGAGGGAAAAGGTTTGCTTCATGCCAGAAAGTCACTTGTTTTCGCAGGCATGTCAGGCATGTTATGCAGGTGGGGTTTACAGTGGTTCACCTGTGCCAAAAGGCAGTTGAAGAGTTTGTGTTTGGACAGATCTGGATCTGCATAGAAGACATCATGATGAAATAGCAGGGTGAGGAACTGTGGACAAACCACCACATGAGCAATGAGCCAGAAGCAAGTGGATGCCAGCTTTATTTATCATAATATATCACTTACTGACAGGTAAAACTTCCCTCCCAATGCCACTTTTTCTCTAGGATGAACTCCTGTCCTTCATGAGGATTCTGCAAACACTTCCTGGGTGGGGAAGCAGACAACAGGAAGATAACGATGACACAATATAATGAAAACAATTTAGGAATTTCTTAGCACAGAGTGAAGGACACAAGAACTCAGCAAGTTTGAAACACTACTATAATAACAAAGAACACAAGTCACAGGAGTCTCTTCCTTGTGGTATCACTGCAAAAAAGCTTCCCATCTCTCAGATGGCTCTGTTAAAGTCAGTTTTGCACTGGGAATAGCAACTGGTAGGATGACAGCCTACACTTTGCTCCTGAATCTTATTGGCACATTTAGTTGGCCAGGGTTTAATTAATACTAGATCTATTTATAGCTGCAATCATGAAGAATGTGAAAGTTCTAAGGACTACTAACGAAGTCTAGATCTATGAGATTTTCTCTCATTTTTTGCTGTCCAGAATTTCTTTTGAAGCCTTCAAATATCTCTGACCTCTCTGGGCTTAAATTTAGAGGTAGGATGGCTCCATAAATGCATTGGGAAATAATATTTAGTAATGGACAAACTTGAATCAATCTGCCCTTTCAGCACCTTTGGGATGTGGGTTAGCCAGCAGAGCCAGAAGTTGTGCAATCCCTGGATTGCCTGGCTGCAACACTGCCCAAGTCTAGCATGCAGGGAGGTGGCTGTTTGTGCCTGTGCAATGGGGGGAAGTGTCCCTTCTGAATCAAATTTAAAAACTCTTTCTCAGCACTCCTGGGACACACATGGTGATGACTGTGCCTGATGGCTTCAGCTTGGGAAGTGGGTGAGATAAGCCCAGGAAAGAACTGACCCACAAGAGGCTTTACACCATGTGTGGTATAACATGACCCCTCTCTTCCCACCCGTTCCCCCAACTGTGCAGCTGTGCATCCTGATGTCTGATAGCAGCTGTTTTTTTCAAAAATAAAGCACATACAAAAAACCTGTTGAAGGTGGATGAGGCTGATGGGGGCCCAAGTATACTAGTCCTATGCACAAAAAAAACCGAAGCTGGTTCTACCAAGCCGCAGAGGTTACAGTCTGAATAATTCATTTAACTACAGTGCAACTCTACCATGACATGGATTTCAAACCAAAAATAAGTAATGTTTTGAAGGGCCTTAATGACAGGGGAACTTGGGTTCTCTCTGTAAGTCACAAGGGGCTGTGTCCTTCACAGGGCAGGGTTGTACATGCTTCCAAAGAAAGAAAATGGTTGCTTTTTGGAAATGTCACACATTACTTTTGTCTTTTCAAGCACACTGAGATACAGCCAGAGCTACTAGCTACTAGCTAGGAGGAAAATTATGACTGTTGAATAACTGTCTGACCAAAAGGATCTTCATAAACAGTTATTCAGATATCCCCTGTTCACACCTAACACCAACTAATTGGCAACATGACTATAAGATCACCAGGACTGTATTGACATGTAAGAAAATGATTATGAACACAGAGCATCCTCAGAAGAAAGGACTGTCCCACTTTTCACAATGATGTTGGAGAACAGAAATCTCTCTGGAGCTCTAATGGGCTACAGGGGTGAGCTGACAATAAGCACTCTTTAATTAAGCTCTTTGAGAAAGTCAGGCTCCCACTGGGCTTGTTGTGAGAGCAGAAAAGCTCCTGATTTATAGCAATTCAATGCCCAAGCTTCCTAATACTGATGTAGGACACCAAATCACCAAGACCTCTTGAGTGTAATTAAAGGCAGGATGTGCTCCTGGCTGGCATATCCTAGCTGTGAATAGGAATGCAGTCAGAGGTATTCCCCGAGTTTGTCCTGCAGCTTATATGGTCTACGCTACACAATAGGTTGCACTGATGATGGTAAAAGCTCATTCAATTACAAAGGGGGACAAAACAGTGATGGGGTGATAATTCAGGATCTTCCAATTCTGACCACAAACTTGCTGCAAAGTTTTGAGAAGGCCAAAGTTTCTCTTTTCATCTTTTAAATCAAGTGGGAAAAAAAAAATTAAGCCGAATGGCATGCAGGGGTTAATTAATTATGGCTTGATTTTCAGAAATGCTAAGGAAATTTCAACACATTCTCGGCACTCTTTATCTTTGAAAAATAAGGCCAAAGAGTGTTACATTTCTTGTAGTATTTCTTTTTAAAGAGACTATTGCTCTTATAAGCTAAATCTATCTTGGCCATTTCATCAGGGCCCTCTAGGCATTGATGCAGTACATACAATGTCTGCAGTAACTCCTCCCAGAACTAGTGCTTGAGCACACACAGAGCATTAAATATGCTTGTGTGGCCTGTGACTGCTGGCCACTCTATGTTGTCCTTATGTGGAGGTACCCAAGGAGGTGCTGCCAGTGTCCCTGGCTAAAGCACATTTGAGCTGGCCACCAGCACATCAAAAAGTCTGTCTGCACTTGAAACTGCCCTGCATGGGAGGATCTGATTTCTGATGAGTCACAATGATCTGTGCAAATTTAATAGATTTGAGAACTCCAACTTCCAGACACTCTCATAATGCCTTTATGTGCTAAATAGGAGCACTCCCTACTCAGAAATGCTCCTTGTAGGGAATATTAGCACTTTCTAGATTGCAGTCAAATCAGGCGTAAGCCTTTTCTTTAGCAAGAGCAGCTGGTAGAAGTTGTGGACACTTTACTAACTTACTGCATTTTCCAATCTATCTGTCACTCTTGTTCCTCTGCAGACTTTCATAATCCTTCTTGAATTAAAGGAAGGCTTGTATGAACAGAAGTAATATCACTTAATATCCCTGACTGTAGTCCTTCCAACTAATTGTGGTGGGTTTAGTGCTGGCCAAATCTCCAGTGCACTTACTAGAATAATTTATTAATTTCTTGCTGTGAGATAGAATTAGGAGGAAGACAAAATAGGCTTAAAATTTGAAGGGTATAAAGAAGAACTTTATTAACAGAAACTAAAATGAAAAAAATAAGAATTAGAATAAAACTTTCAGAACACTTCTCCCTCCAGACCTCTTTTCTTCTACACTGATAACATACAGAAACTGTTAGTTTACCATCTCTAAAATAATCTTTCTCCAATTTACTTTGGGAGAGAAGTATCTCTCTTCAGTGTATGGAGACTTCTCCACACGAAACAGTTCTCTTGTGGCCTCGATGCCACAGTCATCAGCTGCCCGGGACAACAGAAATTTGATCACTATGTAAAAGTCCCTTCTTCAACTAACAGTTTTCCCACAACTGTTATCGAGGACCATGTCAACTTATGAGGCACATAAGTTTAAGGATTAGCAATTCAAGCAAGGGCTCTCTTCCTCTTTTGAAAACAGAGGTCCTTCTTCTTCTTCTTCCCTGGGGGGCAGCAGGGATTTTGATCTCTCCTCTCTGTTCCAACTTCTCAGGGGATCACAGCTGCTCCAACATCTTTTTACTTTAACACAAATGCCTTTGCTCATGGCCTCAATGTGAATGCTTCATCCACCCCAAAATGCATTTCTATGAGTTACAGGGAAGCAAGAGTATCTGATTTATCTTCTCCACAGCTTAAATGAGACATTTCAATCTACAACTCTCCTCCTTCCCTCATCTAGGAACTGACTCCTCCTTCTTGTCTGACTTAGGTGCCTCTATGCTGTTTTCTGTGCCTTTCTCCATCTCTCTCTTTTTCTTTCCCTCGAGAGAGAACAAAGTGTCTGCAAGTCTCATCTGTGCAATGAAAGAATTAGTATCTTGTCCGGGTCTGCTGATGGTCATGTGATCCCTGCCAGGTTGCTGCCGGGAGCTGTTTACGATGGAGAAGTCTTCAGTAGCCACGCTGGGAGAAACTAGGATCTTAGCAGAGGCCCAGCCAGAATCAGTAGTGTGTAGCTCAGGCTGCATTCCATTCCACGGGGACCCCAGCCCAGCACCCCCACCAAGGCTGTGCGGTCCGTGACAGAAAGGACGGGGGCAGGCCTGGCCACGGGGAGCTGCTCCCAGGGGCTGTTAGCAGCAGCAGCATTCCTGCCGAGCCGCCTCGAGCCTGTCTGGCCACGCTGGGGGGAAGGGGAAGCAGCCACGATCTCAGCAGTCAAAGGGCTTCCCCTCCCAGGCCCGGCCCGGCCCGGCCTGGCCCGGGCCGCGCAGAGGGGCTGGGGCTGGCGTCACCTGCTGCAGACCGGAGGGGAAAGAGACCTCCCCGGGGCTTTTTTCATTTAAAAATGCTTATTCACAGAGGCGTGCTCAGCCTTTTCAGTGGTTTAATAGGTTGTCAATTCTAAAAATTAATCCCTGATTTGTTTTTGTCAGACATAGAGGAAGCTTTCAGCAGCTTTTAAAAAAAAAAATTATTTCTGTGTGCGTCTCCCTCCTACCTCACTGAATGTCATATGAGCAAAACCAGCACACTAATGCACTGTGACTATTTAACGGTGACTCTTAAAATCTCATCCAGACTCAATACTTTCAATCCTGTGAGCCTGCCTTCCCATCTGTGTCTTTTGATGAATGATTCTGTATCAGCTCACACCAATGTTTTTGCCATAGGCAGCTATTCCCTATGTATTACCTTACAGGGCTAAATAAAAACAGGAGAAAAATAAGTGCACAATTTGAATCACCATTCACTTGCTTTCCCAACAGAAAAAAATTGTCAACATTGAAAAAAAAAATTCATTTTTTCTGCTTTGGTGCAAACATACCATAGGAAAGAAAAGGCCAACCAGAAAATTGAGGTACAATTACAACCCTCAAGGTGACAACAGTACTGTGGTCAGTGGGACTCTTGTGGGTGAAGTTAGTCCATGTGTGGAGGCCAATCTGAGGCTTTTGTCTCAAAAACTCTTCAAAAATAGGTTCTCTGCAGCAGCTAGGTTTCTCTTTTACTCAGGATTGAATTTCAGTCTGTGTGCATATCAGATGAGTAAGATTTGGTTCAATGAAAGAGTTTGAAAGGAAATTTTTTTTCAAGCTATGTGATGTGCTCAAACACATCAACCATCAAGAAGAAAATCATTAAAAAAACAATAGAAATACCAGAAGTATAAAGGAGGAATAAAGACATCCTTTGGGATAAGGCAATGGAAAACATACAGGTGGAAAAGCACACAGGAGAGACATGGAAAGTATTCAAAGAGAAATTACTGTATGCCAAATGGTTATATGTGCCATTGAGCTATAAATACTTTAGGACTGGAGACAAGGGTAAAATTTATAGAAGAAAGTGTAAACAATTATCTGATGTAAGGTAAAGCTCTCTAAAAGCATAGGGAAATTGAAAAATATGAGGTGGAAAATGGAAAGAAAGACCAGTTAATGATGTGCGGAGAGCAGGACCAAAACCACATTTGGTTCTTACATGTATGGGTGTGTGTTTACTAAAACCTCACCATTTGCAACCCTGCTGTCACTATGAAAGAGTATATCAGAAGCAGCTGCATCACAAAAGCTCAGACATTCTTCAGAGCCACCCTGGCAACATCTCCTGGTCATCCTGCTTTTCTCCCATTGCTTTCTGGATCCACCACTTCTTCCAGCACCATCCTACACTCGACACTCCTGTGGGCCCTGACTGCTGCTCTCTTCTGTTTGTTCAGCATCAAAAGGGCCCAGTGCCTCAATGTGCCTGAGACCAAGCAGAGCTACAGATCATACCCCCAGTGCCAAGGCTGGGTATCAGAATCATCATTGCTCACTACACACATTTCTGTTTGCCCAGCGGCAAATACCTGTCTATTGACCCTTATAAGCAAGAATTCAATGTCCCCAGGTGATGGATATGAGTATACAAACAAAATGTTGCAAGTCCTGTAACTATCACAACACACCTGAGAACCACATAAAAGACCTATGCCCAGAGGTGTGAATAACTTCCAACAAGGGTAATCATGCATCTCCTCAAGGAATTCAGGCTCCTCAGGGCAGGACTCATCTCAACCAAACTGAATTATTTAAGAACTCAGTGCTTACTCCCAGTTAATTGTGCTGACTTGTTTCTAGAAACAGGTTGAGGGAGAAAGGCTCCTACAAAGACTTTGACTCACTGCATGAACACTGCATGCAACTTCTGTTGGCATAGCACTTTGTTCGGCAAGGTATGAGAGGTTGCCCGGTGACTTCAACTTCATTGCAGGAAATTCTGTTTTCTGAAAATGGTTGTGCTGTTGTAATACTTTGGGGAGGTGTGTCAAGAGCTGAGAAGGAATATTTTACAGAAGAGGTTGAAATGTGCCTTCAAAACCCCTTGACCTACCACAAGCAGCTGTACACTAAGGCCCTGTGAAAATTTGTCCAAAAAGAGACACTTTCTCATCACTGTACCTTCACCTTGGGCAAGTACATCCACTCTCTATTTAGCCATGCAGGCTCTCTGGGTGAGATTAGCCCCCATTTGTAGAAGGAACACCAGCCACACATGCAGTTGTGCCTTGCCCTAAGCAGCAGGCAGGCAAAAGCTGAGCTTGGCTGCCTGCTCTCTATTCTGTCCTACTTGCTTTGCTGTGATTACATAAGCAGCATTTGCCTTGACTCCTACTTTCTTGTTTCCTTTGCTTGTTTTCTGATTTTTAGGACACTCTTTTGCTCAAGTTACACTGACCTCTTTTGTGAGAGAGGGTACGATATTTTCTGACTAAAGACTCTTATCTTTAATAGCGTGTCACATTTACCGTCCAAGTCAATAGTTAGACTTGGGAATTCTTTTAATTAGAAAAGCAAAGCACTCTAATCAATAGTGAAATTTAAAAGCCCCATGTAACAGAGAAGGAGCTGTGCAGAAATCTAGATCATCTGATTGTCCACAAGCAAGACAGACACCTACTACAAGTATCACATTAATTTCCTCCTTTTCATTTTACACAGTGGAAAATATGTGAACATACTGCAGGGTACCCAAATGACCCTAAACACAGTCATCTGTGAGAAGTTCTGTTTTACTTATAGTGAAATAGAAAAATGACAGCATCATTAAAAAAAACACTTAATAACTTCCACAATTCTCCCTCCACTCTGGCCACTGCAGTTGACCCGTGCAGCTAGGGGAGACTGTCATCAGCACAGTGGCTTACCTGCCTTGTCTAGGAGCTTATCAAACACAAGCTGAGGGTTTCCTTCTCAGATGTGTGGCACAGGTGGCAGCCGATGCAATGGCACAAATAGCCAAACTCCCAGCCCAGACAGCTGGCATGGAGATGGATTTTCTCTTTAAACCATGACATGTCCAGGTTAATTCAAAAGCTATTTTATCTAGGGTATAAAAAAACCTGTGATGTGGAGGGCAGGGTAATGTGAAGAAGGAGGCAGAAGACACATAGGGAGAGGACACAGGAGAGAAGTGAGTTAAAACAGAAGGTAACAAAATACACAAGGTCCTGGGGTTCCCTCCTCACCCTGCACAGGGACACAGCACGTGAGGGTATGCAGGTTGCTTTGTGTGTGTATCCTAGGTACATGTTAGGACACCAGAGGATTGCTGTAAAATCTACTTGTCATAGGCTCCTACGGAAAAAAATCTGTTCCCCCAACTGTAAGCTAAGCAGCTGACAATATCCTGACTGGAAGGGCTGAACACCAACCCTGGAGATTTTGCTTGCAAGCCCTTATAGAGGATGACACTGGTTAGTGAGTGCTGAGACTCTTCTGCATCTAGCCCAGCATGATGGTGCTTCTCTGCTCAAATGCCATGGAAGATTGATCAGATGTTAAAAATTACTATTCAAAAGATATTCTGTGACATAAATACCCAGACTGACAGCAGATCATTCAGCAACATATCCGAATCATCTTCCTCTTCAGGAGAGGAACAGAAACTGCTTCTCAAACAAATGAGAAAAATATTTTTGTTTTGCTTTGTTGCAAAATGTTGAATCAACTGATGATAGCAGACATTTAAAAAACAACCCTATGCTTAATTATAATCTTTCTGGAGCAACCAGGATGGCTTCAGATTATTTTACATAACTGTGTTAAATCCCCCCTGAGAATTATTCGCCTCCTACACTGCGGGGTGCCTGAGCTTAAAGATGGCCAGTTATTTAACAGGCTTGTCAGTAGCTTAAAAAATGTACCAGCACTTGCTGCAAAACAACAATTGCAGGTGGGTTTATTTCATTATCTTCACAGACCCTCCACAATGGGCAGGAAATTGTTCTTTGATGTGCATTTTATCTTGAAAAGCATATTGCACTTGTGTGTTTAAATGGTAATAAACATAAAACATATATATATATATATATATACACACACACACACACATCCACAGCCAAAGCTGGGAGTACCCTTTTTGAGTAGTAGCAGCCTTTCAAAATTTTACGAGTCAGCTTGCATAAAGGCAGCATGTTTTTCTTTTGCAATTTGGAAAAGGAAGAAACATCTTGTTTTCCTGCCTTGCCTTCCTAGAAAAAGAGAAGCCATCTGACTAATGAATAGCCTAGTATTTTGTTGGTGATTTAAAAATGCAACTGGGAAAGGGAAAAGGGACATGATTCAGCCCCAGCCGAATGCTGTGATCTTTCCTTCTTGGGTTACATTTTTTTTATTTTTGGTGTTTAAGATATGTTTTTAACCACAATTCTCTACGTTCACATAACATAAATTATGAAGTGAAGAAAATATAACATAAATAACAAAGTGAGGAAAGAACTGAATTCCTGTTCATGAACTTTTAAGCCCAGTAATTTCAAAGGAGTTTGCATGCAGACCTTTGTACCTCTTAAGTATTCTTCACCAGAGGGCAAAACTGTTGCTGGGCTTCAGCAGGCAGAAGGACAATTTGTGTCCCTCTTCAGGGCTGTCTTTTTGGAGTAGAGACTGGTGTTCAGGCAGGTAGGTAAAAGAATTAAGCAGTGTGTGGGCTTCAGCATAGCTGGGTATTTACTGTCATAGAGACAAGAAATGAGTACACTGGTAACATCTTAATTTTTGTTTCACTCTGATGGTCGGGCAACAAAGTATGTCTTCCATTAATCAAATTCTCAGTGAGTTATACAGTGCATATTAGCTGCAACCATAAAGATGAATCTCAAATGAGATTCAGCAGATTTTTCTCAGCTGCTGATAGTAACAACGAACCCAAATGTCCCACGGAGTTGTAAATGGGAGCAGAAGCCATTCCTGAACAGCCCTATGCCACCTTCAGCACCCTTGGGACTGCACCTATGAAGGCTATAGAACTTTTTCTATTATTATTTTTGATGGTTAATCCATTTGAGGACTGGATAAGTGGCATCATGCTGATGGCAGGCAGCCGGCCCTGAGAGCAGCCTTTGGAGGGACACCCAAACTCTGCCAGCACTGATTCCAAGGTCAGGAGCCTTTTAATTATAACCATAACTCTGATGCCTTCCAGCAATGAGAGAGATGTAAGAACTAAAGTAGTATCAGTGCTGGGTTCCGGGTCAAAACTCATGCTGGGAAATTAAGAGGAATGTCCCCCTGTGCCTCACAAATCCAGTCCCTTCTGCCAGCCACTTGCACTCATTAAATCCAGTCTAGTGCTGGCCAAATGCCAGTGCACCCACTAGAATTATTTACTCATTTTCTGCTGCGAGATAAGGATTAGGAAGATAGCAAAGCAGGATCAATCTTTAAAGGGTATAAAGAAAACTTTATTAACAGAATTAAAAGAAAAGTAATAAGAAAATCAGAATAAATCTTCAGAACACTCCTCCTCCCCCTGTACCCTCTTTTCTTTCCCACTGACAACATAAGGAGACAAAACCTGGGAACTTTCAGTCAGTTTACCACCTCTAAAATAGTCTTTCTTCAGTCCTCTTAGGGGGAGGAGTCTCTTGCCATGATGGAGACTTCTCCACAAGACACAGTTCTCTTGTGGCTTTAATGTCACAGCAAATCAGCAGCCACCCGGAAATCTGCAATCGTGAAGTCCCTCCCACATTTTGGTAGATTTGCCCCATAACTACCACCATGGGTCATTTCAGCTTATTTGGGACAATTTTAGGGATTAACTGTTCTAGTATAGAGACACAAGTTCTCTTATCTCTGGGAGCAGAGGTTTTCTTCTTCAATCTCAAGGGCAAAGTTTCTCATCTCTCTTTGTTCAAGCTTCTCATTGGATCACAGCTACTGCCACGTGCTTATTTCAACACTGGTGCTTCTGCTCATGGCTGTAGTTAGAACACTCATCCCCCAATGCATTCCATGAATTACAGAGAAAAAAACTAAGTCTGATATATCAATGATATCTTCACCATAGCCAAAAGAATTTCAGCCCAAAACTAAGGTATCTCCTCAATCTCCTCCCATCTAGAATTTGACTCCTTCACTGACCACAGTGTCTCATGTTGCTTCGTCTACATGTCTTCACCCTTTCCTTTTTCCTTATTAAAGAGAAAACTGGTATTTGTAGGCTCATTTGTTCTCAAGCTCTATCAATTGAAACAGTTTATAGAGTTCTGCAGTGCTGAAAATTTGATCTGATCCAGGCTCTACGCTCGCTGTGCCTTTGTTGGTCACGGGGTCTCCGCCGACACTGTGCAAGTCACACTAGCTGCTGGTGCCACCTCGCACCTTCTCTTCATGACGGGTAAAAAAAAAAAAAAAAAAAAAAAAAAAAACAAAAAAAAAACCAAAAAGCAATCTGCTGCCGCTGCTTTTGTCCTTCTGTCTGAAGCACAGCTTGCTAAAAGTGGCTAAGCAAACAAAGTTCAGTGCGAGCCACCCAAGGTAGCCGGGGCTGCATGGTGCTGCCCCAGCCATGCTGACTTCAACCGAGCAGTCCCAGCCACGTCGCTACTCCCAGCCTTGGAGCCGCCTCCAGTGCCAGCCGCGGGGCCGCTCCCAGCCTGGACCCAGCCACCTGGTTGCTCCCGGCGTTGGAATGGCCCCTGGTATCATGGCCTGGCAGCGCCGCCAGAAAAAAAGAAGGACGAGGGGTTTCCACCAGGAAAGGGGCCTGGTCCCCCTGGGAAGAGATCTCAGCTGCCCCACTGGTAACAGGGCCTGGCAGGCTTCCCGGGAAGTGCCGCAGCAGAGCCCAGCTCGGCGCCGCCAGATTGCCTGTTCAAAAGCCTGAACCAAGAGAGCTTTTCACGGCTTTGCCTGTCATAAAATGTGTTTTCACAGAGGCATATCCAGCTCTTTTAAGTGGTTTAACCGGGTATCGATCTTCAAAACTAGCCAGCTGATTGGTTCTGCCAGGTCCCCACAGGGAACCAGTTCTGTCGGTCGTGGACTCCCACCCCAACTAAAAGCAGAATCTACATTAAGCCATGACAACAGATTAGCTGGGATAGGTCAGGGAATGGAAGGAGGATGCACTTTGTGGATTCGGTGTTATCACCTTCTCTGTGTCCTGGCACCACATTTTCTGTGTTCATGGCAGGGCAGAAGGGAAAATACAGCCCTGAGCCTGATGACTGTAATTCTTATAATCAGGGACTGATGTGAAACCTTCAGCACTGAAACCAAAACCAAACAAGAGGGTCCACAAGCTGGTCACTAAGTGACAAAACTTCCTGCAAGCCGCCAGAAGGGAGTATAGATCTCTGACCAGTTACAAACTAGCTGAGAAGGACAGAAGTTCATCATGTCCCAGGCAACCCTGGACTACACACAGCCAGCATGCCCCAGCAGCAGACAGACTCCAATGCTTAGCAAAAGGGTGAATTGAACAGTTGATGCAAACCCAACTGTATGGGAACCTGCAGGGTCATGTCTGCTGCTACGAGTCCCTCAGCACTGCGGCACTGCAGAGCAACACCATTGCTCCCTTCATACTTGGTCAAAGCTGTTCAAGAGGATGTGCCAAAACATGGATCTCTAAGCTCAGAAGGGAAAAGGTAAAAGCAGAGTTCAAGTTGACAGAGACTATGCTACAATGCCTCACCACTAGGACGAATGGAAGATGGGATGGAGCCAGAGCAGCCCTGCAGTGGCCAGAGGAGTAGGCAGTGGCTAAAACACAGCTGATTTCTTGTGAAACCTCTCTGCAAAGCTGGAGATGGTAGCAGTGGGCAGGACACGGTGCTGACTTAGATGGATGAAGGATGAATGGATGGATGGATGGATGGATGGATGGATGGATGGATGGATGGATGGATGGATGGATGAGCAGCATGGAGGGACTGATCAAGCCAGCACTGGGACTTCCACTGCAATCTTGAGCCATGCCAGTGTCCAGTCTCCATATCTCTCTGCATCCTGACCCATCCCTTGTACTGCAGGCTGTATCTGACTCTGGGTCCCCACTTGCTCAGTCTCTTGGGGTTATGAGGCAGAAAAGAGGAACTCTCCTTCCCTCTCTCTCTTTTTCTGTATTTGTAAAAATTTCTTTTGAAATAATGTAAATCACCTCATAAATGACCTCATCTAGAAACAAGAAACTCAAGTTTTCTGAGAACTCTTAGGAGAGATTGATTTTGTGTTTCTGAGGGAATAAATTTGGGCTTTGTGTCTTCAGCAGAACTATTTTGAATTTGCCCCATGTAATGAAGCTGACCACTTTTAATACAAATAGAAAATACAACAATTGATATTAAATGCCTTCAATCCCATTTTAATGAGCTCTTTATTTCAGAGCTGGGATAAGTGCCCTCACTCTCTGTAGTTAGTATAAAAGCTACATGACTACCCACTATTTTATATGTCAAAACTGACATGAAAGTACAAAACTTCATCATAATTGGTGTAAAGAAAGTTGCAAGTACATAGTTGATGAACTTATCTTATTCAACCTCTGGTTTTGTCACTTACTCCAGGGAATAAATATACATCATTTACACTTGTAAGTTCATTATGTCCTTCCTTTCCCATAAGTCAGTCCCAGTAGGGAGCACTGAATGTAGCACCTTCCAGTAGGCATATGAGAGAGCTGAACAGGAACTTTTGAAAAGGGCATGGAGTGACTGGGCAAAGGTGCTTTAAACTGAAAAAGATTAGTGTTAGGTTGGATACTGGAAGAATTTCTTCCCTGTGAGGGTTGTAAGGCACTGGAACAAGTTGCCCAGAAAAGCTGTGGCTGCCCCATCCCTCGAGGTGCTCAAGGCCAGGCTGGATGAGACCCTGAGCAGCCTGGTCTAGTGGAAGGTGGCCCTGCCCATGGCTGGGAGGTTGGAACAAGGTGATCTTTAAGGTGTCTTAGAACCCAAACAACTCTGTGATTCTATGAAAGTGTCAGTGAAACAACAGAGAAATAAAAAACTTCCTTGCTTGTGGGCCTGAACCTCATGGAAAGGCAAAAGGGAGAAATGACCAGCAGGCACTGTGGGATGCTCAGAATAGCCCCTTGCCAGTGTGGAGCAGAAGGGTCCATGTGAATCACACCCCCTGCAGAGCTGCTTATCCTTGCATCCTCCATGCATTTCTCCTTGTATTAACCATCCAAGGCAAGCCTCTTTATCCACCCTTGAAGAACCTCTGCTTATTCATGGGGCAAGTAACAAAAGAACATTTTTACTTGTGAAACTTCAAGTTGAACTCCATGAAACCTTTAGGTTACATTTCTCACTGAAAAAAATAAGTCCATTTACAAATGGCACTGCTGCTCAGTTTAATTTGTCCCCTTTCTGAGGGGAGCTCTGACATCAGAAATCCCTGAGGCTTTTGGAATCGATCAGGATCTGTATTTTCCAGGAGAATGCCTTATTTCAAAGCATCTGAAAAGCTGACTCTCACCTAGTCACTTCACAACAAAAGGCACCTTCTTTCCACCTTTTCATCTCTCTGCTATTTTTTTCTATCTCCCTGCCATTTCCTACACTTTCATGTATATCCAAATTTTCCTCTCTGTCCCCTTTTCTGTGGTCAGTTCTTAGTTAAAGGATAAGTAAAACACATTTATTTTTATGCTCCTTGGGAAAATAGCAGATCACAGGAAAGAAAGAACTGAGTGAGTGAGCCATGTACCCTCTCTCCATCACCAGGCATTTGAACAGGATGTCACCTCTGATCTCAAAGTACAGAAATACCAACAGCCCCGTTTGGAAAAAGTGAATTTTCCTAAATGCCTGGGCAGACCAAAGGTTTGGCACTGTTATTAATAGACTGGCAGAGCTGGAATAAAGCTCACTGTATACACTACTAAGTGTCTAAGTACTGTGGGGCTGTGAATTTCTACTTTGAGAGGATGTGGGTAATTAAGTAACCACTGCCTGCTTGTGTCAGAACACAAATGGCAAGTGCCCTGCCTGCAAAAAGCTCCAAGACACAGAGGAACAAAATAAGTCCTAAAAGACTGAAGCAGAGCCTTTCATCTGAGGGAGACCCAGAAGGCAATGAAAAATCCAGATGGGTGGACAACCACACATCACTCGGGTAAGCCCAACCAAGCCTGGATCAAAAGGCAGAAGGGAAGTAGCAGGAGTGCAGGACACACTGACCTAGGGCAGGAGGTGCAGGAGAGCCCACTAAAACTACAGGGGACTCTACAGGTGAGTATTGTGCAATTATTCCTATTGGGGTTCAGACATGGAGCTGGAATTAGTGCCCCTTTCTCAGTCATCAAATCCCATAGGCAGTGAGAGAGCCCTGAGCTGCTGCATGTCAGCTCAGTTGCAGCTGACCCAGAGCTGGGCAGCCTCCCTTGGACATGTCCCCTGCAATGCCAGCCCCATTTCAAACCTTGTTATCAGGTAACACAAAGTTGCAAGGAGTATGAATAAGGAGTAGAAAAGTGAATGATGTATGTAATTTCAGGTGAAATATAGATAAAACCAATTTTTGTTGCCACACAGGGAAGAGGCTGTTCAGGGCTCACTGTGCTCACTTGTGCACTACTCCTTCACTATGGTCTTTGCCAAATCTGGGGGCAAGGTGACTAAATGCTGCAAGCATGCTCAAACTCTCCCAGAAAATGGCTGATTTTCCCAATTTCCAGCTAACCTACCTGAAGCACCAACATGGTGCTTCATGGGGACAGTTAAATAGCCAGAAGCAACAGGCATGAAGATAGCCTGCTGTGAGCTCCTAAGATTTTTCTATGAGTCCCTGTGGTGGCCAAAAAAAATGCAAAAAAAGCCTACCCTAGAATTAATTTGCTTGGATCAGTTCCTCTTCATAACAAAAAACAAAAACACGAACCCACCATATTTTGCTGCAATTAAGAAAATGTGGCTAATGCTCAAGCTTGACTTTGTCCACTTAATTCACCTGGAGTAGCACCACTGAGCATTTAGGAAGCTGCTGAGAAGTGAGCATGCCAAGAGCTGGTCTAAGGATTTTATCTGTATCACAGTCTTCTTCAACCTTCAAAAGAGCTGAACATTTTATTAAGGGCATTCAAGAGGATGCTTGTGGTCCTGCTGTGTACAGTATATGCACTTATCTTCTGTCCATCATCAGCTCAGACTGTTCAAAAAGGGAAAAACACAAGAACAGTATAAGAAGAGTCTGTATGGGTGGGTGGATAGCAGACCCATAAAGGAAGAAAATTCAAATCTCTAGTTCATTTAAGTGGAGATTCTCCTTTTCCTCTCCTTTGGCAAGTTCCAAAATCTGAAACAAAAATACTCAGTGAGGAATTCTCCCTGCAGATATATTGATCACATCCTGATGTAAATTCGGCAAACCACCTCCCATGTCACAAACAGCTATTCCAGGTGTTAGCTGACTTGCATTTCAAACACCAGAGAGGGAATGGACATGGTGAGACCACTGACACCACTAGGCTTTAAGTAAAGAGGTCCATCAGCACCATTCCTGTCTCCAGGAACATTGCTCAGCATCACCTCAGGTACCTCCAGGTTTGGGATTAGCCTAGCCATGCCATGCCATGGTGATGGAGGCAACTGAACTGATGTCTGTCTGGGATATTTGGATTGGATTCAACCTAGCTTTAAAGAATTAGCTACTGGGGTAATGGGAATAATGAGATATTATGAGAGATTGTAAAAGTGGCTTTTGCTAGGCCTAGGGCAATTATAACAGCGATATTTACTAGGCCCAAGGACAGAGTGTCCTTGTGGACGATGGAATGAGGGGATTTCCAGAAACCAGATAAAAAGCAGGAAATAGAAAATTAATTTTAGCCATATATCATTATATTTAGTAAGAAAAGCAACCAGTTATAATTTAGAATAGGCCTCGTGCACAGCGCGTGTAAGGTGTATCTAACCAATTAAGACAAAGACAAGATGCTACTTGTCATGTGAACGGAACTAAAAGACTATATAAATCATTGTAAGAGAAGAATAAAGCGGAGTTTTGTACCCACATCGCTTTGGTGTATTTACTCCCCAAGCCTCAGGCCGCGGCAATTAGCTACACCAAATGCAGAGTCCTGGGGAACAGACAGAGAGATGGAACAGGACCAGTGAATGGGTGCAGTGCAGAGATAAGGGAGGTGCTGGGCATAGAAGTAGCATAGATTAGGTGTGGCCACCATTGAGCTTGATAAGCAAGGCTGGATCCAACCTTGATTTCTGCAAAAGTTTCCAAGTGAGCCCATGGTTCTTTCTGGGAGTCTAATGTAGGGCAGGGTTTCTAAATGTGAGGACAGCTCACATAGCTCCAGCAGTCACTGTGCTCTGCACATGAGCTAATCTTTCCACCTGCATCTGGGAGCTCAGGCAGGTGCACCAGGTCAGAACTTACATAAAGAGATGACCTGAAGGAATTTGTTACGAACTGCCTTCTACAAACTTAGGGACAATGTACTACCAGCCCTCTCTTGGTAAAACAGGGGTCCTCCTTACTAACATGAAAGAAAACACTTGCCAATTTTTGGAACATCACAATATGTTATAAATTCATGGGAAACAGAGAAATCCCTGGTTCTCCTGCTTGGTTTTCATTAAACTAAAGGTTCTAGGCCAAAATTTTAGATCCTGGGAAGACTAAAAGGTAACACCTAAATAAATAATTGTGGAGCTTACTGGACCACTGGAGGGACTGCTGTGCTGTGATTTCACTTGATGTGAAGCACCAGCAGCAGACAAACATCAATACACATCAGCCAGCAACCTGGCTCACTGAGTCTTTTTTTGCATTTCCTTCCCATGATAAAGGCTGTGCTGATGGATATATCAGTGGTTGTCCAAGAAGGGTAAACTCTGAGGAAAGAATTCAAAGCTCTTAGAGATACTGAGAAAAGGGAATTGGGAGATTCCTACCCCTGCTTTTCTGGCATGCCATTTGGCAAATGTTCCTTAGGACCTATATTTGGGAGTAGGTGCATTTTCATATCAGAGGAAAGAGAAGCAATGTCCTATCACAATATTTCCCTTTGGAGGTAATCTTCCAGGATCCAGATCTCCACCAAGAAAGACATGGTCAAGAAAAGCTTGGAAGTGGCAGTCTTTGCTAAAATATTCCAGGCAATTAGGGTTCAGTTGTGTTCTCTCCTCTGCTTTCCATTTTCCTCCAAAAAACTGGTGATGTTTCACAAGAGTTTGAAGGTAGGGGGTTGGGACCTCCCTCTGGAGCTGGCGGGACCTCAGCAGAGGCTGGCTCCTGGGTGGCTGTGGTCTGGGGAGGTCAGTGCCAGGCTCTGAGTCCTACAGGGAAGGGCAATCATGAGTTCTCCTTGGTGCTCCCAGCAGGATGAAGGAAGGTGGCAGAGGAATCAGCCAGTTTCACTTGGTTACACATGGGCACCAAGATGGGGCTGCCCAGCCCCTAAGAAGCCCCAGCTCCATCACTTAGAGGAGAATGCTCAAACCCCAGCTGCAAGTCACAGACCAGCTCACAAAGAATCTGAATTCTGTGCTTGGCCAGCCATTGTAACTATGGTCTTTCCTGCTATAAAACTCTCTCAAACACAAACATCTGTGTATGAACATTACCATGGCCTTGTTTTGAGGACAGAAAAAGAAAATATCTCCTTTCCCACAACACTTGTTACAATGAATGGTAACTATGGAATCTTTCACACTTGTCATCAATTTTCAGATGGAAAAAAAAT
The DNA here is from genome assembly GCA_030060385.1 of Muscicapa striata striata. Lineage (NCBI taxonomy): Eukaryota > Metazoa > Chordata > Aves > Passeriformes > Muscicapidae > Muscicapa > Muscicapa striata. The sequence goes on along the minus strand of JAREIS010000112.1, from coordinate 1,767,607 downwards.
CTTAGTAGGTATAAATAAATGGGAAAGATATAAAAATATAATATGAAGTCTCACCATAAATTATTGGAATACAAGCATGTCTGTCTCTGAATGAAAACGCAGTAATAGGTAAAGGTTTTCATCTTTCTTTTCCATTCTTCAAATACTCTTGAAAATAAATATTTGGGGTATTTTTCATATAGACAGAAAGAGAGGAAACCCATGAATCTAACTATGAGCTATTATTTTTATTTTTATTTTATTATTTTTAATTTTTATTTTTTATTTTATTATTTTTTATTAATTATTAATATATTTTTTTAAATTTTATTGTTTTATTTTTATATCCCTAAATAGCTGCTGTATTGAGATGTCAAGAAAAAGCAGCTCTGTATGAGTAGAGCCAGTGCTGGCTGCTCTCCCAGAGATCTTGGTCTAACATACTTCAGCTTTGGTTTGGAAAACCATCTTTAGGGAGGGAAAAACACCACAGCCCCATGTCTGCCTGGCTGCTTACCTGCCTACAAACAGCTAGTCATGGTGCTAAAGAAGCAGGGATGGGATAGAAAAAGACACTTTCCTCCCTTCAAAAGAAACAAAGAAAAGAGAGAAAAAAAAATCCAGCAATCTAAAACCTGAAGAGTTTATGCTGCTGAGCTGAGGCTCCTTTTGTACAGGTCACTGGGCAGATATCAGATGGTAAGACCTTTTAATTGCTAATGGCCTGGTCTGGATTTCAACATATGACACAGAGATAAAGGACTCTGTATCCTATTATCAGTCCTCTGAGCAACTGTTACATCTTATAAAGTGTAACTATCAATTAATAGAACAGAATCCCATACATGGAGAGTATCATGGAACCATAGAACAGTTTGGGTTGGAAGGAACCTTAAAGATCATCTAGTTCCATCAGCTGTTTGACTGGAAGCAGGGTATTATTAGGGCATTCCATTGCTGTAATAAGGGTTTGTGAGTTCCAAAGCAGGAGCCCAGTATCAGGCTTTATTTTTGCTTTAATGCTACAGCTGTTGAAGTGACAATGCTGGGCTGGAAAGCTATTTGTGCAGCAGGGAATGCAGAGCAAACACAGATTTCTGGTCTTTTTTTGTCACTTTGCACCCAAAAGAAAAAAAAAAAAAAAAAAAAAAAAAAAAAAAAAAGATAGGTAAAAGCATTCAGATAATGCTGTCATCATTGTTTCTCAGAGAGAGAAATCAAGGGGCCAGGCACAGCTACCGACTTTGTATAAGATCACACCCCAAAGCAGTGCAGGGGCAGAAGCAAAAGTGAGCACATATGATGTGGCAGCTCTCTCTAACCAAGAGACAGACCATCACTTCCTTTCCTTCTGCACTGAGAAGGGAAAGGCAAGATCAAGCTGTGCAGTGCCTGCAAAACCACCAAGGACAGCACACAAGAGAAAGATGCAGATTTTCATATAGGTCAGCTTCCAGGACAATTTAATATCAACACAATCCCCTAAGAAACAAGGCCCTAATTTGCAAGCAAGGACTTAATTTGCATTTTAAATGCATACCTCTTCTTAAACCTTCAGCTTCTAAACAGACCTCTGGCCATATTCTCCAGTGTACATCTATGCAGCTCTGCTGAAGGCAACAGAGCCATGTCTACTTTTATCAGCTAAGCATCTGAACCAGCCTTCTAAGAAAGAGGGGGCATGCAGGCGGTGAGATGTTAATCTCTTTCTTGCCTCTTGTAATGCTGCTTCCCACACCAAATGCTTAGCACCTCACAGGACTGGGGTCTTTGGGGTGAGGCTTAACATATTCTCTGGTAGTGGCTGAACTGATTGCCAGCAGAGAGGGAACTGTAAGTCAGCAGTGATAACCAGGGCCCTGCTGAGCCGTCACCAGTGGGGAATCTTTGCAGCTCTGAGAGGTTGATAGTCTCATAAATAACAGGTCTTCTATGAGATACTGCAGTCTGACTGCATTTCATTAAAAAGTAAGGAGATGAGCTGATCCTTGCTTTAAAATATGGAGATCTGTGTGTTTATTAGCTGCATTACACACCTTGCCCATCTTTGAGCAGCACTGTTTTCCTCCAGTTGCAGATATTTTTAAGTCGTGTACAAGGAGCACAAAGAGGTATGTGCAAACCTGAATGCTGAGGGTGACTTTTGCAAGCTGCTCAGACCATTTTCTGGGAGTACTGCTGATGCATAGTGATTAGATGCCCTTTTAACTTGGCAATGAGCATTAATCAATTCTGTTCTTTCTCTGTCTTGCTACATCTGGTCTGGGAGAAAAAAGTTCTCAGTGATTTAAGACAGATTTTGTGAGGTTCAATCTCTCTTTGAATCCTGGGTGGGTTTTTTTTTGTTTTTTTTTTTAACTTAAATTTCTTCTAGATGAGTTTTCACTGAAAGCTTGATGAATCGCATGACTGAATGGCCCACATAGTTTCCTCTTAAGTCAGCTTTGGCAGCCAGCCACTGAACACATCTTGAAGCTTTGCTTTGAGTAATATTTTCTTTGGTGAGATTATTCAAATACTTGGAGCCAGGCCACCTATTCCCTGTGTACCCCACTCTGCACTTAACCAGGGAGAGGAGAGCTGCTGTATCATGCTCTGGGCACAAAGGCACTGAGCAAGAGGAAAACTTGCCTCCAACCCAAAGGAATTTCCCTTTGAATATAACATTGTATGTCCAGCTGCAAGGCTGGGCCAGTGCAGATGTGTGCAGCTGGTGTTAACAGCAGCTGGATGTGACCAAGACCAGAAAGGGTTTGTACCAGCCCTGCAAATGAAGGAGCTGCTGTTGCTGTCTTCATGCCCCACTCATGGCTTGACGGAGCCTATGGCAGCAGTGGGATGAGTGATCTGCTCCAGGCTGCCATCACCCAGCACAGGAGGGGCTGTGGGGTCCAATACTTGGAACAGGTACACACCCACATGCAGCCTGAGTCAGCTTCATCTCTGTAGTCATAGACATAAAAAATCATTGCAGTGTTTAGTATGCTGCTCCAGACCTTTAGACCTTTAAGATCACCGAGTCCAACCATTATCCTCCTGTCCCCGTGCTCTGTCTGGGAATGAGGCTGCAATTCTCTGTCAGGTTTCCGACCCTCGACCTGGCACTCCATTCCCTTGCAGGGACTCAATCCTGGCAGCAACTGCCCTCCATCCCCATACCCTGCAGCAGGTCTTGAGTTCTGGCTTTGTGAAGGCTTAAAATGACAGAACATGGGGTGGGAGAGGTGAGGGAGGAGAGTTTTGGACAAGGCAGTGCAAACAGCCAGAGGTATTTCAAACTGATCACAACCGGAATCAAAACTCAGTTATCCCAAGATGCACTGTTGTGAGCTAGATTCAAATTTCCCAGATGTCCCAAGATGTCACCTCTCGAACACAATCCTGGATCTGGGAGTGAATTCTCCTAGTACTGAATTTATGAGCTCACATCTCTTCAGTGAGTTTAGAAAGTTTTTGTCTTCAAGCTAATAATTTAGAAATTACTGTCTTTTTTCTAGCTACTGGATACATATTAGCTTTACTTTTCAAAAAGAAAGCCCCCATACAACAAGCATCCTGCAGACTGATAATTGGATGCAGATACAGAAGGACAAGTTCAATCAAACCCATCTCGTTGGTCTGAAGCACAGCTCCTGTTCATTTTAGACTCATTTCAGAGTGGCAGGTCACAGCAGTATAAACATCACGAGAAAAAAAAAAAAGGCCGAGCTGGCAAACAGTCAGAACTTGCTGTTCCTGACCCAGTAACCTACTTTTTGAGCACCACATAACATGAAAGCCACCCTTAGCTCAGACTGCGATGTCATCTCTTACTTAACTTCTTAGAGGCAAATAGTGGGTCTGGTTGGAAACAGTTAGACAAGACGTGGTCATTATGTACTTTGTGCTGACCAAAAAGATCTGTTTAGTTTAGAGAGGAAGACACACAGTGAGTGGTTTCAAATCTCAAGTCATTCACAGCCAACATCTGAACACACATGTTCCATGCAGCAGAGTTTGGACCTTAGAGTCCCTCATGCTGATATATGGAGCAACCTTAAATTTTTTCTACAGCACTAGTGCCACCATCAGCTTCAGAGCCATGGGCAAAGAAACTGTCCAAGGAATTCCTTCATGAAGGACCCCTTGTTTTACCTCTGTGGTGCTCCTTTAGCTGTTTTCATTCCAACTCCCTCATTTTGACTGATGTAGTATTCAGAGAGCACACAGCTTAGTTTTTAAAGGCAGAAAAGACTTAATGACCCTTGTGACCTGCCAAAACTGTTCTCTACACCTGTTCTTCCTTCAACAGGGCAACAACAGCAGCCATCAACACCCACCAGCTCTGGAATGGCATCTGTCTTCTTCCACTCTTTGCTGTCTCAGATTTCTCCCCCATCACAGTCTTTCTTCAATCAGCAAAGCTGACCTCATGCTCACATACTTTTTTACCTCTGATGAGGTTAGTAAAGATTTTTGGGGAACTGCTAAATATGGCAGAAAAAATATCTTCTCAAGGATGTGCCACATCCCTTTTCTCCAGGACAACTCATGGGCTACTAGGGATTTTCCCCTTACAACTTATACATAGTTTATCTTCTTTCTTTTTTAGTGACAGGAGGGGCATCACTGGTTGAAATGCACCTGGACAGAGTGTTGCTAGCCTGAAGAGAAGAACTCTGTGGCATCCTCAGATAGTCCCTGCTTAAGAAACGGTTAAGTTTAAGAGTTAAGCTTAACAGTTGCTTAAGTTCAGCAAAATATCTACATCTTCAAAGCATTTTGTTTGCCTTAAGCTATCAGGAGTTTTCCCATCAAAATGTAGATAAACTAGGAATACAGTTTTCAGGCAGTTTTCTACTACAAAGAAAAAAGCCACAGAAACAAATCATACTTATCCAGTGTTCTTTGCAACTCTATCTGCCACTGTGAACATCCTTAGAAATCAGTGTTTAACACTTGTCATTAAGAAGTAAAACATAAACTAAGACTAAACCCAGGCTTAACATTTGAAAGAATTAATATTTTACTGCACATATTATGATGCAGTCATTGGTTGGAGACAGAAACAACACAAATTCACTGAGCATCCTCAACAAACAGCACTGACTTTATTATGGCTGCCCCTTTTATTGGGGGTTTGAATTCCCCAGGCTTACATACGTGATTGGTTGAGGTCTTAACACTGCCCAGCTCCCTGGCCAATGATATATCCGTATTTAGGGCTGAATGAGATTGGCTGAGGGTTCCTGTGTATGTTTGAATCCAGCCTATCCTTGTTCACCCAGGGACCTGTTTATTGAACTAGGCCAGCCAAACTGGGTTTCTTATTTATGGCTAAATTATTTGCCCAGCTACAGACTAGCTGTGCTGTGATACACATCAGGGAAAAGAAATAAGAGTGGTAAGACAGAGTGAGAAACATTACAAAGGGAGGCTCTTTAGGAAAATGATGAGAAATTATTCTTTACCAAAAAGCCCATTTTTGCAGGCAATTGCTTCCACTGTATCTCTCAGCTGAAACACATGCACATGAAATAGGAAGAGGTAGAAATGAAACTACTTTTAGTTGCATATTCCAGCTGCATGCAAAAAGAAGTGGTTGAAATAATCAGAACAAAGTGTCTTGAAGTTATTCCACCTTCCAGCTGGCTCAAACTGACTATGATTTTACTTCTGTTGACACTTGGACTTCCCATTGCAGAGCAGGAGGGGACAGGGCACTGCAGTATCTTAAAAATTCTAGCTACATTTTCTTGCATCATCACAATCCATTTTCCCACCATCTCTTTTGCCAGCAGTTTTAACTTTACCTGAGACTAAAAACATATGAACTATTTTACTATGCTCACATAACACAAATGTAAATGTTCTAACAGACATAAGAAGTAATTTTTCTTTACTACAATGTCTAATTTAGATCTCTGAAACTGTAAAATTAAAATATGTTCTAATCCATTCTTACACCAAAAAAAGGTATTTCTAGCAAATTATAGTATCTCACTGCTTATTACACAAAAATCTCAGAATGGCTGTATTGTAAAAAAAATAATTGCCTAATTATGACAATGTCCTGATGATAAAGACATCATTGTCATGAAAACATCTGGACTGCCAGTCCCCCAGAATACATTTCAAGAGGCAGAGAAAAATCAGAGGCAGATGAAAGAAGAGTTTTGAAGAGGTCCAGAGAAAAAAACTATCACCAACTGCAATTTCTCTATCAAAGTGCAGGGGATGGCTACAAACAAACCCACCAGTGACAACCTAGTCACAGTGGTAGAGCAATAAAGATGTATGGGGTAATGAGGGACAATTAACAAACACTGTGCCTATTATTGCACAACCTTGGAAAATATACTTCTACTCTAGTCTTCTACAATGTCAACCTGGAAAAATAGTAATTGTCTCAGGCTTTTATAAACCTCTTTATCAATCTGAGGCCTTAGAATAATAGAGTGGACAAATCTGAACAAAAGAGCAATCAATAGTGTTTCTATAGAATTTAACTTGCATCAAACATTGTTTAAATTATATTTGAAGAACCAAACAGGAAGAGGAATAGGAATGAAGGAAGGGGAAAGGTCAGTTACACACTAATAATAGAAGTATTGAGAAAAGTAAGAAAAGTTTGATTGTTGCATTCAGTTCAGCCAAACAGGGCAGACCATGAACAAGAAATCTGTCCCTTGTTGTCAAGGCTATCGTAAATGTTAGGTTAATAGTTAGAAGTTAGTGCCTATGCATATTTTAGCTGCTTATGAAATGATAAAAGTTGTCTTGGAAAATGAAATTATGAAAGTTGTCTTGGAAAAATGGGAGTTCAAAGATATCATTATCCCAGATGTGAGATGTTACATCAAAAGGACCAGAAGAAGCATCTCCAGTAGACTGGGGGATTGTCGTGACTTGCAAAGCGGGATATAACCAAAAGTATGTATTCTGTCACCATCTGTTAAAACCAGGTGAGGCAGTGTTCTTTATCTTTTCCACAACTCATCCTTCCTCCAGGGGAGATATCTTCTTTTAATGGGCCATTGAGTCCCACTGCATGATTGATAGAATTACATCATTCCATTGTGACATGCTCGACCCAGGGGGAGGAGCCAAGCATTTCCTACCTAGATAAAATCTGAGATGTGGAACATCAGAGCAACCTTTTTCCACTGTATTCCAGAGGAAAACCAGACCTTTTCACATCATCACTGAACCTTTGGAGGAAAACTACAAGCTTCTACAGGACCACTGCTTCAACAGAACCATATCTGTCACTGCAGGAGAACTGCAGCCACCATTTAATCAGACTGCTACCAACACCCTGACTGATGGGGTGTCAGGTTGTATTCTGACTCTATCAGTGTTCTGTTTTGGGGGTTTTTTTGTTGTTTTTTTTTTGTTGTTGTTTGTTTTTGTTTGTTTTGTTTTTTGTTTTGTTTTTTTTGTTTTTGTTTTGTTTTGGTTTTTTATTGCTATCTTTTTATTTTAATTTTTCCTAGTAAAGAACTGTTATTCCTATTCCCATATATTTGTCTAAGAGCTCCTTAGTTTCAAAATTATAGTAATTTTGAGGGAGGGGGTTTACACTATCCATTTTCAAGAAAGGCTCCTGCCTTTCTTAATAAACACCTGTCTTTCAAATCAAGACAGGGATGCAGTTTAGTAAGAAGAGACCTTGTCCGTGATCCCAGGATATGATCATGTTGGAGAGACCTCTCCCAGGACAGGACTTTTCTCCTTTCCAGCTAAGTCCAAGTCCTGAAGATATGTACACCTATAACTGGCCCTAAACATGCAGGGAGTTCCAGGGAGTCTAATGAAGGTTCCTTGGTCAGATAGCTAAAAGTTCACAGGGCAGCATTCACAGGGCTGACAGTTCCAGTAAGGTGTGATTTCTTACCTCTAAGTGGAGCTCCCATTGCTGGCAGCGACTTTTCACCACTGATCAGCCTGGAAGCCTCATACGTAAATAATCTGCAAGGCTCCAGAACCAGACAATGGATGAGACATTAGAGGATGATGTATCACTTATAGGATACGACACATCGCTTATGAGGGCAATTACAGGGCAGTCGGCATCAAAAGCACAGTAACCTTTCCAACCTTGCCATCTGTGGTTCTCTGCTAAAGGTTATATCAGGACTCTATAGTAAAATGTTGCTGGCTGGGATTTATAATTCAGTGGACAGTCAAGTTCGCAGCCAAAAATCCTTCGAAATGAAAACAGCTTGGTTGTGGGGATTCTGCTCATGTTGGATATTTTTGATCATTAAGATGATAAAATCTGCAAAGTAGCATCAGCCTGTGTATCTGATATGTTTTCCGTAGACAGTTCTGCCTAGCAGCCAAACCAATGGAGTTGATCATCTCCTTCAGTCTCAGGTCTCACTGCTTGTTTGCATGGTGTTCAGATAGTGGGATAAAACTCATTCCCCATGCAAAGGCTCACTGTGAGATCTGTACAGCACTTTAGTCTCCTCTAAGCCTGATATACAGGGGATTTAAGAAGTTTGTGCACTGAGGAATGGCCTGCATGGTACCAGTAAACAGAGGTGCATGCACTAGGAAAAGCTTTCGTATCTTTCTCTAAAGAAGCATTACTCTTCTGCCAAGTAAATGCACCTGTTATTTACTTTCCTGCACATATTGCAAAGCTCATGTTAGTTAAACTTCTAAAACACACAACAAAATAAATCTTTATTGACGTAATGCCAACAAATTGTATACGAACTCTCCCCCACTGTTTACTTAGTAAATATTTGCTTGGAAAGAATAATTTACACTATCCTAGACAAAGGATAAGCTAGCTAGGAAGCTGGAGCCAAGAGTATCCTTTCTGGTCTCCTGGACTCCAGAGCTGAAACTCCAGGATCCTCTGAGTCAACCTGCAGAGCTCAAACATCAGGCAAACACACCAGGAAGGAGACAGCTGGGATAAAATCCACAAGTTGATGCCAGGCTCTGTGACACTAGAGCTCTATGGCACCAAGAACTTTGGTACATCAAAGACCTCATGCTTTCCCTTGGGTGGTTTATAGGTTGTAGTATAGGGGTATGTCAGCATTTGAAAGCATGGTTCAAATACAAAACCATCTCCAAAGCTCAATGCACATCACAGAAAAAAATCCTCTTTTCTTTGGAGATGCCACCCTTTAAAAAACTGCAGCTCTCAAAATCTGGGCACTGGAAACCTAGGAATATCAGGTCTGTTACTCATTTAGCTTTAGGTTTATGTCTAAAGTATTCCACATATGGATAGATTTCTAAGATCTTGTTTCCAAAACCTAGTAACTCACTAAGGCACAAGGAACCCCAGTGAAACATTGTTTGAGATTTACAGAATGCCTTTTGATAACTCTAGTCTATAAAGGCAATTGCACTGTTAGGCTATGCAGTGACCAAATACACTTGTTAATGGCAGAGCTGCCTCTGACTTCAGCAGACAGAGGTTCATACCTAAAATCCCATGAAATGTCAATCTGTTAGTATCCCTCTCATTATTAATATACATACATTTATTTTTAAAGCAGATGGACTGATTGCACAAGGCTGAAAGTTGTCCAAAAGAGAAGTGTGTTCTATTGGGGAACAGCCTATGAAGCACAAACACTCCCAAAATACATGACTCATGCTGGCAGGCTGTCACAGCACTTTTCTGAATTTGAACCAACACAATCTGAGATCCTTTTCTCACTGGCAAGTTCAGACACATTTCAAGAAAATTGCAACTATACTAGCAAAGCCTCTTAACCTTCACATCATCTCCCTACTGAAGCACATGCAGAACACACCAGGAAAAAAAAAAGCATCTTAAACTGACAGGTTACTCTGTCTTTCAAATACAGAATTGCTAGCATTACCATCCTGGATTAGAGGGTTTGGGACTTCGTTAAAGCTTCCAGGTAATGGTCATGGGGGAGTTGCTTTTAGTTGGTTTCTTTTCTTCCGTGATCCACAGGGATAATGGACATGTAATGCTAGTTATCTATACCTACATCTGAAAGATGGAGGCATTACCATTGCTTCCTCTATAAGAATAAGATGAATACCATTTATAAGAAGGCATATTTACATAAGTTTTGATTACTCATGCAATAGGTAAAGAAGACTTAATGCACATTTTTCTTCTCCTACACACTGCTATGTGCTAAGTGCTTTGTCTGGAGCTATTTCACATAAGAATGTCTTAATAGCCTTTTTTTTCTTTCATACAAGAGCTGTTTCCAAACACCAATGGCAGCTTCTGTACCAACAGCACTGCCACCCAGTGCATTGTTACTGCAAAGCAGATCCATTGCAACCACCAGATTTCAGCTTTGGTGACTGCAAAGTGAAATTTTCCTCTTGGCATTGCAGTGCAATGGGCTTGTGTGTTTGAGAAATATAGCCTTGAATTTCCTACATAGATGAAGGCAGTTCTGGCACCAGCTGTTACTTGATGTTATTAACTTAGACCCTTATTCAGCAAGTGCTGTAGTGAAACTAAACTCATGCTACTAAACTCATGCTTAGGTTAATCCCTGTTCAACAAAGTGCTGCTGCGCAACTGAAAAATTCAATCGCAGCTTTAGTGTTCCAGCAGTTATTCCTCATCAGAAGCAAGATTGCAAATGGTACCTGTCTTATTTCTAACAAGGCTCAGTTTCCTTGGTTAGCACCTTTAGGAAGAAGCCTTAACTCCAATGCCCAGCTCAAAAAGATCAAATCTGCCCCAGATATCCTCCCCCAAACCAACCAAACAAAACCACCCCAAATAAAATTAACAGCTTTAGCCTGACATGGAGGATGTCAGATTGTCAGAACTGCAGAAATACCCTCTGATGGAGCCAAATGAGAAATACAGGTAAGCGAGCAATATGAAGCCCAGCTGCAGAATCGTGCCCCATAACATGCCAGTGGGAGCAATGCCTACCTTTCCACCTGACTTGTGTGACAACAGCCATGCCTGTGAGAGCCAGCAATAACTCATATGCAGAGTGAGATCCCTTCTAACAATGATAAAGATCTAGACAAGGGAAATGTTATTTAAAACTAAATTCCTCAAAAAAACTTCAACACCTATGGCCAGATGAACTTGAGATAAATACTATTAAACTTCTGACAAGTGGCTCAGGACATCCTAACTGAAATGCCTGAAAAGGTTCCAGTTTCCAATAAATCACTTTTTTGGGGTGCTCTCCAGCACTTTTCATAGGTACCCGAACAATACCTTCAAGGTGGAGCCTTTCTGGTAGATGGGCTACTTTGAGGAGTGTTTTTTCAGGCATAAATGCCCCATTGGATCTCTCCAGTGGCAGTACAGCATTCTCATCCTCATAGGCCTCATACCAAAGCATCATCTAAAGAGTGTTCAAAACCTTAGACTGTCCATCACCTCCTAAGTAGTTGTTAAAACCATCTGAAACCCCTCCCCCAATTCCATGATGGTGAAGACTGCAGAGAACACACAAACCAAATGTCTAACCCTGCCAGAAAACATTTTTCTATCCTTGAAAAAAGTTACATGTACTCATAGATACCATTTGGTAGAAACATCTTCATCTTTGGGAACTAAAACATAATTTCAACAAATACTTCCTCTTGATGGTAAAATTAAATAAAAGTAGTGGGATGGTAGCAGAGCTGTGCTTTTCAACAGCCTCTATATCACATCTGGTTAAGGCTACAGTGATGTGCTCTCCAAAAAGACACAACAAACTTTTTGACATTCTGTAGAATGATAATGCAGTTCCAGCTGTGCTGTTTAGGAGTTGGTAACCAAAACACATCCCCAGGAAAAGCACCAGAGGAGCCAGGCATGCGCTTTCCCAGGGCTCCACTCTGTGATCCCGTTTCCCTGATGCTATCACTCTATCCTCATTATAGCACTTCAAGAGGGAACATAAATATCTTGCACATCAAAATGCTCTTGACTTTTACAAGCAACCCGTTTCAGAAGCCCTCAGGATGCAGTTTCATGACCAGCTCAAGCAAATCTCACCCTTGAAAAGGCACTTCTGCCACTCCCAACCTCCTCTGCGTGAAAAATCAGGCTTGCATGGTTGAAAGCTAATGCTTGGAGAGACATTTTATAAAGTTCAGCTTTCAACTACTTTGCTACTACTGTGCCAACGCAGCAGAGATTGCAGGGAGCAGAAGACAGAATTGCCTTCTTTTGTCTTGTGAACCAGCTACTCGTGAATTTGTCTCGGTTTGAGACAAGTTAGGAGGAAACGTCCTGAAATGAACGTCTCTAAAAAAGGGTGGGTTTCGGCACTCCCTCCCCTCACCAAACAAAAGGAATTTATTGGAGGAAAGTGGAAAAAACTGCTTATTTAACACACAGAGTGCATGGAGGCACGAGGAAACGAATGAATAATGTTAGATATTAAAACCTTCTCGCTGCGGAGAAAGCTGTGGATGTTAGTCCTGCTCGGCTTCTCCCGAGGTCCGGAGCCGGTATGCGGCGTCCCTGCAGCCCGCACCGCCAGGGTCCCCGGTGGAGTTCTCATGTTTCGGACCGGAGCTAAGCTGAACATTTCCAGAAGTCACAGAAATTACTGAAGAAGCTGTATGCAGTCCCGGGAAACTTCTTGCCTCAGCTAACAAACAAGTAGCTAGCTAAAAGCTACACTGCCCCCCCGCAGAGCCGAGTACGGGGAGAGGTGTGTGAAATCGCGCCGGAAGAATTCCTCCGGCCCCCTCCCTCCTTCCCCGGGCCTAGCTTAAAGTTATAGGACTCATGTCTAGGCATAAAACAGACAATAGGGGAACACAGCATCATACAGTCACCCCAAGACAATTGTTACTTGGTGGCACAACCTACTGCCTATGACGACCATCAATGAGTCTCATGCTCCCTGGTATCTGCAGGAAATGGAGGGACCTCAGCTCTGTATCTTAGAATTTTGTGATTATTGTAAGCATTGGTGGGCTGACAGCCAGGAATTCTACACTGAACCGAGAGCCCTGCCACTGAATGATTTTAATAAGCCATTTAATTTATCTCCCACCTCCTTTTTCTGATAGCATTGAAACCTACTTTTCTGTCTTGTTTTCCTAAGCTGTAATTTCTTAAGCTGTAAATCATGTAGGCATCTCTACCTCTGACTGTTGTGGATCCCTCTGTGGGGAGCCACAAAGTTGGGGATCTTCTGAAGCTCACCGCAAGCATATTTTGTACAGCCTCATCATTGCAAAATGCATATTGTAATTGACAGCCTTCAAATCCTATATATGATATACTGTCCCAGCTTAATACAGTATTCTAATCTCATATGGAACTTCTCATGCAACCATAGGAAAGACAGTAATACCAGCAAACACCTTCTTCCTGTGGAGCACTGCATAGGTGAGAGGACAATTTTAGGGGAACAAAGATATTTTTAAAAACTACTAAATGCCATGGAGGAACAGTTGTTATAAGTGGATATAAAGGCCTGTGAAGAGGAAACAATTTCCAGTGTTCGGCATTGAGCTTTATTGCCCCATAAAATTCAGCCCTGTGCCCCATATGCTGCAGTGTTATCTGAAGAAACTGCATCCACAATTTAATGTTTACACATATAAATACTTTAGTAGCACAAAGGTTGCCAAAGATCAAGGACCTGATTCAGCAACAGACTTAGTTTAATATTAAGCAGCACCTCCATCAACATGATTATTTATCTACTCAAATTCAAGGAACTCCTAGCACTTTGGCCACATGAGGCCAAAATGGGGGATTGTTTCTGAAAAACATGTTGTGCATGGGGGAAGTCTCACTTGTAAAAAGAGAGAGAAACCTAGGAGAAATACACTGCTTTCCTACCACAGAAGCATGAAGAGACAGTCATGCCTAATACACCAACAGGGAAGAACAACCTAGGGCTGAACAGCAGGAGGTGGTGCAGAAAGGTGCCAGCAGAAGTGGGCACCCACACGTCCTTCTCACCTTTCCAAACCCATCACAAAGCCATTGAAGAGACCATGGACTGCACTCACACTGCTGCAGATGAGGTCCCAGTCGGGTCTCTAGGTTAGGAATTGGCGTCTGGCTGCACTGGAAACAGAAAGAGATAACCAAGAGCCTCGTTGTCTGCTACTTCCAAAGCTCCCACCCTTGAAAGCTTTCCTGAGAGTCCAGTAGTGCTGACCAGGTCTCATTACCCTTTTCTTTGTAGGAAAATCCTCAGATTTGCTTCCAAATCTGTGCTGCATTTTTAAGCAATGTGCAAGGGCATGTTGTCTGACAAATTCCATGTCACTTCTGTTCCTCAGAAGTCCTATTTTATCATTGCTCAGGAATGAGGGTCTAGAAGACCTGGAGCAGACACACAGATGGAACTTAATCAGCTAAACTGATGCCTGTCCAGGTTCTTAGCTTTCTGTGCTCCTGAGACAGTTTCCAATGGATAACTGTGTTCTTGAGAAAAGCAGACTCCAAATTTCACTTTGGGTAGAGCCCTAAGGTGGATTAGCCCGTCTTTCTGCCCACCTTCACTGCATGTTGTAAGCAGATTACGCGGAATATGACCGATTTAGCAAAAGTGACAGTTGCTCACTGTCCAATATCATTAGCCTGCCTCCCACGCGAGCTCAGACATGGTGCTCCATTCTCTAACAAAATCAGCGTATTAATAACCAAACAGCCTGGCACAGTATTTTCAGCTCAGCTGAAGCAGAGCTTTCAGCAGGGGAGTTCCCAATTAGCACACCGACAGAGATTCAAAATTGAGTTCTAAACGAGGCGCAAACAGGTTCAATGGACTGACATGTCAGAGGGACTAGGATAGATAAGCATCTGTTCTTGCCTTTATCACTCATCCTTCATTACCTTTATTACTCTGGTCCCTCAGTCTGTGAATAGAATGGTAATCTAATAAAAAGGTTACCTGAGTCAATGAAAACAATTAATTGGTCTGCCTTGGGCTCAGCTCCCCAAGGAATCGGTATCTTCTTTTCCCTGACAGGGCTCAGCACCTTCCCCACGGTGCTCTGTGGCAGCAGGTAAGGGCCAGACTGCTCTTCCAGGTAGACAGAGAAGGATGCAAACAGAGGAAGACCTCTGCTTCCTATGTACAGGTGTTTGTGTTACAATGTTAAAACAAGTTTGGAAGTAATTCTCTGTTGATTCCTGCAAAAAAATACTTCAGCTAGAAAAAAGAATTGGCAGAGTCCATAAGGCTGTTGCAAACAATACTATTTGTAGTAAAGCCTCCCTTTTTATGCTAAAAACTTAAAGAACAAAACCAATTTCATTGCTGAAAAAGAACCCCTACAATTTCCCATTTAAAGCCAGGCAGGCACAATCATGTTCTGAATCTCTGCCTCCCCTGCTATACAAAACATGGACCTGCATGGCAGCAGCACTTCCCACATAATGCAGCCCAGGTGAGTAATTTCCCAAAGCTCTTCACAGCAATTCCAAGACCAGGTAATTCTGTAATAACTCCAAGTAAAATGTTTTTGTTTTAACATACACCTGTGGGAAAAGAACATCCCACTATTCTACAGTGAGCTCTTTAAGGACATCCTGGAAAATTTTTCAAGAGCTACACTGAAATGGAAGAACATTTAGTTATTTACTTTAGGGGCTTATTAGAATGTTTGAAATAATTCTTGTCCTCTCCTCCCCACAGAATAAAAGCTTTTATTTTCTTTGTCAATTTGAGAAACGTGAATCTGATTCTGCTGCTGAGGTTTGCATGTGGAGACTGTCACTGGCTGCAGCTTGGAGCTAGACTCTCAGGGCTCAGCCTGCACTAAAGGCAGCAAGGGGACAGGACTGGGAGAGGGCAGGGATCCATCACCCAATCCCAAGGAACTTAAACTGCAAGCAGTGGCTAAGTTGCCAGTCAAACCCAGCCCTGGGCCAGCTCCAAGCTAAAGCAAGAAACACAATAGGGTTTAAGGCCATTTTAATATCCTGAAAGGTTTATAAGTACCAGAGAGTAATTTTACTGCAAAGTGCATCGAATGGCTTTACGTTGGTAAGGTGGGATCAACATCCATTCTCAGAATAGGTACCAACATCAGTGAGTCACTGTAGTCTTATTGACCCTTGTCTACACCAAAATAACTCTCCTTCAAGAAGGAAGTTTTACTGTTTGGGCAAAGCGTGCCTATCACGCTTGAGGCATCCAACTGGTAGGAGTTTTAACCAGGCAGAATTTCCACCATAGAAAAGTCTTAGAAGAGGTGCTGACATAAACATATCCTGGCAAGTCAGTGACAAAAAACCAATTCACATCAGCCTGCTCAGAGGGCAGCTGATGGGGGAAAACAACTGTCCAGGAGTAGAGTTCACACAAACTTGGAGTGGCTTTGCCATCAGGAGGCTTGCAGTCAGACTGCAAATCCCAGCTCCATACCACATTTTAATGACATTTTAGATTTTTTTTATTACTATTTCATAATGGTAATTAAACACAGGTGTGTGCACAGAGAAGTCTGCTTCTCTGGCAAGGCTTACCATCTGTAGGCAGCAACTGGGACCTTGCAGGCTCAGGCATGGGGCTGCAAAAGTTACAAAGCCACCTCAGTGCCCATGTACGAAAAACTACGCAGCTATGTGATATTTCTCTACCTATGGTCACTTATGACAATCTATCTTCACTGATGTACGCAATGCTTGGGAGCTTGCAGCATTGGATGGCCTGACCCCATTGCTGTCTTTGCTATGCTGGGGGAACCAGTGATCTTCTCCCAAGTGACAGGGTGTTTCTGCAGCACAGAGATGCCACTTCCCCCACTGCAAAGATGGTTATATACCACAACTGCCACCAAGAGGAGATTTCATCAGCTCATTTCCCCTCCTGGGGTCCAGGTCCTGGACAATATGGCCAACAGCCCCAGCTGCCCCTGCCACACCCGTCCCAGGTGCTTAGGTGAGGGTACAAATCATCAGGTTGCCGCTCCCTGCAAAACTTTAGCAACACACCAGAAGCCCTAGAAATGGGTAGATGCAAAAGAAGTAGCCACCACACATCTGAGTACCCATGACCCCAGAGATCCAGTGTGGCAACCAGTCCTTGTGCAGCTCCCGTGAGTCTGGAGTGAGACTGCCCTCATGTTAAGCCCCTGTGTTTACATCCATCTCCTCACACAAAGGCCACACAACCAGTCAGGGACCAGCCAGATCTATGGGACCACTGGACTCAAACACAGTAAGAGAAAAAGATGAAATAGGATATAGGATGTGGGCCCTGGCAGGCTGCTATTCCAGCTGATTATCAGAAGAAACAAATGCAAAAGCCAAAGTGACAGGAATTGTGACATCAAGTCTTAAGAAAAAAAAAAAAGTCTAAAAATTGAGTACAAGAGATTCTCAGTCCCAGGGGAATACAAGCCTGTATATAATACCAACCGATTTTTCTGTTGCACAGTTCATTTCAGAACAATGCTCACTCTCACAATGCCGGTCCCATGGCCTGAGGCTGCTCCGAATTCAGACACCTGACTGTTCAGGAACAAGCATTTCTGTTTGTGAATAATTCAGATCCCTTGCTTATTTAGGTTCATTTAGGCTCAGTTTCTTGCTGTTGGAATCTTTTGAGCTCACAGCTGCCTGTGCTGTGGATGCACAACCCCTCCCTACAGCACTTCCATCCCTGTAAGGGAACCAGTTCCCCCAGTAGCTCTCAGGTACTTGAAGCACATACAGTGCTTATAGTGCAAACACAACTTCCGCAATATAACCCTGAAAAGCTCAGACATTCCTTTTGTTCATCTTGTTGCAAACCAAGATTACCTTCTGTTCTGAGGTGCACATTTGACAGTAGCTCCATGAGAGTGCTAAGCATATGAGTAACTCTTCCATGACAGTGGCAAGCACATCCAGACCTACAGTCCCAGTCTTAAAACAGACATGAACATCCAGCACTCATGGACACAATCATCCAGCACGCACTTATCAGTCAACGTGAACATTTGCACTCAGACAAGCAAACACAGCAACTGTGCTGCAATCAAGTACAAGTCTGCAAGTGCAAGAAAGAAAAGCAAGTGCAAAGAACAACAGCAAAGCCTCAGCAAGTTATATTCTGAATAGTATCAGCATCCTGGATCATTTGATATGAAGCATTTCACTGGCTGAGCACAAAGTATTACTACCACTATTAAAGGAAAGCCACTGTGGATAAGTACAGGTTATTTTTAATTGTGTTTGGGACATGTTAGACAAAAAAAAGACAACACAGACAAATTAGAGCTGTTTCACAAAGTAGCAATACCCTAAAATTATCTATTTCAGGTAAGGTGCTGAGTGGCAGTGTTTGCTTGAGGTACCATTGCCTGCAACAACATCTCAGCCATTAATGCTGCAGCCCCATTTCAGCACTGTACACACTGACACCTGCATATACACCCCAACACACAGCCCCCCCCCGCCCCGAGGAACGTCCCTGACTTACCCTTCAGCCAGCCAGTAGTCCCAAACCCTCTGAAAGCTCCTGCAGAAGAGTTGAGTGTTTCACCTCGTTACCCAGCAAGGATGTTATATAACCAGCACCATTTCTGCAGGCAGTGAGGATGCATCCCGTGCACATTCCTCTCCTTCCCATTCCACACAGACACATCTCCTAATAACAGCCACGCCACAGAGAGCTGGGGGGGCAAGGTGGGCTACCGGGTACTTATGGAAAGTAAAACTAACGGTTTCAAAGAAAGTTCAAAAGGTGCCTGACGTTTATTAAAGAGGCGTTGCTACTATGAAAGGAAACAGTGCAATGGTATAATGTTCCTTAGCCCACTGAAAGCAGCTTGGCCTAGATTTTCCTGTACCGTTTGATGTGACCATTCATGCAAACAGGAGTAAAACTTCCTCTTTGCTTTTAATTAAGCAACAACAAAAAACAAAAAGAATGAAAAAGTGACACACACAAAAGATATTTTTGCTGTCATCTGGGTCTTCTGGGCTACTGTCAGATGGAGAATATCCAGGAATCAGTCCCATTGATTAAACTATTATTAGCAGCAAACAAACAGATGTGTTCAGCCAAAGACAGGACAAACCCCATGCTCTGTACTTTGGGACTACGTACAGAAAAAACTCCATTATTTTACCAAAGGCTTATTTGTTTCTTTTTGGCAAAGAATTCTCCAGCATAATGTGCATAAACAAAGTATACAGCATTTTAACATGCAGTAATTAATATAAAAAAATGTAACCTTATTGGCTCTGCTGTCTTCCCACAGACTAAACCTCATCAGCTTTTGTAAGACTGGGACCAAATACTGTATCTGTAATAATCCTAAACAAAATGTGGCTCATAATAATTCAGGACATTCCTGTGTCAATGAATCACTGGCAGACACCCGATGCAGTGTACAAATGCATAAGGGCTGTAGCTTTAGGACAGACATGAAACTCTTATATAAGCCGTAATCCTCTCACAGACTCCTTATTCAGTGATTTTAAGAACAGCCTTGTAGAAGCCTGCTGGCATTCCAGTGGCTTTTAAGCAATTTGAAAATGGGGAGACTCCCGTCCCAGCGCAGACCTCTCCCTGACACCAGTGCTACTGTTGGTATCCAGACCTACCTTGCGGGGTCTGGGGGCACAGAGCATTGCTGCTTACTAATATTTTGGTCCTCCACAGAGCTGCTGCTGTTGCTGTCTGTGCTGAGTAAATCACCAGGATTAATCTCCTGCAGAGTTCATTGAGGCTAATGATAATCAAGTTAAATTTACACTATATGATCAGAGTTTAATTAGGTACTGTTATACAAGTCTTATTAATTACAGCAGTAATACCCTTACAGAATGCAGATGAGAGGGTGGGACTATGGCCAGAGGGTGCTTGGCTTCAGATGAATTCAGAAAAAACCCCACTAAAATGCTCTGTGTGTACCTTCAGTTACCTGCTTGCCTCTGTCAGTGCTCAAGATGAAACAAAACGCTTAAAAAATTTATAATCCTACAAAATGTAATAAATCTAGATGATTAAAGACTTCCTACATGCTACACTATCACTTCCTATTTACACCAAGAAGCAAGAATTCAATTTTAAATCCCAATGACACTCAGTCATTATTAGCTTACTCTGCTCAAAATCCAACACAGAGAAGTTCCAGGTGAAGTAATCTGTTTTGCATGGAGATAAAGATAGGCAGGTCTTCCTAATACTAAAAAAATAAGTTTCACTTTTCCTTTCCTAGTTTCCTCCTCTGGATTTACCTGTGTGGTCAGGGCAGATGCCAGCTTGTGCGTGGCATTTGCTTTGTACCATTCACAGCCTCTCTGGAACACAGACACAGCACATATGCCCAGGTGCCTCCTCTCCATGCCCCTGCAGCACTTGCGGGGCATCAGAAGGGTGTGGGGAGAGGCAACTGATCTGAAGCCCTCTGTGAGCTACATCACCTGGAAACTGGGATGTCTCTGCCAACAAGGTGCAGCCAGGGAAACTCTGGATCTCAAGTGCAGGAACAGACTCCAGGTTTCAGCAGGCAGTAGTAGCTCTGCTAGGAGACATTGCATAGCATGACATTCCAAGCCTCAGAAACAAGTCTTTGCTTCTGCTAAATCTTCTGTGAGGTATTCCATACAA
Organism: Muscicapa striata striata; assembly: GCA_030060385.1. Taxonomy (NCBI): domain Eukaryota; kingdom Metazoa; phylum Chordata; class Aves; order Passeriformes; family Muscicapidae; genus Muscicapa; species Muscicapa striata. Next base: position 1,747,142 of record JAREIS010000112.1, on the reverse strand, counting down.
AGATAAAGCTTGTGCCATGTGCTTTTCATTAGCATTTGCTACATATGTTGGATGGCTTTAGTGAAACCCGCCAGAGACCATGTGCTGTTACTTCTACTCATGTGGAAACACCAAATCCTTGCATCTACATGGTCACAGACACAGGTGAAGGTCTCTTTATTAAGTAAATCAGCAACACCGAATGAAACTCTCAAGAACAGATAGTGCTCTTGAACACAGACATGTATGAGCCTCCTGTGCCCAGATTCCCTCTCTGCAAAGTGCTTGCTCAGTTGCAGGAGAAGCCCTGGCACTTTGCCATTTCTGCCACTGCAGTTTAATTAAAACCCCAAAAGATGAGAAGCACATTTCCTTCTTCCTGTAGGATTTGTCACTCTCTCCCCATCAGAGAGCAGCAAACAAGCATGCCTCAGCACTCCCACTTTGCACAAGACACATGTAAAAACAGCAGTATGTTACAGTAGGTTGTACAAGACATTAATTACCAAGCCCTGCCAGGTATAATTATCTCGCTAAGTTTTGGCTATAGACACTATACTGGCCCTTTACAAAAAAGCCTGGAGGATACAGGCACTCAAGATCCAGGAGGAGAGTCCTTTTCCTCAGTGTACTCTAGGTCCCACCCCACCACTTCAGACAGCCAAACTGTACATGAAGTTACTTTGACAAAATGGCAATTTCAAAGCAGCCTGCATGGCCCTGTGTACATATTCAAATTCCCCTCTCTGTCCTTTGATGGACAGCTCTTCTGGGAATACACAAGAACTGAGGTAGGAGACGGAGATGATGATTTCTTGACAGTTCCTTGCTCTGAAGGCAGACTGAGATTAGGCTTCTGGCCTGTACTTGTCCCTCACTGTCCAGATGTGTATCCTTTAGAAGACCCTTAGCCTTTCCCACACCTTGGAGTTTGGCAAAGACTATGAAAGGACTTGTGGAAGGACAGGGCTGGCAGAACACCTCGGATCCCTTGCTGGGATTTTTGCTTGATTTAGGAACAAAGGACTTACTACCTCCCCTTATTCCTTGTGCATTCCTGGCTACAAACTATAGCTGGGACCAGGACATCCCCCAAAAGGGATACCTTGAGGACCTCCACATCCTCATTTCAGCATAGCAGTGCTCTGAGGAGATAGGCACTACGCTTTGGCCAAAGCCTTCAGCCTTTTTTCTGCAGTTGTGACACTTTTTGATCTCTCACTGCTAAGAATGACACTTGTGACACACTAATGGGAGCTCAGCAGTGCTCCTGCAGCAAGGCTTTGATTTAGGAAGCAGAGCTGCTCAGCCCACTCTCTCTTGTTGATGTAGTGACCCGGTTTTGTCAAGACTGTTTTTCTCCTTTTGTCTTTGATGTCATTTTGGAAGGCAAGTCATGAGAATTTCACGGAAGCATTGATTCAAAAGTTGGACTAAAACAAAGCCAATCACAATACCATTATAAATGAATGCAGTGCAATTTCCCCTTGGAGGATTATTACACCATTTAGGATTCTAACACGTTTACTTCCACAGTTTAGTAATCACTTTCATGCTTCTCAACAGAATATAATCAGCTCGTAATAAATATACTCATCCCCTAAAGCATTTTAACAGCCCCTACATTTTGTAAAGAAGATCTTACTTAATGAGCAGACACCTACAAGTGAACAAGGAAACTAATACTGTGCTGCATGGAATACGATCAAACTGCAAAATACATGCTGCTTAAATTACTTATCTGTGAAATTAAATATTTTTCAGCATATAGATTTTTACTTTGAAATTACTTTTATCATGAGGTTTTTAAGTCTCTGAGACTGCCTTTCACATTGGGAATTTGTTTACCTTGCAGTCTTTAATTTACAGTCAGCTAATGCATAGGACTATGGCAAATCAACACATTACTAATGAAAATCAAATTAAGGAAAGCTATCAATAACAGCCAAAATAAATCCACCCAAAAGAAAACCCTGCCTGACTTGCATATGGGTCAGTCCTAGTGCTGAAGTGCCCATGAAACCATGTCCACCAAAGCCAACTGAAATCCACTGTCAGAGAAATGTAAAAATCTCTCTTGGCCTACTGGCCTGCAGTGAATCACAGTATTTTTCTCTTGCAGTTGTCTGGAGGTGGGGTGGGAGAAAGTAAATATTACTTGTCAAAGACATTCCTTGCCTATTTGTAGGGCTGCCCAACATATTCCTGGCAGAATTCACATGTAAGTTTCTGGTGCTCACTGCACTTGCAACCATAATTTTGACTGAGTTTTAAGACAGGAGTATGAATTACATTTTGCAGCCTTCAATCTCTGAGCTTCAACACATAGTTCAACTTCCCAATTCTGCCCCTGGTGGTGTTTTTCTTCTTCCTTCCACATGCTGTATCTGCTCAAAGTGTTTTTCTGCATAAGAAAATGTGAAATTAATGGTCTAGGTTGCTTTCATCTTTCAGTTTTGCAGATGTATGTTCTCTTAACCCTTTGCTGTACAGATTAGTCACTTGCACTTCTGCAGGTTCACCTATCTAGAACTCCATTCACAGAAGCACACTTGCCTTGGAGAGTTCCAGGAAAAGAGAAGTGCTACAAAATCTCAAAAACCCTTTTAACAGGAATGCATAGATAGTCTGGCCTTAGTCTTATACAGAAATAGGCTTTTGGCTCTGGCTGTCAGAGAATAGACCTGTCTATTGTGTAGCCTCTGCAAATACAGGTCCTTCCTAGTGAAAGAAGAAGGGAGGAGATAATAATGTGTGAAGTTTTTATTGTTCCTAGAAAATCAATCTCATGAGTCTTTTCTTAGTTAAGTACCAGTTATCCAAACATCTGCAAGGAAGTGTTTTGTGAGCAGTGTCCAAACAGGAACAAGTTGATGTATGGGATACATATTTCTTTCTGGAAAGCTTCTTTAGCAACCCTTTCACCAAAAATAAGTACTTGAATGTGCAGAAAACTTTGCTCAGTTAAAAAAAAGCCCAATGCAAAATCTAATGCTTTGCAGAGAAATTGGCTATTTTTCATGCAGTGAAATGTACTGATAAGGGTCTATTTCCTCCCAGCTAAATCCCATGGTCCATCCACACCGTGGAGTTGTAAGCCCATACCTCATTTTAGCATTAAACAATCTTCTCTGCATTAATGTGGAGTTAGCTCCAGGTAAGGGTGTCTCTTACCACATAGGGCTTCAATAGGTACACTGACTACAAATAGCTGCACCCATCCTTCACACTCCCTTCTTAGACCAGCACTATAACAACAATGGCGAGTAATGATGAGCGAAGCACTTCAAAATTTCAGCAGCTAAAAGCCCCACTTTAATGCTACAGCCTATTTTTATACAGTTTTTCAAGTTATCATGTTTAATTCTAATTGGTCAGTAACTTTCTTGATGCTCAATGAATTGGTTAGAAGGTGCTTGTGTGCGTATGTGCTAAGCCTCTCTCTTTACACATATGTTTACATATTTTCTTCACAGATTCTCATGGGATAGACTTTTTATTTCTCACAAATTTTCTCTGTTTTTTTTTTTTCCCCACAAGAATAGATTGCTATGCAAACTGATTTTCATTCTTAGAATTTTTTCTCATGGGAACTTACCAGGCTAGCTGTTAATTTAGCTGAACCTGATTTTATAAGACCTTTCTTTTATAAGGTTTTACTTGTTTCCAACATAGCACAACCATTTGCAGGACTGTTTCAGAATGAAAACAGAGGGTGTTTTTATCCTAGATCAGTGTAGAATCTTATACATCCTGATGCTCTCACTCTGCAGGATTAATAGGCCCAAAGACAAAGCATTACAGGTCTCTGCCTTCTGCAGTTATCTTCATGTATTGGAACCACAAACCTTCTGGTAGCATGATGAAGTGCACACCAGACTAGGATCACTGTAAGTGTGAACAATGAATTAAATCTAATGCTGTTTTCTTCACTTAAGGAACAAACTTTGCAAAGCTCCTTAATGCCCAATGAAGCAGCTTTACTGTGGAAAGGAATTTTCCTCTTGTGAACTCCATGTTCAGACAACCTCCCTGGTGAGGTATGCACAGCCTGTCTTTTAATACAAACTCAAAACTCACATTTAACTTATTACCTGGGGGAGGAATACAGATGAGGGTTGGATGAATCTCATGAGTCATTGTTTCTGTAGGATAAAAAGCAAGTTTGTCTCAAAAAACCCCAATTTGTTTCTATTGTGTATTGCAGATAGAAGTGCTTAAATAATAGAAAGATTAATAGAAACACTTCAGCCAGTTGTTCTAGAAAAATGAAAAATAGCTTTTGCATTATGAAATAATATTCTTTAAATACAGAGAAATAAAACATTTCAAATGAAACAATGTTTTGGGAGAGGGAGACGAATGCAGATAAGTCATGCTTGAATGTACTTTCCCAAACAATGCACTGCTTAGAGCTAAGACTAAGACATGCACATACCCCAAGTCATACATGATAAAATAGGGACTGTGTATTAGCTTAATTCCTTTATCATTTGCTCACTGTTGTATCTTTCCCATCTCATGCCAAGCCTTACCCTGGATGGCAAAACATGCATATTCTGCATCCTGACCACTGAAGTCATTCCTAGCTGAACATTGTGGCCAAATGAAGGCATGTGCTCTTGAAGTGTGAAGCAGGACAAAAGCCGAGCACTAACACCATTGAAAAGATAATTGCACCATTCAACTGCAGCACCATCCTCCAGTTGTGTGCAAATTTCAACGAGCCTTCATTACTTTAAGTTTTTAGATGTGTCGGGAAATGATGAGGCAGAGTAAAGGTATACCTGGAAGAAACCCAAAAAAGTCTAAAGCCAGCTAAACAATGGGGGAAAAGTGCTGAAATGGGGAGTTAATGGAATTAAATTGCTGCAAGAGGAGCAGGCAGCACATGCAAGGCAAATCGTACCTGGATACTGTACAATGCTGCCACATACAGTATTCTGTGAAATTCACCCCTGTTTCTAGCACAAAAGGAATATGCAGTGTATTCTGCAGAGGAAAATCCATCAACAACACCACCAGTTTTATCCAAAAGCTCTTTTTTTGGCTAACACAGCTTAAATTTGTATCAAGTCTCAAAAACCCCAATTTTTTTCTTGGAAATATTACAGACAGATTGTGTTTTTCAAAGACTGTTAAGAGTAAATGATAGCTTTATTTCCCAGTGCTAAGAATGCAAATGAGAAAAAGAAGAGCCAGGTGACATTCTGTTACTGATGGGTAAGTCTTCTTACCCATCCAAACCACAACAGTCCTGGCACAGTTACCTCCAATACCTCATTTTCTGCATTGCAATTATCATCTGATTCAGGACCAGTCCTTATTAATTCTCCAAAAGCCAGGATTGCAGACAAAGAGACTTCCCTTACAATGCAAAGCCTTACCTGCTGTTCAAAGAAATCTGGAGCACACCGGCTTCTACAAACACACCAACTCCTCTTACTCCTCCTCCTCAGTCAGTCTGTACAGGAATGTTTGAGATGAGCAAACTGCCACGTTTGAACTGAAGGAAAACTGTCTTGTCAAAATTCAAGGAGACAATACAAAATAAATTACTCTTGACTGTTTTACTGGTCAATCAGTTCATGTATTATATCCACACACAGATGTGATCAACTGAATACATGCTTATGTAATCAGACACATTACTCCATTGCTCCATCTGTAACTGAATAGAACCGTAGCAAATTAGTTCTGCAGAATTACCTACTGAGATGAATTACCTGTTCACTTTTTGAAGAAGGTCCATAAAAAGCACACAAAAAAAATTTATCCCATCAAATAGCAATTTGGACCATGCAGTTAGTGCACAGCCAATCTCAGAAAGTTCACAAGCCACTCATCTCTCTTTTCAAATGAATCCCTGGCATAAGCTTGATATAAAGCAAACACAGCATTTTGGCATGGGCAGGCATCTTAAGAGCTGCATCCATTACATATTCCCGAGAGAGTCTCTTAAGATTTCCTTACCAAAAGGCTCCATGTAGTATTCTTTTAGGGCTGGAGAAATGAAAGCAGCTTGGATCCCACTACCAATACCACTCACTGTACTTACACGTTCTTGAGTCCTGTAATATGCTAAAATAAAACTACATTTGACCACAGAGTTTGACTGTTCTGAATCTAGTAAGTATCTGACAACATAAAAACATGCTGTTATTTTGGTTTTGTTAATTACTCCTCCCAAAGACCCATGACAAATAGATAACTGATACAGGTATTGTCTATAAAACTGGAAAAAATTTCCTCTGAAGACACCATTTCCATGTCTTAAGGACCAGAGCTGATAGAACAAACAATTCTGAAAACACATGGGTATGAAAAGCAAAATACCCACCAAGTGCTATAAAAGGCTCATCTTGCCCTACGAAGTTCAACATAATCTTAACTAGAGACCACAAGAGATATCACACTACAGGGAATATTTGCTTCTATGGAAAGCACTTAATAAGGGAAAGTAAAGAGGAAGAAGTAGTAAAAGGAGTAATCGAGTTGCTGCTGTTTGGAGAATACTGTAACAGCTTAGAAAAAAATGCTAGCTAGGAATAAAGGAACTGGCACAATGTTAGATAGGAATAAAAGAACTGGCTTAATAATCAGTCAGTCATTATCATATAGAAAGAGGCCATTATAATTCAAATATAAAACCCAAAGTCTAGTTTTCACTACGTAAAACTGGGAGCTGGGTTGAAGCCCCTAAGCATTAAGGCTAGCAGAGGAATCTATTAAACACAGGATTTGGTGTCTACCCAAGTCTCAGGGGTACTGGGCAAAACCTGCAGATGATGAGCTACAGCCACTCCACATTTAAACAGGCATCTGCACCTAACACAAACAGCTATCAAAACAGTTCCAACACTCAGATCATCAAAATCACCTGTGATTTGAATTTTTGGTGAGGGCATACTTTACTCTGAAGAAAAAAAAGTTGTACTGCAGACATAACACAAGTTTGTAAAGGAAACTCTATGCTCTATCATAATGCTACACCATAAGGATCACCCAACACTCGCTAATTCTGTAGGAATTATTCTAGGGAAAGGCCTCAAAGTGTGGTTTGAAAGCAAAGTGGATTCTTCTGTGTTCTCCGTCAGACACAAAACCATCTACACATCAAAGACTTGTTTCCCTGAAATGAGCAGCATTCCAGCTGTGAAGCCAAACTTCCAGCTGATCTCTGACATTAGCAGAACCGCCTTAATGACTCAAGCATGCTAAGAAAAACTGCATCTTGAGGATGAACTGCAAAGGTAAAACGTCTCCTCCATAGTGCCTGCAGCATGGGCCCACACCCACAGCAGTGTTTGTTCTTAATCTCTGACTGCTATTACTCTCACTCATAAATCATTCTTCAATTATGAACAGTTTTAATTAATAACATACCCCCTGTGCCTGAGCCACTTCCACTAAAACTATTAAACCACAGTGTCTCATGTGCCAACTAAAAGCAGCAACACCTTTTTTTGCAGGCCTGCAGTTTGTACTGTTTTAAAAGCATAGCTGCAGGTAAGCACCTGATGACCCCTCCAAAGAATGGGCCCACAGGGGACTTTTCTCAGCCAGAACACCCCATTCAAAGCTGGTAGGACAAAAGGGTTGTGAAGCATGACACCAAACTAGAACTAAAGAGTCCCAGAAATTCAGCCAGCCAGTCACTAAATTAACTCCTCAACTTTCCTAGCTCTTGACCATAGGCATCCCTCCCCACAAAGCTTTCCAGTCCGTAATCCCTTCCTTTAGAAAGAGAACCTCTATTGGCTCTCTGGTTTCAGAACTGGGAGATCAGCACCTAAAAAGCTGCTTTCTACAGGAATCCACATACATTTTCTTAATTCCTTTTCTTACTGCCTTAGTTTCAAACAGAGCTCAAGTCCCAAGAGTTTATTTTCATTTCCTCTTGTACAACTACAGCTCAGCATTGTTACACATCACTCTGTTTCTCCTAATAAACAGAATCAAGCGCTATGCTAACAGCTCAGAAATTCAGACACTGGTGTATCTCCAGGTAAGAAAATGACTGTGGGAGTCCTGAATCACACAGCAATTTCTTCTTGCAAGCCCCATTCAAGCACCCGAGGCCTCCTCTTGCAGGGACACAAGAAGCTCTGCTCTCTGTCATCTTCAAACAAGCAGCTTCTGTATTACTTTTAAACTGACAGTTGATTGGAGCTAATGAAACTAAGCTAAAGCTAATTAAGAGTGGCAGTTGCTCTTTGGTATTTTTAAAGAAATATTTACACTTAAAGGGCTTAACCATCTTGAGATGACTCAGAGACAGTAACAATGCTGGTTTGTACAAGACAAAGTGAATAAACATGCCCAAGATCTCATGAAGCAAAGCTGTCTACCGATGAACAACTTTAGCTGGAAAGTTAAAATGGAATGAGCTTACTATTTTGTATTATTTACATTCAATATTTCAGACCAATGGTTTTGCATAATCCCTTGAGAAACAGTGGAATAAACACTTCCAAACAAAACATATGGTGCTTCTGCCATCATATATTAAGCCATGCTAGCACATTCCAGCCCTCATCCCATCTCCCCAAGTCACTCCTTTGCTTCATAGGACCCTTCTCCTCTTGTCCCATGGGCTGCACCCTACTTACATTTGTCATGTACCAAATACCAAAATATGGTATTCTGTAATACATGTGTGGCTCAGTTGTTTATTTAAGGACCCTTTGCTATCCTATCTCTTACTCACCTGAACTAGTACCAACCATAACCCCTGCCCAACGCTCTCAGTACACCCTGTCCAGCTGTGAGGGCTGTCAGAAACCTAAGAAATTTGTTCAACTACAGTAGTCACAGCAGGCTAAAACCCACCAAAATTGCAGTAACATCAAACATTTTATTGTTCACCAATGCACTAGGTGAGCACACAGTTTCTATGAGCACCACACTTTCCCATGGCACATCAGAGTGATCAGGTAGAACAGCCTGCCCTCTAGTTTGTCATGCTGCTCTAGCAGAACAGCAAACCCACAGTCTCCTGCCTGGAATCAGCCTGAGAATGATAGTAACACAGGAACTTGGGCTTTCTGAAGGGTAGCATTGTTGTTTTTGTTTGGTCGTTTTCTTGGTGTTTTGTTTTTTTTAATGTTGAGTGTTATTACTATGCCCTTTCTTACAATGCAAGAAACAGGTAGGCAGTGCTTTTGTTCAAATGTACTACAAAGACTGTTTCAAATTCATATACCTTAATCAATGATAATTCCTGTTAATAGCATGATCACCACCATCACCATTTGCTCTGGAGACATCTTACTCAGTGCTGGCAGTTAATAATTAGTTTAGTCAGGCATCCCTAAGCACAAACCAAAGCTGCTCACTCACCTGCACACTCTCACAGACTGGGTACTCACCACCACAGCGTCCTGCAGGCATTTGAAAAAACAGAAACGTTAAGTGTAGAAGACAAAAACTAATGAAAAGTCACTCATTTCCCACTTCCCAATTCCCCCACTGTCTATTCACTCTTGCAAAATATTCTGGAAAATTTCTGCTACAGTCTGTCTCAAAGTATTTGCTTACTGTAAGATACAATTACTTGCTTTAGCTGAACTGTCAACCTATGCAAACATGATGGACCATTAAGTGAGGGGCAACTGTGAAGTACTGAAGGACTTATGCAGTTCTCCCAGTTGTCTTTTTAAGAGTTGTCTCAAATCCATTCCTAGTAATAAAATTAACAGGCTTACAGTACCACTTTAGAATACCGCACTTTTAAACATTTTATCATCATTCTATAGAACGTAAAAAAATCAAACCAACAAGAATTCCATTCTCTCCCCAAATTTTATCAGTTTAAATGTGGCGAGTTTGACCTTGGCTGGACACCATATGCCCATCAAAATGCTAACACTCCCCTTATTAGCTGGATGGGGAGAGAAAATGTAAAAAAATGCTCCTGGGTTGAGACAAGCACAAAGTGGTCATTTACTAATTACCATCATGGGAAAAATAGACCCAGTTTGGGGAAATTAATTTATTACCCATCAAATCAGAGTAGGGTGATGTGAAATAAAACATCTTCCCTACAGCACTCCCTTCTTCCCAGGCTGAACTTCACTCCCAAGTTTTCTACCTCCCTCGCAGTGGCACAGGGAGACAAGGGAATGGGTGTTGTGTTCAGTTCTTCACACATTGTTCCTGCCCTCCTTTGACCCCAGAAGGGTCCCTCACAAACTGCTCTAGTGTAGGTACCTTCCACAGAGTGTAGTTCTTCAGGAAGAGACTGCTCCAGTGCAGCTCCCCACTGCTGGCAAGGAGGAGGGAAGAGAATACTCATCTTTGACCTCCCTGGGCTAAAGGGGGACAACCCTTCAAAGGCTGTTTTCATTCCATCCTTTACTAGAGTGGTTATTCCCACTCAGAAGCACAGGCAACATCAAAAAAGCACCTGGCTCTGGCTGTGCAGACTCAGGCAGTGCCTCTTTTCTCACCATGAATGTTACTGTGGATCAAAGCATTACCTTCAAAGATCTTCCAATGGATGGATGAATCCTCAGCTCATTACCCCCAACTGATGAGACATTACAGCACCTGCATGTACAGCAGAGGCCAAACTTGACAGATTTTAAAAATTAAACAGTTATAATAAGGAATTATTTTCCTGTTATTCCTAGGGAATTAACTTTGTGTTTAGGGATTCTGCTACATGAAACATAAAATAGACATAGCACAGGATCCAGCTAATAGAACACAGCAGGCATGTTTCTCTTGAAGTCCACATCTTAGACTTCTGTATCATTCATTTTTTCTGCTGCTGTCTTCTAGTGCCAAATAAACTTCAAAATAAACTTTATTTCGTAAGTGTAACTCACAATTTATTCTCCACTGTGAATAAAAAAACAACAAAAAAACTAAGGCATTGAGCAGGGCTATATAGTTGCTTTAAGCTGTACTCTACATGTGGAATATTAAAGACATTCAAAAAGTGTTCAACACATGTTGTTTACTGGAGCTTGTATTCCTCCAGGGTAGGTCTTTATTAAAAGGCAGTATTTGTTCCACAATGTACACTTTAAATACTGGAGAACAGGAAGCCAATATGCCCATGTACAAACTAATTTTGCACTTCAAGTACTCCAGTTTGCCAGCAGCAACCTGACAAAAGGGCTCTGGATAAGAAAAGGTAAAACGGCAGAAACAAAGTGCAAAAACTGATTTGCATTAGTGTGCCCATGGTGCATATGCTTGCACACCTGGGACTAGGGTGAACAAGATGGGAATGAAGCTTGGAGACATAATTCTCAAGCCACTGGGCACAGATAACCAATTTTTCCCCCATTTATATGTAAGTTTTACCACAGACACATGCAGCACCGAAATCATGCCAAGCCCCATATTAAGCAATACACTTCCAAGAAAGGCTAAACTAATATAATAAACTGAAAAATTTGAATTAACAGAATGATTTCAAGCACAACAGCTAAACAGCTATCATCAGGGTTAAGAAAGTTTGCCTTGCTGGAACTTTTGGAAAAATGTTCTAGACCGAGATCAAAATGCTACCTAACAAAAGCACAACAGTGGAATGAAATTCATGTTATCTTACACAAAAATCTCACTAAGGCTTGACTATAGGAAGTTCTATGCACAACCAAGGAAAAAAGAAAACAATCAACATATTTTATAATTTCAAAGTATACAAGTAAGTAGCTATGAAGAGAAGACAATTTTCTATGCGGTCATTTTTGTGTCCTCTGCTTCATAAAGGACACCATTTGCAGACAACTGCAGCTTGTTTTCTCTTGCTCCTTTCCCTAGCAGCCATTACAGCAGCTTATGACTGTTCCTGACACTGCTTTGCCATAGGAGATCCAACCGCACACTTGAGCATGTATCAAAGAGATACAAACCTGTCTAGATATACAAAAAATATGCTATGTCCTTTCCTTTGTGTTATCAGGATAAACTGTAGAAGAGGAGAAAGATGAGCAGAGAGTACTACCACAGTCCTCCCAAAAGGAAATTAAAGATTGAATTTTACACTGCAATAAAAAATGTATTTGAAAAAAAAATACATTTACATCGTTCACATTAGAAAGACATCCCCTGAGTTTCTAAACAATTCTGTTTTTGAAATTACTTCTAAACACAGAAATAGATTAATTACGCCTATCCCACTGTGTTGGTTTGGCAGGGATAGAGGTAGTTTTCTTCCTAATAGCTACCAGGGGGCTATGGTTTGAATTTGTAGTAAAAACCAACATGCTTATGCATGCAGCTTTTGGTTTACATATTAAGCTGTCTTTATCTTGACCCCGGAGTCTTCTCATTTTGCATTTCTGATTCCCCCCACTCATCCCATCGAGGGGTTCACACTGAGCGAGCAGCTGCATGGTGCTCAATTGCTGGCTGGGGTTAAACCACAACATATATAAATCAGGAAACTATTCACAGCAAAGTGGAATTCCGTATTTCCCACTGTAGCTGGATAGTAAGTAATGTAGCTTTTTTAAGCAGCAATTTAATTCCTAAAAAATGTAATGCTTGCTTCATGCCAATATTATTTTCAGAGCAACTCAGAAAAATACTAGGCATGGCAAAAGTACCTACAGGTGTTTTCAAAAGTACATAATTATTCCACTTTAATTGAAGCGAAGGCATCCTCAGCTCAACACAGTAGAAGCTGGCTAAAGAACAACTTCCATCACCATTACAGAAAACACCAGTACACAGTCAAGATGAGAACAAGTCTTTTTTTAACTACAACTGAGACATCAGCCTCCTCTTTGTGCATGTGTATTACACATTTGGAAGAATGCTTTTCCTTCAGCTCACAAAAAATCTGATTTACGGTCTGTGGACATCAAACACTGATGATCTTCATTTTAGTCCTGTTTGCCTTCGCGCCACTGCCGCGAACCCTCATTCCAGGCCACATAAACAAAGAGAGCAAGTACCACGTGGACAGTGACTACAGCAACTATGGCAGCATAAAAATAGCTGTCTCTGTCAGACATTCCCAAGGAACCTGAGAAAACAAAAAAAGCAAAGAATATTAGTTATGAGCTAGGAACTCTGACATGGCAAGTCACAGTTCTTCCTAAAGACCAAAGTTACATTCGCCCCTCAGATTAAAAATCTGAGCTCAAAACGATTCACAGTAAAGAATTCACCGTGATAGTTAAAGGCCTTTAAACTATTTCTGGAACAAAGTAATACTGCAGTATTCAATATTCATGACAAAATATCCCAGATTTGATGTCAACAGCTTAGTTCTACAACATTCACTTTTTCTGTTAGTACTTTCCAGCACAAAACAAACCTCAACATCCTTTTTTCCTAAATGTAACTCTCTTTGTGGGGCAATAAAATGAGGGAGGAAGGCGGGAGGAAGAAGGGGGAGAATTCTGTAATAATTTGCCACTAAAACAGGAGAAAACAGCAGAACAACAATTAAATTTAGAAGACTATTACCTTCTGTACTTAGATTGTAAAACAATAATGCCCCACCAGTTAAGATACATGAATGCATCTCATACAAAATAAGCCTTCAAATATCAAAAGACTAAACACTGAAATATTGTTTCCTTTAATTTTAAAAACCCAACAAAGTCTCCCCAAAAGCAACCAAAACCTACATATTACAGCACTCCAAAACCACAACCCTGCAAAGACAATCCTTTCAGTGGTGACAGATCTTGCCACTAACTGACACAGAGAAGTTGAAGCTCAGCTTGCTATACCTCAAATTTTAAAAAAAGCTAAAAAGGATCTTGAAAGTTGCTTAAAAAGCTTTGAGCCTTCTATTTACTACATACAGCAGTACACACCAAAGGAGAATCGTCTCAGAAAAACTCAGTTACACACTCATAAACTGCTCTTAAAAGCAGCTGTTTTCTCTCTTCCTTCTCGCTACTTCTGAAGGAGATAACTTCCTAGAACCACAGAAGAGAAGTATTCAAACCTTGCAGAATCAGGATTACAACATGGCTGCTTGTTCAAACAAACAGCCATAATCTCTCTTCCTTTTCGTTTTTTTTTTAATTAAAAGAAAGCTCCACAAGCAACCACATTCAATATCTGAAATTGCATATAACTTGTTTAAATGCACATATGTTTCAAAAAGCAAAATATAAACCTCATAAACAACATTATTCTGTCTTGAGCACATGGTTAGTTTGCAATACCTACAGGAAACATATCTCTGATGATTCTGACAAAAGTCTCCTGCAGGGTGGTGTTAAATACCCTTTAGGTAAGGGGAACAATGCAACTCTATACAATATGAACCTGCATAATAAACAGCAAATTTTGGATTGCAGACCACAATGCAGGGAAGGATACATTGACCATTTATATAATTTTCTGTTCTAATTAGACATTACAGGACCTTTTGTCTACATACAGCAACAAATATTCGAAACAGGAAGAACAAAGATGTTTTTAGAGGAATGTGCTATTCCTCTATTTTTTTAATAATTATGCTAATTGGCAGAAACAAAATTACCTTCAAATACATAAGCCTTTGATGAAAAATATAGCCCAACAGGTAATGTAATCATTAGAGCTGAGAAGAACAGAAGCGTTCTTAAAGTTGATGTTAATGAACCCTCATTTCTGAAATAAATAAGAGAGGTTACACACAAAAGAAAGTCACAATATATATGCCTGAAACAGGACAAGAACTTGTTCCAAACAGAAGCTGATTACTTTTCAAAAACTGAATTAGTGCATTGTTGGGAAGCAATAAAGACTTGAAGTATGCATTTGTTGGCTGCAATAAAAATGAGAGTATTCAGAACAATGCAATGATTCTGCTAGTCTAAGCTCACAAACAAAATTAAAAACAATCTTTAGATTTTTCCCTGTTACTGCTTTGCAAGCATTATAACTTAGGGGGTTATGTTAATATGTTTATCAGTGCATTACTGCATAATTATTAAATATCTAATATTACACACACACATGTCATATGACAGTATCCTGCATTAAAACTTACTAAGTTCCCTTTTTTTAAGTAACTACACTCCACAAAAATGACAAATCCTACAGGCTAGGATAGAAAGGGAAGTACACAGGTTGACTTTAACAGCTTACTACTCAAAGTTCCTTTTAATTAGGTCTTCTTCCTCTATTTAAAAATATTTTCTCAGTTTTTAACTAAGAAAGCTGGAATAAGTGTAGTAACAGTCAGAACATAAAGCCACTATACCAAAACTTTGCCTTCAGAGACCTAAAGCTAGAAGACCTTTAACAAGAGAGGGCATATGAAGGTTTATGCACTTGGTAAGGTCTCCCTGAACTTGATCTGCTAGAACAGGTATTGTGTTTACAAAACACCACATACAACTTGGTTCTGTGTGTGCTTCCACCAGTTCTCCCTCACTCTGTCTGCCTGACTACATTATTTTATGCTACAGTAAACATTTAAGCCAGGCAATACCCTCCTGACTTTCAAAGATTGCCTAATTCAAAGACATGAGTCCTTAGGTTGTTGAAATACAAATTGTGCATTTTTCTTTGAAAAAAAAAAAAGTGCAAATGGGGAAAAAAATCCTCTGACAATTATGTGCAGCCATGCATAGCTTCTACACTGCAGACAACAGCACTTACAGCTGCTCATGTACTGCCATACATTTAGGCAGCACATCAGGTAGCTTAAAAAAAGAAAAACATCCGAATTCTTTTCCTTTACTAGCGTTTGCCTGAAGGACTATCAGGGTGAAGGACATAACTGCATTCAAAATTTCCCTATGGAAATTAGAAACCATTCTATCAACACTTACCCACAGAAGAGTAAGATGACCTCCAGCTTATTACCAAAGTTAAAAACTTCTCTGCTGACAAATATTTTTCTTACACTGACATACTTTCATCGCTTCCCTACGCAGTAAAAACAAATATTCGTGTATAAGCTCAGCCTAGCCAGGCACGTTTCCCCGACGGCCGGCAGCCTCCACGCCGGGGATTCGGGATGGCCCAGGGTTATGCAGCGTGACCAAGTCAAACAGGGGGCTTCCTCCTCCACCCGCTCCGGCTCTACCTGGTCCGAGCTGCCGCTCCCCTCCCGCTCCGCGTCTGCTCTTCCCCGGGCGTCCCGTGGCTGCAGCCCCATCGCGGGCCGATGGTGCCAGGCGCGCTCTCCGCGCGCCGCGGCCCAGCGCGCAGCCTTTCCCGCGGCCCAGCGCGCAGCCTTCCCCGCGGCCCACCCCCGGGCCCTCCCGCCCCCGGGCTCTTCTCCTGCCCGCCCCGCGACTCACGGCCTGAACTCGGCCACAGGCACGGCGCTCACGGACCCCGACCCCAACCGCTCCATCGCGACGCCGCCGCCTCCCCGGGTCCGCCGGAAGACGCCGCAATGGCCGCGCATGCGCGGGGAGCAGCGCCGCCGTCGCCACAGCAACCCTGGGGCTGGCGCGGCTTAGCGGTGGGCGCTGAGTACTGCAGCGGGCTCGCCCCGCCGGGCTGAGGGACGGGGTGAAGGGAGGGATGGCGGGAGGGGTGGAGGAATGATGGGACAGAGGGATAGAGGGAAAAGGGGATAAGACGGATGGAGGGTTAGAGGGAAGGAGAGATGGAGACACTGAGGAATGGAGGAAACGAGAAATTAAGGAAATGAGGAATGGAAGGATGCAAGGATGAAGAGACAGAGGGATGGGGGGATGTAGGGATGGAAAGATGGAGGGATGAAGGGATTGAGGGTGGAGGGACCGAGGGATAGGAGGATGTAGGGATGGAAAGATAAAGGAATGAAGGGACTGAGGGGTGGAGGGACTGAGGGCTGAGGGGACAGAGGGATGGAGTGATGGATTCCCAGAGAGATGTGGGGATGAAGGGCAGCCTGGGACCTAGACCATACCAGCAGCTTCGGCTGGGGTTGAGCAAAGTTATCATCTCTACTGGTAAAACTACCCTGAGCAGGCTCACTGCCAGCTTGGAACAGTGGTGCCATCGGTGCTGCTTACAGGTGCTTTCCTTTGGGGATATGGAGAGTGTTTGTGTATGGCAAAACTGCTGTCAAATGTCTTGGATGAAGGTTGAGGTTTTCCAGGAAATCGGCGTGGTCTCAGAGCCAATAAAACCTATGGTATTGAGATGTTTTGATTAACTCATCAGTACAAAACACTACAAATGAAATGACACAGGGCCAAGGCATTCTCTGAAAGGGAGACTGCAAATTGTCTGTATGTCATCCTGTTGGGAGGGAGGCTTATTCACCTAAAGGTTTTCTGCTCTCCTGCCACTAAATTGAAATTCCTTCTCCAGCCAAAAAAAAAATTCTGGTCAAAATCTGAAAGAAACCATCCCCATCATAACTAATAGGTGCTGCAAATTAGAGTCCAAACACTCCTGCAGATCCACTCCCCTCCAGCCTGATGAGCACTGAGCATTTCCAAGTTTATGCTCTGTTCAAGCTATTAATTTACATTCCTGATGAAGCTACTCTGCTTAAATATTCACCAAAGGATGGAGTTGAAACTAGCTTTTCAACAGAAGCCTAGAGTGTTACAGGCTCTGCTGTGCAATCAGTCTCATTTGCAGGGGTACTAATTGTTGATACTCAATGAGCAGCTTTTGCAGGAAAAAAAGCCTTGCAAGCTTCCAAACAAAAGCTCTGGAAGCTGTTTAATTGATGTTGCTGTTTAATTGAATCTCATATACCACAGTAATAACATATTTGCCCTGTTTATGGTAAAATCATGTTGTTATCTTGCCAGTCAACCAAGCCAAACCTTACTTGTGTGAGTCACTAACTCCACACGACTCCTTCCTCATCTTTTCTTGCGGTGTGCAGCTGTGGACACCACTGCAGGTCCAGGCAGAAATGGCAAGGCCTTCCTTCAGGCTCTGAGCTCGTTTTCTCTTTCTCATGCTGGGAAAGCCTTTCCCAGGCTGAGACAGTTTCTTAGCTCTGGCCTGTGCCTTTTCCCAGGGTGATAGCATTTGGGAAAAACAGAGAGGAATTATAACAAAGATAAACACCTGCTGAACCCGTGGGAAAACCAGGGACAAGAGGTGTCTCTCTCTCTGACCAATGAGCTGTCTGCATTTTGTTTTTCACGAACTATCTTATTTAAAGCCATGGCTTCCTTCAATAAACCGCTCTTTCTTGCATCAAGTAAGAGAGTTGCCTTGTTGCTGTTTTCCTTTCGCCGCTCCGTAACCCCTCGCGCAGCAACATTTGGAGGTGTCCACCGAGATCATCTTTCAGCGGAACAGCGCTGGGTCCCGCGATGAGCAGCAGCCCGGAGCCGCGGCCCGGAGCAGAGCAGCGCGGCAGGAGCCGGGCGGAGCGGCCGAGAGCGGAGCGGCGCGGAGCCGTGAGCTCTCCTCGGCCTGCCGGGAGCAGGACAGCAGAGCCAGCGGAGCCGGGAGCTGTCGGGGACCCACGGGCAGTGCCAGACCGTCTTCTCGCCCATCGGAGAGAGGTACTCTGTGTTTTCGTTCCCCCTCCGCCAGCTTAGCAGCTTGGCGAGAAACTTCATAACAATGGTGAATCAATCAGCCAAGCGGGACGAAACCGAGGACGGCTTGGAGGTGGCTTTTGCTCCTTCAGCATGGGGAGAACTGGGAGGCCAACTATGTGATGCCCTTCCTGGAGGCGACCTTTTAATTCCCTCTCTATTGAGTACTTGGGAACTTGTTAACAAAGAGAATTTGTCTGAGAGTCCGGGAATGCACAGGAAGCAAGGGCAGTCTCTCGCTTTGTGACGCCTTCCGAGAATCTGCCCAGCCCAGAGGCTCCCAGCGCAGAGGCTCCCCGCCCACAGCTTCCCGATGAGGAACACCCAGCGCCCAAAGACCACACGCCTGTTTTTTCTTCTCCAAAAGACTTGGAGCGACCGATTTCCCCTGCGAATGGTGGCGCGGAAGGTCCTCCCCCACTCGCCCCGCAGGAGCCCGCGGCCCCCATCCCCCGGGCGGCGGGGCCGGGACAGCCACCCGCTGATGTGATCGCACCCCCCGCGCCCCCACCGCCTGCAGTGGCAGTGTCAGCCTTTCCTATCGACATCATCCTGCAAATACTTGAAACCATGGCAAAACAAACGGCAGCCCTCTATGCCGTGCTGGCACCTTTCGCAGGCGCCCAAGCGGAGCAACCCCGGTCAGCAGCGCCCGTGCCGGGGCAGCCGCGGGTCGTGGGCGGCCCAGCCTCGGGGGTGGGTCCCACGCCGCCTGCAAGTCCACCCGCAGGGGCGGGACAACAGGCACCGCTGGCTGCAGGGGTGGAGTCGGTGCTGCTTTTTGCGCAACACTCAGCGTCACGCCCCACCCACCCAGCCCCCTTCGGTTCTCCAGGGACACCGCCGCATCCCTCGCCGTCTCCAGGCCCTTTTCCTTTGAAAAGCAGGGTCTGCAGTGACTCCATGACAGTGAGACTCAAAAATCACCGCAGTGTTTTGGAAACAGTTAAAATGCGAGCATTGCAGCAGGGCCATTGGGATTTGTTAGAAGGGATGGAGATGCCAAAGAGGAGTGTCCTTCTGGTGAAAGGGGTGGATGAGAGTGTACAGGTGGATGCTGCTGAGCTTGGCCTGGTCCCTGAGGACAACCTGCCACAGGATTGTGAGAAAGATATCCAGGGGACCAGGGCAGCTCAAACCTTTCCTGTCTCTAAGGCTGCTCCCAATACAGGACAGCCGGACAACCATGATCCTATAACTTGGCATATTGTTTGGGATTTGTATGACAAGGTCACACAGTTTGGGCTTGGTTCTACACAAGTTATGCAAATTATTAGAGTATTGAATGCAAGTTTGCTGACATCTTACGATGTCAGACATATAGCCCAAGTGCTGTTTCAGCCTGTTCAACTTAGAGTGTTTCAGGACACTTGGAGGCAGATGGCTGACAAGGCAGCTGTAGAAAATATGATGCGACCCCAGGGTGATCCTAGGTATGCTGTGGGAAGCGATGCCTTGCTGGGTCAGCATCGCTTTGCTAGCCCTGATTTTCAGGCTACCTGGGATCCTCTGATCCTTGAACAATGTCGAGACATAGGATTTGCAGCAATTTTAAAAACAATAGAGGCTTTAGCTCCAAAGCCAAAATATGTCAAAATTACTCAAGGCCCTAGAGAGCCATTCTCAGAATTTGTTGAGAAAATAGCAGAAGCTTTGGAAAAGCAGGTTGAGGATGATGATCTAAGGCAGCTGTTATGTAAACTGCTAGCCAGAGACAATGCTAATGAGGATTGTGCAAAAATTATACAGGCTCTGCCGGGAGACCTCTCACTGACTGACATGGTGCAGGCATGTGCTAAGGTGGGCACTGTAGATCATGTGATCGCTGCTTCAGCAGCTGCCATGTGGCACCATCAGAAGATGTCAGGGGGTGGTCAACAGAAACAGGGGAAGAATAAAGGCAGAAATAAGAGGAAGCCACAGCAGCAGAAGGCTGATATGCCTACCTTCTTGTGTGCTAAGTGCAAAAAACCAGGTCACTATGCAAACCAGTGCAAATCAGAAGAGCCTGTTGCTGGCCAGGAAAACAGTCAGACAAGTGTTCTGGGGTGCAGCACACAGATAGAAGCCGTGCCTCAGAACCCAGTGCTGACACAGGTTTCCCCAGCCAGCATGCAGCCAGCACCCAGGACTCCACCTCTGTGGATGTACACACCGCAGACACAGTCATTCTAGACTCGGTTGGGGTGCACAAGGTTCCTCTGGTTGCCTTTGGCTTTTGGGTCAGAGGATGAGGGCACTGCTCAAGGGGAGATCTAATGCCACTCTCCAGGGAATCTTTGTTCACCCAGGTGTCATTGGTGCTGATTTTACAGGTCAAATTTGTGCTATGGTTTCCACGTTATGTCCCTTGTCATTATCCCGACAGGAACTTGTATTGCCCGACTTGTGTTTTTCATTTGTCTGTTCTCAGGGCTGATCAACAAGATCCCAAAGACAGTGGGTTTGGATCTACAGGACCACCACAAGTCTTTGGGACAATGAATATACGTTGAAAGCCCTTCGTCAATTGGTTTGAATGCAGTGATCATTTTGGTCATTGATTTGAAGGATTGCATTTTCACAATCCCCTTGTGTCCTGTACAGACCAAAATGTGTTTTTATGGTGCCTGCAGTGAACAGTTCTGAGATGGGACAGAGATACCAAAGGAAAGTCTTGCTACAGGGTTCCCAATTAGTCTGACACACTGCAGCAGGCTGCAGCAAGTTTTATTCATCAGGTATACCTTCCATTGATATCTCTGTGTCTATCACCACTCCAGATTTACATCCTACAGGTATCACTGGCCAGTTACCTGGGAGGATGAGTCTGGTTGGTAAATGCTGGAAGGCCATGAGACAGGTTCTGCTCAGATAATTGAGTTGAAAGCAGTCACAATGGCATTCCAACAGTTTTCTCAGGTACCTTTGAATTTGGTCAAATCAATTTTTTTATAAACAGAAAAGGGGAGTGGCTGGTGAAGTACCACACAGCCGATTGGGAAAAGCTTTGTACTCCTTCAATCATTCTACTGTGCCACAAGATTCCAATAATCCTGTTATTGTGAATCATTTGAGGCACAGCCTTCAAATGCTGACCAACATGCCGATCACCAGCCAGACTGTTCCTCTACAAGCAGAGGATGAGCATTCATTTGTTTCTCCTGGAAATGTTTTAAGTCATTGAACATTATTATATGGGTTTTCTGAAATGTATTAGAAACTATAAGTCTGGTGAATGGTGGCAGGTTTTATTATTGTATTAAAATTAAGTTTTGCAGAGAAAAGGCACCAGGCTTGAAGATTTCCCTGGAACTTCGGGTGTCCACAAATCTCTTGAGTGATGTTTGTTCTCCTTCGCAAGGGCCCTGTGGAGGACTACAAACACCTCTCTGTCCTTTTTTTCTTTTAAACTAAAAGGGGGACATGTGGACACCACTGCAGGTCCAGGCAGAAATGGCAAGGCCTTCCTTCAGGCTCTGAGCTCGTTTTCTCTTTCTCATGCTGGGAAAGCCTTTCCCAGGCTGAGACAGTTTCTTAGCTCTGGCCTGTGCCTTTTCCCAGGGTGATAGCATTTGGGAAAAACAGAGAGGAATTATAACAAAGATAAACACCTGCTGAACCCGTGGGAAAACCAGGGACAAGAGGTGTCTCTCTCTCTGACCAATGAGCTGTCTGTATTTTGTTTTTCACGAACTATCTTATTTAAAGCCATGGCTTCCTTCAATAAACCGCTCTTTCTTGCATCAAGTAAGAGAGTTGCCTTGTTGCTGTTTTCCTTTCGCCGCTCCGTAACCCCTCGCGCAGCAACAGGCAGCCATTCAGCATTCCTGCAACATCTGCCCTGCTCCTTGCTGCAGTGCCATACATCACATAGCATGGCACAGTGGCTTCTTCTTTCCCTCCTGAGCCACCATGGCACCCTGCTACCCTGGAAGAGAAGAAATATGAGATGGTTGCTTTCCTTGCAATCATTAAGATGAAATAAGCACTGGTTTTGGTAGTTCCTGCTGTGATCTTGCCTCTCAGAGCTTACTCAGAGTGAGTTTCCCTCACCTAGGTTGAAAGCAGGGGACACTACATGGACACCAGCAGCTGTAGTGTGTAAAGGTGAAAGGCAAGGAGCAGCACTGTGTGCAGCATTGATTTCCTACCTCTCAATACAAATACTGAGGCATTTTATTTTGTTTTCTCCAATATGCAGGAGAAAGAAAGTGAATTTTGTTAAAAGCAATTTTTTCCCCAGCAATGTACACAGCTCAACTGGCAGTTCCCTCATGTTTGTTAAGATGCAGCACAGTTCAAGCTGTTCTGCATTTACGGGATCAAATCTGGCTCTTGGGGTTGTGCTTTCACTGTAAACCAACTAATTTTATGCTCTTTTAAAATAGAAGATCTCTCCTTGTCATTGAATCCACTGCTACCTGAGCCAGAAAAGTGACAGTTTGCATAAGGGGTGCAGGAGAGGGCTGGCATGGACCAGGGACAGCCTTTGTAGCCCCTACTCAGTTGGGTAGGGATGCAAGGAAGGTTTGCTGTGTAGCTCGAGCTTAAAACTTCCAAATAGTTCTTCAAAACACCTAATAAAATCCCAGCTAGCCAATCCCAACTTTCAACCTAAATGTGGGAGCAGGTTTTGTTTACTTATAAACAAGTAAAGCAATTAAAAATAATTTTTAAAAATCAATGAAGTTAAGAAATTGGATCACTGAAAAATTATGAATGGGGGTACAGTGAACATTTAATCATTAGAGGCTGTTCTTTCCACTTTTGGTTTGACTTTCTTGATTGTTTCCCCAGTAGGGAAAGCAATGACATAAGACAGTTTAATAACAGAACAACAAAACAAGGAAATATAAAAGTGGAATAAGTCTCACATCATATAAACTTACCATAAAGATGCATATCAAGGATTAGAAAGTAGCAAATCATTTAAGGCTGAACAGTCCAAGTCATTAACTTTTAATATAAAGTTACTTCATATCTCATCACACTGATGTTTTTATCTCCTAGACTAATAATAATTTTGCTGAATGACTTCCTGTATATTTGCTGCTTTTCTTTTGTGAGCACATAAAGGAAATAAAGAAAAACTTTGCAATTGTGGAAGCAAAAGAGCCTTTTAGTTGTAGATTTGTCTTAGCTAAAAGACCCAGAGTATACCAAGTTTTGTCTTACCTTCTAGATGATAGAGCAAATATAAAATTTGCCCTTAAGCAGAAACTGTGCTGCAAACACAAGGAACTGCCAATTGTGGCACTAAATATCTGCTATTCTAAGACTCTATCCTCAACAACATTTGCCAGGAGATGCTTGAAGAGTATTAAAAGCACAGGCAGCCCCTGCTCTTCTGGGGGTTTGTGTCTCAAGTGTGCAGAAGAGGCAGGAAGGTGCCTGTTAAAGCAATACCATCTAGAAGCAGATGCAGAAAGAGAATGCAATCCTCCAACAGGAGCAGAGCTGGAAAGGTGAAAGCTGAAAAGACAGTATTTAAAAACAAAACCACCTTCTTGAGAGTATTTTTTCATTACTTGTTTCCATGGGAATGTATCAAAAAGGATGATATGTAAATAAATACTTTATTTATCTGTTCTGTGAACCTCTACACCCCAGAAAAGATGCTTCATGAAAGGTGAGATGGTGGATTGGCCAACTCTGGAGTTCTCCATGATAGTCCAGGCTGAAAGCCCATCAACCACAGAGTATGTTACATAGTTACATACATCTTCTGTGTGAATAGAACCACAGTGACAATAATGCTTGGGTTAGCAAAGAAAGCATTAATCTGGGCATTATAGGGCTATATTCCCTGTTATTGCACATCCCAAGATAACTTAGAGCAAAGAACACAAACACCCCTATTAGCTAATGGAACTTGGAAGTCTCACAGTGTAATTTTCTCCTCTCTGTAGAATTGCTGTCATTTTGCAATGAAAACATAGGGCTACTGATGGAAGTGGCTGCCTTCCACATGCATTGTGTAATACCTGGGGCACCTACATAAACAGAATGGAAAAGATTTCATTCCCACAGCTGATATAAGTCAACCAATACTTACCAATTTCAGGTGAAACTCTAGATACTGAAGGAAATTAATGCTTTTTCTGTAGAGGCAAATGTAAACAAATTCTTACAAGTTATAAGGAGTTTAACCAGTATGTGACATTCTATATCCCTGCCCAGACAAATGGTGCTGACTACAAAGTGGGTCGTGTCAAATTTTTTTGCAGGTTTAGGGGGGTACTTTTCCAAATAATACTGTGTTTTAGCACAAATGCATGGAAAACATATCTCCTTCCCACTGCTATTTGGGTTATAGTTAGCTGTATAAAATGCCAAAGGTTTTTGTGAAGATGGAGAGTTATAGGGGTGGTGTTTCTGATGGCCTCATCCTCAACCAGTCATAGGTTCGTCTTGTTGCTAGGTGACATTGAGTTTGACATTTAAAGGGGAAGCTTCTGGTGTCTTCTCAACCTACAGCCTCTTCCACCAAAACCTTGCCACAAAACCCAATACAGTACAGAATTATTTAAACTCTAATACAGTGGTCATTAAACAATTTAAAAACAGCCATGACAATTAGCTTTTATATTAACAGGAATATCCAATACATGAAAGAAAACTCACAGCCTAAGGAGACCACAACAAAGCCCTTGAAACAGAAGAAATCTTAGTATTGATAAGGCACGACAGGAGTTTCAGTGGGGTCTTTAACTAGTGAACTTTTACATTGTATGGCCACAGTTTCTCTTTTTGAGCTCCCTAGACATGACTTCATTCCACTAATTCACAGACTGTTTGCATTGCACCCTTTACCTGAGGGATTGTTCCCACTCTCAAGTGCAGAAACATCAAATAAGCACCTGGCTTTGGCTATGCAGAGAGTCAGGCAGTGCCTCTTTTCTCATTGGGAATGTTGTTGTGGATCAAAGCATTACCTTCAAAGATAATGTCCTTTATCCAAATATTAGCCCTGCCAATGAATGGGCTAATGCTCAGCTCATTACCCCCAGCTGCTGAGACAATATTATGGCTATATTCACCCTTTTTCCACAAGTGTAACTCTCTTTGTGGGGATAGAAGAAAGGGGTGGATGGACTGTAGATAATTCTCTAATTTATTTGCCACTATAGAAGGATAAAGAAGTACAATGACAAATAAGTTTAGAGAAATTCTACCCATTCATTTGCTGAAAATCTGTTCCTTGATTGCAAGTTGATCACATGGGCAAAAAAATCACATCTGACTAATTTCACACTAGATGATTAGGTAAAATTTCACATTATTGTTTTAGTTGAGGTGGGCCACAAACACTTTCCTCCTCAGCCAAAAGGGTCACAAAGGGGAGATTATTTTCTAGTTAGCAACATAAATTTTGTAAGAAAGAAATATTCAACAAATACAGAACCATTGGACTGCACTAAAAGAGCAGAAAAACCATGAAAACCTGGAGATGCTTCTACTTTTATATGCAAACACAGAAGCACTAAACTGTTCATCTAGGGTTATGTGGTGTCTTCTGCCTTTATTCTGTGTGTGGTGTTTATCTTCCTTATCTGACTCTCTAAGGAATCTACCTGAACCTATATTAGAAAACCAATTAGGGCTTAGGCACAGGCATGAGCTCTCCCTGCCACCATTGCCATCCCCCTTTTTCTGGCTTGCTCCTGGAGTGGATTTGTCCTTTGGCAGCCAGTGCTCTGCAGGCCCTGAGAGGGGACAGCTGGACAGCACCAGTCCCAGGAGGTGACAGAGAAAAAAGCTGTTCACTTTCTGTGTTCACAGACACCCCTGGAAGCAAGAGAGTGGCTAGAGCAAATGCAACTAGGCAATAACTTGTATCAGCAGACCAGGTTTTGGGGTTGGCACGTTAACCTCTAGACCAGGGCTCAGTGCACTGGGAGTAGTAGAGGAATGTCGCTATATGCGCTGAGGTCGCGCAGAGTAACGATACAGACTCTTTTAGCTAGATGGCTAAGAGAAGCGATTTATTGAACAATCTATATTTATAGTGTGGTTCGCTAACTGCAAACTGGACAGCATTCTATTGGACAGCAGAAGAAAACAAAACTTTCTCACAGACTGTGAGAATTGTTTTTCACTGTTTTTCAGAAAACACTAGGTACTAATCTTGTTATTAATTCTTTTCTGTTTTTCCCAAGTGTTATCATCTTGGGAAAAGCTCAGGCTGGAGCTAGAGAAACTGTCTCATGCCTCGGAAAGATTTCTCTAGCATGAGAAAAATAAAAAGGCTCCAAGCCTTACAATTTTCAGCCTGGGGCTTCAATGGTGTCCACAGAGGAAGAGTGATCCCTTAGTCACAATAGCAGGGGATTGTGTGATGAACACTGAATGCATTCCTCAACTCCACCTGTTGGGAAGGATGAATCAGGAAAACCTTATAAATATGAGTGCTTAGCAAAAGATTTTGAAACCATAAGCGAGATAGGAATGATAGCAGTTTTTGACTGTGTGGCTGAGAGCAACAATATGAATGCTTGAAGGCCTCTTCCCTTTGTTTAGATAATGCCAAGTGCCACAAATACCAAAAAAGCTAGCAGACATCCTCTCCAAGTATGACAGGAAAGGTTCGAGATAAGGTTTAGAGATAAGAAAGCAGTAAAACATGATAATACAGCAATTCCTATAGGTTGCATGCAAATGTTGGAGAATCTGTATCTTGTATTAGATTGGTTAGTAGAAATAAGAATATTCAACATAGAAGAAGATTTATTGTGTTGTAAATGGGAAAATCTCTCTCTTACATCGCCCTCTTACCTCTCATACTCCTGTCTCTTACATTGTTCCCCTCTCTTATCTATTAGAACTCCTGTCCCCTCACTCTCTCTTTCCCTCCTGCTCTGAGCTGCAGCTGGCAGCTCTCAGCAAGGCCCTTTATACCCACGCCCTTTACAATAAACTGCAAACTTCAAGACCAGAATATAGAGAGAGCCTGCGTTTGTCCCGATGACCGTCCCCTGACAAAGACTCCCACATCCACCCATACATAGAAACTGGGAAAGGTGTTGTTCTCTAGACAGATCTAAAGACATATTTTACAGAGTACAGAAACATCCATTAATTTTATGGCTTGCATACTGTCTGCTCATAAAAAGAATGTTGTTTATTACAATTGGAACTGTAACACTTTATTCTTAGTATCTCTGGGCTGACTGCCCTTTTTCTTCAAGAGATGCCCTCAGCAGGAGAATTATCCTCAGCTCTTCCTTGCTTGCAGTTGAGAAGAAGCAGGAAGAAACTTGGGTCTCCAGTAAGTTCTTCAGTAGTGGCTGGCATGAGGCATTCCCCTATTCTCTAGAAGGGGATGGTGTGAAGAATTCTCCTTTGTCTTTCAGATCAATATTAGTGGACAATAAGAGGGAAAGGGTCCTTTGCAGGGCCAGGGTCATAGCCATGCCCATGTGGCTTCCCTTTGGTTGTAGAAGACATTCCTGGCAGTCAGGTTGACCAAGTGGTTATATTACCACCTTCCTCAGCAGCTGGGGTCAGATGAAAACAAGGTGATGTTGTTTGCAAACAGAAAGCAGAAAGTTTTGTTTTAGAAGGAAGATTAATAGATATGATCACATACATACACATATACTTTAAACTAGCAATAAGAAAGACAGTGCTTGGTAGTAAATAATACTATAGTACAATTAGTGATACTACTGTATGACTGCATTGTGTGGGAAGATTTAAAAACCTGTCATTTCATTGTTGAAACAGTCCTAAAAGTAAAGAATTTCTGATGAGCTTCACAACATCAGTTACATGAATATTGCTTTCTCTTCTCACTGTTCCTGAAAGTCTCTATTTTATTTTCATTGCAGCTGACCCAAAAAAATGGTCCCTGTTCATCTTGTGTCCTGGAAAGCATTGCAGAAATCCAGCACACTGGGTCATCCACACAACAAAATTTATAAACTTTAATAAAATTACCAGCTTTTCCACCGTTCTGTTACATACTAAACCATCTACCAGAATTATAGTGATGTTATTTTCATTCTCCAGTAAAATGAATGGTAATACGCTTATAGCCATACTGTATACCAGCACCTTGGGATGTAAGCCAGATTTAATTAATAGAATAGCCACATTTTAACCGACACTGTGTTTTCAGTGTCACTGTGTGCTTCAGTTCTGTCCTTTGCATTAGGCATCTTAATTAAATTACAAAATTCTCCAAGGTCAGCTACAGTGACAGAAGTTCTTTGTTTGAATCCAGTACTTACCCAAAAGACATTTGAATCCAGCCAAAAGCCTTATTTTTCAGGTGAATGAACATTGCTCAAAGGACACCATGAATATATAGATTTAATTTACAGAGTAGCATGCTTCATATTTTCTCCACCAAGAAAGATGGAGAGCTGCAAGTCAGGCTTTTCCCTTTGCCCAGCTTTCCCACTAGGCATAAAGAAGAGAAAGTCACCAGGAGATGCTGCAGAGTGAATTAACTGTGTATCCTCACTCAGGGAAGGCTCTGAGCGAAGTGCTTTGCTGTATTCAAAGCACCCATTACAGCTTTGCTTGGGAAAAAGGGGAGTGCAGCATGTGTCACTGAATAGCAGTCGCTGCACTAATCTGTACTAAGCTGTGTTATCAAATATCTGTGAGGATGGTTCATTCCTACACCTTAATAATGTAAATAGACCTCTGTTTTGTCTTTAACCACAGGAAGGATATGGAATATGAAAATGTGGAGCTTTGGAGATTTTCATATTTGGAGATATCAAAAAGATAGAAGAAGGTCACCAGTTCCTCTGCACACCAGAACTGGTGATGCTCTTCTTAGGCATGTGGAAACCCTGCCTGTAGTTCCTCCGAGACCTCACCAGGAGCACAAGTTACAGCCTCTAAAATTCACCCAAGAAAACAGCTGAAGCTTTTGAAGGTTTTCGGGACTTAGGCTTAATTTTTTTTTCTTTTTTACATAAACTAACAATAAAGAGACAAAAAACTCAAGCCTGCTACTGAAGACCCCTTGGTGAACATGGGGGCAGATAGGGATTCTTAGAGCAGCTCTCTAGCAGGCAGTGAAGGACACTACTTCACAGACCCTGGCTGGATGGGATGCAGTCACAGGGAGACATGAAGGGGGCAAAACACCCTGTGAACTGCAGACACCAATGTTTCTCAGCCTTTCCTTTTAACAGCATGGATCCGCCTTTCAGATGAAGACCTCTTGTTACCTCTAGTCTTTTCAGCACACAAGCAAACATGTCAGTGCTCCTCTAATTGGTCTGCATGTAGGCACTTGTATGTTTTGAGAAGCTGCTGAAGAACAGAGAGCCTTGGAGGACCTGAAGATGCAGAAGTCTGGGCAGGATTCTATTTGCTTTCCACTGTTATAACTTTCCATTACCTCATGTCTCTGCCCCATGAGTATCCTCCCCACACAGGCACACGTTCCTGTTCTCCATGTGAAAATGAGAAAACACCACTTTCCTGCTGTCAGGCCTTTCATCATTACACCAGAGCATTGCATCTTCTTCTCTCTCATCCAGAACTGAACTGGCTGCTTCAGTAGTAGTGGCAGGTCCACAGTAGTTATCCATTTGGTGCTGTGTGAAAGGTCTCTGCTCTATCATCCCCTCATGGCGAAATTTACAGACAATTACTAAAGTTGCCAATTAGGCATGTTGGAAAATATAAAACACTAAAAGCTCTGCTTCAAGGTTGCAGCACTGATTACATGAAAGACAGGACATGGGCATGGGAACATTAGCTCCAGGCCAGGTGACATATCTTCCTGTTTTACTGTCATCCCTAATATGGCAATCACTCTGTAAATAAATAATATTCACATTTCATTGAATCTTGCTGCATCTTTCTTGGTAGAAGATGGTTTCTTTGCTGGTCCTTCCTTTGCTTGTTACTGTTTTTGCTGACATTAGTGCAAATTTAGCATTTAATGAAACATCATGTTAAGACATGTTGACTGTTGCATACAGAGCAGGAAAGGTCTCTTTTTGTGGCCAATTCTTCTTTGGCTTAGAAGGACCCCCTCAAAATTATTCTGATATATTGGAAAATGGCTAAGTAGGATGTAGCCATGATTACCTGTAAACTCAGTGTCCTGGTTTGTCAGACAGGGTTCTGCCAATAAAAGGCAGAAGTTCCCCTTTGAAATAGAGAATTTAATTTCATTCCCCCCCCCCCCCCAAGTGTTATAATTATTTGAAATCAAGGACTCAAGGCAGAGATAAGGGGTAGAAGTAACAGCTCTTTACTACTATATCTAACCGCACAGGTAGAAAACAACAGCAGTTATTAAAATTACCGACAAAAACAGAAGAAAATAACCCAGTTCCAGTCCTTTCTCTAGCCGCAGACACACTTCGTCTCTGTTCGTCCCTGGGAATGTAACATGCAGCAGAGCAGGCGGGAGCGAGGGAGGTGGAGGGGAGCAGCCGCAGCCGGCCTGGGCTCAGGTGGGAGCAGGTCCTCGCTCACCGTTGTGTCCAGAGGCCAGTTGTATTCCCAGGGGTAGGAGGCTAAGCAGGACAGATGCAGGGAAGTTGACACAGGCGTCCGGCTCTCTTGCCCTCTGGCCACGTGCAGAGCAGACGGGTATCCCTCCTCTCCGCTCCCTCGCCAGAAACACGAGTGCCCTCTGAGCAGCCCCTCCGGAAGCCGCTCCCACCTACCCGCCCCATCCAGGGCTGTCACAAGACCCTGGGCGCAGCCGGCAGGTTTTGTTAGCATCACAATGGGAAAAATTCTCCAAACTTATGCAGTAAAGGAGCAAAAACCCAACCCCCAACACTCAGCTAATGGTTAAGGTGTTCTTTTCACTGCTATGGCAAAACTGTGACCTTTCCCCTGGGATCATTAACTAGCAAATACTTAGGAGTCTTGACTTTATGTGCTGACTCGCTGTGCTGTTGATGTGCTTCTGAATATGCATCAGACAGAGCCAGCAGGTTCCCTGTTGGCTAGCCTGGAGCTGGTTTTCCTCTTATTTGAAGGCAATTAGTCTTTGATCATATATTACCACTCATCAGCTCTCCAGCAAGCCTGGAGCAGAGTACCTTCACTCATATTTTGAGTTCTCCAGCCCTTTCCCTATGTTAGGCATTCAGAATCTGCATGCTTTTAGGTTTACCTCTTCTATAAAGGATAACGCATAATGCCACAGGGTCTGCCTTTTTTTACCCCCTTCATGCCACATGTGAAGGCTGCAATGCCCCACTCCTTCCCGGAGCACAACATTGTTCATGTGTTTTCCTTCCACCTGAGAGACTTTATGGGACATCAGCAATGCAAAGCCTCCTTGAGGAGCTGGAAAACAAGGTCCTCCTCAGAGAACCTCACTAAAGTCTTTTTGATACAGTTCAACAAAGAAAACCATACCAGAAACTTGCCCTGTCAGCATCCCAAGCCTCGCTCTGATTAACTGTAGGCCACTACTGCCTTCAAAAGAAGTGCTCCTGAGGACAGCAAAGCTTCAGCTTAGCCGGAGCTCAGAGAGGCGCCATGGTGCCTGCCTGCTGTGCTCGCCGAGCCCAGCTGCCCCTGTTCCATTCCTCCCTGCAAGCAATACTTCCACTGAGGGAGAACTGCAAGTGCCCTTGAGCCTGCTTCCCAGCCCAGGATATCACAGCTCCTTTCACCACAGTGATGAGGATCAGGAAACCAGAGTGAATCACACCAAGTGAGGCTTAACTTGAGGTAAGCCTGAGTTAATTTAGAATTGCAGAATCATTAAGGTTGAAAAACCCCTCTAAGATTAGCAAGTTCAATCATTAACCCAACACTGCCAGGTCCTTGAGTAAACCATGTCCCCAAGAACCACATCTGCACATTTTTTTAAACACTACCAGGCATGGTGATTCCATCACTTTCCTGGGCAGCCTCTTCCAATGCTTGGCCACTCTTTCACTGAAGAAATTTAATCAGGTTAAGCTCGAGAAGACACCTGATGAAAAGTGGTTGCTTCTAAGAGCATCGTATCCAGTGCTATTACAAAGAGTAGTCATCTCTGCCTGCCGAAAACACCGAATCCTTTTTGTGCTTCCCAGGCTCAATCCCCACTGGTGCTAGGACTGCTGCACATCAGATGACAAAGTCCTTCTCTCCCTGCCGCTCCCGAGCAGGGCTGGGGGGCAGGTCCTGAGACGGCACAGTCTCGGGCTCCTGCAGCCACAGGATGTCTGCTAGGAGCAGCCAATTTCCCGGAATCTTGCCTTGGAGGTGCTGTGTTCCGGCTGCTCCCAGGCAGGCAGCAGCCCCTAGATGGAGCTGCCCAGCAGGGAATGAGCATCCGCTGCCAGGAGCCCACCCCTCACCATCCCACCCACCCACACCTGTTCGCGACTCCTGTCTGTGGGCTCCCGTGTTCAGCATTACTGTGCTGAGCCCCCATATCTGACTTGGGGTGCTGGGAAAGCTCAGCCGACCCGACAGCCCTGGAAGGATGGCCGGGTCTGGAGGTTTATTTAACTCTGTTTCATTAAGTTCCGTGCTTTAAGCCTTTCCTAGAAGCTGGCTGCACTTTTCTGAACTTATTTAAGTATAGAAGGAATCATTGCTGAGCCCTCATCAAAGAAATTTATTTCTCGTTGTTAAAGGGGGCTGTTAGTTTAATTCCATAATATTACCCAGCATGTCTTTCTCCGTTCCAGACTGCAACTTTGTAGTCCTTACTTGCTCTGCCCATCAGTGAGCTACCTGAACAGATACCCATACTACACCAAGACCTGTGAGGACCCAGCACCAGCAGAGTCCCCAGCACATGGCTATCCTTGCATTGGGACTGTCCTTGTACTGGGACCACTGGTGCACATCACAACCCTTTCTGCAGCAGACCTGGGGCAGGCCCAGAGGTGCAGCGAAAGGCTGGACAAGAGTTCAGAAAGAGCAGGAGCTGGTGATGTTCACACCAACCCAGAGTTCACTACAGGTAATTACCCTGTATCTTAATTATGACTTCTATTATGTGTTTTGCTGGGATACAAATACTGTTTTTATTAAATTAATGCCATATAGCAGAAATCAGACTGAGCTCTGAAGAATCTACATTAGTACTTTTTGTCAGGCCAGAGAGTGACTTAAAGGCTACAAAAACAGAGAAAATTGCTCTTGCTGTGGGTGAGCACTGGCAGGTTGCTACAACTACACTGCAGGGGAAAATTGTGCTCTGCATTAGCTGTGTGGGAGCAGCCAGCCTGAAGGTGACAATTTTCCAAGACAGAATATTTCATCTACCCTGAGACTATGTGTAAAGGTGTAAACATACTTCTCCTTTGATACACAGAAGAGTAATTACAGTTCCTGGAACTGCTCTGGAAAGAATACTGACAACATTCCCCTGCTAAGAAAATGAAACTCACAGGAGTACCTTTTTCTTCTTCCTTTTGTCCATAAAATGATGGCCAGGAACTCCCTCAGTTGTGTTATTTCACTTAGCACATGCCAGTTCTGATCAGTTGGGCTAGATCCATCCATAAAAGATGCTGAACAGTTGGTGTTTAGCCCACACAAAATCCCATCCACATCCACTAAACAAGGTTTTCCTTTACTTTTCTCAGCTACAGGACTTGATTCAGCTGTTATTTTCAGAGCATACTGAAGCCAGAGAAGCAACTATTGTCCTCAACTCATGTACCCAGTTTCAGTGGTTGTGTGGTTATCCCAGACTGAGGAGAAATGGGCTTTACTACTGGGATATACCTTCAGAGTTTAATTCAGGTGTTCCTCCCAGGGGGCTGACCCCAACCATCCAGCAACAAATTAGTCTGGGATGGCTACTATCTTAGTCTGTTGACTTTACATAATGAAAAGTCCTTATTGCTTTCAAACTTCTAGCATTTCATGCAACCCCCAAACGAATCTCCAACACAATCAAAGATTTTTCAGAGAAATAAGATTCATCTTTCTAATGTGAATGTCTAAACATCACTCAGAATGCAGTAACATCTTCTCAGCTCTCTTGGGTGTCACAGGCACTCCAGCCCACTGTAGCTAGCTCCAAGATGAGAGCAAGGAATTGTAGGGAATGATTGCACATCTGGATGGAAAACAGTGGAAACCACTCCTGAGAATACAAAGAGCAAGATATGTAGTCTAGGCAGAGCAGTGAGGGAAATGAACCCTTACTTCTGTCCCCCACTATATGGTGGTTGTGAAATTTTCCATAATCACAAGGAAACAAGATGTTGTCATGCCTCACCCAACACATCATGCCTAAAAATACCTCGGCTCGCTCCTCTCACAACAGGCAAAAAACCACCATGTTCTGCAACTTGGGTTTTAATTTTTCAGCCTCATATCCCTGTACAAGCTTGGGCTGGTTTTATGAATTCTGATGATGTGTTGCAGCCTAATGTTGCAGACTGATAGATGCAGACTGAAGGAAGGGGAATTTAATAACCCTGGCCTGGGCACTGAGCTGGTAATGAAGAAGGGTTGTTATTACTTATTTGCATAATGTGAAAGGAGATCCAGATCTAGGCTTAATAAATTCTTCCTCATATAGAATAACACAATTATAGTAATTTCTATAAAAATGTCAAAGCCTTTATGTGAAGTAAGTGTTCTTTCAGAGCATAAAATACAGTCCTACAATGCAATAAAAAATCACTTGTATCACTACACTGATTTCCTTCAAGTGTCACTAAAAAGGGCAAGGTTATGAACTGAATCATATGAACTCTTGCTCTCACCTGGGATATGCGACAGCAAAATGATAAGAAGAGCTTAAGTTAGGGTGCAAGAACTAAACCGGGGATGCTGAGGAGCAAGCATAGAGAAGCAATGCCCTGGGTGTGCATCTGCTTTAAAGTCACACTGTCTTTTCTGTTAAGTTGATGTTTAGGCCCCTGAGAAACTCTAGGTCATCACACAAAATTAGGAGATAACAATTAGCTCAGAGGTGGGTCAAATCTCCAGGCAGTGGGAGGTGGACGGATTGGGCAACTGAGCAGAAAACAGCAACCCAGCATGGTGCAGTTTGTTTTGGCACCAGGCACAACTTGCAGAAGGCACATTCAGGTTCCCAAAGACAACAGGTCATGCTCCATGTGGAAAAAATTATTGAAGCGGTGGGGAAGGCACAGTTGTAAGCAGCCTGACTGTGGGGAGATGGAGGTAGTGTTGCAGGAGCCTCAGCGACTTGCTCCATATATTTTCCTGGCACTGTCAGCACAAGGCCTGACCAGGTCTGGGTCAGTGCCTGTCTGAGGTGGTACACAGTGCTCTGAACCCTCCAAGCACTGCAATATGGAACATGGTGTCACGATACACTCAACCCCAGCAAGAGTCGTGATGGTTCGTTCAACCTCAAGGTGCAAAAGACAAAAGGCAAGAGACTCAGGTTTAGTTAAGCAAAAAGCAGCAATGCAGTTTATTGTGTTACAATTCAGTTTTGCGGTAGAGAGGGAGGGAGAGAAAGAGAGAGAGAGAAAAGAGAGAGGTAAAAGGGCAAAGTAAAAGGAGAGAGGGAGAGAGAGAGAGAGGGTGAGAGGGAAAGGATGGGATATAGCTACCAACAGACGAGACACATCCTTGTGGTCCGACGAGATGAGACGCGTCTTCAATCTGTTGGTGGAGAAAGAGATCTCGAAAGTCCTTTTAGAAAAGTCACTTTTTTATAGTTTTCTTTCCAAAGCGAGTGGCCTCTGGCCAAAGGGTGGGAAGATTTATGGACTATTGTATGTGGAGATCATTGCTCCAAGAAACAGGTAGAACAGGACGCTACAGCCAGTACCCTGCTCCAGAGCAGTGTGCCATGGCAAGCTCCAAGCACACCTACAAACAATCCTTGGCAAGCATCCACCTCGGCCAGGCCAGAACTCCGGTTCAGGGTGAGTGGTGGGGTCCTGGCTCCCAGTCTCTGATGATGGTTGTGAGGCAGATCAGAGAAAACTTCGGACTGACTCTTACACATGGTTTATGGATGTGTAGAGACATGCAGTGAAATATATATTTGCTGCTCTACATAGTCCTGAGTGTAGAACAAGCCTTTCATCCTTATAATGTAGCCACCCCTCAAAGCATTTATCCTGCCACAGAGAAGTGCCTCAGGGCTGTTTGCTAGAAAGCCCTAAACTTGGACTGGTCTAAGAGAGTGTCCTGGGTGATGTTACAGTGCTTTGTATCCCCAGTCGTGTGTCCTGTTCATGCCTGGAATCGTGTTCGGTGCTTTCAGAACTGACGTTGAAGGTTTGTTGTGTGTGGTTGGCCAGCGCCCCTTCCCCCATCGTCTGGGCTTGGGAGGCTTACCGGCTTTTGCTCTAGCTTTTGCTGTTGCTTTTGCTCCTGCTAGCTAGGTTTGCTTGCTTTTGCTTTTGCTTTGTTTTTTTTCTTTTCTTTCCTTCTTCCCTTTTCCTGAATACCATCCAAACCTGTTCCGGACCGGACCTGGAAACATCAAGGAACCCCCGGAGTCTGCATTTCGTGAGAAGCTTCAGCCCTCCCCACCACCTGGAAACCTTCTGAGTTTGTCATCCTCTCAGACTGGTGAAAGAGTTTTGTCATCTGGGGCTGTTTTTCTTGTGTTGGGGAGTGTTTTTGTTTGCTAAATAAACAGTTTTTTTCCACTTTTCCTCTGAGGAAATTCTTCCCGAACCCAGTGGTGGGGGGGGGAAGGAGTCGCGGGGGTTTGTTTTCTGGGGGGCTCCTTTTGGAGATTTTCCCCTAATTTGTCCAAAACCAGGACAAATGTAATTTGGCACCCAACGTGGGGCAAGAGAAAGTGGAAAAAACTTTATTCTAATAATATTTTGGTTCCAATTGTTTTGTGTTGGTATAGAGCAGTTACTGGTATGTTTTTTGAACTCATAATGTCTTTTGGGGTGGAGGCCTGCATGTGTTGGTGGTCCCTATGGTTTTTTAAGGTTTTGATACCTCTGTGGTCCCTGGGTTTATTTTCTTATCTGGAAATAGCTCCAGTATTGTCCTTAATACGTAGTTTTTGTAGTAGAGGGGCACTAACCAGAATATCCATCAGGCTGGGCTCGGTTGTAATGGCTTGCTGGAGGTTTATAAAGATGCTGGAATCTGTTCCAGGAATGTATGGTTCATGGTTATGGTTGTGTACCCAGTTTGTTAGAGGAGAAGCAGGGGAGGAGGCTTTTCAGCCTTTGTTTTCCTTCTTCTCCTCTGAATTATTTAAATCTCTATTAGAGAAGGTTCAGTTTCCCCTGAATGTTAAAGAGACCATCTTTCTGGTGTTTAATTTAGTAAGCTTCCTCTATACAGTCTGCAGTTTATATAGAATAAGAGCTGAGATTTCTAGAGGGGCTGATGAGACTCCTGACTTAGGAGTAGAGCCAAGCATGAGGAATCCTGAGTGGTGTGGAAAATGGTAGGATATGGGCCAAATTTTAAAGGAATTTTCTGACCCTATAGGCTGGGACTTTCCATGTGAACAAATTCAGAACCCAGCTGAGGTGGCAAAGTACCTGAAAGAGAAGTGCCATGATAACTCTAAGGAGAAAAAGATTATTGCAGTGAGCTGGGCCCTGGCATATGCTTATCGCACCCTGCTAGATACTGTAGGGCAGCAGACAGAGGAAAGGGAACAGGGAGATAAATTAGCTACTATCCCAGTCACTCAGGTTGCAGCCAACACCCCAGGCTTGAGGCCAGCAGCTAAACCAGACAGTAAGCCCCAACTAATGGCTGTCGCTACTAGCATGAGAAGTGGAAAGTGCACAGACAAGACCAATCGGCCAGTGGATGATGATGATGATGATGCAGGAGAAGGACCCTCAATGCCTCCTGATATAAAATCAGGAGTCAAAGCAACTGGTGTGAGATTAGAGACCAATATTGAGTCCTTTTCCCTAAAGGACCTCCATGGTCTAAGAAAGGATTACACTTGACGACCTGATGAGTCTATAATTAGTTGGTTGGTCCATCTTTCAGATGTTGTAGGCGAGGCTACAATTCTGGACGGCACTGAAGCGAGGCATTTGAGGTCTCTGTCACATGATCCTGTCATCGACCAAGGCATGATGAGGGGGGCTAACCCTCAAAGCCTCTGGGCACAGGTCCTGGACAGTGTGGCACAAAGATACATGTGTGCAGACGATCTCTATATGCAGCAGACACGGTGGAAGACTATAGAACAAGGGATCCAATGCCTGAGGGAAATGGCAGTGGCAGAGATTGTCTTCTCAGATGACATAACAACTAGGAATCTGGACGTGGTGCCATGTACACCTGTGATGTGGAGAAAACTTGTGCGACTTGGGCCACCTGAATATGCTTCTGCTTTAGCAATAATGAAGCGGGATGAGATATATGAGACTGTGCTCGACATGGCGAAGAAGTTCCGAGGATATGCACATGCTGTACATAGCACAACTCACACCAGAATCGCAGCTGTGGAAACATGTCTGCAGAAACTAGAAGACAAAATAGAGGAGAATCATAAGAGATTCAGGGAAGAGATTAAGGAGGACCTCCTCCAAATCTTGGCTGTACAAATTAGACGCCCTGGTACCCAAACCAGACGTTCCCCCAATGGGGAGAGAAGGTACACCCCACAAGTTGAGTTATGGTTCTTCCTGCATGAATGTGGAGAAAACATGAGGAGATGGGACGGAAAAACTACTGCTGCTCTGGCACAACAGGTGCACAAATTGAAGGAAGGCAAGACTCAAAGAGGAAATTCCACCAAAAAGAGAGCAGCTCCAGTTGCCCATAGCCAAAGTGCCAAGTATGAGGATGATGATAACATGTCCGATCCTCTTGAAGGAACCTCTAGGACATGTGCCCAAGGAAAGAAGGATAAACAGACTTAGAGGGGCCCTGCCTCTAGCCAGGGCGAGGCGAGGGAAAATCGTGTTTTCTGGACTGTGTGGATTCATTGGCCTGTCACATCGAAACCACGGAAGTATAAAGCTTTGGTTGATACTGGTGCACAATGTACATTATTCTCATCAAGATATGTGGGGGCAGAATCTGTCTCTATCGCTGGCGTGACAGGTGGATCACAGGACTTTACCTTGGTGGAAGCTGAAGTGAGTCTGACTGGAAAGGAATGGAAAAAATACCCAATTATGACTGGCCCAGAGGCCCCATGTATTTTGGGAATAGATTTCCTCTGAAAGGGGTATTTTAAAGACCCAAAAGGACTCAGGTGGGAATTTGGGATAGCAGCTGTGATGACAGGAGAGCATCCGGCAATTGAACACCTTGCCTGGACTGTCCAAGAATCCAATTACGGTAGGACTTTTGAAGGGAGAAGAGCAAAGGGTACCAATTGCCACTTCAACAGTGCATCGCCGACAATATAGAACAACCCGAGATGCTGTGGTTCCCACCCATAAGATGATCTGGGAGCTAGAGATCCAAGGGGTGGTCAGCAAAACCCACTCACCCTTCAACAGCCCCATCTGGCCTGTGCATAAATCTTAAGGGGAATGGAGATTGACAGCGGACTATCGTGCATTGAATGAAGTGACTCCACCGCTGAGCACTGCCATGCCGGACATGCTGGAGCTGCAGTACGAGCTGGAGTCCAAGGCAGCAAAGTGGTACGCCACTATCGATATCGCCAATGCATTTTTCTCCATTCCTCTAGCAGCAGAATGCAGGCCTCAGTTTGCCTTTACATGGAGGGGCGTGCAATATACTTGGAACCAACTGCCCCAGGGGGTGGAAGCACAGTCCTACCATCTGTCATGGACTGATCCAGGCTGCACTGGAAAAGGGTGAGGCTCCAGAACATTTACAATATATTGATGATATCATTGTGTGGGGGACCACAGCAGCAGAGGTGTTTGAGAAAGGAGAGAAAATCATCCAAATCCTCCTGGAAGCCAGCTTTGCCATCAAGAAGAGTAAAGTTAAGGGACCTGCTCGGAGATTCAGTTCTTGGGAGTGAAGTGGCAAGATGGACAGCGTCAGATTACTACTGATGTCATCAACAAAATCCCACCAACCAACAAGAAGGAGACACAAGCTTTCTTATGTGCTATAGGTTTCTGGAGGATGCACATTCCTGAGTACAGTCAGATTGTGAGCCCTCTTTACCTGGTTACCCGCAAGAAGAACGATTTCCATTGGGGCCCTGAGCAGCAACAAGCTTTTGCCCAGATAAAGCAGGAAATTGCTCATGCTGTAGCCCTTGGCCCAGTCAGGACAGGACCAGATGTGAAGAACATGCTCTACTCTGCAGCTGGGAGCCATGGTTTGTCTTGGAGCCTTTGGCAAATGGTGCCTGGCGAGAACTGAGGCTGACCACTGGGATTCTGGAGTCAGAGCTGCAGAGGGTCTGAAGGTAACTACACCCCAATGGAGAAGGAAATCTTGGCCACCTACGAAGGAGTCCAAGCCGCTTCAGAGGTGATTGGTACAGAAGCACAACTCCTCCTGGCACCTGACTACCAGTGCTGGGGTGGATGTTCGGAGGAAAGGTTCCCTCCACCCAATGCCACGACTGCTACATAGTGTAGCATACACAATGTGCCCGAATTGGAAAACTAAATCGCCCTGGAATTTTGGAAATAATTACAAACTGGCCCGAAGGTGAAACTTTTGGTGTCACAGATGAGGAACAAGAACCAGTGACACGGGCTGAAGAAGCTCTGCCATACAACCAGCTGCCAGCAGAGGAAACATGTTACGCTTTATTCACTGATGGTTCCTGTCGCATCATAGGGACGAATCGGAGATGGAAAGCAGCTGTATGGAGCCCCACACGACAGGTTGCAGAGGCTACTGAAGGAGAGGGTAGATCCAGTAAATTTGCTGAACTCAAAGCCATTCAACTGGCCCTAGACATTGCAGAAAGAGAGAAGTGGCCAAAGCTTTATCTGTACACTGATTCCTGGATGGTAGCCAATGCTCTGTGGGGATGGCTGAAGAGACGGAAAGAGGCAAACTGGCAGCCTAGAGGAAAACCAATTTGGGCTGCCCAAGAGTGGAAAGACATCGCTACTCGGTTAGAGAAACTACCTGTGAAGGTTCGCCTTGTAGATGCCCATGTCCCCAGATGTAGAGCAAATGAAGAGCAGCAAAACAATCAGCAAGTAGATCAGGCTGCAAAGATAGGGATGTTGAACATAGATCGTGATTGGGAACACAAGGGAGAGTTGTTCCTAGCACGATGGGCCCATGATGCCTCAGGCCACCAGGGTAGAGATGCCATCTATAAGCGGGCAAAAGACCAAGGGGTGGATCTAACCATGTACAGTATTTCCCAGGTTATCCATGATGTGTGCTGCCATTAAGCAGGCCAAGAGGGTGAAGCCCCTCTGGTATGGGGGGCGATGGTCCAAGTACAAGTATGGGGAGGCCTGGCAGATTGACTACATCACACTGCCTCAGACCCGCCAAGGCAAGCGCTATGTACTAACCATGGTAGAAGCCACCATGGGATGGTTGGAAACCTACCCTGTATCTCATGCTACAGCCTGCATCACCATCCTGGGCCTTGAAAAGCAGGTCCTTTGGAGGCATGGCACCCCTGAGAGGATTGAGTCAGACAAGGGGACTCATTTCAAGAATAACCTTATCAACACCTGGGTTAGGGAACATGGAATTGAGTGGGTGTACCACATCCCTTACCATGCACCAGCTGCAGGTAAAGTGGAGATGTACAATGGATTGTTAAAAACCACCTTGAAAGCATTGGGTGGAGGGTCTTTCAAAAGCTGGGAGCAGAATTTAGCAAAGGCCACCTGGTTATTTAACACCCGAGGTTCCACCAATCAAGCAGGTCCTGCCCAGAGTCCCTTAATATAGTAGATAAAGTCCCAATGGCCCATGTCAGAGGTTTGCTAGGGAAGACAGTATGGATCAATTCTGCCTCGAGTACAGGCAAACCCATTCGTGGGATTGTCTTTGCTCAAGGACCAGGTTGTACATGGTGGATAATGCAGAAAGATGGAACAACACGATGTGTA
Source organism: Muscicapa striata striata (assembly GCA_030060385.1). NCBI lineage: Eukaryota > Metazoa > Chordata > Aves > Passeriformes > Muscicapidae > Muscicapa > Muscicapa striata. The sequence continues at coordinate 1,704,898 of JAREIS010000112.1, read as the reverse complement.
CCTCAGGGAGATCTGATTGTGGGATGAGATTTATATGCAAATATAATTGCTTGTTGAATGTTACCACCATTGCCTGTATATTAGATCACAAAGACATGAGACAGAAGGAAATGTGTAAGTGTCAAAGGTCTGAGCAAGTGAGATGGAAGGAAATGTGTAAGTGTCAAAGGTTTGAGCAAGTGAGATGAAAAGTTTTTCCTTAATTAAGTTTTTACATTGTATTTAGTAAGATGTTCACAATATGGAGATAAGGTGTGGAATGTCCTGGGGTGATGTTAGAGTGCTTTGTATCCCCAGTCGTGTGTCCTGTTCATGCCTGGAATCGTGTTCGGTGCTTTCAGAACTGACGTTGAAGGTTTGTTGTGTGTGGTTGGCCAGCGCCCCTTCCCCCGTCGTCTGGGCTTGGGAGGCTTACCGGCTTTTGCTCTAGCTTTTGCTGTTGCTTTTGCTCCTGCTAGCTAGGTTTGCTTGCTTTTGCTTTGTTTTTTTTTCTTTTCTTTCCTTCTTCCCTTTTCCTGAATACCATCCAAACCTGTTCCGGACCGGACCTGGAAACATCAAGGAACCCCCGGAGTCTGCATTTCGTGAGAAGCTTCAGCCCTCCCCACCACCTGGAAACCTTCTGAGTTTGCCATCCTCTCAGACTGGTGAAAGAGTTTTGTCATCTGGGGCTGTTTTTCTTGTGCTGGGGAGTGTTTTTGTTTGCTAAATAAACAGTTTTTTTCCACTTTTCCTCTGAGGAAATTCTTCCCGAACCCAGTGGTGGGGGGGGGAAGGAGTCGCGGGGGTTTGTTTTCTGGGGGGCTTCTTTTGGAGATTTTCCCCTAATTTGTCCAAAACCAGGACAGAGAGATAGGCTTATTGAAAAGCAGTGGGCTAGTAAAGACTTTTCACAAACTGTGTGTGTTAAATTCATGTTCCAAGCAGCTTTAAAAGCATCTGTGAACCTTCATTTTAAAAATTAAATTGTGACAACTCATGCCAAGCAAAAGAGTTTTTCAGGGCTCACACTGACCATGCTGCACCTCTACAGCCTGGAAGCACCCTGAACTTAACATGTCCGGAGAGAAACATTTGAGGTATCTACTTTGCCCTCTCTGCTCTTCCAGTCAGCATTTTCGCCTGAGGGCATCTTCTAAAACCCATGGAGCTTCTGGGCAATAAGCATCCATATTCATTAAAACAATGTTTTTTAACTTTGTTGGAAGAAAACTTTTTCCAAGGGGGAAAATAGACCACCTGTAATTAAAAAAGTCATTTTCTCTAGCCCCATTAGTTATTCCCAGAGGTAATAATACTCCAATAGCAGTAAGATTCTCCTGCACTACTACAGAGCCTTTCTTCCCCAAGTGCTTTTAAACCTACCTCACCCTACTCTGTCCCCCAGAATTTCAGCAGTTTCAGGCCACACAAGGGGAACATGGTTATCTCATCCAGCCCACAGCCAAGACCAATGGCTGAGATGTGACCAACTGGAAAGCAAGTCATGATTTTGTTTGAAAAGGGGCAGATTGAGCCCAGCTGTCTGCTATGCACAGAGGCCTGTTACTACATCCACAAATATTCAGACATCATGGGGGATTTGAGCTGTAGTTCTACAAGATGTGAGAATTTTTTCTTTAGGCTCAGAGCACCCAATCAAAAACATCACAGTCACACAACAGAGCCCAGCAGTCAGGTACTAACACAACCAACCAACCAACCAACCAACCAACCAACCAACTCAGATCTGCTCAAGACTTTCCAAGGAGTGACTTTGGGGCAGAAATTTTCACCCCAGATGGAATGCCAGATGTGCTCCTGTAGCCAGCATTAAGCACACAAGCTAGCATACTCTAGCATGGCTATGTTTGTTTGCAGACATTTGACCATGGAAAATGTTCAGGCAGATGGAATCACGTGGATTCAATACTTTATCAACTGAAATTGTTCAACATTTTCAGTTCTGCTCCCATGTACCACAGAGAGTATCATGCATTGCTGTCTGTTCATTTGGCTGAGTTTAGGCAACCTGAGGAGTAACAGTCTTCAGGTTGACACAAATAATTTCATTCTACAAAATGCGGTGAGTCAATGTGAAGATTTTCAGGCTGTCCCAAAGCTTGGAAAAAATTCTTAGGCAAATTGCATGGCTCCACTGAGATAAAAACTTCTGATTTGACTGAAGGATGGTGAACCAGTAATCCTCTCTCTTGCTTTTTTAGAAAGAGTACACTTAAAACCGCACACACACATATGTAACATACAGCTGTGATTAGCACCACAGATATTCTTTGAATCTTCTGCTCTTTGAAAAGAGCAGAATACAGCCAGTTACATACACACTAACTTCCACATGCATATAAGACATTCTCCTTGAAGGGGAAATTATGGTACATTGGGTAAATAAATAATTCTGGGCATATTTGGGGATGTCCCACACTCCCTCACCACTCCCTCAGGAAACAGAATGCGGAGAAGCTAAAATAAATTGGAGAGATGAGCAGTAATTATATTTTGAGTAGTAATTTAACTACTCAATTAAACATTGCCTAAAGCCATACTATTAGAGTTGCCTATTCCATCTGTAATACAGATGGATTTTGCTGTCTTATTACTGGTCTTCATGCTGTCTGGTACTTAAAAATTCTGGTTTAATTAGATGACACCTTCCACAAATGCTGAGCTATTGGCACATAATTCAAGCAGTATCTAGGAATTTTTGCAATCCAAGAAACCTTCCGTAGGAATCTTATGTTTTCATATCTCTGGGACAAACAGCAGGTTGCAAGCAATACTGAATGAACTGATGATATATTATTTCTTACTTTGTGTTATTTTGATGCACAAGGCTTCAGTCTGGGCAGTTTTCTTTCATTTTTCAGTAGCTGTCACCCAAGACCATCCACAAATCAAATGGTTTAACAATCTGTTTTTCACTGATTTTTCTTAAGTGTTGATTCAATATTGAAATAGATAATTTTAATACTGAATTAAGAGGTGACTATCCCCATTATGAGGAGATTTCATTCACTGCTTCCCTCTGGGCATTCCTACAAGTGCATCATTTCAGGAGCCTAGAAATACCTCCAATCTCCTTGTCACCCCCTCACCCCATCTAAGCCCACAGGCAATTCCCTGCAGCAAATGCAAAACCTGCAAGTTTAAGGGGCTCAAGCACACAAAGGTGCTCAGTGGTTCCACCTGAGAGGTAGAAAAAACAATGATCCACAGACTTGTGCATGGGGAACTGAGGGACATGGTTTATTGGCAAGCAAGGCAGTGCTGGGTTATCAGTTAAACTTTATCATCTTAGAGCTCTGTTTCAGCCTAAATGATTCTGTGATTCTATGACTTCTGCCTTAAAAGTTCAGGGGAACTTATATGTGATTGAGAATTTTGCTCCACAAGTACAACTGAATGAGCTGGAACATTTTGCTTTCTCATGAACTCTCTGTCTCTGTCCAGATGCACTTTGTGTCTCAGACCCCTATGGCATCGTTCTAGCTCAATGGGGAACTAGACAAATGTCACTTCATTACTTGATATGTGGTATTTTCCCTAATCCTTTTAGTCTAACAGCTTTTTCCAGGATGGGAGATTCCCTCATGCTGGGTGCTGTATGAACACAACACAAAATCAGTGTTTCATGAACTCTTTCTTGATGAAGACACTAACTTTAGAGAAAACAGAAGAATTTTCGTATATGATGAACAGATCTCCTACGGTCACTACTCCTGGATTAACTAGTCAACTGGGTTATCAGTGACATCTTTAAGCATGAGGAGCATGCTTAAATGTTCCATTTAATCTAAATTATGAGTACAGATTTTTTTGTTCATCTTATTTTTTTAACTATATGAAATTCTTTACCTTAACAATGTCACCATTGGAAACACAGTACATTCAGATTTTTTTATATTCTACTACTTTCATAAGTCATAGGAATCAGCTGAGGCAAAAAGGATGACGGAAGGTGCAAAAACATCTGTTTCAGTTGTTTGAATTATTTTAGTTTGAACCTAGTTCACTCCTCTGCTGCTTGCTTGGTAGCAGTGGTTAATGGAAGAGTTTGGGATAACTCACTCAGCCTTCAGACATCCTTGGGGATGGCAGGAGTATTGGTAACTCTTAGACAAACAACTGTAAATACCTTCTGTGTTCACTGGACCCTGCAGGTTCCATGAAACCCCATGAAGCGGAAGCCAGGAGGCCTTAGACATAGTTTAAAAACATGAATTAAAAAAAAAATTCCAAAAGATAATTCCTTCACTGTAAGATTTGTAACAGAAGCTCATTGCATATATCAGATCCCTGGGTACATATGCAGATGTTTCAGCCATATGCAACAGCATATGGCACGTTTTTCTCAATAACTAGTCTTTTTTTCTTGTGTAAGGTTATAAAAACAAACACGAAGTGTCTCAGCCAGCTCAGGACAGAAGGTATGCCTCTGATGGCTTAATCTCTCCCTGTCAGGCCAATTTCCCTCCAGCCAAGCAATGGTTCAACTTCCTCTTGCTCTCCAATCCACTTTCCAGTTATCCTAGTACAAGTCAAGCTTTGCAGGTCACCCCCAACCTGTACTGGTGGGTGGGGTTATTCCACCCCAGACGCAGGACCTGCATTTCCCTTTGCTGAACTTTGGACAGTTCTCTGCCCATCTCTCCAGCCTGTTAAGGTCCCTCTGAAGGGCTGCACAGCCCTCTCTGGTATCAGCCACTCCCTCCTGCTTTGTATTGCCAGCAAAGGTGCTGAGGAGGCATCTACCCTTCATCCAATGTTTATCCACTAATGAACAAGTCAAATAACACCAGGGGCAGTATTGAACCTTGGGGGACACCACTAGTGACAGGTCCCCAACTGGATCTTGTGCCACTGAATACAACCCTCTGGGATCTGCCATTCAGCCAGTTCTCATTCCATCTCACAGTCCACTCATCCTGAAAATCAAGGGATTCTCCTTTGCCTTCTTCTCATGTGGTGTGGGTTTCTCCACCACAACAAGCTCAGCCAAGTCATTAGCAAAGGAAATTAGAAGTAGGCACCTTTTATCGTGGTCCAACAGCCTGGTGTTGGATCACAGGACCTGTTGCCTCTGGTGGAAGATCAATAGCAGCAAATTAAGTGCTGCTTAAGCTCTGATCAATCATTTCTCTGCCCCAGATGTTCTAGCAGCAGCAGAGGTTGGTTGCAAATACCATCTCACCTCCTTCCCTGGTGCCCTTTAACAGAAGTGCACATGTTGAGACCCACCAGCTTAACGAGTCTCACCAAATGCCAGACATTTCTGCTACCTGATTAGCGATGAGTTTTTGCATTTGTGAAAGTTATTAGTAGGGCAAAGAGGGGTTTTTTTGGGTGCTGGAGGAAAAATTGCTAACTCAAATGGAATTCAGTACAAGCACTTGAGATTGAAAAGGTCATGGCTGTTAGAGTGAACAAAATTTATTTCTTCTTGGTTATAACAGCCACAAACAGGGAAGGAGAAAATTGGCAGTTCCAGCCTGACTTGCAACAAAATAAAAAATACCCTCCTGCAAGATATATTAAGCTAATAAGCAAAAAAACAGATCAGTGTGCTTGATGACATAGAAAAAATTTATCACCTAAAGGGTTGGAGAGCATTGGAACAGGCTGCCCAGGGCAGTCGTGTTGTCACTGTCCTTGGAGGGATTTAAAAGATGCATAGATGTGGCACTTGTTAATATAGTTTAGTGGTGGGCTTGGCAGTGCTGGATAAGTGGTTGGACTCAACAATTTTAAAGGCCTTTTCTAACCTAAATGATTCTATGATTCTAAGCATGTGGCTTTGATGGATGTGCCAATCAAAAAGTAGATTCCTTTGAAACCAGAACTTTTCTGGATATTTTGCTTCCCAAACCAGGTAAGAAATTTTACACTTTTCCCACCCCACAACCATACCAAAACTCTGCCAGTTATCCTGTGGTTTAGAACTTCATTTCCTACTTTGTCTACACAACTTGCAACATCAACATTTCTCTCCATACAAATACAGTCTGACAACCCCTTAAACACAGAATTGCAATTTCCCGTAGAAATATGCTGCATAAGTACAGCAGTAAAAAAACATGAATCTTTGAGAGTTTTAATCCTTGAAGTACTGTTTCTTTCACTGTGAGAAGAAGGGGCACTTTATTCACAGACAATTTTGTTTCCTAGATGCCTGTCTGAAGCAGGAATTATTCAAATAATGTCACTTTCTGTAGAGACAAGGCTAATTTAGACCTCTGCTGGAAGTTTACTGAAGAAAATTTAGGTGTTTAAATGTAAAAGAGAATGTTTGTTTGTGAGGGAAAAGAAAATATTCAAATATGAAAAGATAAAACCTGCATATTTTCAGGTTCTGCTTCTAAGTTCCTTGTCTAAATAGAGATTCTGCAGCTCTAAAGGAATATGATTGTGAAGTCCTGAACCTCTGTCCCCTTTCTTTCTCTGACCCCAGCAGGAGAAGGAACAGTTGAGGTCACAGAACTGTGAACAGTGTTCTGCACATTTGAGAGCTAAGGAGGAAACTTGGAAACTGGGTGTCTCCAGCTGGGTCCCAACCTACCCTGCCCCATCTACTCACAGGATTCAGCCTGGAAGGAGCATATCCTGCTTGGCTGAGCCTGCCATTTCCAGCCCTGTTTTCCACTCTTTTCAAGGGTCGATTCCTACTATGAGCACTTGAGGGAGTAATGGAGCTCTGGGAGTGCTGTCTCCAGGAATCATGCTGAGCTCTCAGGGGAAGCAGGGTGCAAGGCCGACTCCGCGCCTGGTCTAAAAGGGTAATTTTTTTATTTAAACTATTTATTTTGTTTATGACCTAGAAGCTTAGCAATTCACTGTGCAGGATGAATAATGCCTTCTTCTATTAGAAAACAGAAAAAACCCACATATTTCACTTTTCTCCTGAGTTCCTCTTGGCAGCTCTACAGCTGCTGCCTTACTGAATATATGTACTAGGGAAAATCAAGTTTATCTCCTTTCTTTCTCCTCAGGAAAAAACCCTCAATTCTAGGCCCATGGTCTGGCCACCAAACCACTACCACTTTTCAGCCTGGGAGCCAGTATGCCTTGGGAAAGAGGGTAATGTGAAGGGCAAAAGAGCTGACTGGCATCCAGGGGAAATATCCAGTCCTCCAGAAGAAGATGACGGCAAATAGAGTAACACCTGGCAAGAACAGACCAATAAAAATGTGGTGTTTGGGGATGAGACAGGAAAAGATGGATATAAAAATCAATGTTTTCACAAGTTTAGCAGCTGACCCATGTATTTTGGAAAAGATAAGAATACATTCAGGCTTGAGATGTCTCTCTGGGGACCTCATACCTGATGGAATGACAGAAAATAACTCCGCTCCATGGACTCCTCTGAGCACAGTGACAGGAAAATATTGAAATACAGACAATGTAGGCAAAAAGGAAATGTTTTTTGTTTCTTTTTTTACTGCGAGAATAGTCAAACACAAGAATGAGGTTGTCCTGAGAAGTTGTGGACTCTGTTCTTGAAGATACTCAAAACACAAGCAGGGCTGGCACTGGGCAGCCTGCTCTGGCTGGTTCTTCTGCCAGAAGAGCTGGACTGTCTGATCACCGGAGGTGCCTGCTACCCCTTATTTATCATTATTTATTTATTATCATCATTCCCATTATGATAAATTAGACAAGAATGGCCAGCCTAAGAATGATCTCTTGGTGTGTATGTGCTGTACCACCTTTTGTCAGAGCATGGAGGGCACCCTTCATCTCAAAGAATAAGACAAAGAATAAACTTTGTAAAGAACATTATTTGCATACTAAAAAGAAACCTTCCACATCTTCTGGGCATACTTTGTTCTTCTCAGTGAGAAATACTTCAGAATAACCAGTGCAACCAGGGACCTGATTTCTTCAAACAAAACAGTGCAAATGAGTAATCCCATATTCCTGGCACAAACTGCTGCTAGGTCTTGGGTGTTAAGTGAAATGGGCAGGATATACTAGTCAGTAACCTGACTGTACATGAATTGAGAGCTGGATTTGATCATGCCAATTACTTTCAGAGATCAGTCTTTGCAAACATACTTTCTATATAAATCAATCCCTAGGCCTCTGTTCAGGCACCCTTGTTCTCTCACCTTCTCTGTCACCTACCACCCTGCAGCAAAGCAATGAGCCCCTTTGCATGCTGAGCTAGTTCAGCTATTCTCTCACTGGCATTTCGTGTCTCTGTGTCTCTTTGCAAAACCAGTGCACAGCCAGTGCAGAGTTCCTATTTGCTTTTTCATGCTGTTTGCTGTATTTCAATAAACTGAACCCAGAGTACGCAAGGGTGAAATCTTCATTCCAGGCAGGACAGAGAGATGACACATTTCTGTGCTTACCATCAACCTTGGCACACTGTTGGTGTAATAATTTGTCATTCTTGAACAAGAATAAAACAAGTCAATGACCCCTGTTTGAGTCTAAATTGTTTCCTACATTGTCAAAAGACACAGATTTAGAAAGATAATTACCCCAATACCTCTGAGTGACAATCTCAAACTACAAGAACTCCATGGCCCATCTATCTCTTTGCAGCTGAATTCATTTCAGAAGAACACAAATCAGAAGGGCAGATAACCAGGAAGGCTTTACAGGCTTTGTGCCCCTGCCTCTCACTACAGAGAGAAAGGGCCAAGTAGTGCCCCCATTCTCACAGGCTGGGTGGGTGTGAAAGCCCACAGAGCCTGCATGGACCCTGGAGCAGATACAGCTTCCCTCAGCACTACTGCAGCAGCACATCCACAGAAATCAATCAGGTTGCCCTGTGACAGAGCAGTGAAATCAAAGCTAAAAAGCAACCACCTGCTAAGGCCATCTCCATCTGAGTGGAGCTAATTTAATAAGGAACAATGGGAAATTGGCTGGGTTCCAATTAGGCTAATTTGGGCAGTGGTGTGAGTCATGGAGGCAGTGAGAAAGAGGCTGGCAAGCTGGAGTCATTTGGGGACCTACCAGAGGGTAACACCAACGTTGTAACTGAGATTTGCTTGAAAATCTGTGTATCTCTGCCTTTCTCACAGGGCTTTGGGCTGCCCAGCCCTTCCTCTAAGAATAGAGCACACCTCTTACCATGCCTCTGGCAATACTTGCTTACTTGATCTTGCAGTGTCTTTCTATTGAGCAATGCCTCTTCAGTATGGTTTCCACAATGAGTTTTCACTGAGAACTGTTCATTCAATCATGCTTTTATCAGTGAGAAAATTTCATGTTCTCTTGCATTGTCAAGTGTGGACCCCAACCTACACACACACTGTCACAGTGCGAGTGCAGGTCACTGCAAGCCACAGATCTAGCTTAGCACGCACAAAACCATGCCCAGATTCCCACCTTCCTGTTTCCTATACGGCCATGCATCTCACCTGCTGTCAGAGTTCCAGCCTGGCATGAGCTCCACTGAAAAGTGCTGAAATTGCAGATGATAATCGTCCCATGGAGCAACTATCAGCTCCAAAATCGGCACTTCCAGTCTGTCACCTGCTCATGTTGCCTGACCTGGAGTTCACAGCTGTTCAGTGTAATGGTACACATTTAGTATAGTATAACGTTTATCGTGGTCGTTGCTGAACACTGACACAGCACAACCCTCTGTGATCCATGTGACAAAAAGCCTCTTTTGTTGTTCTGCATTCTCCTTAAATAGAGGATCTGAATTTCCCAGGTATACACGTGATTCATTACGGTCCCAGTCACTCATTTCCTTGGCCAATAATACATCTGCACTTATGGTTCAATAGATTGGCTTGGATTCACTGTATTTGTTCAAATCCATCCTATCATCACTCATTCAGGGACCTGCCTACTTACAGATTGGTTAAGTTTCAGGCTGCAGGTTTTAGACCAGCTGCAATATGCAATGTGACAGTATAGATATATATAATTATCTTCATTTTTTTCTTCCACAGCTATAGAATAACTAGAAAATAATGAAAATATGCCTTATTACAGGTAAAAGCCAACAGTTATTAAGATAAGCAGGTATGATATGCCTTTCAAGACAAGGCTGATCTTAATTCATATTTTTTCTAAATCTGAAAAAGTATTTCATTTTTTCAGGATCCATGTGGAAATAAATGTGAAGTAGTCCTTTCTTTTTATATTCCTCAATTTAGCTTATACTAATATATATTAATGTAGGTTGCTCCTTAGCCAGGGCCAAGATTTAAGATGTTATTGTGCTCTCCTCAGGATGCTAATTCTTCCCTGAGTGCTCTTGCTGAGTACTGCACAAATCAGGTGGTTAATCACACCTCAGTTAATGGGTCTCAGAGTCCTAAGGATATAGCCACTTTTTTTGTTGTTGTCATTCCTGTGCTCTTTTTTTATGGTTTAACGTAACATAGCGAGTTGGAATGTGGGTTACTGCAGGGATAAACTAGGAAATTCACTGTTGGACATGCAGCTAGAGGCAGAACTATTGAAAACCAACATAATTAAGTAGTGGTAATCCCTGACATAAGATCTGAGACCAAAAGCCAATTCAGGATTTCAGAGGAGGAAGAAGTATTTCTCTGACTAATGGCCACAACATTGGTCTGGGCTCTGAAAACATTTGAAGTTCTGTAGGCTTTATATTCCAAAATAAGTATCTGCTTCCAAGTTCTGGAGCTGAAGGGGCCAAAAGGTGAATCTGTCTCTCTGATGAGCTGTGCTGGCAGTGGCATGCCATGGGGCAGAGAGGGGATTCCAGGCACCACTGGTGGCCAGCAGCTCTCTGACCCTTCACATACAGCACTATGTTTTGTAGTCAGAACATCATGGACATCAGTATTTCCCTGCTACCCTTAAATAGGTAAATAAACCTGTACCTTGCATTATTTTGCTTTGGGGTTTTTTGGCATCTCTTAGCTCAATTTTTCGGTTGCTGTACAGTGAAATTTTCTATGTTCTTTCAGTTATCTTAAAATTGAATTACTTAAATTAGAGAAATGTTTTTACTTCTCTGTTAAATAATTGGCTTTCTTTGAACTGTGAGGCAATGCATGAATGTCTTGTGGGGAACACCAAGAGAGGATAGATCAGATGAATGCCAAAGGGTGTAGTTTTGTGATTTTTTTCCCTGGGATTTGCCCACTGTCCTTGTCTAAGAGATAAGGACACTGGAGAGACAGTAACCCCAGTGTCACATGAGGTTGAGAGACCTTAATGTCACTATCCTTGGAAGTATTCAAAAAACATTCAGATTTGGCACTTTAGGACATGGTTTAATGGTGTACATGGTGGTGGCGCTCGGTTGATGGTTGGACTTGATGAATTTAAAGATATTTTCCAACCTTAATGTATCTACGGTTCTGTGACTAGAAATGAGATTCACTTGCTCCTCTAGTAGTACCTGCTGTAAATGCCTTTGTTCTATTATGTGCTCTAGTTATCTGCTTTGGTTTTACCAATTGCATTGTCGGTGATGAGTGAAACAAATGTGTGATTATCACGTTCAAATAAGCTGTCAGCAATTTATCCCTGTTTAAAAACTGCCTATGTTACAAAACCAGGCTATCCCTGAGGCATTATCTCCTTTAGCTGTCAGAATCACAACCAGTAAGCACCTTACCAATCCAGTAAGGATGAGCATCACCTCTTGCCCTAGAGCCAAGCATTTAAGCAATTACTGAACTGCAAATAAAATCCATAATTGCTTTTAAAATGTTGCTCCAATTAGCGCTCAATTATCTGTCCTCCTCTGGGAGGTCAGATCTCATGCTTATTTAAGTCATTCCTTTTGCAAGTCTTTGAATGGGCTGGCAGTTTGAGGTTAGTGGGAATTTCGATTTGAGAAAGAGAGAGAGCTGAAGTACAAGCAGACACCAGGGGTCACTGAGAAGGGGTGTCCCTCTATGGCCACCAATCCCCTGGAGGGACTTGGTCTCCTAACTTGGTGAAGCCCTGGCCAGATCAAGTGGTTCAGCCCTGGCTGCCACATCCAGGCACCACAGGAAGGGCTGGGGAGAGGGAGAACTTCCTCTTGCCTTTGCATCCATGAGCTGCCATTCCTGAGAGCTATGCAGAGCAGAGCCAGCCATGTCCCCTTCCTGAGGTTGTGGGAAGAAATTCCTCATTGTTTGCACTTATCCATTTGCTATTCTCCCATCTCTGTGATCCTCAAGCAGACTCTTCCCCTCCTGGCACAGCTGGGGCTGCTGTGATTTGTATTAAAAGATAACAGCTCATCTCTTGGGCTGTCAGCAGAGCAGCGTATGGCTAGGGTGTAGGAATACAACTAGAGAACAGGACTGCAAGCACTGCTCAGCTTGTCACAACTGACATGGATGTGTTGGCCATAGTAGGCCGTAAGCCTTGGCAAGAGTAGGCCGCAGGCCTTAGCAAGACTAGGCCGCAAGCCTTGGCAAGAGTAAGCGGGATTTCAGAGAAGCAATGCAAGAGATAAGAAAGTGCTTGGTACGGGGTATATACCTGGCTAGCTTAAATGAGGCATAGATTGAGCAATGTTATGTAGTTATATAACTTAGCAACACGAATATGATTGGTGCGCTATTTTTAGTAATAAGTACAAAGGTATATAAACTTTGCTTTGTGGATCAATAAACGGCTTCATGGCATATTGTGAAGACCCCGTCTCTTCATTACCACCGCCGTCACTAGGGGACATTTTGAAGAATGCTCTTGAGTCCAATAGAAGTGAAGGAGCTGAAATGCTGTATTAAGCTTCTTGTGTCTACCCATTGATTCAGATTAGATGTAGTCAAGTTATTGACTTAAAACCTCAATTCCCCTCTTACAAGAGAATGAAGCTGGAATTGAAAGAGGAAAAGAAATATGCATTTTCATGAGTCAGTGCCTGTGATTTTTCCGTGTGCAGTTGAAAATTGAGAGGAATGTAGTGCAATAAACCAGGAGAGGAAACAGCCCAGTTGTGAAGTTGTCATGAGGAAAACCTCAGGCAAAAGTTGTAAAGCCTCTACAAATCTGCTGTCACCTCTCCAGTGAGAAGCAATGAAAAACAACCCATGAAAAGACATCATGGTGATGGCTCAAAATTAAAAATAAGTCTGAAAGACTGAGCTAGCTGAGGAAAGATACCTGAGTTGCTCCTGCTGATAGTATGTGGCTAGGACCCTGTTCTTGGCAGGCAATCTGCCTGCTCTTTGCCTGGTCTGAGTCTGTTGGGATCTTCAGAGCTGTGAGATGATGAAGTTTCCATGGAAGCCTGTAACTGAATCCTTATTGCTCTTCTCTCCAGAATGTGGGTGGGAAGTTAGTAGTTGTAATAGTAGTAGTTAGTAGTTGTGACAGCATTAGGGGTATTAATCTTTGGGAAATTATGACCCCATAGCAATTGCAAACTCCACCAGAGCTACCCATTCACTTCAACAGATTACTCCTTAAAAAAAGCCTTTAACCTGTATTATGTTATACCTCTATTGATATACCCAAAATGTCAGCACAATAACTGCTATCATTATTCCACATACTGGTTATAGAACTTTATATTTGTTTATAAAACTAAAAAAGGTTCCAAGAAATCTAAGTGGAGATGTGTCTCCTAGCAAACTGAGGCTTGACTAAGATTTATTAAAATTGTATAAAAAAATAAAGTCAAGAAAGTAATCAAAAGCGCATTTAGTGGAGTCTCAGATGATTAACCAACATGTTCACAGAGCCAAAACTCTGTATCTGTCTTTTTACTGGTTCATTAATTTCTCTTGGCATGAACTAATTTACAAACATATAGCTAATCTTGACATTTGAGAAAAGTGAATTCTGACAACTCCTTTATTTATATCAGGAAAAACTTGTCAGGAAGTAGTTTGAAACAGGGATTCAAATACCATTGTTTTTTTCCCCCCTTGAACTGGAATTACAGAATAAAAGCATTGCTGTCCTCTTACAGCACATACTGTACCAAAAAATTATATTGCTGCGAATTAAAGAAACATTTAATGCAAGAGATTCAGATGGATTTATTTTATTTAATTGCATTGACTTGTTAATTCAGAATTACTTCATTATGAAACAGTCAGACACAGCACTGAGTAAGGAACTCGGAAAGTGCATGAGTAACTACTTTACACTCAGAAGCAAGCCCAGCACTTCTCACCTATATTAATAAAATATAAAATATATTAATAAAAATGTTGATTACATCCTGCGCTTGTAACTTAAAGAAGTGGTTTAATACTTGTACTTTTCCTTGGCTGAATGACACTAGCTGCTATTACAACTGGATCCACTACTTGAGCTTTCTGTTCCCGCACAGTGGTGTAAAAACTCACAGAAATTATGAACTTGAATTAAACCAATTTAATCCAGCCTTGCTCACCCCATTCTTGACATACATCATCTTCAAACACTCAGCAGATGAAGCTTCATGAGAATGAATCCAAGCTTGAATCTATCCCGTATTCAATTTTCCCCTAGATCAAATCCTACTTCATAGAAAACAGAATATTGGGTAGACTTGAGCAATGCTTAACAACGTTCTCCAAACTTAGCACTTAATGCAGGACAACCCCCCTACTAACAAAAGGGAGTTTTAAAGTGTTTTGCAAAATTAGAACCTAAATCTTACAGCTGTTGAGTTTCTGCTCACATCAGTTTACAGACCTATTTGATCATCATTCTTTAAATAATCTTGGATTAGTTCTATTACTTTGATAATATAAAAATATCTTCTGTTAGTTTCTCATAAATATAAATTGCATTAAAAAGCAACCACTTCATTTCACTTAGGGTTCCCCTGCAATAGCATTATGCTTCCCTATCTCATAATTTACAAAAAATCCAGACACTTACGAGCAAGTAAATTAATAATTAAGAACATAATAAGTCATATATGCCAACTTGATAAACACATTGAAAACTAGAAAGCACATTTCATCTCAGTGTAAGAACCCAATTAAAACGATTGGAGGAGGCATTATTTCTACTTCAATGTCTGAGTTACCCATGGCTGGGCAGCTGCATGGCCCCATCCATCCTGGAGACTAGGGGGTTTTTCCCCCTTGCCTCAAGGGGATGTAGAAAAAACGTAGGCAATGTGTAGGTAGTGAGAGAGTGGGGCATGATGCCTTTCCTGATGACAGCATCTTCCTCAAGGCCCTGTGGCAATGTCCTCAGTGGCCATAGCCCTGAGCTGGCTGTAGGTGAGTCTTGGAGTAGATTTGAGCACACAGGGCCAACCAAGGATGGAGCGGAGGAGAGCAGGCTGGTTTAGGGCGCAGGACTTGTTTCCCCTTTCAGAGAGACATGGCAGCTTTCCCAAGCAGTGTGAGAAAAAAGACCACCTGGCAAGCATACAAAGGGTCTTGGGCATTGTGAATAGGAGAAGTGTCTTGGTTTTGAGACAAATTAGGAGGAAACTTTCCGAGAGGATTTCTCCTCTAAAGAAAGGTAAGTTTCGGCAGCCCTTCCCCCACAGTTTCAAAAGGAATTTCTTGGAGGAAAGTGAAAAAACCTCTTTATTTAACAAACAGAGTGCACACAGACACAGAAAAGAAAGGAAAAAAAAAAAAAAAAGAGAAAAAAGTTAGATAATGAACCTTCTTGTTGTGGAGTGTGCTGGTTTCACATGGAGCGGGGTGGGGGGAGGGGAGCCCAGCCCTAGGGGACCAGCACGAGGATCTGAAACAGGAGAGCAGTCCCCTCTCTGGGAGCCTCCCCTGAGGCTGCGGGGACCAATCACAGACCTGAGTTAGTGATTGACAGCCCAAGAAACCAGTTAGAAAGATATTTCGCTTTCACAAATCACAGGGGAAAAGTTAACTTGCTCTTCTTTGCCTTCTGCTCAAGGAGGTGAGCAGCAGCCTGCTGCAGGGCTCCAGCCCCGGCGTGGGGCCTGGCCCGGCCCTGGGGTGGCCCCACATGGCCAGCTCGGCAGGGCCCAGCCCGGCCCAAGCCCTGGCGGGGGGAGGCCCAGCCCTGGCCCCGGGTGGCCCCGGGGCGGTCCCACGCGGCTCGGCAGGAGCCCAGCCCAGCCCAGCCCCGGCTTGGCTCGGCGGGGCCGCGGCTTGGCTCCCCGGTTCCTGCTCGGCCCGGCTTTCCCTCTCCACGCGGCATGGTCGAGTGTTCTGAGAACAGGCCCCCAAGATGGCCACATGGCTTCCTCACTGTCTGGATACAGGCCCCAGCTGAGCACATGGCAGAAGGAGGTCCAGACATCTCCACGTGGTCCCCTTGGCGGCCACGTTTTTCCCAGCGTGGCTTCAGCCTGGCTCCTTACTTTCTGGATACAAGTTTAACTCTTAGTGCCTGGATGAGATCCTAGATTTTTCCTGAGCTCCCCAGAATGAAAGGAATAAAGCAAGAAGAATTACAGAAGTCAGCGGAAGACAAGGTTCCTGATGAGAAGAGATTGAAAAGACACCGCTGATAAGTAGCTGAGAACCTTTTTTTTTGTGGGTTCTGGGGACTGTGACTTTACTGAAATTCCTTTAAACTGGTGGAATATACTAGGGGAGGTTAGGTGCTTGAGATGAAGACTTTTTCCCTCAGGGAAATGAAGTTCTCTCTCTGTTTTGGGACTGGAATATGAACAGAGACATTGGATAGAGAATGAGATGAAGAGACTTTTGTGTTTTCAGCAGCCTGCCTTTAAAATGGTACCCCATGTATTCAGCACAACCCATATAAATGGCTCTGGAGAGACTGTGGTAATGGGAGGAAAATCATAATTTGTAGGTTCTGGGCGGATGTAAGTTATGAGAGTAAGACACTCCCTAAGCCTAAACTTAAAAAAAGGACTTTTCTCTCTAGAGTGAACTGAAATGATTGATTAAGTAGATAACTGACTGAAGTGTTTCTCTGTAGGTTCTGTTATGAGGAAATGGGGAGGAGGGAATAATCTGGAAATCTCATTCTGAATTGTTTTGTGTTATAATTTCTTCTTATACCCTTTTAAGTTTTAAGCCTACCTTGTCTTTGCTCCTAAATCCTATCCCCAAAAGAAATTAAATACATTAAAATTGGCAAACCCCAGTCAGCCGTGACATGGAGAAAACTGGTGGATTTTTAGTCATGCTTGGGTTCTCCCAAGGTCCAGAGCCAGAATAGGATGCGGCGTCCTTGCAGCCTTCCTGCACTGGGCCGTGGTGCGGGGCTCCCAGTGATGATCTGGTTTGCTGGAGCAAAGCTGAACAGTTCCAGAAGAAGAAGCCACAGTCCCGGGAGAAACTTTTTGCCTCAGCTAATGAACAGGAAGCTAGCTAAAAGCAAAGATGCACTCCCTCTGTCTATTCTAGACAACACAGCTCGGTTTCAGGACCCATGTCTGGGCATAAAGCAGAGAATAAGGGATACAGTATCACAAAGTCACCCCAAGACAAGAAGGAATATTGCTTTCAAAAGGCTACCAGACATTGTTTTCAAAGTACTGCAGTCTCTCATAAAGCTCATTCCTATTTTTGGACCAAAAAAATATATTTCAGACCCTTAGAAGCAAAAAAAGTGGCTAAAGAAGTTCTATTTTTTATTTGAGCTATTCCTAGAAGTGCAAAATATATAAACTTACCCAGACAAAGCTTAAAGAAATGTAATTGACTAACACTTTTTGGGTTTAGCTGAGTTTAATTAAGTCAGATGACTGGTCATTCTCTGAGAGCCATGAAGCAGGAACACACAGAAGACCTCTTTGTTCTGAACACACTCTGTGAGTTACAGGATTACAACACACTCACCCCACAGGCAAACGGAAACACCACTGCACACTGTGACACCGACTCTGCTATCTGCAAAGGTCCCTCCCACCTACCTGGAAGAGATTTGCACTTTAACAAGGTGCTTGGGACAGAAGGAGGCTCTCTCAGGCCAGTTTGAATCCCTGACTGGGATTCATCCTTACTAGTGAGCACTCATGGACACTGTCAGAGGCAACTGCAATAAATATGGGTAAAAATAAGCTGGCTTTTTTTCTCTCTGAGTCAAAAACATAGCTCCTGTTGGTCTCTGTGGGATCTGGATCTGGAAGACACAGCCAATATCTCTACCAGTCTAATGTTTGGGAAGATGGAAGAGAACAGAGGCGGTAGGAAATTTCTGTGCACTCCAAAAGTTAGATGTATGCAATAGACTTCTTTGTCACAAACATAATAAATTGCATTCTCCTTGCACTGATGAAGAGGACTAAAAAAAAAAAATTATTACTTTTGGACATTTTAATTTTGCTGTAACAAATCGCTTCAAGAGAGGCATGGTAAGGATGATCTGCTGGGCAATTTCTGCCTTTCACAGGACTTTTTGGGACAGGTTTGAACAAGAGTTTCTAATTTAGCATGATCAAGCATTCAGATCAAATTTAAAGACTAATTGTTTTGATAACACACTTAAGCCTTTTGAAGAAAGATTGTTATAAAAAGATTGACTGATCACACCTAGGCAGCATCACTGTGCTCCCACTTAGCAGTAGAGGTACAGTTCCAGTAGACACAAGAAGGGATAGAAAATTTCATTTATGGGATAAATGTTACTTTGCTCACCATGACAACCCTCCTGGCCTCCACCCCAAGCTCCCTTTGGAAAGGAACCTGGGCCATACATGTGTGCCATGGTCTACACCCCATTTCAGAAACATTACTTTGGAAAACCCAACCAAAAAAGCCCAAAGAAAGCCAGATGTAAACCCTGCCTGATTGTACAGGACAGCCATCCTCAACAGAATCTCCTCTTACTCATTCATCTCTCATAAGCCCTTTTCATAAGCAGATAGAAAATGAGAATGATAGCCAACTGTTGCTTTGACAGTACAAGAGCTTATTAGAAGTGATGGGAAGGTTACAAAGGAAACCACCTTATTAAAAAGAAAGGACGAGTCCTTTTGGGAGCCTGGCACTGCTCCTAATTCATCAGCACATTTCCTCTTTCTAAAGCAAAACTACCCCAGCACTCCTCAATGGGACAAAGTGAGCAGCAATGGCAAAGGTCTGCTGGATTCATTGCCTGAAGGTGGGGAATGAGAACCTCATCCTGAGGCTAGCACTGCATGGGCCATTAGGTGAATGAATCTCTGAGTAAACAGCAGCCTGACCTAGAAAATATCTGCTCCAGGAACCATGACAGCAACAAACAGATGACAGGAGGGATGGGAAGATCACTGTGCCCTGTCCTCACTATGTGTGGTTAGAGAAGCACCAAGTCCAACGCCTCACACAGCTGCTGCATCCCAGCAGCAGAAATGGGAGCATAAATAGCATCATGGCAGGCTGGAGGAAAAGTGCATGTTTGATACTTCTCCACAGACAGGCTATGACCAGCTTGGATTACTAACATGATCTCCGGAACATTTTTGAAATGACTCAAAGTAACCTTACATCTGGGTAGGGTGAGAAAGAGGAATCTTCCTCAGCACCCAAGGCCAAGCCTGCCTATGCCTGACTGATGATCCCTACCTCCTACTATCCCTCCATGCCTGGGATGCCTATATTCCTGATGGCAATCCTCAGACTTTCTAAAATGAGACCCAGCCAAGCATATTTCTACTGCTCGGCCACCAGTGAGAGTTCATTCTTTAGCCTTCATGGTGACAAAATCCAACAATCCTGCCAAGCAATTTGTCACTTCCCAGAAATTTCAAAGCACTTTAATTAAATTCTGCAAAAAAATTGCCTTGGAATTCCCTTGTGGTATCCTCGAACAGGATCCATTTTAAAAGGCTGCTATTTTATCTCCTCTTCTGCCTGCATTTTTCCTAGCCTGAGCTGGACACCTTCATTCCATATCTGCTCCCAGCCAAGGGCATGCAGCTCAACAATTTAGCAGGGCTCTTGATTACTGCTGCAGGTGCTGTAACACCTCAACCATTTCATCAGCTGCTTTTTAATAACTTTTATATTTTCCTAAGTCTACACTGGGTTTTATTATTTCTTTCTAGTCTCATAAACTGCCACAAGCTAAATACCTTCCACATGGAATCAGGCTGTAGATCACACAGCAGAGTTACTGGCAGTTATCAGATAATGCACTTGATCAGCTGAACACTGCTCTAACATAGGGTTTCTGACAGATTAGCCACCAAAAATTTTAATCACTCAGAATTACAATCATGTGAAGTTAGCCTTGAGCTGTGGCTGTGCCCTGGGAAGCGATGTCTTACAGCAGTATTTGAATGATGTACACATTTCAGGGAGGCCTTTTGGAAACACAGGAATTACAGTCTTTATCTAAACTCAAAGATGCAATTTCCCAGGTAGGAAGGGGAGGGGCAGGGAGAGGATTTGCCATATAAAGTGCAGATAGAAAGCATGTGATGCAAGCAAGCTCAGCACAAAGTCCTGTGGTGCCAAGTGGTACACACCATCAAAGGGATTGAGAGTTTAGCCCCAACCAGCCACAAGATTGAAGCCTGTTCTAAAACCAATTTATAGCTTCTAATCAAATGAAGAAGCCCCACTTCACTCAGTCCTTGCCTCAACCACTGCAGTCCTTTCACACATTGGATTTTTCAAAAAAACTAATAATACATTCCAATAAAGGGTACTTAGGATTGTTCCAGGGACTTCCTCTGGGTGTTGCTCAGGTGACGAATCTCTGTCAACACCAGAATAACATTGATCCTTGAAGCCCCAGAGCCCAACAGTTGGGTCCCTGCCCAGGTACCAGGACCTGACCTTTCCATAGAAGTTCTGCCAACAGGATCCTGAGAAGATCCATAGGTGTAGGCTGTGTAAATATTTCCAGCCCCTGTGCAGCATTATTCACCTTCTGGTTAAATTACAATATTGTTTTACCTCACACTGCTGTTTGAGAGCTCACAGGAACCTTTGGCAGATGGCCAGTTTGCATTTCTTCAGTGTCCTAAACATGAAATCTGTCTGTTTGCTCTTGCTTCAGGCATAATCTCAACAGTTTTAGTCTCTGTTCCTCTCTCCAGCACTTACATAAACACACTTTCAAAAAACATCAGAGATTAGTCTCAGGACATTATATTCAGAGCTTTCAACTCAGTAGGAAGAACTATAGCTTCAAGAATATAGAGACCAGTAAACCTCTAAGGAGCCTATATGACATTATTAACTGCTACATAACCCTTACATTGGTCTCAAGTTACCTGAAAGCATCTTAAAACCTGGTGTCCTTTATGAAGTGTGCCCCGTCTTTTACTAACTGTGCCACAGCCAACTGGATTATTGGGTCTTTCCCAGCCCTCTGCCCGGGAAAACCTCTTGTCAAGGGAAAGCGAGGCATGCTTGACCAAAGGATGTTTGGTAGCACAGCAGGAGATGTCCAGAAGCAGTCCTGGGACAAGTGGGTTCCCACCACTCTCCTGGGACATCTTGAACTCAGCCCCTCAGATCAAGAGGTTGATCTTTCAGACATCCTTGGCAAGATCCAGACTTGACAGTAACTGTAGTTGAGTCATTAGTCAAGTCCATAAAATGTCAGAATGCCCTAAATATTCTTCAACAACAAAGTGCAGAAGTAAGCCCATTTCTGCAGAACAATTGTGTGTGATTTTTATCTCACTTATCTTTGCATGTACTTAGTCCAAGGGAAATGTTGCACAATGTGGCAATCCTACCACAATATTTCTTGGTTTAGGATGTATAACAGATTTCTAGTGCAGATGGGGCTTAAAGAAGATTCAAGGAGTCACAAGAAAAATATGCTGACAAGGCAGGGAAGGGCAGAAAGAGGAGCAGACCACCGTGGGAGACTTGGTCATGTCCTGCAACATCTGGATGAGAGGGCTCACCAGGAAGGGCTCTGGCCTGGTGCTGTGATGGTGCCCATGGTTGTGCCTATGCAGGCACTGATAGGACTCCAGCTGTGTGTCCCGGGTTGGTGTTATGTCTTACTCCTCTCCCTGCCCCCTTGCCGTCTGCACGGAGCTGCCTGCCGCCGTGTCCGCCCCTCCCCCCAGGCTTCCCCCGCTGCTGCGGGAGGTTTCTGGATGCCTGTGGCGGCTGCTTCCCCCCCCACCCCGGCTTGGCTGGCTGCTGCTGCTGCCCCGCTGCTGCTGCCCCTGCTGCTGACCCCTGCTGCTGCCCCTGCTGCTGCTGCGTTCTTGCCACGCTGTCTTTGCTTTTTGGCCTTTTTTCCTCCCTTCTTCCCCTTATCCCGAAGATCAGTATGGCTCCAGACGGGGACCTGAACATCAGAGACTGCCTCTGGAGTCTGCCAAAGAAGCTTTTCGCCCTTCCCAGCAGCGACTGTCTGAGCTTGTCCATCCTCGCTCACTTTGGTGAAAACGTTTTTTGTCATCTAGGACCGTTCTTTCCTTGTGCTGGGGAGTGTTTTTCTTGTGTTGGCTAATAAATAGTCTTTTTCCACTTTGCCCCCTGAGGAAAATTCTTTCCGAGCCCGGTGGAGGGAGGAATTGTGTGTGTGTGTGGGGGGGGTGTTATTCTCTGGGGGGCTCCTTTGGAGGTCTTCCCCCAGCTTTGTCCTAAACTTGGATGCTGTGCCAGGGGGATCCTGGAACAAATACAGTGGAGGTTCCTAAAGTTTATACCAGTTTATGTGAACTCTTCCGAGGGTGGAAGCTCAGTTTCAGAGAGTATGTTCTGGGTTTGTTGATGCATTCCCTGCAATGTAGCAGAGATGTTAATCTCTTCTGCTGGCCCCCTACAGGTGTTGTATAACCTTCTAAGCAGTGACTGCTTATGAACACACTGTGTCAGTCATAGATCTACGGACCCTCCTGCACTGCTGGTAAGAGGCTGCTGTGGCAGAGGAATGACAGGATGCTTGCTTTTTGCAGGATTTCAGTTCAGCTCTGGTATCAGGCACCAAACCAAGGTGGCTCCAGCCCTGCAACCATGCTGGGACTGACTACCAGCTGCACAGGTGGACTTACAGTAAATACAAAAATGTGGTCTCATATATATGACAAGCTACTTTCCATGTTTAACTTTAATTAGGAAAATGGGATGAGGCAAAACAAGGGCTTGCCAGAAGTAAAACTGTGGCTTTCTACATCCTGGACTGTTCTTTTGATTCCTGCCATGGCCCTGCCTTGGTCAGTTCCTGATGTGGCTCGTTCTCAGCCTGTCCTTGTCCCAGTTTGAAAGACAGTTGTCTCCTAGGGAAAGCAGGGCCTTCCCTTGAAATGGAGAAAGTAAATCCCCTGAATTAGCAAAATCTTGAAATTAAGGGGTGCTCAGGCAAAGATATGGGGATAGGAATAACAGTTCTTTACTAGTATGTATAACAAGACAAACAGAACAACAACAACTATGAAATTAACAACAACTATGAAATTAACAACAAATAGAACAGGAACCCAGTTCCAGTTCTCTTGGCCGCAGGCACTTTTCCCTTTGGTGCAGTTACCGTCACAGCTGGCAGTGAGTGCTGGCAGGTTTCCGGTGGACAGGGCAGATGTGACAATCCCACATGGCTGCAGGGCGCTGGGGTGGCAGTGCCTCAGATGGAAAGGGATGGAGGAGAGGATTTGTGCATGAACCCTGAGGCAGTGTTGGTCCTAGTGCTCCAACAGGACACCTGGAGACTGCCAGCTGAAGCGGGAGGCTGTCCTAGCAGGGCAGGGGTCTGGGGTCCAACAGCAGAGAAAGAAAGCAACTCCCGCCGTTGGGATGGCGGTGCTAGCAGCGACCCTACTCCTCCGAAGGCAAGAGTGAGCAAGAGCCAGCAACTGCCTCCCACCCTCCTTTCACCTGCTTCTAATCTCACAGTGTACCTGTCCCCACTCTGAGAGAAACTCCCAAAAAAGCAGGGAGGTTCCCCCTGCCCTCCATATCAAAGACCTAGCCATCAGTGCTTCTTAGCATGTCAATGAGAAAAAAATTCCACAGGCAAAGAGGAAAGGAAAAACCAACTCTCAACATATTCTATCCCAAATTTTTTCCCATACCAATATGCTACATTTAAACCTTTGCTATAATTTATGCTATGCTTTGCTATGCTATAATTTAAACCTTTAAATTATACACATACATGTAGTACCTTATACATATATACATGCAGATGTGGATACAGACACAGTGTCATGGTTAGTTCATCCTAAAACAAGGTCTCCTTGAAGTATGCATCAGGTGTCTCCACCCTTTTGAATCACCCGCCAATTGCAACCTGGTCTCTGAGCAAAGACAACTCCATGGATGGGATTGTCTTTGCTGGAGGCAGAATTCACCCAAACAGTTTTTCCTAGCATACCTCCCATGTGTACCACTGGAACCTTATCTCCATTTGGTGCTCTCAAGGGATCAGATTGGGCAGGGCCTGCTCAGTTAGTGGAACCTCAGGTGTTCACTAACCATGTGACCTTTGGTAAATTAATCTCCCAGTTCTTGAAAGTCCCCCCACCCAGTGCCTTCAAGGTGGTTTTAAGAAGGCCATTACACTGTTCAACTTTTCCAGCCATTAGTGCAGGATAAGGAATGTGGTACACCCACTCAATGCCATGTTCCCTAGCCCAGGTGTTTATAAGGCTATTCTTGAAATAAGTCCCCTTGTCTGACTCAATTCTCTCAGAGGTGCCATGTCCACAGAACTTGTTTTTCCAGGCCCAAAATGGTGTTCTGAGCAGTGGCGTAAGGCAGAGGGTAGGTTTCTAACGATTCAGTGGTGGCTTTCACCATGGTCAGCATGTAGCGCTTATCTTGGCGGGTTTGAGGCAGTGTGACATAGTCAATTTGCCAGGCCTCTCTGTACTTATACTTGGACCATTGCCAACATATCAGAGAGGCTTCACCCACTTGGCTTGCTTGATGGCAGCACACGTCTCACAGTCATGGATAACCTAAGAGATACTGTCCATGGTTAGATCCACCCCTCGGTCTCATGCCCAATTATAAGTGGCATCTCTGCCCTGATGACCTGAGACATCAGGGGCCCATCAAGCTAGGAATAACTCTCCCTTGTGTTGCCAATCTAAGTCTATTTTTGACACTTTTATCTTTGCAGCCTGACCTACCTGCTCGTTGTGCCTGTGCTCTTCATTAGCTCTACTCTTGAGGACATGGGCATCCACATGATGGACTTTTACAGGTAGCTTCTTTACCCAGGTAGCAATATCTTTCCACTCATCAGCAGCCCAGATTGGTTTTCCCTTATGCTGCCAGTTGGCCTTTTTCCACCTTTCCAGCCAACCCTACAGAGCATTGGCTATCATCTATGAATCAGTGTAAAGATAGAGCTATGTCCACTTCTCGCTTTCAGCAATGTCCAGGGCCAGCTGAATAGTTCTGCAAATTGACTTGATCCACTTTCTCCTTCAGCAGCTTGTGTGACCTGTCGTGTGGGGCTCCTTATGGCTGCTTTCCACTTCTGGTTGATCCCCACGAGATGGCAGGAACTGTTGGTGAAAAGAGTGTAGCATGTTTCATCTGCTGGCAGTTGGTTATATGGTGGGGCTTCTTCAGCCCAAGTCACTTGCTCCTGCTCCTCTTCGTCAGTGAGACCAAAGTTTCGCCTTCCGGCCAGTTTGTAATTATCTCCAAAATCCCAGGGTGATTCGGGTTACCAATATGGGCACATTGTGTGATGAGGACAATCCACTTGTTCCATGTGGCATTGGTGGCATGGTGGGTAAAGGGAACCTTTCCTTTAAGCATCCACCCCCAGTACTAGTAGTCAGGGTGCCAATAGGACTTGTGCTTCCACGCCAATCACCTCTGAGGCAGCTTGAATGCCTTCATAGGTGGCCAAGATTTCATTCTCTGTTGGAGTGTAGTTGGCTTTGGACCCTCTGTAACTTGGGCTCCAAAATCCCAGAGGTCAGCCTCAAGTCTCCTCAGGCACCTTCTGCCAAAGATTCCAGGACAAGCCATTGTTCCTGGCTGCAGAGTAAAGTACATTCCTCCCCTCTGGTCCCACCCTGACTGGGCCAAGGGCCACCACATGAGCAATCTCCTGCTTGATCTGGGCAAAGGCTTGCTGCTCTTCAGGGCCCCAGTGGAAATTGTTCTTGCGGGCAACCAGATAGAGAGAGCTCACAATCTGGCTGTACTCAGGGATGTGCATTTGCATTCTGCAAAAGCTCATGGCACCTAGGAAAGCTTGTGTTACATTCTTGGTGGTGGTGGAGGAGACATTGCAGTGATCTTATTTATGACCTCAGAGGGGATCTGATGCCATCCATCTTGCCACTTTACTCCCAGGAACTGGATCTCTCAGGCAGGTCCTTTGACTTTGATCTTTTTAACGGTGAAACCGGCTCCCAGCAAAATCTGGATGATCTTCTCTCTTTTTTCAAATACCTCCATTGCAATTTCCCCCCACACAATGATGTGATCAATGTATTGCAGGTGTTCTGGAGCCTCACCCTTTTCCAGTGCAGCCTGGATTAGTCCATGGCAGATGGTGGGGTTGTGTTTCCACCCCTGGGGCAGTCAGTTCCAGGTGTACTGCACACCCCTCCAGATGAAAGCAAACTGAGGCTTGCACTCTGCTGCCAAAGAAATGGAGAAAAATGCATTGGCAATGTCAATGGTGGCATACCACTTTGCTGCCTTGGACTCCAGCTTGTACTGCAGTTCCAGCACGTCCAGCACGGCAGCGCTCAGCGGTGGAGTCACTTCATTCAATGTGTGATAGTCCACAGTCAATCTCCATTCCCCTTCAGACTTGCGCACAGGCCAGATGGGACCGTTGAAGGGTCGTGGGACTTATTGACCACTCCTTGGCTCTCCAACTCATGGATCATCTTGTGGATGGGGATCACAGCATCTGGATTCGTCCTATATTGCCAGTGGTGCACTGTCAAGAGGGCAATTGATACTTGTTGCTCTTCCACCTTCAGGAGTCCCACTGCAGATGGGTTTTCTGATAGTGCAGGCAAGGTGTTCAATTTCTTAATTGCCTCTACAGCAGCTATTCCAAAAGCCTACCTGAGTCCCTTTGGATCTTTGTAATAGCTGTCTATGCCCAGAATACATGGAGCCTCTGGGCCAGTCACAATAGGATGTTTCTAGCACTGTCACCCAGTCAGCTCGCGTCAGCTTCCTGCAGAGTCAATTGCTGCGATTCCCCAGTCACCCCAGCAATGGAAACAGATTCTTCCCCCACATGTCCTGATGGTATTAGGGTACATTGTGAGCCACTATCAACTAAGGCCTCATATTTCTGTGGCTCTGATGTGCCAGGCCAAAAGACATGGTTTTCCTATGCCTCTCACTGGCTAGAGACAGGGCCCCCCTAGCCCTGGTTATTATTTCCTTCCTGGGTGTGATAGAGGTTCCTTCAAGTGGGTCCAACAGATTGTCCTCTCTTCTGTAATACCTGGCAGTTCAGTCATGGGAGGCTGAGGCTACCTTCACTTTAGTGGAACTCCCTCATTTAGAGTTTCCCTCCCTGAGTTGATGTACCAGTGCTGCCAGAAGAGAAGTGGGTTTCCCATCCCATTTTCCCATGTGTTCCCCATGGTCTTGCAGGAAGAACCACAGGTCAGCTCGTGGGATGTACCCTCTCTCTCTAGCTCCCTCTAGGGGTGATGGGCTCTGACTTTGGGGCCTGTAACTCGCACTCATCTTCCTCATCTCCTCCCTCATCTCCCTCATCTCCTCTTTAAACTCCTCTTTGAGTTCCTTAACCATGGCAGAGACATGAGCTTTCATCGAGCCATTGATCATATTCACACAATTTCTAAGCTTGTTAGCAACAGAACCCACCGTCTCTCGGTTGTTATCAGCATTAATCATTGCAATGAAGGCAGTGTATTGAGATGGCCCCAGGTTTGCCAGATTCCACAAAATCTGCCCTGTGCACCTGACCTTGTCAGTGTCATTGTCATTCTGTCCCCCCTCCCAAAGAGTACCTCCAATACTGCCACTTCCCTCAGCTGCTGGATCCCTTCCTCAATGGTCTTCCAGTACATTCTATGGTGGTGCTTCTGCATTCTCTCTCTGTTGACAAACCTCTCTCTCACACACTAAAAGCCGTTCCCCGAGGGAAAGGGACCCTGGTTCCCTTACAAATACCTGATCCACACCTGAGTCCTGCATCAAGGGTCCCAAATTCCTTGCCTCAGTACCATCCAGTTGCACACATGTACTCATAAGGTCCCAGACCCAGAGTAACCTTATTAACTAGGTGCTTTGATTTCATCTTAGACTTTTTGTTTCCACAGGGGCAAATGCTGCTGGCTATGACTGCCCTTGTGGTTCAGCTGGAATCTGGACGGTTGTAACATCTGTGGGTTCCACTGCAGCACCATCAGACTCTCCCTCTTTAGAGCAGGGGGAGGGTTCCTCACCAGCTGGGGAAATTTACTACTTCAGTATCTGGCTTATCTCCTTCACCAGAACCCCCACCTAATCTGAGTGGTTAATTCCTGAGGTGGGCTCTGGGGCAGGGTCAGGCTGCGCGGCAGCATCCCTATTCTCTGGGGTAGGTATCAGGGTGGTTATCCAAGCCAATCTCCCCTTATCTCTGAATGTTAAATAGAATGGGTTTAACAGGCTTATCAGCAACACCAGCCACTGTATGATAGCATTAGCATTTAGAGAGGGCTTGAACCCTTCAAAAACTGATAGGGTAGGTTCAAAGAGTTGAGTAAGGGGTTTGGAGAAAATTTCCCTGGTGTTATTCCCTCACAGTAGGTACCATGATTAAAGTAACCCCAAAAACATATACTTAGTGTGTGATAGCCCTGAATCCATGTGTCCACCTTACAGAGGAAGTTAAAAATCCATTAATTCCTCACCTTATTAACCCATAAAGCAAACTGGATAACAGCCACAGTAGCCTTAGTTATAGGACCTATGTTTAGATAAGGGCCTGCAAATGGGAGAAATATAGCCATGACCACGTGCCACTCGATGTTGCATCTGGTAATTGCTTGGGGTGATAGCAAGTAAAAGAGCAGGAAGGGCCTTTGCAGAGGTTTTACAGAGATGTTTTATTTCAGCCACATGTGTGCATTTTCCAGAGTTCAAGCAACAAAGGCCAGGTGCTTTGTAAGAGTCTAGATTAAGTACATGGGATGGGCAGGGTGGGGACAGCATCAGACACCAATTACTAGGGGACATGGGGGTGTCACAAGGGAGGGGTTAGGGCAGAGGGCCAACAGAGAATCAGGGTGGGAGTGACCAGAGACTGAGGGAGAGGGGCACAGGGTTCACCCAGGGAATAGAACAGGGGTTGCTTTCACTAATTTGGAATGCCTTCGGTCTCCACAACCTGAACCAGGGTAAGCTAGACCACATGGGGCCGCCTAAGGTTTCTATATCCAGCACACAAAAATTAGGTTACTCAAGGCCTGTTATTCCTTTTTCTCTCAATGCCCTCGTGTCTCACGTTGAGTGCCAAAATCTGTCCTGATTTGAAAGACAGGTGTTTTTTAAGAAAGGCAGGACCCTCTCTTGAAAATGGATAATGTAAACCCCCTCCATCCAAATTATTATGATTTTGAAAATAAAGAGCTCTCAGGCAAAGATTTGGCAATAGGAATAAAAGTTCTCTACTAGGAAAATTAAGATAGTAAAAGTACAATAATACACAACAACAAAAAAAACCTGACAGAGTCATAATACAACCTGACACCCCATTAGTCAGGGTGTTGGTAGCAGTCCAATTAAATGGTGGCTGCAGTCCTCTTGGAGTGACAGATGTGGTTCTGTTGAAGCAGTGATCCTGTAGAAGGGTGCAGTTTTCCTCCGAAGGTCCAGTAACAATGTGGAAAGGCCTGGTTTTACTCTGGAATCCAGTGGAAAAACGCTGCTCTGATGTTCCAAATCTCAGATCTCATCTAGATAAGAAATTCTTGGCTCCTCCCCCTGGGTGGAGCATGTCACAGTGGGATGATGTAATTTTATGTAATTTTGTAGTTATGCAGTGGGACTCAATGAGCCATTAACATAAGATATCTTCCTGGAGAAAGGATGGGTTGTGGGAAACATAAAGAACACCACCCGACCTAGTTTTAACAGATGACCTATTAACAGAAGATATTTCCCCCAGAGATAAGGATCATTGCCCCATCTGGATTCAACAGATGGTAATAGAATACATACTTTTGGCTACATCCTGCTTTGCAAGCCAAGACACAAACATATAAAGATTAATTTAGCAAAAGGGTGTCTCATTACCAAATTTCAGTTGCAGTTTTCTGCATACTTACCTCTTATCATTTCTGTTTAGAATGTCTGAAATTAATTTTCTGAAATGCTGAAAATCACTAACAACTAGCTTTAATATTTCTACTAACCAAAACATTCATGCCAACTGCTATTAAAATTAATAGCAAGTTTCTAAATATAGCATGCTTATCACTACTATCACTAAGGTACTATTTTGCATGTTTTCTTATTCTGAACCAAAATATAACATAACTTTAAACATTAAGTTTTGCAACAAAATATGCAGATTTAATATTCATAAAACTGAGGTAATTTGAGATCACAAAAGAATTGAAATGATACATAAAAGAGTAATAACAGAAACTTCAAAATTAACAAAATACCTTGCCTTACAGCCTTGAGGTCATATACCTATACCTCTCTTGAAGAAAACATATTATTTAAAGATGCATAATCATCCCAAAAACACGTTTAAAGCAATTAAAGTTGCTGTCAATTTCAAAACTCTTGACAGAAGGAAAAGGTTCATTAATTTACACTGCAACCATTACCAATGTTATTAAATATACTAATGATAATACAATAACTGTAGAAGGGTAAATTCCTTCCAACCTTGAGAAACAACTTTATAGTGTCCTTAGATACCAAAATAATGCACTTTTTGTACTGGGGACACATGGAGTAGGGAAGGGGAGGAGAGCCCGGCCCCCAGGAGAGCCTCTTGAAGAGCACGAGGGACTGAAACAAGAGAACAGTCCCTTCTCTGGGAGCCTCCCCTGAGGCTGCGGGGACCAGTCAGAAACCTGGGTTGGTGATTGACAGCCCAGGAAACCAACTGGAAGGTTGTTTCACGTTCACAAATCACAGGGAAGAAGGGTTGGTTGGGTCTTTTGCCTTCCCGTCGGGGAGGTGAGTGGGTGTGGGGGCTCTGGCCCCGGCGTGGGGCCCAGCCCGAGCCCCAGCAGGGGGTGGAGGGCCTGGCCCTGGCCCTGGGAAGGCCCCGGGGTGGACCCAGCCCAGTCCCGGCTCCAGCCCCGGCGGGCCCGGTCTCGGGTGACCCCAGGGGGACCTGGCTCAGCCCAGTCTGGCCCGGCCCCAGCCCCTGGCGGGGGCAGCAGAGCCCGGCCCGGCCCGGCCCGGCCCTGGCTGGGCTCGGCAGGGCTGCATCTCAGCTCTCTGGTTTCTGCTTGGCCCGGTTTTTCCTTCTCCATGCAGCATGGCCGAGTGGGGGATGGGAGAGCTACCAAGGCTCTCCTTTCCCCCTGTTCTGAGAAGAGAGGCTCCAGCCAAGCACGCGGCGGAAGAAGGTCCAGCTGTCTACACGTGGTCCCCTGGTGGCCACGTTTTTCCTAGCGTGGCTTCAGCCTGGCTCCTTACTTTCTGGATACAAGTTTAACTCTTAGTGCCTGGATGAGACTCTAGATTTTTCCTGAGGTCCCCGAAACGAAAGGAACAAAGCAAGAAGAATTACAGAAGTCAGTGGAATGAAGACCAAGTTCCTCATAGAAGGAGAGATTTAAAAGATGCTGCTGATAAGTAGCTGAAAACCATTTTTTTTGTGGGCTTTAAAAAATTGTGACTTCACTGAAATTCCTTTAAACTGTGGAATATACTTGGGGAGGTTAAGTGCTTGAGATGAAGACTTTTTTTGCCTCGGGAAATGAAGCTCTCTGTTTTTGGGACTGGAATATTGAACAGAGACATTTGATGAAGAATGAGATGAAGAGACTTTTGTGTTCTCAGCAGCCTGCCTTTAAAGTGACACCCCATGTGTTTCAGCAACCCATAATACAGCTCTGGAAGGACTGTGAGAATGGGAGGAAGAAAACCATAATTTGTAGGTTTCTGGGCGGATGCAAGTTATGAGAGTGAGACACCCTCTAAGCCTAAACTAAAAGAAGGGACTTTTCTCTCTGGAGTGAACTGAAATGATTATTTAAGTAGATAACTGATTGAAGTGTTCTCTGTATGTTGCTGGTATGAGGAAAGGGGGAGCAGGGAGTAGTCTGGAAGTCTCGTTCTGAGTAGTTTTGTGTTGTTAATAAATTTCTTCTTGTACCCCTGTTAAGTTTTAAGCCTACTTTGTCTTTACTCCTAAATTTGATCCCCAAGAGAAATCAAATATATTAAAATTGGTAAACCCCAGTCACACTGTGACACCTTGCAAAAGGTGAACCCCTTTCCTTTTTGATAAACATGGAGAATCTTTTCCAGAGAAGACTCATATGCAAGGGAAACTTCTCAATGATGACGGACACTGGATGATGGTAAAGCATATAGGCAATTATAAGTTTCGCCATATCAATTTTATTCAAAAGTGCGTGTTTTGCTCCTGTTATAGTTATTAAAGAAAGGAGAAGAAATAAAAATGTGTGTTTTTAATTGAATTGGCTTTGAGTTAAATGGTTTCTTGTTTTTAGTGTTGGATTGTAACTTTATAACTTCTAAGCATTAAGCCTGTGACATGCTAAGCTGAAAAATTGTCATACTAACAGTTTTTGCCTAACAGTTTCTAAATGTGAATGCCACAACTCCAATGATACATCAAGCACGTTACTAGCTGTAGAAGACCAAGCTTACTGAGTTCAGTGAAAAAAAAAGTTTCTTTTTTTTTTTTAGTCTAATCAAAATGTCACATTGCAGCTAGCCTAAACGCTGTGGCCCTGATAGGATGGATTTGAACAAATATAGAGGATCCCAGCCAATCCATTGAACCCTAAGTGCAGAGGTATCATTGGCCAAGGAAATGCGTGACTTAAGACCACAACCAATCACATGTGTATACCCAGGAAATTTAAACCCCCTATTTAAGGGGGGCTCAGAACAATAAAGAAAGCTTTTGTCATCTGAACCACCAAGAGAGGTGTGTCTCTTGTCTCCAGCCTTGACCCCATTCAGTGTTGCATCACTGTTTCTCCTGATCTTCCCTCCAGCCCTCCACTATTTGGTTTGGAGAAAAAAAGCATTTTCTAAAAGAAAGAATATGGAGATGCTGGTTTAGCAGAGCTCCTGTGCTCTGGCAGGGAGCCTGTATCTTCACCTCCCTCCTGGGAAGTTTTACTAGGGCTGAATGGAAAAGAGTTTTCCAATCGTATTGCATTTGGGACTTTGAAAATGTTCTATACTCCAGCACCAAAGAGAATAAAAAGCTTCTGTGAACTGAAATATCAGTAATCCTTTTGCAGCTTGGGACTGGTTCGTTCAAACTGGAGCCCTAAAAAATTATTGAACATATTGACTTTGACCTCAAAAGTATTCTTTTTTTAATTCGTTTTTTTTACTTCAAAAGTCAAAACCTTATGATTACCATTATTTCAGAACAACTCTTTTTAATTTAAGGAGCTGCCATTTTCCCCATCCACTGTCCCAACATTTGAATGACAGAAATTTAGGAAATGCCAATAATACAAATAGCTCACAAGCTTTATTTCTAGTTCACAGAGATTAAACATCCTTCACATTAATGAATATTCTATGTTTTACTTCAGTTCATATATTTTCCTCTCTTAGTGAATAACAGACCTCTCAGAAATCAACACATCCTGTTAGGAAAAAGACAAAATGGCTATTAAATTTTCAAGTGCATTTCTCACTAGAATGCAGCCATCATTCTCTGCAAAGAAGCACTATAGCTTAATTGACTTTCTAGAAAAAGCAGTGTTTATTCAGATGGTACTGAGAATCATCTGAGTGTCAGTCTTTAAATTGCCTTGGTTAAGTAGTGGGGACATTTGGGAAACAGGAGAAGGCAAAAGTGGTCACTGCAGCTTGGGACACACATCCCCCTCCAGCCACTGTGGGAAGCATTGGCACCACACCCAGACAGCCTTGGCAAAGCCCCTGAAAGCAGCTGGCTGGAGGTCACTGGTTTGGTCGGTGAGTGTCACAGAGCTTTGCGTCTTGGCTCAAGTGCCTACAGTGTGGCACAGAGCTGGGCAAAATGCAGGGATTGCTGGCTGTGATGCGGGGGCAGCCAGGTCTTTGCTTAAAAATGGTTAGTGAACCGTTCCAGGAAAAGAAAAACAGTCCTGAATAAAAAAGTCACTTCCATTTAGCTATGAAATAAAAAAGAAATCTATGAAAATAGATTCCTATGGGTCAAGGTGGTATGGAGCTGGCAAGCTGTAACTGAGCCAGATGAGCACCCTTGAGCACCTGCATGTCCACTCAGAGCAGGGCACTCAGAAGTTTGGATGTTAGTGCAGGGACAAAGTGTCCCCGTGAGGATCTTGGGTGTCCCTCTGTCATCATGCAGAAAGGCTGAAGCATTTCCCAGCAAAGGACAACTTCTTTACTGCTTGTTCACCTCAAAACTGAAGATGCTGCAGAAATAAATTAAGCTTCAAGGCAGTAGAGTTAAAATAGAAATCCTAATACTGAACTTTCCAAGGCCCATTCCTAAAGTGAATATCTGTACTCTGCTCATTAATAGGCTTCTGTAGAAACAAAGCCCATTTGCTTCAATTCTTCTGAATTTCATTCTCATTATTTTGGTTCTGCATTCAAATTATATATTATTTTAAATAAAAATAAATCCTGGACAGTTTTAGGCTTGTGACCTTTGGAGAAATGCTGATATTCGTGATCATCTCCAGAACTTTTTTCTATCATTAAAAAAATTGAAAATCTTCCTTCAAGTTACAAATCTATTGAGAAACTTCAGAGCAGAAAAGATTGCTACCTATAAATTATTTAGACTTAGTCTTGCGGGGAAATTGAGCGGTAGAATCAATGGCAAGCACAGAGGAACAAGAATATTTTGGGATCACAGGCCATCCTGCCCTTTTCCTGCCATGTTTCACTGCTGAAGCTGTTGGGAGAGCCTGGCAAACAGCTAAGCACATTGCTTAGGACTGTCTCCCTACAGAGCAGAGAGGAAATCCTGTAAAATGTGATTTTAAGAGCAGTTGGAGTCAGACTGCAGCTGCTGAAACATTTTTCTGGCAACGTGACAGCTTCAGTGAGCATCAGGAGATGCACCCAGCCAGCACAGGAGCTTAAGCTGGGAGTTGGTAGTGGAGGCCTGGCCTACTGGCACAAGACAACTGATTGCTCATCTGGTTGTCAAACTACCCAAGAGCTTTTAGGATGTGCCAAACGAAGGTTTTAGAGCTGCTCAGGGAGCAAAATGGAAAGGAACCTGGAAATTACTTCAAAAATATTAATTCCCAATGCAACCCACAGCACCTCTGGCTACTCTAAGACAAGTTTGCTCAGATAAAAGCCACACATGCCTTCGCAGTACAAAAGCTACCTGGTTTGCAAGTTAAGAGCCCAGGACAGATTATTTCAGGATAGATATGCCCTAAGTGTTAATATCTGAGAAAATCCAGGGCACTGCAGCCAAGTTTTGTGGATGCCAAGGTGGAGGAATAGCAGGAGCAACATGAGGCTGCCGTTGCTGGGACAGCAACCAGCTGAGTCCCACTGGGCTCTGCCGGGATGGAGTGAACAGGACTGGTGCCACACACCCTGCCCTGCAGGTGGAGAGTGCACCATGTCAGGGAAGCAATGCAGAAGCTTCCACCATTGAAAAAGCCTGCCTACCTCCAGTAAATCTGCTGGGCTGTGGTGGAAGACCAGAGGTGTTAAAGAGAGGTACAGAAGGTTCATGACACTTTCCTCTTTAGCTAGCTTTGCCCTGACTACTGCAGATGCAGTGATCGTGTCAGTGATCATGGGCTCTTGGATGGAGATTGCAAGGACATGATATCCAGGCTGCTTTCCTCATCCCAACCCCCAGCAGGTAACACTTGCTAAACAGGGCTTTCTTCAAACAGGAGCTCTCCCCATCTGTGACAGCAGTAACAAAACACAGGAGAAGCCTCATCTGTTCATCTAATGGGTACCAGTGATATCAATCCTCACCACAGCCGTTACAGAATTTAATAAATACATAGAAATAATTTTTTTCTAAATATGGGAAATTGGCCTAACCACAGAATTGCTATTCCAGCAGGGTTTATTGTTATTTATATTGCACTAACAGCCTGCCTTTGTAACAAACATCCCAGGCTGGTACAACCATGTTGAGTCCTGCAACAAATCCTTAGTGCACAGATGCCCATTCCTTGTTCCAGTGTCCAGTGAAAGTGGAAGTGTGAGATGTGGTGGAGATGGCTCCTGCCTCAAGCATTCCCAGCAGCAGCCTGGAGAGGAGACAGCTCTCTCCAGAGCTTTTCCCCTTATGGCTTTATAGACACAGGCTATGCACCTTGTGTATCTTTGGCCCTGCATGCTCTGCCTTCTGTGGAAGCCCAAGGGCCAGTGACTAAAGTCATCCCTTGACCTTGGAAAGATTAATAAGTAGTATACCCCAAGGTTATGGAGAGAAAAGCCTATTTTCCATAAACTTTCACGCCCATATGTTAATTCCCCCTCAGTTTCAATGCCCATTGGCCCTGACCACCCTGGTTCAGCCACCATCTCCCATTTATGTACACCGCATAAAATGTTCTTCCATACCTGGATCTCTATTGGTTCTATTCTGTTGTATTGCCCCACCTTGTCAACCCCCATTGGCTTTCTCTATCCCTAACCCCTTCTATGCAGTACCTTGCACTGTCCCCATTGGACCCCAACCCCAAAACCACTCCCTCTTGCCTCATATATAATCCTGTATACCCTCAGCCCATCCCTGCTCTTGTCCCTGGACTTACATTCAAAGCTGTGTGTCAATAAACCAGCCTTCGAATTTCCAAACGAGAACCTGTCCCTTCATTGCTCACCAACCTCCCAGAAGCTGCTGTCCCAGACCCGTTTGTGTAGGCTGCTTTTGGGACCTAGTCATAGCACGTTGCTACAGCCTTCTCCAGCACCACCTTCTTACTTTGACCCCAGCACTCCCATCACAGAGAATTTGGATTGTCTTCTAATTTTACAATTGTCACAAGTGCCCTATGTACTGTAGCTGTTTTGAAGTAGAGAAAAATACGGTCCCATCCTAAGCTGAGAGGGATGCTTTCAGCATCCAGTCTCACTGGCCAGCCAGGAAGCAGAACAAGGTCTGGCCTTATTGCTCTCTGGAGTTTCTACTCACTGATTTTTGAGTCCCTAGAGCTGGCTGTAAGACAAGCACTGTTTTAGTGGAGCTTTTCCTGGCAACAGTGATTTGCCCTAAGCAGAGATGTGGGCTTAATGACCGTGCCTTGCTTCCTGAAAGGAAAAAAAAAAGACACACCGGAGGTGGACTTGGGTGGCATAAAGAGCATCAGGCAGGTTGAGAATGTCACCTCCAAGCATTCCATAGTTTGGAGCAAGTGTAGAACATTACTGAAAGGAAATTTGTGTTCCAGCACCCAAAGCCAGGAGCCATGGGACCGGCTGTGCTTTCAGATACTTCTATTTTCCTTGTTTTGCTAACAGATTGTAACTTAGGCTCTTAAAATAAATAACATTTTGTTGCCTAAGCTACGGATGCTGTATGAGTTTTCAGATAAAAATAAAATATCCATGTATAGGGCTGTCTTATGAGGATGCTTTTAAAGATGCTGGAATTACCAAGGAAAGGAAGGGCTCTAAGTGTTACCATTCCATTGACAGTAGCAGGGTGTCCAGCTCAGCCAGTCTGTAGTTGGACAGATAAGTCCGGACATAATATAAATCCAATTCAGCTAGCCTGATTCATTCTAGAAAAGAAATAAACATGTTGCTAGGTAATGTTAGGATGAATTTGAACTAAAACAAGGGACCTCAGCCAATCCTGATCAATCCTGAATGCAGACATATCACTAGCTAGGGAGCTGGGCGGTGCTGGGACCCTGACCAATCAGTTACCCAGGCGTGGGAGTTTTGAACCCCATATAAAAGAGAGTTAGAACAATA
Source organism: Muscicapa striata striata (assembly GCA_030060385.1). Classification (NCBI taxonomy): domain Eukaryota; kingdom Metazoa; phylum Chordata; class Aves; order Passeriformes; family Muscicapidae; genus Muscicapa; species Muscicapa striata. The sequence continues at coordinate 1,667,141 of JAREIS010000112.1, read as the reverse complement.
AACCACGCTGTTTGTCCCACGATCATGCTTTACGTCGTGTGTCTGTTTCCAACCTACGACTATTAATATAATAGCAGGGACTGCTGAATTGGGCTCTTTTCGTCTGAAAAATGTTGAGCAGAGTTCCAGGAGCACATGGGGCTGTACCGACTAGCCTGCTCACTAATGGCAGACCCACCAGATCCGTTTTAGGATTGCTGTTTTAGTCATTGGTGTTTTAGTCAATAAATCCCACTAGGTGAAATTACCAGCATGTTTATTACAAATTATATTCAACAGAATGAAATTAGAACATTGATGCTCTTATGTTGGTTAATGAGGTCTGAAATCTAATCCTGTAAATCATTAACAACTGCCAGATGGTGACAGACAGATGAAAAGTAGAAAGGGCAGTTATAACACATCCGCATCACTATGATGACAAGAGTTTAAAATAGCAGCACACCTTTATGCAGGAAGCACTGATTAGGAAACAATCAGGTGTGTACCCAGGTTGCAGGGTTTCCCTTTCAAGCAATGATCATGCTGGGGAGCTGGGGTGCAGTTTCGGGCTGCTGCAGCAAACCTTCCACTACATCTAGGTGTAGTTTGATGGGTCCTTCAGTCAGCTGTCAGGTGAGAAAGACCTTATAACATTGTCCCTCCAACAAAGAAGTTGTCACATCTGCTATGATAGAACAGGCTACATTTGAGTTTACATATCAAATGCAAAGAAAAGTGTCTGTGTGCTTTCCAACCCCGGCTGGTACCAGTAAAGATAAAGGCAAATCATGGCCAGTCTGAAGCTATTGCACATTCATAATAAATGCATGCTCTAATTTGCAGTATTTAGCATCCAATAGAATCCTTCATTCTCACGATTTAGGAAGCAGTCAGGCTTTCTAAATGTACATCAGTTCTCATTCAAGGTCTGTAGTAAACACAACAAGAGCAAGTAAATTATTTTATTACTCCAATTTACATTTACTGTCCAGCATTTTTTATTTAGGAGGCAAATCTACTTGAAGGACCATCACATGTAGGAGGAGAACAGGAAGCAAGAGTATGTGTGAGGTATCAAAACCACTCCCCACCTCCCATGCACAGCTGAATCACAGCTGCAAGCGCAACTCTGCACACAATTTTCTTTATTTATGGGCACACACATCTCCTGCTTTAGTGCCCAATTCACAACACATTCAGTATTGGGAACAAATTCCAGGACTCTACTTATTTATTTACAACCTCCAGTCATCACCTAGGGTTGTATCTGACAGCCTCTTCCCATCTGCCCCTCCTAAAAAGCATTGCAATCTTTGCATAAAGCACATCCTAACCTGTTCTATGACTCAGACAAGCACTTTCCAGAAAAGCAGAATATTCTTCCAATAGCTTTCTCCTGTTTTATAACCCACTACAATCTGCTGCATCGTTGAGAGTTTCACCTCGATTTTAACTGTGCTCATTTGGTTTTCCCACCCCATGCAAATGTGGGGCTAACACTTCACCTCACCCTTGTCATTACCATGTTTAATAGCATCCTCAACAGTGTAAGATTTGCTGTGGAGAGGGAGCTGGATGTGTTTATCCTGGAGGAAAGAAGGCTTGAGAGGGACCTTTCTGCTGTGCACAACTTCCCAAAAGGATGTTGTAACAAGATGGGGGTCAGTCTCTTCTCGCAAGTAGCAAACAGTAGGGGCAACAGGAAATAACCTCAAGTTGTGTCAGGGAAGGTTTGGATTCGATATTAGGAAGAAATTCTTCACTGAAAAGGTTATCAAGCACTGGAACAGGCTGCTCAGGGCAGGGGTGGGGTCACCATACCTGGAGGAGTTTAGAGCACGTATTGATTTTGTGCTTGGGAAGATGGTTTAGTGGTAGCCTTGGCAGTGCTGGGTTAATGTTTGCATTTGATGATCATTTCCAGTCTGAGTCTATGAGTTTTGACAATAACAACTACAATATTTACATATTTCTTATATTTTCCTCAGTTCTTTTGTATTTCAAGTCATATCAGCCTCCTATTGGGGATCAGACACTCTAGGCCAGATGTTTCAAATATTTCCCTTAGAATCAAACAGAAAATGTAGCAGAATATGTGTGAATTACTCATATTCACCAAGGAAACAACTGTGCTCTGAAAATTTGGGATGAAGAAATACCCCATCTAATAAACAAAATACATTTCTGCAAAACAAGAATAGTTCACTGATGCATTGCATTATTTTATTGTAAGGTTACATATGCTGTCCCCATTTTATAAGAAAGAAGCATCATTTTGGATTGACAAGAATTAGCACATTACAGTGACACCTGTGAATATTCCTCCTACTCAGTGAACTGGCAATTATCTCAGAAAGAAACCAAACTTCACTGTGTGTGTAAGACACTTTGCCTGTACTCTGGGGGTTTTTTTGTAGCATGCTTTCTTGCACACTGCTCACTGGAAAGCAGTGTGGGCTATTGCCCAGGGAAAAAGAAGGTTCATGGAATGCCAGTATGAGAACCTGGAAATAGTCAATGACAACATCAGAAGCAAAGCAGGAAGCTCTCTTATTTGGCATCAGTAGGTATAAAGAAACTTAATTAGTACCAGAAGTTACAGTAATCCTCAGAGACTTTGACCCCAGAGCTGATCTTAACTGTTAAACTGCTTATCATACACCAAAAAGCAGGGACAAGCTGTTCAGGTTTCCCACAGGAACTACCACAGAGGAACAAGAAACCCAAGAAGAAACCAAAACTATGTGACACATGTAAAGCCACTGCTAAAGTGCAGAGGCTGAAGGGGGCCGAGCTGCAGGACACCTCAGTGGGTCACTCTCAGCTGTGTTTGGTAAGCCCCTGGGAAATAATTGGTGTGGGAAAGGCTTGACAGAGAAAGTGTCAAGTGTTCTGGCAAGTTCACTTGGAGAAAACATGGCTTTCAGGGATTTGGGACATAGGCAAGATCTAACTTAGGATGCCAGGAGATGCCTGGACTCCTTGTGGTAAATAAACTGTCAGCAGTAACAGGAAACAACTTTGAAAAAGCTGGGCACAGAGGAAAGGATGATCTGGCTGCATGTCTTACATGTTTTGATATCAAACTGCCTTCCAATCCACAAACAACAATAGATTTTGCTCAGTTGCTTGCTCTGCTGATATAACCTTATCACTCAACACAGAAAGTGCAGGGATGGTTCTGCTGCTGCAGTCACTATTCTTTACAGCCATGCTTATATACTATAAAATTAATCTGCAAACATTTATTGTGAGTCTCATAATGCAAATAACCCACTTTTTGTAGTCATTCCATGGAAAATATTTCATTTGCAAAAGGATACAGGGCTTTAAAACATTGTCACATCTTGCAGTCAATAAATGCAATGCATTTCTGAGTCCACCTTGTCATAGGAAGCAGACACACCATTGAAAAAAAACACCAGCCTGCCTCTCTTAGTTTTAAAGGTAACAAAATTAAGAGAACTTTCCTTGATAGTAGACTGGGGAGGAGAACAATTCTGCTCTAATCACTGTTACTGTGCACATAGTAAGACTAGTGCATGGCAACTGCACTTCTAATAAAGGTGTACCCTGACTTACTAAACAGAGGCCTGCAGTGATCACCTGGCTGACACAGAGAGGATCCTTGCTTGTCATGTGGAATGTGGGAGAGGACTCACTTCCCACCCTGCAAAGAAAGTCCCTGGGATCTGGAAGGCACAACCTCAATTGTCACGCCTGGGACACCACTACTACAACAGGCACTGTGGCTGCCAGTGATCCCCTATCTCTCACAGAGGCACCTCTCAGTGTTTGGAAGGTGCTCTGGCATCCCTGGTCCATACAGAAGTCTAGGATTCAGTTCCTCCATCTGGCCTTTCTGTGGGTTCTATCCCCCAGAACTGACCACTGCTGTTTTGCAAAAGCCACACCTTTAAGTATTTGATCACCTAGCCTCGAAAGGGCCTCAAGACCCCAGCAATTCTCAAAGTTGCAATGACTGCCTCTGCTAGCAGTGAAAAAGCAATTACTCAAACCAACTGATAAAAGAATATTCAAGCTGAATATTTAAGGAGTTTCAGAAGCTTATCAGAGATCTCAATTTTGTGATTTGTTTTCAAATTTCCTCTGTAAGTCATGTGCCAAAAAAAGAATGCAAATAAACAATGAAAAAGATATTGAAAATATTATATCAGTCAGCAGTAAAATGAAACAATGCAATGGAAGATTAATGGAAGATTATTTTCCCCTCTGCGTGTGCTGAGTGATGACACAAATACTAATTTCAAAAGATGCAAAAGGCATTGTGCCCTAAAAGAGCATGATTATGGACTTAATGGGTTGTTTAACTTGATAAAGTGCCAGTTTCTAAATAAAAACTGTGCTTTAAATATTTAATCAAAATTTTGAACAGTCTTCCTTTTTTTCCCCTTGGCTAAAAACAGACACCAAAAAATTGCATTTTTCCTTAAGCATCCAAAAATAGTGATACAGAAATTAAGCAGGTGAAGGAAGATTTAGGTAAATTTAAACATATTTAGGTTCCTCCTAATCAAAGCAGTGAAGCTTCAGTGCAGATCCCAGCCCCTTGTCAAACACATAATCCAGCAGAGATTTGCCTGTGCCTTTTGAATTTCCAATAGTTTACACACCTACAAGTGGACACAAGGAGGGGGGGATTCTTTCCCTTGCCTCCCCATGGCTCCAGTGCCTCACAGCAAGCATGTGTGGTACTACTACCATAGCCTGGAGTCCTCTCACCACACTTGCCCAGAGAATTGAGAGCCTTGGCATGAGGCTGACAACAGACTGACAGGTCAAACATGCAACTGTGTATTAACCTCACCATCAGAGACCCTTTGCCTCTCATCAAGCCTTTTGCATTGCTGCCCTTTCCCACCTGCTTTAGTCTCCATCAATGTTTTAGTCACTTCCCACTGGCAGCCCCTGAGCAGTTCAGGACATTCCCTGGTTGTCTTCCCTTCTGCCACGTGAACTTGGAAAACCTATATATTTCCATCAAAAGATACAGCAAACATTTAAAATAACTAGAAATGGGATGTCAAACAGTGCTGTTGGAACCCAGGCCAAGGCCATTGTCTGCTGTTTTGCCACCTTGAATATGACAAGGCAAAAGAGGGATGAAAATAGGTTCTGAGGATCCCTCTGAGCCAGAGAGATCACCAAGCTGCCCCTGAAGGACCAGGTGCCCAGACACTCTGGGAGCAGTGGGCTGACAGCACAGGAATCCTGGTGGCTTTAGCTTTGACCCCACAAGGGCTTGGATCACCCACATCAAATTGCCCACATTCACAATGTCACTGTTGTCCCCTGCAGGCTCTGGCCAAGGACCAGAGCACATCACAGCAGCCCAAAATCCCAAGAGGTTTTTCCTTTCCAAACACTCCCATGTGCCCTCTCCAGCTGTCACCTCCCATGAGAGAAAAAAGCTGCTTTTTTGCCAAGGCCACAACACGGGACTTTGAAAGAAGGAAAGAGGCCAGAGGTTTTATATTCCAATGGCAAATTGCTCCCTGAGTGCAGCAAGCCAGTGTCACGTGGCTCCAGCCCCAGCCTGGTGGAGCAGGGATAGGAACAACCCCTCCAGCAGGCACAGGGCTCAGCTTTCTGGAGAAATGGGTCTTAGGCAGCTGGGAACAAATTAACATTCAGGTGAATCTGTTTGGATAACAGAAAAAACAAAATTTCTGCAGAGCAAGTGATCACTTTTAGAGCAGCATTACAAGCCTGGCAGTTGTCCAACTGGCACAGTAGCTGTGAAACAGTGAGCACACACCACTTAGCTGGTGATGTGTAAAGGGCACCCCTTAACAATTTCTGCCTTGAAAACTGTGTTGTGAAAATTTGAACTGGGGTTGTATTCATACATCACCCAAATCAGCTGTGTATCATTCAGCACAGCTATTAGTTACAGGCTCTAAATAATTCTAGCATCTGTGTCACTCGCCAGCAGTAACAACTTTTTTCAAATTGCCTGTTTTCCCTTATTTTTTGGCACACATGGCTGGAAGATGAAGTCATCTTCCTAAAGTGACTGGTTTTGCATCCTTCCTTGTTTTAGCTGCTAGAAGCTCCCTGTATTTGGAACTATAAAAACCCACTGCACCCCAGCTATAGTTTAAACTTCCCTAAAACCTGCCTTTTCCAATCCCTTTTCACTAATGCCCTCACTGGATCAAACTTCACAGTCAGCTGTCCAAGGTGTGCTGCTCCTTTGTTTCATCACTGAATATTTTAGCCAAGCCATAGGTACCTCACAGCCCAGTCTGACTTTTCTAGGAGGGACCTGATGGAATCATATCTCTTCTCCACTCAGCATCGTGGGCACAAAAGGGGCAAATCCAGATAGAAGTATCCTCAAGGCAGCTGCCTGGAGCCTATGTCTGCTTTCTCAGGTGCCAGAACACTGGTCATGCCCCTTATGAAGAGAGTAAACATGCATGCTGATGTAAGCCCACAAGAGCACCCTGGCATTCACAGAGGAATGAGAAAGAGCTGATATGCATAGGCAGGGATGTCACTCACCCACACAGGCATAAGCATAACACAGTCACAGGGAGTAGCTCTGGAGACTTCCAACACCTAATATACTGACAGAGGGAACCAGAGGATAAATTCCTGATCAGTAGTGAGTTAGAAAAAATAAAACCCCTTAATGGCGTTTTTGCCATTGTTTTTGTCTTGCTGGGATTTTTTACTTCTGATCTCATTATTTCTATTCTGGAACTCATGACTTTCACTTGGTCTGCAGCTATCCTGACAACAGCCAACTCACAAGATTAAAAATTTAATGTTAAACTACTCCTCCCCCTGCCCCTCAAAATTAAAAACTAGTAATTTGAACAAAAATGGTTTAGTGAAGTAACTATATGCAAACAAGCAGATTGCGTAGGTAGCAGACATGGAGAGAGAATAATTAGAAAAGAAGCAATAATAGGAAAAATTGATTTGGTAACTTAGGCAGGAAAATGGGAAACTTTTTGCCTGATATGAATTTAGAGGCCAATTGTACAGGACAGGTTTTGAAACATGAGGATTTTGCCCCTGGCATGAGTGAAGCCCATAAGAAAACACACTTCAAGATCTGACTTTGCGAACACAATTTCTGCAGCAAATGCTCAGTGTTTCTTGCCTAGTCTAAAGTCACCAAGAGCCAGGTAATGGGAGGGATGAGGCTACCCCAGGCACTGCATGGAAGGGCATCCAGTCAGCCTGGGACACACAACCTCCCTTCAGCCTTGAAGCACATTGGGATGTTTTTGAAGCCTCCTTCTACCCAAAGTGCTTTTGAAATGTTTCATGCTTCCCAAAGCCATCTGCAGGGAGTGGCTGAGCAGAGCTCAGCTCTCAGCTCAAGACTGACTTACAGATGGTTTTCCCTCGAGACTGGATTTATGTTTGCATTTCATTAAAAGCATGCAGTTCTGCACAGCCCTTTGTGGGATCAATGCCTCAAGCCATTCTGGTCATCTTTGAGATGGCTGAGCCCACCAGGTTTGTGGCTTTTGGTGCCATATCATTGCTGCATGCCACATTCATCCTAAAAAGCAGCTGGGTTTGCAGAGTTCTGACACCCTGCCCCCATCCCCCCACCCCCCTGGGACACAGGCTCAGCTAATGCTGCAGCTTCTTCTGAAGAGCACTTTCCCCAGACAGACTGACAGACAGCAGCTGCTCAGCTCCGTGCAGAGGGATCCTACTAACCTTTTGCCTCTTCTTTCTGCAACATTATTGCAGCAGTCTAGGTTTCCTTCCCAGATCCAAATGAGCTGAGCAGTCTATCAGCAGGTGAATGTCTCACTTGCAGGACTTCATTTCTTTTACTCAGAAGATGAAATATCAAAACTATTTTATGGTGCTGGCCTGGCCAAGGCTCAGAGAGCACGTCGAGAGCAGCCAGGGTAACTTTGTAGCCACTCAGGCTGTGGGGGAAAGTCTACTACAAGAGCTATTTAGTCTATTAGGAGACTTGATTTAGAGCACAGAGGAGAGAGGACACCTTGGGTGGTGGCAGCAAGGGGACACACAGGTCTGCTGGTACACACGACCACTGCAGAAGCCACTCTGCTGGGCTGGGGAAGACTGGGCTCCCCAGGAGGGCTGCCTGCACAGCCTGATCCCAAGCTGCACCACCTCCCAGAGCTGGATTTTCTCCTGGGAGCATATTTGAGCTTATTTAGCATCAAAAGTAAAAAATAATAGACAAAAACTTCAACAAATGCAAGACAAAAATAGCTAGGATAAAACTTGTGTGATGGGTGGCAATATAAATGCCTAGGAATAATCACAGCCCACCCAAGACTATTTTCAAAGGAAAATAGCTCAGCTTTGATGTCTTTGGAATCCAAGGACTTTGGCTTTTTGCTTAAACTCCTTGCATTGTGTTTCATGTTTTCTCAGGGGAAAACATAGGCATCAGAAAAACACCCTTAAGTAGGCTGCAGCTGAAGAAATGGCTTCATCTCTTGTGAAGAGATAAGAAGTGCTTTGCTTTTTAAGAGGTTGAAGTAAACAAAAATCAGCAATCAAGGGAATCAAAGTGTCCAAAGAGTCTTTGCTCACTGCATGCCAGTGCCGAATAAGTTATATTAAAACCTAAAAACCAAACCAAGCCACAACCCCAGAATCACAACAGATGTTCAGGCACTCAGGCTTCCCTGTCTGGCTACAAGAGGAAGAAGTGACATAGCAAGAAGAGAAGCTGAAGTGTACTATCCTCCAGGAAAACAAAAATAAAAGCTCTGTGAGAGACACATTCAGGACCTGCACCCTTTGACGTGCAGTGGGAGCATTGTTTGTGCTCACCACTGCACCCCTGCTCCCCACAGTGCTGTGTGATGATGCATCAGGAGCCCCAGGGCTTTGTTTCCTGTTGTGAGGGCTGATGTTTGCCTCCATCCATCTGCCTCTTGCAGCACCCATGTGAGCTGTGGCCATTGCTCAACCCTTCTGTCCTCCTCTCCAGGTGGTAGTGGAGTTCTGCTACCAGACTTCCAGTGTCATTGCACTCTCCCACACACTCTGATCTTACTCACAGTTCAGCCAGGGGCATGGCAGAGCCAACAGGGCCACAGATGTCACCCTGCCCGTAGAAGGCCCCATGGAGCACTTGGACAATTCCCTGCAGCCCTCCCATGAGATACTGGAATTAGGATGGAGGCCATGCATATGAGGGGACAGGGTGAATGCACTCAAGGTTTGATTGGCAGCAATCAAACACTCAAGGAGCAGATGGTGTCTCAGAAAGCACTGCATGTACTTGGCCAGAAACCAGAAACACACTGGCCACCACACCAACTTATCAGCACCAGGCAACTCTGGAAACAGCCTGCAGACAAGTTCTGCATAAATCAAAGAGCCTCAGACTCACTCCTCAGGGTGAGGAATCTCATCCACAAGTATAGTGAAATGCTGTTTCTTAGGCAAGGCAGGGATGCTGACAGCAGCAGAAGGCAGTGGGTGCAGCACAGTCCCAAGAACAGCAGGGCAGGAGGAGGCATGTCAGATGCTTCCTACCGTCTGCTCCTGGCAGTTGCTGAAGTCCAGCACATATGTTTTAGCTATGTATTTTCCTTAGGCTGGTTGTATTTTATTTCCCTCATGAAAACACAGCTCCAAGGTTTGTCCCATATCCCCACAGTGCTTCCACATCCCTAACAACCTGTGCAACCCTTAGCCACTGCTGCAGACTGCAAGTCATTGTGCCCAACTGGTCCTGGAAAGCAAGAAATGGGTAAAAATCCTCAATGCTGTAGCAGAAAGGCTACACAATAGGACAAGCCCTACTCTATTGCCCACCACAGTATATATCTCGTCATCTTCAGGCAATGTGGATTTCAGTAGTCAGATGGGCTTTTTATTATCAAGTGAATGTGTCAAGCAGGGCTCTTCTAGATAAAGTGATTTCAATGAAAAGGCTGTTTCTAGTCCTGTAAATGATGAAATAGGAAATTCATTATCAAACTATTGCCTATCAGCATTTAATGAACCAGAATACAAGAAAACTACTACTGTAATTATCTGCTGCGGTAATTTTACATTTTCTTTTATTAAGTGAATGAAAAATAAAGTTACCACAATTGTCTGAGTTGCTAAGTGAAGTCTCCCAGCCCTCCCACAACTACTTGTGACACTATAGCTTTTCCTCTGACTGCACAGATGATAAGAGGAGGCCACCTTGAGGTGCAGCACCATTGCATTGTATAGGCAAACACAAAAGAAAGGCAGCTTTACCTAGCACAGGATGTGGATACAGCTATTTTGTAGGCAATTACCAGATCTTGTCTTCACCAACATCAATGAGTTTCAGTGAAGTGACATCAGGCCTAACCTAGTGTCAGCCAGAAGAAAAAGACCAGGTTCATTAGTTACACAGGGTCAGTGCCAGTCCCCTCGTGCCTCTGGGTGACTCAGAAACACTGGAAAGACTCCAAAATACCCAGAGGAACAAGGACATCCCCTTGCAGCATCATGCCACTCTACTAAGCTGGGAGGGGGTCAGAAAAAGGGATCTCCTGTTGGGTTGTGGTACCTGTGCTATGACATAAATTAGAGGTGACTACACTGCTGCCTCCCAGGAGTGCCACCATGGCTATCAAGGTTGTGCTGCTGCAGCCAGGAGGGCACTGAGACACTTCAGACTTTTGCTCTGCAGTGAAGTCTGTAAACCCAGTGACCTGACACTGCTTGACAGACAGAGAAGACATCCAGCATATTGAGGCTCTTAGCAAGAGCCAGGGAACAACAAACAGTGTTGTGCTATGAAATTAAATTGAAATACAATAAGAGTCTCACATGGGAAAATATGCAGATCAACCTGAACTTTGTCATTTTGCTGAATTTCACCACGTTTGGTGATAGGGATTGCTTTTCAGCTGGAAAGTAACATCTCTCTGATGTTGCTGAAATCTGGACATAAAAAGCAGTTTTCTTAGGAAGTGACAGTAGAAATAGAATAGAACTTCTACAGGATGTTGCTTCCTTTTCTTCAAAGGGATACCTGTTTTAAGAAGAATTGAAGTTTTAATCAAAGATCCTTTTTATGTTTGTCAAAAGCAGAGAAAAGTGACAACTTCTTGTTGGCTGTTGGCTCATGCTGAGCCAACCTTTTGAATATTATTCCAGTTGATTAAATTTGCATTGCTAATAGGGGAGAAGCCATATGCCTTGCACACCTGTAGAATAGAGCTCTGGGTTTTGAAAAGTTATTAATGCACTATTGTGTTCTGGTGAGGAAGGATTTTATCAGAGCAGGATAAGGAGCTGCTGGCAGTGCAGAGAGTCCCCTGTCACTGCTCCCCTTCCATGCTGTGCATGTGCTCCCTACACAGCTCACCCCAGTGCTGGCTACACAAGTGTAGCAGCAGGGTAGGGCGAAACCTGCCTCTTCCTAGGCAAAAAACCCTTCAGCTTTAGCAGGGAAGTGTCTATCAGGGCAGCTCAATTAGAAAAAAAAAAAAAAAAAAAAAAGAGCATGCAAGAGATTTAAATCTTGCAGAATGGCTTATAATGATAATACATTGGTGCTCTCTGTATGCCTTCAGCTTAACTTTAAATGCCTTGGGTAAAACTGAGGAGTTTCTTTTTCCTGTTGTCCAGTTAAGAACTTCGTCATTACTAGAGATTGCTGAAATTATTGCTTTCTCCTTCAGGTCATATTAAAAAAATTAAACAGACTACTCTTACTCCCCTTAAGACTTTGTAGAGGGATTTTATCCTGATTAAAGCATTAAAAATTAATGCCACTCAGAACAAGTCCCTTTGGATTCTACAGATTGCAGCTATTGCCTGTCTCCTCCAGGTATTTCAGTTGACATCTGTAATTAATGTTGGCCAGTGGCTTTTTGTTAGAGAATTTTCAGCAGTGTAAATGGGAGTCAGCTCTGCCTACTGCGAAAACCTGCCTCAAATGCCAGGCAGATCCAGTCTTGTCCTCTTCCTGGCATGCAGTTTTACTAGCAGTGAAACAAACACTATATTGAGAGAATTTAGTGTGCATTTAACTTTCCAGGCTAAGGATCCTGCCAGGAATCACTTCTCAACACTCACTCCCACCCCTGCCACATTCAGTCTCAGATGCCATTTGCTTTTTCCACGTAAAAGCTGTTGTCTGGGGAGAGGACAATGCATTCCAGGAAATTCAGCTGAGCTCACTCTGTGTTTGATGCAGGTGGGAAAGTGTTTGGACTCAGGATGAAAAATTACTACCATGAACTCCCATCTGTCTCTGTAAGGCTAGGAAGCAGCAAAGAACACAGCCACAAAACTCCTTCCAGGTAGCAAGAAAGAGTGACTTATTGAAAAGCCATGGCATATATGGGATAGATTGGGAAAAACAAAGTAGAAAAGACTCATTGGTCAAAGAAGGCAACACCTCTTTGAAAACATGCTCTCTGCAAAATATCACTAAACACTCACATGGCTCGGTGGTCAACACCAGGTGTCTGTCTGTGTTTTCTTTCTTCCTTCCCTTGTTTCGTCTCTGAGAAAGATCCCCAGCCTGGGAAAGATCCAAGCTGGAGCTGAGAAAAGTCAGCAGCCTGGGAAAAAAAACAGATTAGGTTTCTCCAAGAGCCTTCAGCAGTGTCCACATCCATCCACCACCAAAAGAGCTCTGTGCAAGCATTATTTTCACCAGTTACCAACCCCATCAACCCGGCCTCAGCATTTGGGAATTACAAGTTTCACTCTCCCCTGAATTTCCAAAACTTTATTGGACTAATTGAGAATTGAAGGACAATCAGACAGAAGTTCTTCACAGCAGTAGTGCAGAAAGTGTGATAAAGGGACAGAAACATGGGCTGGTATTTGTTCATAAGCACATATGTGCATTCTCCTTCCTCCATGTGTATCTTTGGACAGGCATAAGGAAACAGAAGTCTGAGCACACTTTTTCCTAAAGCACACTGATAATCCTGAACCAGAAAAGAGGAACCAGGTGGACAAACACTGCTTTTTTGTGCAAAAACATACAGGAAATACCTGTTGTAACAAGCTCAGGGATGTGTCCAGGAAGCAGAATCCAGAGCACAGCCAAGCAATACTGGAGAATGCGAGACAGTGGTTCCCTCCACAGTGACTGGGAAGGAGTCCTGCAAGGCAAAGGGGAGGCAGCTGCAGTGGCTGCAGGGGACATCTCTGGCCCAACATTTGTGAAAATCAATACTTTCTTGCAAATACATAAGAAAAAACTTGGCACTTGGGACCTTTAAAGACAAGAACTCCCTGTTTGTTGGCTACATTAATGTGTATATTAGACTTGCATTGCCTTGGTCCCCCTGCACTGGCTTGGAGAGAGACAGCATTGGCTGCATCTTATTCTGATGCACAGTGCCTGTCTCTTTCAACCTGCATCCCTTTTTTGGTTTTAAAATACAACTGCATCAAGATGCAGCTTCCTATTGTGGTGCCTAGAATCACAGTTGTCTTAAATAAAGGATTTTTTTCAGAGCTAGCAAGAATATTACTGTGGTCAGTTTGTCAGAAACTTTTGTTTGGGTTCATTAGCAATTTGTAATTTACATTTCTTAATTGCAAAGTCATTTAGATTTGATAAAACTTATTGTCAGTTTCCCAGAAATGCCTGAGGTGATAACTGCCATTTAAAAAATATTTTTCAGAAAACCTTTCATTTAAACTTATTTGTCAAATTATAAGGTGTTTTTAAAACCAACAACTCTTTTTTTACATTTCAAAACAAAAAATATTTGGGGTAACAGACAGGATGAAGGAGGCAGTGGTAGCATGAAATGGCATCAAAAATTTTGTGTTGTTGACCTTACACAAGGCAGAAATGTCAAACCTTCAAAGCTGGGTTTGGCAAGAAATCAAACACCCAAAGGAACCTATCCTGATGCCTTAATGCCCATGCAGGGTTCACTGTAACATCAACCATGGTCAAGATGTTGTTGTTGGAAGCCTGCTTTATCTAAAATTCTAGTGACTGCCACTCCAGCACAAGCAAGATGCCTTCTCCTGTGACAGCCCATCCCAGCAGCTAGCATGGATGAGCAAGAGCTGTAAAAGTGCCCGTGGTTGGAAAAGGCTGGTTCCAGAAAAGGGTAGCTCTGCTCAGTTTAAGAATGACACAGAACACAGGCAGGCTTCTTTTTCTTAGCTTCCAGTGTTTACTCTTACCCAGACAAGAGAACAACAACCAAGGAAAGCAACAATTGCTACATAATTGCAATATTCTGAAAATAATCCACTTCCTTTGATACAGGAGCATGTTACTAACAAATGTACAGGGGTAAAATTGAAATTAAGCTCCAAGGTAATGAAAAATGTGCAAGTACTCAAAACAATTTCCAGCAGAATAACAGAGCTTCTTCCAGGCTCAGCAGTGACATCCCACATCTGGGACAGCTCATTAAAATCACCCATGGTAGAGAGCAGAGCCTGAGCTAGGGACAGGAGCAAAAGCTCAGTGCACAAGAAGAGGTCAAAGCCCTCTCCAAGGTGAGCCAAGGCAACTTATGTGGTATGAACTGGAGAAGCCGTGGGCACGTCAGCATTAAAAGACAGCCGACAAGGCACAAACACATCCTTTTAGGAAGAAAGACAACCCCTCCTCAGACTCACTGCAGACTAAGCTCAAGAACCTGGTGTGTCAGCACACAGAGCTCCACTCTCTAACTTGGAAAGGGCCTTGAATGCTCTGTTTAAATTAATTTATAGACAAGAAAACTTAAGAAACTTAAGAAAGTTTCTTAAAAGAGCACATCAATAAATCAGCATCAAATTTTGCTGCCTTGTCAAGGATTAGCAGTTTTAATCCATTTCAAGTATGAATTGGGAACTAGAAAATAGTGCTGAGATATTAATAACAAGTAGTTCAGTGTGTGCCCTTTAAATTTGCCTAAATTTAAAAGGGCTGGTAGGAATTTTTATGCAGTGGAGATAGAGCTGAGCAGATAGAATAAAAATGTCTGAATGGCCCAACATTTAGCTTTGGGGCTAAAGCTCTGTTTTTCTTTTGCTTTCTACACTACATATTTGCTGACTGCCTGAGGTCTTCTCCTAAATCCTTCTGTCACTGACAGTTGTTGTCTCCAGCCATTCATCTCCTCTTTCCATCAGCAGCTGGGAAGACAACTGAAGATGTGCTTGAATAATCAGAAGTTGCCTATTAGAGACCGTAGTTTGGAGTGTCAGGGTCAGCCCATGCTCACACACTCACTGGACACAGTACCTGCACACACTGGAGCCTCCAGCCAAAGTGCTCCGCTTCCAAAAGCAGAACAGATGGGGATAAAGAAGGTAAGATACACCAAAGGACTTTTTAACTGATTGGCAGCACGTCACGGATAAAATTTACATACCCCAAGGTGTTTGGAGAACGCTCACAAAACCTGCTCTCCAGCACAGCTCCATAAATCATCAATTTAATGGGTTTTAATGGGCTGGTACCTTCAAAGGTATTCAGTCAGTGCAGATGCTTCTTCTTTGACAAACCACTTTGATCAGTTATGCTACGAGTTACTTTTAGTTCAGAAAATGTCATATTAATTGCTTGAAATGTGCTGTAAAACAGGCCATGGTATTGCTGATTACCTTCCCTAAACTCCTGCAAAACAAGTATCAAAAGTTTGGTCCAGGCATGTAAAAAGGAAATGCAATTTATATAAATTGAGCTGTAAGCCAAAGTTCTGTTTCTTCTCCCAGATAGCAATAGATGCCGTTAGGATAAGTTGTGCAAAGAAGTTGAAACATGACTGTGATACCATGGTCATAAATCACAGAGTCTTGACATAACCTCATTTACAAAATGCACCTCATTCTCACAGGAAAACAGAAGTGCTCCAAAACCAAGAAGAGATTGCACAACTGAAGAGAGCAGAGACCATGCTCATCAATAGTTGCATTCCAGTAGCAGAAAACAGTCCACAAGCAGAATGACAACAGTAGAAATCTCATGTCACACATTCACTGTATTACATTGCTAATCTTGTCTGTCCAAAGTTTTTCAACAGCTCAATGCATTTTCTCTTTCAAAAGAACTGCTGTACTTTATCTGGACTGTAACAAGTAGAGTGACAAAAAACCCCAACAAAGCTAAATCCAACAGCGGTGGATCAACGAAAAACTACTGGCACTGGCTGACACATCAACTCCATGCAAAGGGGGACAGATGACTGGCTCAGGTGCTCCATCAGTAGCATTGAATGCCAGCCAAGAGATGAGGTCCCACCATGGGATGTGCAGGATTGCTAACTGGTTCCAAATGTTTTGCAGATACTAAACTGTTCGTAAGTAAAATTTTCCTGATAAAGTAAGAATTTTTTTCTTTTTCTGATAAAATTTAAGCTATTTAGTAGTATTACCTATCAACCACTCCATACCTTTTGCTAGGATCTCCTAGGCTAAGATGAAGGAAATAATAAAAACATTAAGAAACATGGAACAAAAATGGCTAAGATGGTATTTGTCCTCAGTTTGACCTTATTTTGGAATAAGCCATAACAAAATGCAGGAAAATTTTTCAAAGTAGAGGTACAGGTTTAAATTGCTCCTAATTAAAAAATAGCTGTAAACAATCTATTTAAATTAAAAAGCTTGAATAAAACAGGCCAAATCAGCTTACTGCACTTCCAACTTGTTGACATTATTCCAGAAGTAATCATGTTGCTGTCTAGCCAGGGAAGATTGATGCTTATCTGTGCTGACATACATGCTGATGCCTCTTCTCCTCAGATTTCCAAGATTATGGTTTGATAGTCAATTAAAAAGTTCTCTGTTCCCTGACAAACTGTCAGGCTCCACTGACTTCCTCCTGCCCCTTCCCTACTGATAAAACACCTTCTCATTGTCCTCTTGACCACAGGGATTTTATGAGCACCCTCTTTCAGCAGCCTGCTTTGGGATGACTTTCTTCAAGATCTTCTGTACCACAGAGGAGGACTACAACACCCACAACTGGGCCCCACTCATGTTTCCTGCTAAGGTGACAGAGGGACACAAACGTCACAGCTGCTCTCACTTACACGAGAGTCTCAGCCATACAGAACAGAATTGCTGGTTCCTTGCTCCCACTACCAACCCTATCAGAGAAGGATGGGTGGGGGGGGTCTGTCCCCAGAGCGCTGCCCTTACCTTTCCCTGCACAGCAGAGCTGATTGCCACCACAGCAGGATCCAAGAGAGCAAACCTGGACAGCACGGGAGACGCCAAAGTTGCATATTCTGAGCTTCATTCTTCCACCTGTAGATGGCATGGATATACCTTGCTATCTCAAGCAGCTCTCCACTCCTGCTCATTTGATTAGTAGGCAGCATTCTAGAGATCAGTACTTTTAAACATGAAGTACTATCTAGTGGGCAAAATTACCTCCCACCAGACTATTCAGGACACCTATATAAAGTGTCTGCGTGGAACATCAATGCTTTTAAGGGCATTGAAAGTATTACTCAAGTGAGAAAGAACTGTAGGAACTACTGCACTTAGTTTTGCAGTAACATCTTTATGCAGTGATTTCCCATGGCGCATGGTGCTGTCTGCAGAGTGAAAAACAAAACCCGACCCACTTCCAAAGAAACAACCAGGAGAAAGCCATCTGAGCAGAATCCAAGCTATGCAACAGTGAACTTCACCCACCGAGACATCGCTCAGCAAATACTACTGCTGAGACAAGCTGTAGGAGGCTGTTCTCAGAAGCCACCTATCTGGCTAAATTTGTTACTATGCCTGTGTATCTTTGGGCTGTTTATGCAAAAGTATTTCAGTACCTCAAGGGTCTCAGCAGTGCTTAGTAAGAATGACAGGAAAAAGTAAAAAATCCTAGCAAGTGTGACTGCCAGGAGAATGAGGTACCCTTGCATTTCTGTACCTCTCACCCTCCCTGCCTGCCTAATTTAACTAGTTGAGCACCTTTGTAAATCAAACCCACAGCATCTTCCTTTAGGCACTCCGGAAAAGTTTATTCTTAACTCAAAAACCCTATATTTTTTTTCCCTAAAACTTTTCGACATTCTTGGCTTTGATTAAAACAAGGGATTTACTCCGTTCAGAAAGCAAATCTCAAACAAAACTTAGTACCTTCAGATGAGAATGCCCACAAAAGTGATTCTGTGTCTTCAGAGAGCTGGAGGCTATCTGCAAAAACCTGCTTGCTGCAATGCCTCTCCTCTACAGAAAAATAATAACTATATTAATTTGGGACATTTTGTTTAGCTGCAGTGTTCAGAAGCTATTCCTGTGAAGGCTTCTCACATGGTGTCATTAGCACCTACTTGAAATGCACCACATTCAGTGTGTAGGCAGGATTGTGGAGAAGTGAAGTCAAAGTAATTCATATATGCAGCTACCTAGGGCACTGCTTAAAAGACACAACAGAAATCATGCACATAACTTAATAATTCTCACAGTCATTTCATTATGATTCCAAAATTTTCTCCTATACTAGGAGCACCAAGCAGTTTCAGGTCCCCTCAGCTCCTAACTTGGGCAAGTAACCTCACCTTAGCACAACAGCTGTCTGCTGAGAGGGCAATCTTATTTTACCTCTCCCGATAACTGAGCCTAGCTCTGCTAGTCTTTGTAGAACATACGAATCACGCACTCTTTTAGAAATGAAAAAGCCTTTGAAATCTGGACTTCACACTCTGGACATGCCAAAAGTTAGAAAGATTAAGTTGGCATAAGAAACAATAAGTATTAAATAATGCCTGTGTTAGGGACAAGGATTCACTCTGAAAGAACTACTGCTCTTTTATTTTCTCATTCTTTTTAGAGTTGAAGAAGGGGTAGAATGACAGATTAAAAAGAATTACATAGAGGACAATATTTTAATTGCAGCTTTTAAATTTTGAGCTTTGAAAACATGCCCATAATCTTCAATGGGTTTGAGAAATGCTAACCTTCATTCTTAAGTGACTTGTTCACATTCATAAAAATCCTGATTCACTCTATAGCATGAACCACAATGGACTATGTTTATCCTTTAAAAAGATCAAATGAAGCAACTGGCAATGCAATTAACTTTCTTTTTAATGCATAAGAAAATATAGAGTCAATTTCCCTGTGTGCACTGATATCACACGTATTTAGCACTCTGCACTGAAATTCAATCTTGTTCAAAATAGAAAGCCACATGAAGAAATGGAACTGGAGCACAACACCCTGTTACAGACCTGTGAAATATTCAGGGCTGTATTTTCAGCTAACATGTTTAAATTCAAATCAGAACACTAAAGGACAGTGCCAGAAGCAAAGTTTCTTTTGTACCTAGACTTCATATTGATTTAATCAAGATAAATTGGCAATGCGTTATAATTTACTGTATCTTAGGGTTCCATAAACACCTCTAGCTTGTGTTGTGCTATGCAAATTATTAAATGAAGATGGAAATTAATACAAAGCTCTCCAAGATGTTCTAAGTACTGAAAATAATAATTAAATTTAAATTTGATCTTAGCTCTGTATTTTGGTGTTTGATTTCTCAGCTTTTAACATCAAAATAATCTTCCCCTCCTTATTTATAAATCACACTCATCCTCCATTTCTGTCCCATTACTTACATAAGTAATTGCACAGTCTGTCCTCTGCATTCATTTAGCTGAGAACATATTCACAGGTTCTGAGGGAACTTGCAGAGGGAGTGACTAAGCCACTATCCAGCCTATTTGTGAAGTTGTGGCAGTCCACTGAAGCTGCCACTCATTATAAAAAGGGAAACAAAACACCCCTTTTTTAAAAAGATTAAAAAAAAAAAAAAAAAAGGCATGGGGAACTACAGAAACAGTCAGTGTCATCTTGGTGTGCCTCAAGATCATGTAGCAGATGCTCCTTTCTACACTTAGGCACATGAAAAATAAGGAGGTGGTTGGTGACAGCCAACACATCATCACTGATGGCAAATCACACCTGAAAAATTTGGTGGCCTTCTAGGATGGGGTAACAGCACTGGTGGACAAAGGAAGAGCAGCTGACATCTACCTGGACTTGTGAAAAGTATTTGACACTGTCCTGCACAACATCCTTGTTTCTAAATTGGAGAAATATGGATTTGGTGGGTGTGATTTGTCTGGTGGAAGGTGTCCCTGCCCATGGCAAGGAGTATGGAACTATATGATTTTAAAGGTCCCTTCAAACACAAGCCATTCTATGATTCTATGATTACTTATGCCAAGTGTTCATTTGGATCCACTGCAACCAGAAACAATGCGCCTTCTATCCTCCAGCACCATCCCAAAGCCCACGTTTTTAAATATATTTGGTCATGTTGTCCTATGATTCCCTTAACAGAACTGCAAAAATAAGGAGTTTTTGAATAGCTCATTAGCTATTTCTAGTAATGTACAGAGTCTCCTTTGGGCTCAGCCATTCCCCATTGCTGCACATTCTCCACCCTCAATGTAGTTATATCAAAACAACACAAGTTGTGCTAAGGGCACAGAAGGTCTAGACCACTTGCGGTGAGCCAAGCAATAACTCATTTGCCTCTTAGGCACACTCAGTTATTTTGTTGTTCACAGCTGTAGACGCAGGGGCAGCCTGGGATTCCTGAAGAGCTTGACTAGTATGACCAAAGCAGCTATATCTCTTACCAGGGGCCAGCACAAGGGAGGAAGTTCACTCTTGACCTATTAACACCTAATTATAGTCAAACATATTCCAGTATCTCAGCCTAAATAAATCTGTGGGCAACAAAATGGCAGTGATTGTCTCCTCAACTACCACACCTGAGTCAAAGTCTTCCCTAGAAGTAATGGTCTAAAAAGTCTCCTACACTCAGCTACAGGCTGCTGTGAAAAATAACATTCATCCATGGAAAATAAGTGTCAAACTTGGAACACAAGCACCCTTATAAAGTTGATAAGCCAGAAAAATAAAAGCTTAAAAAAACTGTCTTGAGAAAGTTGACATTCGCATTGATCACTAATGCCCCAAGCCATGAGAGAGCTGTGAAGTCCATGAGCCTCCAAAGATCTCTCTTTGCACAAGGGTCTGTAAAATAAAACTTTGCAAAACAGCACTTTTTACTGCACCTGGTCATTTCTAGATCTCACACCAGAATAATGTGGTTGAAGAGAGAAACAACCAGGCAACAGTTTTTATTCCATTTTCCGTGACACCCACTAGCATCACTCAGTGTTGACTTCTGACAAATGGAATGCTATGAGTGTTCCAGAGGACTGGAAGAAAATAGATGGCCCAAATAAGCAGATGGACATGAAACCATAATCTTGCATGAACCCAAGCAAAATCACAGATAGGCTAATATGCCATGCAAACATAAAGGAATTAAGA
Source organism: Muscicapa striata striata (assembly GCA_030060385.1). Lineage (NCBI taxonomy): Eukaryota > Metazoa > Chordata > Aves > Passeriformes > Muscicapidae > Muscicapa > Muscicapa striata. The sequence continues at coordinate 1,645,910 of JAREIS010000112.1, read as the reverse complement.
TTATAACATAACTGAATGTCTGTGCTGGTTGCACGTGGGACAGTGGGGGAAGGGAGCCAGCGCAGGGGCCAGGGAGCAGGAAGGCTGTCCCTCCTTCTCTGAGAGCTTCCTCGTGGACTGCAGGGACCAATCAGAGACCTGATTTCGTGGTTGACAGCCCAAGAAACCAATTTAAAAGTTACTTCACTTTCACAAATCACAGGGGAAAAGTTAACTCTGCCTCTGGCTTCTGGCCTCATCAAGGGAGGTTGGGGCTGGCCAGGGGCTCGGCCCCCCGGCTTGGCTCAGCCCCCTGGCTTGGCACGGCCCCAGTCCCGGCCCCGGCAGGGCGAGGTGGGGCCCCGGCATGGCTCCTGGCCCCCAACCCCAGCATCAGCTCGGTGGGGAGCCCGGCCCCTGGGCGGCCCCGTGTGGCTCGGTGGGAGCCTGGCCCAGCCCCGGGCGGCCCCGCGTGGCCTGGCTCAGCATCCCGGCCCCAAGCGGTCCGGCTTGGCGGGGGCTCGGCGTGGGTCTGGCCCCGCATGACCGGCCCGGAATGACCGGCCCAGCACCGTGGCCCCACGCGGCTCGGCTCGGCCCAGTCACAGCCCCAGCTCAGTGGGCCTACGCAGCCGAAGGAAGTCCAGCCATCTCCACGTGGTCCCATGGCGGCCACATTTTTCCCAGCATGGCTTCAGCCTGTCTCTTTTCACTTTCTGGATACAAGTTTAACTCTTAGTGCCTGGATGAGACTCTAGATTTCCTGAGCTCCCCGGAATGAAAATAATGAAGCAAGAAGAATTACAAAAGTCAGCGGAATTAAGACAAGGTTCCTGATGAGAAGAGTTTGAAAAGATGCCACTGATAAGCAGCTGAAAACCTTTTTTTGTGGGCTTTAGGGGAACTGTGATTTCACTAAAATTCTTTTAAACTGTGAAATATACTTGGGGAGGTTTTTGGCGCTTGAGAAGAGGACCTTTTGCCTTGGGGAAATAAAGCTCTCTGTTTTGGGACTGGAATATGAACAGAGACATTGGATAGAGAATGAGATGAAGAGACTTTTGTGTTTTTTTCAGCAGCCTGCCTTTAAAATGGTACCCCATGTGTGCAGCACAACCCATATAAATGGCTCTGGAGAGACTGTGGTAATGGGAGGAAATCATAGTTTGTAGGTTCTGGGCGGATGCAAACTGTGAGAGTGAGACACCCCCTAAGCCTAAAGTACAGTGAACTGAAATGATTATTAAGTAGATAACTGACTGAAGTGTTTTTCTGTAGGTTGCTGTTATGAGGAAAGGGGGAGCAGGGAATAATCTGGAAATCTCATTCTGAATTGTTTTGTGTTACTAATAAATTTCTTCTTATACCCTTTTAAGTTTTAAGCCTGCCTTGTCTTTGCTCCTAAATCCTATCTATAAAAGAAATTAAATATATTAAAATTGGCAAACCCCAGTCACACCATGACAATGTCCCATCAAGATTACTTTGCTGTGAAACTCAGCTCTGGCTGATAGAGATTACTCTGTTGGTTCAACATGCTTCTTTATGGTTTCTTACTCAAGTGAGTGACTTTATACCTGCGGGTTACAGGACAATATGGTCGAAAGTCAGCACTATGGACACATCAATGCAGATCAAAGTTAATTGAAAGACCATTAACAGATAAAGCACAAGAAGCAGTTGTAACATTATAAACACACTCACACTGCAAGGTGAGTTCAGGCAAGTCACTCTTAATTTCCCAGCAGTAGTGAGATACACAGAGAGACATCAACAGCTGGCAGGTAGCAGTAGCCTCATTAGGTCTGTGAACTCCAGGCCAAAGAATCACACTAGATCTGAAATTAAGACATGTTTACAAAGCCTGATACTTGATCCAATCCTTCTGCAGAAAAAGGATATTCATCTGTCTCTCCCAGCTGTGTTGCCAGTGCAGGAACCTCTGTAGAGTGTTACCTGACTGGCTTCTCTTCCTAGAGGTGTGTTGGACAAAGGACTGTATGGATTCCCTCCTTGCCAAGCCCGCTTGGATACCTTCTTTTCTTTTACCTGAAGATACAAAGGCCCACTGGGACCAGTCACCCTTCTAATTGGTCATAATATGGCACTTTACATACTTTCTGTGTTCTCATAGTTAAACCATGCCTGAATCCTGCAAACTCAGGATAAACTTAATACACAGACTTTTCTCTACCTTCACCTAACCAGCATTGTCATCTGGGTGATTGTTTCATGTCTGGATCACTAACATTGACCTCTTTCCAGCTTGCAAAACATGATTTTGCCCTACATGCTTCTGCAGAATATGATCTGACAAGAGCTGTTAACTTCTACACATATTCCTTCTCCAGTCTCATTTCCAAGTTTAAAAACTGGAAAAGGGGGAAAAAAAAGGTAAAAAATTTCCCAGCCATAGCCAAATGTCTGAAATGCAACTTTCACGGTAATTTCTTTATCTGCTAGGATTGTAATAAGCCTGTCGTAGTCAACACTGCTCCTTCTCATTTGAAGAAGGGCTGATGGACAAAACTAAACACGCCTCCAGACTGGCAGAGCTATGTGACACACCATCTTTTCAGCTTTCAGAAAAAAAAACCCCACATTAATGATTTATTCATCCAGCAGAAGTTGTGACAAAACAGCATTCTCCAATCCTGGGGCATCAACACCATGCATTTTACTAACTCTTATGTTCCAGCTAAATGCATCTCTCCTGAAGTCATGTTCTTCCCCCTGGTACTCCAGGGGGTAGGTGCAGGTTCAAATTACTGAGCAAAAGTATATGACTCAATGGTTCTCAAAGCCTGTACTGAGGGAAAATATTTGGGGTCAGTAAAGGCTCTGCTGATCTCTCACTGCTGTCCTCCTTTACTCACATAAGCCTGGCCTACATTAAAATCCCACTGGAAGCTGAGAGCAAATTCAAAGTAGCCCTCAAGGCAGTTTTTCCAAAAGAAGGTGGCTGGTTAAATCTAGTTAAAATTTTTTAAAAGTAGCAATTCTTGGCCTGGAGCAATTTAATGCCTAGCCTGGAAGCTCATGTCCTTAATCACAACAGGACAGCACAATGGTAGTTTTTTTAGAAAACGCAGGGAAACATGTAATCCTGCCTCAGCAAGAAACAAAGGTGAGCCGTTTAAATACAATCTCTTGGACACCAACTGATGCTCCACGCATACCTGTCCATACACGACCTGGCACCATCCCCCTGTCCCCATCTTCTTCAGGCAAACAACCTTTTTCAAAAAGACCTGATGACTTTGCAGCTGCAGACCTGCTGTACACCTTCAAATCTGGAAGATAACATTTTCTTTATGCGTATTCCTATTTTAGGAATAAAAACACATTTTGTTTATCAACAGGAACCCAAGAGGCAGGATTCAGACCTACTACTGTGGAAGAAAGCAAATACAGCACACAATTTCAGTTACTTGGGTAAGACAACTGATTTCCATTACTGCTAATGGGATTTATGCATCCATTCAACTGAGCATGGTACTGAAAATCTGCTCCTCATTCTGACCCCAGAAGTTTTTCTTCCCCATAAAGCTTTAAAAGAATAAAATGCAAATAAAATGAATGCCATGTTAATCACTGCCTTAGCTTTGGGCCATTAGCAACACCTCTGCCTCTCTGGAGTGGCTTATTTTATTTTCAGTAGACATCTCTCCCCACTCTAGTGATGAAGACATTGTCCCAGGCAGTCTGTTTGCCCTGGGTTTATATGCTGCCTGTACTGGCTGCCATTATCATTCCTCTTCCTAGAGGTACAAAAGCTCAACTGCTTTGAGATCCTTGGCTTTATCAGATGTCTTCCAGACCTTGATCCTTCAACTCCTGTTGAATTAATGCTGCATGAGGAATCTTTTCCCTCATGTGTTTCCTACATGGAAGGCACAAGTCTGGAGGAGCACTCACCCCTAGAAGTGCTTGGATGGAAAGTCTGCTCAATAACACCGTGCTGTGACTATGCTCAAAAAGCACACCATCGTATTTTTTCAGTGGTAAGAAACAGTTAAAACTAGAATTGCAGCAATGAAAGTGAGAATGTCAACACCTCTTGGTCTCTTGGAGGATTTCCAGACTAACTCTGTTTATTTAATAAGAAACCATGACATGGTCACCTGTTTAACAAAGTCTCTGCAAGCCTCTTGCTAACCTTTGCATTTCATTTTTGTTAAACTGTTTATAGATATGGGAGGGCTCCGTCCCACCCAGAGTCTAGGGGCTTCCTGGTAGTGTTAATAAAAAGTTCAAAGTGAGAAAGGAGTGACTGTGTGCTGAAGAAGGAGATAAAGCTTGAAAGAACTGTGTCCTGCACAGGATGAAGCACGGAGGGATGATGTCAAGGAAATTCTAGAGATTTTATTCTTGTTGTTCAGTTTACTTGTGTTTCCATACCAAGGAGTCTGTGAAGCAGATACTCCAGTAATGAAGTATAAGGGCATGTTAGGACTTAGGTTTTGGACAAAATGGTTACAGGTGAAATTGCATGAAATAAAAGATCTCTACAAGAGTCTCCCATGAGGCTGGGCTTTCACATTTTTGCTGCTGACAGAAAAATGAAAAAACATTGCTCTCCCTTTCTACTTTGACTAGTCCTTCTCAGACACAACCTTTTTCCCTTTTCTAGATAGTTTGCTCACACCAAGAGCATTCTGATACTGTCAATCTCTTAAAAGCAGTAAACTGTTTTCATTTAAAAGTTGCATAAATGTCATCTGAATTAAATTTACATTTATGTCACTCCACACTGTACTATGTCCACTGTGGATGGAAGCCGCCCCCAGTAACACATGATTTGTAGATGGTCCTCCTGACCCCACTGAGCTGGGACATCTCTTCAGTCTTGACCATCCTATCATCTCTTCATGGGCATGGAGAGACTTTCCCAGTTTCTTCCGAATAATAAATTAGTGTAACCCGGCCTTAGTGCAACAATCACAGCAGGTCAATACTTAATACAACACTTTAAGGTAGCTGAAAGTCACATCCTAGATCTAATGAACCTGAAATAGCTATAGGCGAAGTTTTAACAGCTTAAATACCAGTTTAAGAAGTGTGGAGAAATAAAATGCTTCCTGTGCAAGCTTGTACTTCAGGTATTTCCAGGGCAGCCGAAAAGCCAGAAACCACACCGTTGGACATGGCATTAAGAGGCTCCTTGCCCATATCCCAAGTGTAGAGGGGTCTGGGCTCCTTGGAGAACCAACTCAGCAGCAAACACTGCAGGGCCTAAAGGAATGCCTTCATATCCAGGCTGAGCAGCTGAGTTCCCTCTGTGAAATATAGGGAATTATTTAAGCCCAAAGCTGGACAAGGAGTCACCATAGGTGGCTGAAGCAGAGGCTAAGAAGGTTCTGTCTCAAATCCTGCTCCCCTTTAGATACTTCCAACCTAGCAGTTTTGCTGTAGCAGTGCAGACTCTTCCACACAACAGTAAGACAGCTGATGTGAGCCTTGCTTTGCTCAATTGCCTTCTATTCATCCTTCAGACACTGTCTGTGGCTCTTGGTAGATTTGTGACCAAGTAATGAAATGAAATAAATAAAATAAATAAATAACAACTAATATTTTAAAAAATAATTTAAAAAAATTAAAATAGCTGGAAGGCTAAAAGGCTGAAGGACATGACTGAAATCAGGCTGGGGAACCTACCTAATGTAGAGTTTGGTTTGGGAATGGCAGACACAACCATGAGAGCAAGGTATAACAGGCAGAGATCAATAGAATAGACATGCACAGCAAGTACAGGAAGCAGATCATGATTCAAGCTTAGTTTTGGGTTTTGGGGATGTGAAGGACTGTTGTAATTAGTTTCATGCAGGTGTTAGAAACACCTTCTGCACTTTAAAACAGACTCTGTACCAAGGACTTTAAAAGTCCTTAGTCCTCCTCACACTCATGTCCTTTAGGTCACAGAAATCACTTTAAAGTCAGCAAGGAAAAAACATCCTGCTGTCTTCCAACAACTAAACAGGGCATACCCTAGTGCTGTCAGCAAGATTGAACGTAGCCTCTGTGCTCTGAAAGACCATAAATCCCTTTATTGGCACAGAATATCAACCTGATTGCTTGCATACAGATTAATGCAGCAACATGAGTCCTCTGGGTGACTGCTGAGCAGGGAAAGCAGGAGAGGGGAATTCATTTGATCGGAAGCTTGTGATATGTATCTATCAATCACCAAGGAAAAAACATTCAATTAACTTAATTCCAAAAATATCTTTGCATACAGAGAACAGAGAGCTGAGAAAATTACCCAGAATAAAAGAGGGAAGGAAACAGCTCTGTAGTTGCATACATGAAAACCCAAAGTTGTGCCAGCTGCCCAGGGTCCACGTGTTGTGACACCACACCTGTGACCACTCCTGAGGTCTCCCCTCCAGCTGTGGGATTTCCTAATGTACCTCATTCCAGCAGTAAGTAGCAATAAAAGGAAGAACATGGCTGAAAGAAGACTTAACATATGAAACAGTCATTCATCTTCTTGAGAGCCTCAGCAAATTCTTTCCATTTCCATTTTTAATTCACAACTAAATACGGTGAATTGAAGAGACCTTGTGAAACCTTTCTCATGGCAGGGAAGATGAAGGGACAGCCCCTTCACAATTTGATTTAAGAATTACAACAACTGATAGTTTATCACCTCTATTTCATGCTCCTTACCCAGTCCCTGCCTTGCTGATGTGACCAGCCATAGGTGGCACAGTGTAAGTCCCTCAGTCCAGGTTGGGGTCTATCCTCCCCAGCCCCCTGCCCCCAAACCCCAGAGATGCTGCTGCCTCTGCTGACAGACCACTTGGGTACAGCTGTTTTACTGCTAGGGGAGCTAGGTCCCAGTCTGTGACACACTGCACGTGTAACAAAGGGCCACCACCAAAAATGTTCCAGCTACTTCAGGAGCCCCACAGAGAGCCAAGCCAGGACTCAGGCTTTTTCTTGTTCTCCAAGAGGCTTCCAGGAGCTAGGGACCTACTGCTCAACCAACCCATTCAATTTAAAGACCTGTCTGATTAGTGAAGTATTGCTGGTACTCAAAAGCAGGTTTGTACTTGGCTGGCACCCATCAATTTGGGGTCCCAGACCTGATCTGCCTAAGGCCAACATGTTTTTGGCATCTGGATGTACTAGCTTGGCACTCCTGGGAAACAGTCCTCACATTTGAAAACTGGCCTCAGATATTGAAAATGTGAATTAAAAACATAGACACACAAACTGTGCTAAACTAAGACAGCAGCATTTAAAATTTTTTTTTTTTAATTTCCTGAGCATGGCTGTCCCTGAAATTTTTTACTAATAAAATTGCTTGAGCAAATTTTTCAGGAGACAATAAACATTACAGATTCATTTAGCAAAAGGGAATTCTTTTAAGCTGAATTGACTCATACGTAAAAACTGAGATCTGCTTCTAAATGCTTTGTCTCCCCCCACGGAGCAGAGTATAAAGCCAATAATAAACATGGTGATATATTTATCAAAGAATTAGAGGGGGCAAAAATTGAAATTGTCTGTTCCTTAATAAATTTCAGTGTTGGGAAAACAGTCTGGTTCCATTTCTGAAGTAAATACTGCCACTTGTACCACCTGTGTTTTACGCAATTCAGTGTGGATCACAGATTCGGAATGGTTTGAGTTGGAACAGAACTTTGAAGCTCCCAGTCTGACACCCCTGCAATGAGGAGGGACATCTTCAACTAGAACACCTCAGAGCCTGATCCAACCTGACCTTGAATATTTCCAGTATAACTCATTGTTGCAGCTTTCTAAACACAACAGGAGCAATAACAACAACAACAAAAAAATCCCAGTCATCAGCACAAAAATATTCCAGTCGTCACTTGATTGTTTTTTGCTAATTATACTTTGGACTACAGACAATAATTATTTTCTGACTTGCTACAGTTACTCTGTGTGGGCCATAAAAATGTGACTATACTTGGGAGAAAAGACAATACTCTCTATGGGAAGTGTTGCTGCAAAAAAAAAAATCTTCCAAAGTAACTTCAAAATATTTGTGTTTGGGCAACAGGCCACCTTTTCTAAGTAATTTGATTTAAAGAGAAAAAATTAAAACATCATAACAGTACTATCTGGATACAATCCAGTAAAATGGACATAATTCAGGACTCGGGTGTAAAATTGGGTGGAAAACTTGAAAGGAATAGTAAGTTTTGAGTTGCAGTATTTGCAATTATTTTACTTTTTAAGGTTTTAGAAGTCACATGCTGAGGATTGGTTAGCACAACCTAATGGGGATGCACCCGTCCCCCACATTGATTTGCAACACCCTTCTGAGAGCATCCAGTCCTCCACACTGGTCCCTACAAGGGAAACATATCAGGAGGTTGATACAAAATGAAAATAAAAGGAAAGAAAGTGGGAGAAGCAACAGGACTATCACTGAGCATTTGGGCAAAATTAATGGACCCTCCTTGTCCCTATTCTCCCTCGTCTCCCAGGAGGGCAGGGGAAGCAATGGCATGTCAGAATGGCATCAGCTCCTCTGGCCCTGCTTTGCTCGAGGAAATGACTAGGGAGCTGCTGAGGGCGAGGTTAAGCAGGCAAATCAGAGTTCATCTGGAAGTCAAATGCAGTCTGTGCAATCAGTCAAGCTTTGTTCATTGCTTGCACAACCCTCAGGATGCCCTTTTCCAAGAGCTGACACTTGGTTCTGATCTGACAGGGAGAGCCAGACCTCTGCTAAGGATGGCCAGGGAGGGGAGAAGGGAGGAAGAGAGTGAGAGCCACAGGTACACAGCAAGCCTCTTCCAACCCAGGGACAAAACTTCTGCCAGCCTGAGTCTGAGGGATAACAATTAAAAGGCAATTAAATAATAAAGTGCTTTAAAGGAAAAGTGGAATATAAAGCTGCTTCTGCCCTGTAGTCCATGCTGAATGCAGTAATGCTGCATGGGTGGACTGGGACAATGCTGCCAGGAGGATGCACAGGTCTTGTGGAGCTACAGCACACAAGACCAGGATGACAAAAGGAAAGAATCTGTTTGTAAGGACTTGCATGGACCTGCCATGCTTCTGAACACTGACCCCTGTGCACAGTCAGGTCCTGCACTTTCATGGAAGCAGAACAGCTCTTTGATTTCCCAGGAAGTAACAAGTTGTTCCACACTAAGAGCAAACACAGCCTAATGGAGTATTTGTACAACACAGCAAAGCCTGCAGAGGGTGGGAAGAGTCCTCTCATGGAACGATGATAACCATGACCTTTGCTTTTATGATCTACACTCTGAGCATACTCCCCAAACCATACGGGGATTAACCAAGTAAACAGAAGCCAGGATGTGCTAAAAGCAAAGCAGGTTCCCTGACAGTTTTATCGAATTCAAGGGATTTAACCTTTTCTTTCTCTCGCTCTAAATTGTTCTTAAAATAAAACCATGACTCCTAGAAACTTGTGTACCCATTTAACATGCAAGGGTGTAATGGAAAGCTGTGTTCACTTTTGATGTAATTAGAGAGATGCATTTCCTCTTCTTTTTTCTGTTTTCAGCCATCAACATCAAGTTTGACGATAGCTCTCCCTGGTCCCGCTCTGCAGTTACAGGCCAGTCCTCAAATCCTCCAGCTTGAGGACTTCACATGCTGCTGTGTGCCCATGTCACAAGCGGAGCACTTGGAGATTCACACGCAGCAAGTGAATCTATTAATGCTGGATCAAAGATTACATTTCTAGCCCATGCATACTCTGGAGCACTAGCAGCACACCTACAAAGACCGCCACAAGCCTCTCTAATCCTCTCAAAGATGACATTTCTTGCACATTTCCTTGGTCCCTCTCCTGTGCTGGCAGCCTGCAGGGCAGCTCCCACCACAACCACGTGCATTTGCCTACACTGTAGTTTCTTGAGTGGCCTAAGCTGACATAAAGCAGAACTTAAAGGAAAGAACTGGCTCCTCTCTACTCCTGTCCTTCCCTTTTGCACTCTGAGAAAAGAAGTGCTGAAGGGTTGCTTTAGATCAAACTTGTTTTTTACTGCAGGCTGGTTTTCATTAGACTCTTAGTGCAGCCTCCCAACATCTCTCCCAGTGCCAGAGGAGCCCAAAGGTCACAGGACAGGATGGGCAATGAAGAACACACTTGGCAGGCTTCCCACTTTGAGCTTTGACATTGGTTTCAGCTGACCTTGACTGCCCTCACTGCTGGAAGAGGAATCCCAATGACTTACCCTCACATCCCCGCCTACGTTTCCATCATTGTCTTTGTGCCAATACTAGACTGCCTGAAAAATAAACTTATGAATAAAATGCTTTTCACTCCTTTACCTTTTGTGCCAACTGAGACACAAGTTACCCTCAACTAAAGTGGCAACTAAAACACAGCTCTAGGCTCAAAATTCAAACACTTCAAGTCCAGAGGCTCAAAGCCCCCCAGGACACAGGTCCAATACAAAGTTCGTCTCCTGGCACCAAACCTGAGTGAGCACAATACACCACTGGGGTGGAGCATGCCTCAGCCCCCTGTGTTCACAGCTCACTAGGTTGCCCCATTTGAGCTCCTTTGCTTCATCTGAAAATAAACATATTAATGAATCCTTGGTTTCATTTGTTCTGCAAGCACAGAGTAGGCTCAGACCTTGGGTCTGAAGCAAGGCACATCTTGGGGAAGGGGTCAGTGAAAGCAGAGCAAGTGTTATCCTTACCAGAGCTCACAGCTCAGGATCTTTCAGCATCAAAAGGGTCTTATCTGAGGTATCAGAGAAAAAAATGTTCTAGCCTTGCTCAGCAACTTTGCTGAAGAGCATTGATAAAATCTTACAAAAGGAGCCTTCTAATTCACACCAGTTTGATGGACACCACAATGTTATCAGCAGAGCTGCCCCCCAGGCCCGCTGCCAGCAGATGGACTTGGTACGGGAAGGGCTGAGGCTGCACACTCTGCACCCCAAATGGCTGGGGACAACCATCACACTCTTGACTGACACAGGAGCCCAGAGACCTTGTAACAGCAAACAAAGAGCAGTCTGGAGATAACCTCTTCTGAAAAACACCAAGACAGACATGGTTAAGCAGCCAAAGGATAAGCAAATTTAATAAGAAAACCAAAATAAGTACCACCAAAGCTGTAGACAGCTCACACATCAGAGCTAATGCCACCAGGGATAGGGGTATGGGAAAAAGCAGTTGTTTGGTTTTGTCCCTCCGATCAGATACTTCACTAAGTAGTTCAAAACACCCTCCCTCCAGTGGTTGCATAGCAAAAATGATGTGAAGGGAGCTGATGTGTGCAAACATCTGTGTAATTGTCTGTTCTGGCTCACAGACTTCATGTGATCACAGCAACACTCCTACATGCGAAAGTGAGCTCAGCTATGCAAGTGGAGGGAGAGGAGCCGCATGTGCCCAACCCTGGCCTGGGAGGAACAGAATTAATGAAGAATAAAATACTCTTTTAATGTACAGCTTCATTTTTTCCTATTGGCAAGGAAGCTTTGTGCATTTTTGGGGGTTGTTAATGAGTAGATAATTTCTGCTTTGAGAAGTACTCCTATAAATTGATTTCTAGGGTCTGTCTAAAGTGAGAAATATTTCTAGCTTATTTTAGAGCCAATTCTGCCTAAATGATTTCTAAATTGGTTAAAGTCATCATATGGATTTCAGATAGTATAAAGCAAGGAGCCAGTTTTTTTCCTGAACTAAGTTCAAGGTAACTTTGAAAAGTCCATTAAAGTTGGTGCAATAAAAGCATTCAGGTCACCTGTAGTCTTGTTGGGCTGGTTTTGGCTGTGGTAGAGTTCATTATCTTCATAGTAGTTGGTATGGGGCTGTGGTTTGCATTTGTGCTGAAAATGGTGTTGATAATACAGAGATGTTTTTGTTGTTCCTGAGCAGCACTTACCAAGGCCTTTTTGGCTCCTCACTCACCCCACCAGCAAGAGGCTCCACAAGGAGCTGGGAGGGGACACAGCCAAGACAGCTGACCCCAACTGACCCAGGGGATATCTCCGACCATATGGCATAATGTTCAGCATATAAACATGGGGAGAAGGAAAAAGGGGGAGAGGTTTGGAGTGATGTTGTTTGTCTTCCCAAGTCCCTGCTACAATGATGGAGCTCTGCTGTCCTGGGGATAGCTGAGCATCTGCCTGCCATGGGAAATGGGGAATTAATTCCTTGGTTTACTTTACCTTTTAAACTGCCTTTATCTCAACCCACGAGTTTTCTCATTTAGCCTTCCAATTCTCTCCCCCATCCTGATGAAGGGGGCATGAGCAAGCAACTGCAATGAAATCATTGCGAATAAAACCCTTGGGAAAAGTTTTGGATTGCCAAAACCAAGATCCAAGCAGGTACTGAGTTAACTGGTAAGGAATCACCTTATTCCTTTCTTCCAACTAAACTACAGAAGGTAACAGCTACTGCCAAGAAAGGTGGGGCCAGCTGGCATCTAACTATTGCTGGAAGGAGGAGCTGGGAACAGGCTATCAAAAACAGGTCTCCCATCATCACCCACTTTCATCTGCACTTGTGATTTATCTCACCGTGTTGTGTTCTCAGGCGGCCTCACCCTACACATGCTGACTCTTTTCCTCCTCTAACTCTCCAATCCCTCCCTTCAGACTCCATCAATCAGGAGGAGCTGGATGCAGCACTGAGTTGTATTTACGAGCTCAGCAGCGAGCTCCTGTGGCTGCTCCTTGTGGGATGACTTGAGGCTATATTTAGAGCATGAAATCCCTCTTAGCTCTATAAATTATTTCAGTGACTCATCACAGGGAAATTAGCAGCCCTACACAGCCATGAAAACAGAGAAAAGGATACTTTTGGGAGAACTGCCAACACCCTTTATCTCCAATGAGAGTTTTAATTGGCACCAGCATTTGTGCTTATTTTGATCCATACTCTTCAACACTCAACACCGATATTTAAGCATGAGAAGGCGTAGAAATGGTACAGATGAGCCATGTGACCATGAAAGCCATATGGGAAAGTGCTGATCCCTTCTATCTCTAGTATCAGCCTGCATTTATTCCAGCATCTCTGCTGCATTTCAAGGTTTACACAAACGCAGTAAAGATGGTATTTACAGACAGTCAGGTGCTGCACCTCAGCTGATGGGCAGGTAATACCTGCTCACACTCCCATGTCATCATTCAGAATATACTGAAGCAAGTTATGTTCAAAATGCCATGCCCAGGATGGCAGGCAGGTGTCTACTCAACAGGAGGCAATAATCCTCTGCAAGAGAACAAAAGGTCTGGTCCTTATCCCCTCGCCAGGCATGGCTGGATCTAGGGGACAGCATCCACCACAGCCTCTGTATCTGTCAGCCTCAAAAGAAGCCGCTTGCTGGTATATGCAAACCTTTGCTCTGCTCTGAACTAAGCAGAAGTAGGAGGCACCATCCACCTCTGCTATTTCAAAGTTCTTGTCAAAGAAGAAAATGTGTAGAGGAATATGGAAATACAAAACAAACTTTACAATAGTGGTGGGCAACTGTGTTCAATATTGAAATCAGTTTTGATAGCAAAAAGGTGTTTTGCAAGCAAATAGCCCCATCTTGTAGTCCAGCACATTTGATTTTTCTCCAAAAGAACAAAATACACGAAAAGATAGAGCTGCAGCATAAGCACCGTCTGTCTGCTTGCCCAGCAAGCAGTGAGGATGACATTTCACACACAGTTCAAGAGAATGCATATTTAAGCATTACAGCTGTTACAATCTGCTGAATACAGAAATATGGAAGTTTTTTTAATACACATTTGCTCTTCCTTTGGATTCCCCACCTTGTCAGGCTCAGTGTGAGGGGACGACACCAGGGCTGGTTCCCCCACCTGCTCTGTAAGTTTGGTTGTGCCTCCTCTAGGCTGCAGTTACCACCCTCTCTGCCATCTCCTAGGCATGGTACATATCCTGCAAAAAGAGCTGTCAGCCTGGTGCCTTGGCCAGGTCATGTCCTGCTCGTGGATCCCAGAGGGGTCATCCTGTAACCTGGCCTGACAGCCCTAACCATAAGGTGCTCCATTGATTTGGTTCAGCCCCTACAAAGGGAAGATTGATTGCCCTGAGTAGTTTCTCCTTCATATCCCAGAAAGATGACTCAGGACTCAGCTGAGCCCACACAGTTAAGGGTTATTAATCAAAAAATATTTCTGGGGCCCCTCAGAAAGACAAAAATACAGCCAGCTTGTCAGAGAGCAGGGACACAACAGTCCCATCCCCATCAGTGGGATGGGTGACTGATGGCCCAGGACTTTCCTCTCCTGCAGCCTATGAAAGGCCTCAGCTTTTCCACAGGAGCACAAGCAGGAGTTCCTCCAAACAGCTTTCACACAAGCACTTTCTTTCTTCCACAGCCTCCTAAGAGTCTGAGGGCTCTTAGAGCTCAAGCAAGGGCTGACCCAATTTGCCATATTTCAGCACTGCTAATAACAACTCAAAAGAAGTCAAAGGTGATGGGAGGGGGCAGGAGGAAGAGTTTTGTATCATTCAATTTTTGTATGTTGGGAGTCTAATAGGCAGCTCTGAGGGAAACTTGGACTTGTCATATTTAATTATCTTCCTCTTGTTAAAAACAACTTAAACCACCTCATTATTTACCATCCATGGCTGATCAATTAAAGCAGGGGTCAGCACTCCAAAAGGGCAAAATTAACTTCAGTAATATTCATCTTTCTGTATAAAGTCATATTATAGAGATGATAATTTTGTTGTAACGAGTATCTCCTTTTGCTGTCATTTTCCTGGCTTGCTGTGAGCATTAGGGCTCTCTGAACCTTCTGTGGTGGCTAACACCATCCAGTTCAATGCAGGGAGCATTAGAAGCTTAGCACAGGATGTGCCCAGAGTCACCTGCATTTTTACCTAGGAGGGCTGAAAGAGAAGAAAAAGCTGGCTGGCCACAAATAACTATACAAAGGGACATGGGCACCAAACACAAAATAGAGACATTGTAATTATTGCTTCCAGTGGCTCCTCATGCCCCATTGCTGAGCCAAGGCAACTCCTAAACATCCACGTCCTGTCAGTGACCATGGGAGCCAGGAAAAGAACAGGAGTTCCAGCAATGCCTAACAGCAAAACAGGAGCTTCCAGACAGGTTGATATCAGGGAGATAAGGCAGGAGCCTGAGCTGGCAGTCCCAAGCACCACCACACAGTCATGGCCAGCTGCTCAGGCAAACGGGGTGGCCTGACATGTGATCAGTGCATGGCATAAACTCCTGTCTCTGTGGCATGGCAGTCCAGGACTATGCCAGGAGTGCGGTGCAGTCTGCAGCTGCTTCAGGCTTCCCCAGCTCAGCTGGTCTCAAGGGCAGTCCCAAGATCGTGGCTGATTTTTCTTCTCAAAAATCTTAGCTTTTCCCCTCATGTGCTCAGATCTACCTGCAAGGGACTGACTGGGTCCCATACAGCCACACTAGAACTTCAGTGATAGAAGCTTTAGTATTCTTGAATGCATAAATGCTCCTGAGATATCAGAGTTCAGAGCACACTTCACTCTTTCATCATTTCCAGGTATTTTGCCCTGCACTAACAGCTATAACAACCCATAACAGGGGAGTCACTCCTGTGGGCTATGAGCCATGCCAGAAGTCTGGCTGAGACTATGGAAAAAAGTAGCTCAGGAGACGACTCAGCCTCCAAAAATTTCTTCACCAGCACCACTGATAATAATAAGGATGCAGACAATTAGTGACTGGGAAAAAGCTCTGTGGTTTCATTCAGTCCTCGTGAAGCAAGAATCCTACAGTGAGAAAGTCTCTCAAAAACAGCTGAGTTTTTGTTTGGATTTTGTTTCCCAGTGGGCAGAAATTAGGAATTAAATACTGCTGTAAATCAGGCTGTTAGAAGAGCTCCCCCAGCCCTTTACTTGCATTAATCATCTGATTGCCTCCAGTGAGTGAGTTTCCAAGAGTGAGGACTTTTGGCAGGAATAAAGTTGGAAAGACGAAGCACTTGCTCATAATGACATAAATTCATAAATATGAATATTTATACACAGTGGCATGGGAGCACTAAGCTTCCCATACAATTATTTATGCTCTGTGTTCAGACATGCCATTCATCTTGGCTGCTTTCAATCGAGCAGGTTTGTGGCTCACAGAGGCAGCCAACACACTCAGCCACGCTTTGCTCTGGCTTTTAATGGCTCTGATTCCATCCCGCAGCTCCTGCTGAGCAATGCCAAGGCAGTGAATTCAGTCCAGCATTATCATAAGGACCTCTACAAGCTTTACCGGCTGGCCTCTCCTCCCCACAGCTCTGCTTTCTCTTCGCTTTTGCATGAAGCCAGAGGGGTTCTCCTCCACCACCTGACATCTCTGAATGACTCATTGAGACTGAGGCCCAGAGACAGAGGTTGAGAGCTCTGGACTCTCTGTACAGGTTTGTCCATGTGGTAAACACACCATTTTTTTTGTGCCAAAGCAGTATTTTCAAGAGCATGATGTCAACTGCAAAGGGGTGAGCAGTAAAGCTCAGAAATTGCCAACCTGGGGTGCCAGCTTGCTACAGTATGCTTCAGGAAAAGAAAATATTTTGCTATTGTTACTTCTCATAATGACTACTGGCAGTAGCAGTGAAGCTACCAAATGTATCATGAAACCTCAGGATATAATTGTTGCACAGAAAAGCTTCGCTCTTTCATCACTTCCAGCTGTTTTGCCCTGCACTAACAGCTATAACAACCCATAACAGGGGAGCCACTCCTGTGAGCTATGAGCAGTCACAGAGTGGAAATGGCGAAGATCTGCCCAAGAAAACCAGCCTGGGAGAGGCCTTCATCATAGTGAGGTAAGAAACCTTACATACTTACTGTATTGACTAAGATATTTCTCTACCTGCAGTATTTTCCTTTGTAGAACACAAATCAGCAGAGCTCCTAAACCCATGGCATGGGTGGCAGCCCAGAGACTCACATCCTGCCAGAGCTGAACTGTGAACTAAGCTCAGAGTGCTAGAAAAACATGTACCCAAGGAAGGAAGATTGCTTTCTAGCAGCATTTCCCTCTTTTTCTTTTTTTTTTTTTTTTTTTTTTTTTTTTTTTTTTTTTTTTTTTTTTTTTTTTTTAATAGACAAATGCAAATAGCACTGCACTCAGAGACTGCCAGCAGCAATAGTGTAAGGGAGCCACAGCCTGTCCCTCTCATGTAACATCTTCCTGATTATTTCTGCCATCCTGCACAATCAAAACTAATTACAGCCACACTGTCACTTCTCTAGCAAGGAGTAAAATGATGATGATAATGATGATGGGGTGATAGAAACATTCATCCTATGCACATTGGTAATCCAAACTCGCTCATGTGTTCCAAAGGCATTAGGGTGGATGTGCTCTGAATCCAGAGAGGTTCAGATCAGCTGTGTGAACTATTCTGACCATAACCCCTCAAAATTAATTAAAACATCAAGTGCTTCCAAAAAAGTGGCCTGTAAATAAACATTTTTCATAGGTACTCTCATTCATGAAAATATAGAAGACAGATTGCATTAGTAGCAAGGAAATATCTGCCATTATTTCAGGTGAAAGAAGCTGAAGCTCATCCTTCTCCAGTGCCAATTGCTGAAATGTGGTTTGGGAGCACAAGATCCAGCAGCTCTGTTGTGGAAGAGACTAGACACCACTAGAAGCTCCTTGTATGAAGCCCACACTCAGCTTTATTCAAGGAGTCAACTGCAATGAACAGAGCAGGTTTTCCTGCCAGGGCATGATCTCAACATGGCCACCATGAGCAGGCTGTGTCCAGGGGGTCAGTGATGTCCCAAGAGGACAGTTTATCCCTGAATCTCACAGGACCTTCATGGTCATAATATACAGGAGAACACCCTGAGACCTGCAAATCTCATATACACACAAAGCTGTCTCTAAATCATGCATGCCTAAAACGCAAACACAAGCTCTCATGAGCATTCGAGTGCCAGACTCTTCTGCGTGAAGTTCATTTAAGTTACACAGCTCAGATACCTAGGGATTACCTTTCTTCCCCAGTGCTACATTAAACGTACCAGACTCAGATGCTGAACCAGGAGCAATTAGCAGCATGCTCAGCAGTATCCTCTGCTGACAGACAAAATGCCCCAGCTCAAATGTAACTATGGGCATTACACCTTTTGGTGAAACACAGGAGGAAAGCTGGCTTGCATGTCCAGCTAGCTGTGGCTCTCAAAACAGATCATTTAACCAAGAAAGGTAAATAGACAAAGACTGAAAACAGGCTATCAACAAAAGTTGTGCTGCATTCTGGAGTCTGACATAGAGCCCGAGTCTCTCCCAAACTGCGGGAGTCAGCCAACCTGTGATGGTCATAGACTTAAGGCCATGAAGAAATCTTTCTACTTAGGGTGAGTCAGAGAAGTGTTGGGGGTTGGGTTTTTGTTCCTTTACTGCATAAGTTTGGAGAATTTTTCCCATTGTGATGCTAACGGGGCCTGCCGGCTGCACCCAGGGTCTTGTGACAGCCCTGGACGGGGCGGGTAGGTGGGAGCGGCTTCCGGAGGGGCATGCGGGCTTCCGGGCGGGGCTGCTCAGAGGGCACGTGGGCTTCTGGAGGGGCACTCGTGTTTCCGGCCAGGGAGCGGAGAGGAGGGATACCCGTCTGCTCTGCACGTGGCCAGGAGGCAGGAGAGCCGGATGCCTGTGTCAACTTCCCTGCATCTGTCCTGCTTAGCTTCCTACCCCTGGGAATACAACTGGTCTCTGGACACAACGGTGAGCGAGGACCTGCTCCCACCTGAGCCCAGCCCGGCCGCGGCCGCTGCCCTCCACCTCCCTCGCTCCCGCCTGCTCTGCTGCACGTTACATTCCCAGGGACGGACACAGACGGAGTGTGTCCACGGCTAAAGAAAGGACTAGAACTGGGTTATTTTCTTCTGTTTTTGTCGGTAATTTTAATAACTGCTGTTGTTTTCTACCTGTGCGGTTAGATATAGTAGTAAAAGAGCTGTTACTTCTACCCTTATCTCTGCCTTGAGTCCTTTATTTCAAATAATTATAACACTTAGAGGGGGGTGAAATTAAATTCTCTATTTCAAAGGGGAACTTCTGCCTTTTATTGTCGGAACCCTGTCCTAGAAACCAGGACAAGAAGTGAGGACACATAGGAGTGGATCTGCTAACAAGACTGCCCATATAAGGTTATGTTTCCCAAGTTCCCAACATTCCCAGAATGTTTCCAGGTTCTGTCCCCTGATCGGTTTAGTTTGTCACATTGTTTTGCATATTCCTAATCCCAGTTTGTGATTGGATCCCTGCCCTCAGATCCACCCCCAGTTCTACCCTATATATTGTTAAGTTCCTCCCATTAAAAGGTCCTTGAAGGCTGTCCTATACAGTATGTGGTTTCTTTGTCGGCGCGTTTTATTTTGTTTCCCTTATCTAACTTGTTTTTCAGGCAACTTCATCAAACCCATCCTTTTTCCACAACTCCTGCCTGGCTCGATCCCGAAGTCACAGAGCCCAGTTGCAACACCAAATCCATTGCTTTCTAATCCATACCAAAACTCAATTAATTGCCTTCCTCTCCCACTAGGAAGAAGATTTTTGTGAAACCCTCTGTCAAATCCAAAGATATTAAATGTACAGAATGCTGCTTTACCTATCACAATGCAAATGACATCAGCCATAAGCCATAATGAGCTCATTTCAAGCAACAGTAATTTAAAAGAATTATTCCAAGGAGAACTAGTGGCTATATTTGTTTTCTTTCTGATATTGTAATAGTAAACCATGCATGAAGTTTTTTAAGCCATACTAACGTCTTTCGGTTCTAGTACATTTTAGCCATATGGAGAATCTGACTGGTGCTCAAAATACAAAATTGCTATTTGGGGCAAAATAACCTGAAAAGCTTCAGCCACTCCAATTGTTAATTTCTTCAACAATGTGAATAATGCATAATCAAAATGTCAGAATGGATCTGTTACAACATGTTGGAATCCATCAAAGGAAGGTAATTTGCAAACCCCAAGGAGAGACAGGCATGAAAACATTTGAGTTCACATGAAATATTTGCCATAACCTGAATGGCTTGTGCTCACTGGGGAGAGCAGGCAATTGCACTGGATGCAGAACCCATCCAGATGCAAGTGCTGTGTCATGGAGAAATTACTCCCAGGGCCAGGTCTCCAAATTGAAGGCTGGAGATACTAAACGTGTGGGGAGAAATCGAGGTCAGGTTCAAATCCCAAAGTCTAGCTTTCACTGTGACCTTTCTGAGCCCAGAAAGCACCACAGGTCACCCAGGGACACAACCCCTGCCCAGAGTGGAGAGAGAGATTCAAAGGGAAGAAGGGTGATGCTGGAGTTACTGATACCATTTCAGTGAATGAAAAAGTTCAGAGAGTTTACATGTAGAAACAAAAGCCTGGAAGAAGATTTCTTACATAGAAATCCCCTAAAAGTTACATGTAAATGATTTTTCAGGTGAAAAATCTCTTTCGGGTAGTAAATTCTGAATTGCATACAATTCACAAGGGAAACCTCAGCAAAGGTTGAGACTTTAAAGTTCATCACTATCAACTATCTTTCTTAAACTTTCCAGACCCTTTAAACCATTTAACAAATCATTCTCAATACATAAGATTTGGATTTCATACTTGTTTGCATGCCTTGCCTAATTATTTTTATATTAGATATATTTTTTCATTTTATTGAAAGATGACACAATGTAGGTAAATTAATTCCAAGGAACATTTTACATGCCATCATTTTTTTGCTATCCTTGGGACATACTTTTATTTGGAGCTGCTATAATTCATGCTACCATCTGAAAGAGTGACTTTCAGTAAGGTTAGCCATAAAACAAATCAGGACTGATGGTTTTATTATATAATCCAGTTATTTTTGAAAAAAGATATTTTGTTTTATTACTCCCTTCTAACCTAAACAATAAAATGTAAAGACTTGCTGCTGAGAAGGAAGACATGAGTGCCAAATCATGATATATGAGATGCAGTTAATATGAATGACCTGGTGGAGTTTTATTTTAAATATTTAAAATAATATTAATTGTGAATCAACAGAACTTATGGTTGCATGATTCTCAGTTTTTTAATTACCTGGCTCTGAGCCTCCAAAACAGCAGAATAATTAATGTATTATGTTTTTCTTTATAACTGATGATTACATAAAGTGAGTATTAAGAACAAGGTAAAATGTACAAAACACCTGAAAACAAACTGTCATCTAGGTGAGCTTGAGGAAAATCCATGTGCACATCCAGTGCCATGACCAACTGTTTTAACTGCTACTTTAAGAAAGATAATTGGATATGTCAGAAATGGTAGTCTGTACCAAAGCCTTCATCCACATTGCCCAAGAGGATGCTTTTGGATAAGCACAACACCTATACCGGGAAGCATGGCCATACTCCACAAGACCTCATCAGAGCCTAGAGGAAAAGTAAAAACTTTCCTACACATGCATCTTGCAACCTGGAAAGGATGGGCAGGTAAGGCTGGTCCCCCACAGACCTGCACAGAGAGCTTGTGCCAGCTCCTCCTCAAAAACATCCCACTCTGCAGCCTCTGTCTTACATCCCAGTGGCTGGAAACCTCCTGCCCTGAAACATGGGGCTGGAAAGACTTGAAAATTGGCTTCTGAAGCTTCATCTATATGAGCTAAAGCAAACCAGGCCTTTAAAACCTGCTTTAAAACAAATCTACCACAGGATCTACCTTAAATTGCAATAAATGTCTTAATACAAACTATAGTTTGGTATTACACAATACTCCAGCAACAAAAGCTGTGGGTTTGGGTGGGGTTTTTTTGTTTATGCAAGCAGTCAGTTTAGAAAATGGCACTTGGGGACAGGATTTAGGGGGGAACACAGCAGCACTGGGTTAATGGTTGGACTTGGTGATGTTAGAGGCATTTTCAACTTTACCTGTTTTATGACTCTACATAAAAAAGAAGCCAAGATCAAATCTTTGGTTGTTTCTCATTTTTACATGCCTTGCTGTATGACAGAATAAGGATTTTCACTAACTTTAGCACAATTCATGCATTGCTACTGGACTAAGCACAGTTGGTCCTCAGTATAACCAGATGTGATGGGTTGATGCTGGCCAGTGACACCTGTGCACCTATGAAAATAATTTATTCATTATCTTCTGGTATAGTTAAGCAGAGGAGGGGGAAAGAAAACTCATGGGGTGAGATAAGGATTACGAGAAAACATTTTAAGGGCAAAACAGGCTCAAATCTTTAAAAAGTATAAAGAAAATAATTATTAACAAAATTAAAAAAGGATAATAAGAACTAAAATAAACATTAGGAACACTTGTCCCCCCCAACCCCAGCTCTTCCTTCCTTCCCATCGATAGTGCAAGCAGAAAAAATATGGGATTTTTAGTCAGTTTGCCACTTCTTAAAATCTTTCTTCAGTTCGTTAATGGAGAGGAGTCTCTTTTGCTATGCCATGGAGTCTTTCCCTACAGGAAACAGTTCTCTGTGAACTTTTCCAAGATGGTTTTAATTTTCACAGGTAACAGTCTGCCAGAAACTTGCTGCAATGTGAAAATCCCTCCCACAGCTGTCAGTCTTCCCACAACTGCTTTTTGTGAGCCATTTAGATTATGTGGCACCGTTTTTAAGAATGAGCTTCTCTAACATAAAAGCAAGGGTCTTCTTCCTCTGTCTTTGAAAGCAAGAGTTCTCTCTCTCTCTCTGTTCAAGCCTCTCACCAGATCACAGCTTTTCAGGATCCACATGCTCCAGCATGAGTGCCTTTTTCTCATGGGCCATGGGTCAATGCTGCATCACTTCATGAATTACAGGGGAGAAGTTTGCTGTATCTCACCACAGCTTGCAGAAGAATCTCAGGTCTGATGCTCAGAGCACGTCCTTCTCACCCTCCTCTTTTGCACCAACCTTAGTGTCGCCATGTTGTTCTCCTCACGTGTCTTCACAGGGAAGAATTTTAATCTGGAGAGCCACATGAAAGCTTGGAGGGAAAAAAACTATGTGAAATATCCTTTCAGTACCTCATTTCTGGTGGTTTGCCTTTGGAAATACAGAAAGTAAGGAGCAGAAGAGAAAAAAAAGGGCAAGAAAACCTTCATATTTCCATCTCTACTAGTGACACACATCAGCATTTCCTCACCTATACAACTTTCATTGCTATTTGCATTTAATTATTTTTGTGTGGTCTGTTATACAGTCAGTGAGGCACAGAACTTGGAAGCATCTTGATCATCAGAGATGATCTAGGTTAATTCTAGATTTATCTGAGAATATATGTAATAAGAAAAAAATAGGAATAATAAAATAATTTTATTATTATAAAATTATTAATAATAATTTTAATAGACATATCTGATGCAGAACCAAGTGCAAAAGAAAGTGCAACTCCCCCTTACAACCAGAGGGACACCCTTTGCTGCACATGTGCAGCGGTTCCACACATTTTGGAATGAAAGGCTCCAGGGACACCTTAGAGCAACTTCCAGTACCTAAAGGGCTACAAGACAACTGGAGAAGGATTTTGGACAAGAGCAAGGAGTGACAGTACCGGGGGAAATTATTTCAAACTGACAGGGGGCAGACTCAGATTAGATATTTGGAAGAAGATCTTCCCATTGAGGGTGTTGAGGCACTGGTACAGGTTGTCCAGAGAAGTTGTGAGTGCTGAACTGAGTTAACTTTGTGTTCTTGTCTTACAAAAAAGAAAAAAAAAAAAAAAAAAAAAAAAAAAGAAAAAAGTTATTTGATCATTGTGTTGAGGTTGTGTTGGGGAGAATTCCTCACAGAGTCATTCCAGCATGATATAGAAAAGCTGTAGAAAAGCTGCAAACTAATGCCAGCTCTCCTTCCTCCCACTCTGATACTTTTAGCTCTAAGGCCATCTGGTAAAAGAGATAAAAAGCAAATTTTAACTTGCACTCACAACACAAGTGTAGTTGAAAACTAGATTAACCATAGTCCATTTGAGTTCACTGGAAATGTGCCAACCAGCAAATTAGATTGATCACTGCTGGTCCCTGGTTGAGCCCAGGGATAGAACCAGTAGAGCCAAATGAGAGGAAACTGTATCCAGGGTTTGATTGTATGTCTTCAGCAATTTTTAAGGAACAGACTGGCAGACTAGGCCACTTTAATCTTCCAACCCCTTGTGGTGGAGAAGCTACAGAGAATTAATTTGCAGAAAGTTGTCCAGAATTTGGAACCATGACTAAAAGATGATTTTAGCCTCATTAACCCAGTCAAGCAATTCCTTCCAAGTCTGACCCTTTACTGCAAACATGCAGTGGATGTATACTACAAGGCATTCACATCGTATGTTCTGCTCCTTCTATTGTTTTAGAAGAGTTTAGTCTAAGCAAACCCTCTCTGAGGTCATGTGTACTCTGCAGAGAGAGATCCTGCAAGTTCCAGGTAGTGAAGAAAGATTCTGGATGTTTGTGACATTCAAATGCAGAGCTGGCTGAAATGACAATTATGTCCCCTGGAAAAGAAATCTCAGTCTGTGCTGTGAATTTTCATAAGAAAAACCAAGTGACTTCCTGAGCCAAGGGGAAAAAAAAACCCAAGCAATAGAACAACAAAATATGTGACTGTTGATTTACATTAACCTCATTTTTTAATCACTAGGACATGATCCTTCTCTGCTGAGCCCAGCTTGAGCATAAGGTAGCCTTTAAGCTGCCCCCTCTAAGTCGTGTATCCCTAACCTTGCTGTACAGCACATCAGCAAACACAGTGTCCTGATTTATAACGTTGACTGGAGCCAGGCTGGAGCCAGACAATACGACCGTCAGTGATCCATGTGACAAAAGCCTCTTTACTGTCCTCCATTCTCCTTAAAGAGAGGGTTCAGATTTCCTGGGTATACACATGTGATTGGTTATGGTCCCAGTCACTCTTTTCCTTGGCCAATGATACATCTGTACTTAGGGTTCAATAGATTAGCTGGGATTCTCTGTATTTTTTCAAATCCATCCTATCATCACTCACCCAGGTACCTGCCTACTTTCAAGCTGGCTGAGTTTCAGGCTGCAGCTTTTAGACCAGCTGCAATATGCAATGTGACACTGATTTACTGAGTAATTCATGGGTCAATGTAGTCTTCATTTAGACACAGCTTTCTAGTATTAATAGTAATCTCAAAAATATTATGTTATTTCTACATCTCACTGACCCTGAGCCATATCCTTATTTTTCAGATGCCTTCCCCCTTGCTACTGCTCTATTTCCTTCTGAAGTTTTCAACTAAATCCAAGTCATTGACGTAATTCAGGCATTTTGAGGGCAAAACAACACCCACCCTTGATCCTGATCCAGAAGTCTTTAAAAACCATACTGAGGTCAAGTCATCAGGATTTCTCAGCTCACCAGAAACCTCATGGAAGGAGCTCCCAGGTGCTGAACAGCTTCAAGGTACTGTTTCTTAGACTACAACAGCTTCTGCTGTAGTTTGCTGAGGGCCTCAGCAGCTGCCAACAGTGATTGCTAAAGAAGCTCTCTCAGTTTACTGGACTAAAGTTGGATTTCACCTGTGTATCACTTGTACACATGAGCAAAAATAAGATATTCAATGTCTCTCACTTCAAAGAACAATGTATGAATCAGTATAAAAGATTTAAGCTCTCAATTTCCACATAAATCTGTCCTTTACTTTGTCTAGGGTAGAAGTTAAACCACCCTCAGGAACACCCCATTTGACAATGCTGAGAGATAATCAGCAATAAAGCCATAATCTAAACTGATGCCAGAGTTTAGATTCCAATATTGCTGGTTTCTGCTTTTGTCTTCTAGCTTTGAGTTTTCAATATCTGCCTTCAGAAAAATATATCCCTGGTTTCATTATTAACAATATTCTACTTTGAACATTACTTGAGCTGTTAAGGAAAGAAAGCTGGAGGTTTCTGCCAGGTAAAACATGAGTGAGCAAGAGAGGCAGCAAGCAGTGTTAGGAGAGAATCAGAAAATTTATAATTGAACAGTAGTTAGAAAATAACAGCATCCAACCCACAATGTAAGTACACAACCCCCACCTCTAAGAAGATACCACTACACAAAAGTGTCTTGGCTACTATCAGGGCTACATGTGCAAAGCTGGTTATGAAACAATGATTTTAAAAAGCAGTAGTTCAGTAGTCTCATATCTCCGGTATTATTTGTAAATTATCTAAACCTGCAACATTTTCTGTTTTAATAATCTTCGACAATCTTTGCTTCACTGCCTCAAGTAATCAAATGCAACAACAGCAGAAATATTAACCTTGAAAATTCGCATGAAGTGCAAAGCTGGGTGTATATTTGGCAATTTAACTGTACTTTACCCAGGGCAGTTAAATAAGCTATGTGATTTCCATCTGCTTTGCGTGACTGGCATGTGGGCAGATGTTGAAACAGATCTGTTCTGCATCTGGTAAATGGATTCAGTGGTTCACCCAGTCACAAACCAAGATCTTCGTCAAGGTGCCAGTATTACTTTGGCAAAAATGGAGGGCTGACAACAGGTGGGCTGAGCTACTGAAAAATGACCTTGAGATCAGTAATGACAACATTTCAAAAGTTCATATTTTAGGTAATTGAGCCAAAGAATAATGCTCTTATCTGCAATTCCATGGGAAAAGGACTGTTTATCCTATGTATGTCTCAGCAACATCTTCCAGTTGCTTTTGCTGAGGCTTAAACTAGCCAGCTCACACACATTGAGCATGCTGTTAACTGGCCAAGTTACAGCACATGGGCTGGATGCCAGGACTCATTCAGAATAATGCACTCAGTAAGTGCAGCTTCAGACATATCTATCTGCATCCCAGTGTGACTTGTCAACTGTATTGCAGTACCACAATGGGCTAAAGTACTGGGGAAAAAAAGGTCTCGTGATAAAACAGGCACTGGGTCCTGCACTTGGGGAACTAAAGGCACCTGGGCCATGGCAGCCTATGCTCTGCCATGAAGCTCTCTTTGCACTAGACATCCCCTCTCCCTGCCAAGTGATTTACCCAGTTATTCTCCAGAAAATGCCACAGCCCTGGGGAGAGCTGAGGGCTCACAGAAATCTGCAGTGGCCAAGCCATTGCTGTGATAACACCTAGGCTTCCCATTATATGTTTGTGGTACAAAAGCATTCAGCTCCCCGTAGGCCATGGTTGGGCTGGAGGCTGGGAGAAGGGACTTGTGGGGAAAGCAGCCAGAGCCCAGCCTGCCCTACCTCTGACACAGCAGCATCTCCCTCCATCAATCCTATGACTCTCCTTGCCAACAGCTCCACTCATGATTCTCTTGCTCAGGCCAGAGAGTGAAGCCCTGTGTCATGTGTGGGCATCTAGTTCCTACCCAGCCCCAACCCAGATGGTGCTGAAAGGATGAAGTTTTTGTCACAATAACTTCACCTGAGATTTCACTCTTAAAACAGGTTTTTTGCCTGTTGGTTTTAATGTGACATTAATTATTAGAGTAGTACTGGCTCACATCACACTGATAACTACTACCAAACAATGAAAAGCTTGTGCTTTTGATTGCTGAAACTGGAAAAATACGGATGGGAAGTTGGAAGTGCCCAGACAACTCCAGCACCTCTGCACTCACCTATTTCAAAATTGTGAGGAATCATGCCTGCACTGTCACCTTATTCCAGTAAATAAGGATCAGGTCTTTATCAGTTATTACAGCTGATGTCACCCATCCTTTTGGTGGCATAAAGTCCAGTATACTTGTACTGCTGTGATTCCCTGGAGATGGGTCCAAGTCATGTGGGGCTTCACTTAGGAGCATATCACTCCCTAAAGGTCACAAAGATTACATTTGCCATAGATGTTGTTTTTTATTTTTTTCTCCTTAGCTTTGTATTCAGTATTCCTTTCTCCTGCTGCTGCAGTGGCAGTTTGTCTGCTATGAACACAAATCATTGGGAAGGTCCTTACACACCCATCAATCTGCTCAGAGCCATTTGCTCTTTCTCCTGCTCCCCAGTGCCTCTTACCAACATACCTTACCGCATGAAGCTCAGTTGCAGCATCATTGCCATGCCCTAAAGCAGGTGTTATTAAACACCTACCTACCTCTTCCTGAATTTCACTGCTGCATCCCAAGAGGCAAGATGTAGATTCATGCTGGCTGACATCAGGTACTTCACATCTGCTTTTTCACAGCCCTGATAGTGTCACACTCAGGTAGCTTAGGTGGTGGGAAGAGCAGTGACTGTTAGATCTGAGCTGGGTGGCAGCAGTCATGCCTGCTGCGCAGTCAGACAGGCCTCATGTCCCAGGCAGAGAGCTTCTCCTGCAACTCCAGAATGGGTGGATGCCTTCCACAGAAAGAGGATTGCAGATCACAGTGTCCCCAATATCTCCCATGGTCTCACTCTACTCAGGATACTGATCACCACTTTGTCTTTTGAGACATCTGATTATCCACATGCCTCACTATAGCTCATTTCATGTTCCAGACCTAAACTCTACAAACTGCAACTGGCACCAGCCCAGCCCTGCATGTGGCCTTCATTTCTGATCTGAAAAACACAGATACTCCATTCACCCCACAGAAGCCCAGACATCAAAAAAAGGGGAACCATTATTTGCCTTCAGCAGATTGCCTCCTTATTGCCCTCTGAGTCTCATCCATGGAAATGGATTACACCAGTCTGCTTCGCTGGAGAAGCTTTCATGGAGCCTCCCTCAAGTGTTTTGTTGGCCAAAGCCCATCTGCCAGCAGATAGCACCAAGCCAGCTCTCAGCAAGAGCAGCTCTGGAAAGCTTCTTTACAAGAGTTTTAGTCTACAAGTTTGACAAGAAGTACAAATTCTAGTTAAAAAGATACTCAGGTATTTGTCTGAAATCCATTCTCAAGCTACAGTCAGCCAGCCCATTTCAACCAGCACAATAACCTACAAGGGTTCAGGAGGAAAGAAGGGGTGGTGGGTTTTTTTAAGCCTTAAAAAAGCCAAACATGAAAAACAGGTATTTCCTGGGTATTTCCAGCATTCCAATGAAAAAACAGTATTTGATTTGGAGGATATAAAAGGCAATTGCTTTCTTTCCTCGTATTTACTTCCCCAAGAAAACAGAGATGGGAGTAGAATAAGTAAAAAACCCACTATCTAAGGACAGTTCTAGCACCCAGCTACTTGCTGAGCACAGAAGCTGAACTGACAGATTAATGGGTCCTGGGGGTGGTTAAAAGAGTAAGGCCATAGGAAAGAATGATGAAGAAAGAAGGCCATTGGAAAGAAGGCTTTTGGAGAGCAGTGTTGAAGAAGAATCTTAACAAGACATGGGGGGAAAAGCATATAAATTGCAGCTATCATTAGCAGATGCATACAGACTGAAAGGGAATGCAAGGCACTGATCATCATACACGAATGCTATTTTAGACAATTTCAAGACATGATGAGAATATATCTAATATATCTCCATTTTTATAAAGGTTTATGCATATTATGGTTGCACTGAACCCTAGTGAATGTCTATCCCCACAGGAGATATTTTTGTTGTTTGCATCTATATGTCTCACCATCAAGAAAATGCACCTCACCAAATAAGTGTGAGTATTTACTTCTTATTGGGCTATTCAGCAGCAAAACACCATCAGCACACCACCAGGATGCACTGGAAATGATGCAGTGTTCTGTGTTGGAAGAAAACCAGATCTAAACCAAAAAGCTCCTTAATTTTTCATGGTAATTAGGTGGCTGTAACATCATCTGCCTCCCAGGAAGGGAGAGAAAGAAGTAATTATCAGCCATCCAAACTCCCTGCTACGCAAAAAGGGCTCCCACACTCCTGTCATCTGTGACAACAGCCAGTTCTCTGTGGGTAGCACCTGTCCTATCCCCCTGCCAAACAGCAGCTGAATGAGGCTGCTTTCACCACTCTGCCTTATGTTGGCATGGACCACCCTCCCACACAACACAAACTGCCAGCATCAAACCAAGGAGCTCATTCGCAGCAATCTCTAGGGCACTATGGAGAGACAGGGCTGATGACTACCAGTCTCAACACTCACATCTGCATTCTGTAGAGAATCAGCTTCTGGGATCACATCTGGCCAAAGCCCATCTCCAGCAGAGAGCACCAAGCCAGCTGTTGGCAAGTGCAGCACAGCAGCTTTGAGAGCAAGCTGGGAGCTGGGATTGCTGTCCTGCCCCATGGGTAACGGCTCGGCTCTCTCAACTCATGGATGGCTGATCCTGCTTCAAGAATCAGCAAAAGCAGAGCTACATTCTATGCTATGGAGCTTCATTCTATGCTCATAGATTTCAGTAATCATGTTTCAGTCAACTTCAACAAGGGCAGAATAGATTTTTCTTAGTCACCTTCTTCTTGCGCTTAAAATAGGTGACATCAATTTGACTTGTCGGTTTTAATTAGTATTTGCATTATGTTCTGCTCTAAAGAAGTTGTTCTGTTTTGACAAACAAGGGAGAAAAAATCTGATACATAGCTCAAGCCTAGAATTTAGGATGTCAACATGAAAGGAAAACTAAGAGTGATTCACAGGAGATCCCAGCACTTCCCACAAACATCAGTAACATGATGTTTTAGACAGGCATTCTTTATATTTGTGTATATACAGACACATCCAAATAGTTGAGGATTCACAAAATTAAAATTGACATAAATTAATTTTAGCAATGGGATGCAGACCAAGACTGGTAGCTAAGTTCAAGCCTAATGATACTGGATATTGCTGCAAGAACACATCAATAATCAATCCCTATTTATAGTAATAGTGTGCAGTGACTCAAGACAAAGATGTGAAGGAAGTGTTGTTAGCAGCAGCTAATGAATAGAAAATTGACAAAAAAGTGCAGATTCTTCAGAGTGCACTGCTGTAGTCAGTCAGTATTGCATACAAATATAACTCCAGAGACACCAGTAGAAACAAGCATAATTTTTAAAAAGTTTATTTGACTTATTAGACATTTCAATTGACTCTGAAGCAGACTGACAGAACAAATATTTTCCTTTTTTTGAAGCACCTAACCTAACCAAACTTACAGGTGAAGTGTGCAACCAGGGAAAACTCATATGCACATTCCAATGATTCTGTTTAATGTTTAGTGCCATTTCTGACTGTTGGGGGTTGGATTTTTTCTTTTCTCTCTGTGGAATTTTTTCCCATTGACATGCTAAGAAGCACTGATGGCTAGGCCCTAGCACTGATGGCTAGTGACAGGGAAAGGGACTCCCTGTTTCTTTTACTCTCTGTTTCTTTTTTTTGAAGTTTCTCTCGCAGGGCAGGGGGTGAGGGGGGAGAAAGAGGGGAACACCGTGAAAGCAGAAGCAAGTAAAAGGAGGCTGGTAGGCAGTTGCTGGCACTCGCTTGTTGTTGGCTCTGGGAGTAGAAAGGCTGCTGGAAATCCTTGCCCCCACCATCCCAATGCCGGGAGCTTCCTCTTCTGTTGTTAGACCCTGCACTTGTTATCTCCAAGCACGCTGCTGGGCACCGGGAGCGACGCTGGAAGCAAAGTCTCTCCTCCATGCCTTTCCCACCTGGGACACTCCGCCAGCACCCCCAGCTCCCCTGCAGCTGCGCGGGCGCTGCCCCTGCCCAGCGCCGGTGGCTGCAGCGCAGGGAAGGTGCCTGCGGCCCAGAGGGATGCAGCGGGGCTGCTGCTCTGTTCGGTGCTCATTTCATAGTTGTTGTTGGTTTTGCTTGTCTTGTTAGATATACTAGTAAAGAACTTTTATTCCTATCCCTGTATCTTTGCCTGAGAGCCCCTTAATTCCAAAATCATACTAATTCAGAAGGAAGGATTTATTAGCTCAATTTCAGGAGAAAGCCCTGCTCTTACCTAGCACACACCTGTCTTTTTAAACCAGGACAGTGACACTGCAGAGTGTTAGAAGCATGAATAATGTAGAGCATTGAGAAGTGTCACTGAAAATTCAGTCGAAGCATACTGGGAGGTTCTTCTCCAATCCTTTGAGAAGCCTTCAGCTCTTACAGCAGGAAGATGCCCAAAAAGATAGGAACCATTATTAGTCCTAGAGCAATATTCAAGTTTGAATTGTTTTTCCACTCGCCATATATTTTTTAGATGACACTGATGCTTTAAAAACTGAGTGAAATGTGCACAGGAGAGCTCAACACAGCAGAAAGAGCAGAAACATTTCCAGTTGTGTGTATTCCCCTTTGTTCTCTCACCTGTTCTCAAAGCAGGAAAAGACGCTGCTCCAAGCAAGGCTTCCCACAGCACAGGGAGGCAGAGCACAAGAGCTTCATTTCTCCTGTTTTGTACTTCTGGCATTACCTGACCTGGAAACAGAGCCTGCCAGCATTAACCAAGGCATGAGTAAGGATAGACATAGTAACTTTATTGAAATTCAGCAGCAAGTCAACCACATTGAAGAATGGGAAAAGCTAGGTAAAATGAAGAACAGTGCAAAAACCCCCAAACACTGTCATGCAGGCAAGTTTCACTGGGAACTAAAAGAGTCACTAGAACAGCCTTCTAGGAGCTGGAAAGGGTTAGAGTTGTCTTTCTGGTTTTAAGATAGAGTTTTGTTCTGCCTATGGTAGTTTGTGTAACATAGCTGGATGCAGTTGTGACTGGTGGGGACACAGACAGGACTCATGACCATGGTGACCTCTTTTACATTACTTTTGCCAACATCAACTGCTTGCTTGAAGTGTGCTTGAAGAGTAT
The DNA here is from genome assembly GCA_030060385.1 of Muscicapa striata striata. Taxonomy (NCBI): domain Eukaryota; kingdom Metazoa; phylum Chordata; class Aves; order Passeriformes; family Muscicapidae; genus Muscicapa; species Muscicapa striata. The sequence goes on along the minus strand of JAREIS010000112.1, from coordinate 1,613,370 downwards.
TGAAGAAACCTTGGTGGTAAGAAGGGGTGGGTTAACAGAGAGGAAAAGGGAGGAGAAAGCATGAATACTTTTAAGACAATACCTCAGTTTTGCAGGACAACAGCTATTTATTTGTTGTACAGGCAAGTTATGAGACTCTCGGGAATCAAGCTTTGTACTGAAGTAGCAATGGCCTCTGATTAACAGTAGTGTGAACTCTGCTACTCTAATAAACATCAAAATCAAAGCTGAGCCATGCCACAAAGGGAAGATTTCAAAAAGAGGATTTGCTTGGGTTTTGTTTTTTTTGTTGTTGTTGTTTGTTGGTTTGGTTTTTGAGTGGCTGTGACCTGATTATAATCAGATTAGCCAAAAAGCAGTTGGTGGGTTTTTTCCTTAATATAACAGGGGGAAGAGTTCAGACAAGAAAGGTAACTCTAAAAAGGGAAAGATTTGCGATAATAAAAATGCTGGAGTGTTTCAGTGGAAGTGACCAAGTGTTTTGGTTCATCTCCTTCTTGTGTCACAAGCTCTCCCCTCAACATGTCACTGTGGTAGGACCAAGGCTTGCCAGAGGGAAGACATGCTCATTGCAGGGACAAAACACCAAAAAAAGTCCTGCAGTGAAAGCTTTCTGACTGCCTCCAGGAACCTTGCCTCTGTAGAAATCACTAGGTTTTATTCCCCCTGGGTTTTCCAAAATGGTCTTTCCTTTTATCTAAACTTGTTTATGGTGCTCACCAAAGAGGATTTCAGGCTACTCCAGGTATTTAAATCTCTCCTCACAGGAGGTACTCAAATTCAAGTTCAGGGTTATAAATTTAAACACAGGAGACCCAAGATCGATCTGAACATCTTTTTAGATGAGCGGAGCAACAAACTCTGTCTCACTTTTCAGATGGGAGCAAAAGTGACAACCTATGACTCTCTAAGGTTAGAGCCCAAAGATGAACAAGGCAAGTCTGAGTAAGACCGCTGGGCTCTGTGACCTATACTTTAGTGAAGCATCCCTCTGGGCACTTATAATTTGTAGCTGTGTGCACAAAATCCTCAAAACTGAGGTGCTGAGTTGACATCACCCAGGATGGGGCCTGCTCCAGCATCCCAACATGTTAACAGCAAAACTTCCCATTATCTCTCAAGAACTCCGTGTCCCGTGCCATAGCCACAAGAGGGATCAAGCACAGCATGGCCCCATCATCTTGTTTTAAAGCTCCAGCTGAGCAGAACAACTTCACATGAATTAAGTCCGTGCATCAGTCTATTGGTCTCTTTCCAGAGTTAAAGTCTTTCCCTAAATGCAACATAAAATAAAGGAGGCTTAAAAATCTCACCAGTTGCATATAAATACCTCTTCTTAATAATGAAATGTTGATGTTAATATAGGACATGAATAATTGAGCTTCTGATTTCTCTGAAAATCTAGCCTTACCAAATGTTACAGGATATCTGATTTATAGATAGAGTAGAGTAGGGTATTAGAGGAAATAACAAATACTTTCACCCCTTAAACCAGTCTCATAGGCAGCCGTAATACACCAAAGTACAATTGCTATAATGGCAGTTTGCCCAAGTTAAGTCTTAATAATGTTATAATAAAAAGAGTCTTTTTGGCTCTTCTTTTTAGGATTGATTCACCTTAAAAGGTAATCAATAAAGGCATTTTTTCACTTCATCACTGCAGATACCTGCTTGGTATTTTATAGCTTTTCCTGCACTCAGCTTTGCTGGAGTCCTACAACAGTAGGCCCCTGGACACGGATGCTCTAGGCATCTCCTCAGTCTGCAAGTGGCCTGGAACAGATGTAGATTAACAAGGAAAGACAGGAGCAGTAATCCTGCTAGTTTCAGTCTTTCTGTCAGACTCCTTAGCCCCCTTTCCTATCACTAGACTCCCAAGCTCATTTTGTTCTAACAAGAAAATAACCAAAAATCAACATCAGGTGAGAGCTGACCAGGACTTGGCTAGCTACCAAAGTCTCTGCTGTGCAGTGCAAAGGACTCTGTGGCAGAACTGCATCCCACAGGCCAAGCCAGTGGTGCTGGTGCTACTGGCACAAGTGACTGCAGAGCTCTGGTCTGACTGAGCACAAAAATTCTGTGACCAGGGAGTCCTCAGAGCAACCACTGTGTAACATTCTCTTTGCAGAATTTACTGGTGTTACCTTTCCCTTTTGACTCATATCTTCCACACTGTTAACAGAACAGGGGGCCTAAAATATAATACCTTCACTTCACCTGATTTAACCAGCTAATTTGAAGTAAGTCAAATGAAGAAGTGATTGCATTTCCCTTTACAAAAAGAAATACCACCACAGTAATACCACAGTAATTCTTTACTGACGTAATAATATTCTGATATCTCACCTAGATAAAGGCACTGCACAACGGCAGTGCAGTGGGAGCCAGGCAGGTGCTCAAAGATCCCCATGGCCAGCCTAGTCCAGTGCTGAGGTGCTCTTAATTCAGGCTTATATTTCTCAGTATTCCTGCCTAACTCCATATATAATTTTAGGGCTGTATTTGAGCACTGAAGTCACCCATGACCCAGTGACAGGGCAGGAAATAGGTATTTAAGGCACTGGCAAAGAGTCAAGATGTCACTGCACAAGCTGCTCACCTGAAGCTGGCCCAGGGATGAGCACTTAGATGGAATTTCACACAGCCAACAACAGTCCTTAAATCAGTTAAATTATTTAGAAAAGGATGGCTACAAAAGTTCTGGATATCTTTCTGAATAATGAAACCCAGCAGATAATATAATTGAGTATCTAATTTCACATCAGCTGTGAAATTGTCTGCAAAACATTTACCCCTCATGTATCTCATCCCATCTACATAAAATCCAACCCAAGTGACTTAGAAGCAGTAAAAGCTCAGTCTACCTGACAAACCAAAGTAGTGGATGCAATTTTACAGCTAATTGTGACAAATTCTGTTTGGGCCAGTCCTGTTATTACCTTTATCAATTATCTGGATGAGGGGATCAAGAGCACACTCAGTTTGCATATGACACCAAGCTGGCTAGGAGGCTGGAAGGCTCTGCAGAGGCATCTGGACAGGCTGGATTGATGGGCCAAGACCAATCTTGTAACGGAATTGTGACAAGGCAAAAGGTCAGATGCTACACACACAGCAACCCCCTGCAGTGCTCCAGGGTCAGGGCAGAGGGGCTGGAAGGCTCCCAGAGGGAAAGGACCTGGAGGTGCTGGTAGAGAGCAGCTGAACAGGAGCCAGATGTGTGCAGGTGGCCAAGAAGGCCAATGGCACCTGACCTATACCAGCAATTGTGTGGCAACAGGACCAGGGCTGTGACCATCCACCCATGCTGGGCACTGGTAGGGCCACATCTTGAATCCTCTTTTCAGTTTTGAGCCCCTAATGACAAGAAGGGTCTGGAGCCTGTCCAGAGAATGGAGATGGGGAAGAGTCTGGAGCACAAGTCTGATCAGGAGCAGCTGAGGGTGTTTGGCCTGGAGAAAAAGAGGCTAAAGGGGGATTTTATCACTCATGTCACAGCTGACTTATTCAGTTCTCTACACTTCTAAAAACTTCATTGATTTTTGCTTCAAAGATCCTGCTTCAGCAGGGTTAATGAGAAACAAAGAAATCACAAAGCAAATTAAAGATCAATCACTGTGCAATTCCCTTCGATAACTTAATTGTCTCATCCTCAGTGTTTTGCAATGTAATTAACTACATCTCAGAACCAAAGGTAAAACATACTTCAGTTCAAGGTTGCAAAACAAGTAGAAAGAAGCAAGAATAGAGGCAAGATGTCCTGACTTGTCACCTCCACTCAGTCCACTGCTTCAACCACTAGGTAGCATCCACTCTTCAAGTTGACACAAAACTCAGGAAACCAAAGTCAATGCTAGCTGCTAACTAAAAATATGAGAACAGAGGTTGGGAAGAGGAGCCTTTCCACACTGATCATATAAAGGAGCTGCAGCTTAAGTTAGTGTTTGATGTGCAGTATGTCTGACAAATAGACTTGTATACAAAGTTATCTAGCTCTTTTTACACATCCTTGTAAAAACTTACAGCAACTATGGACTTAACAGATCCAAGCACTTCTGAACTCAGCTGTAATTTACTCTTTCTTGCCGAGCTCTTTATCATCCTAATGGCCCTGCCAAAACTAGAATAAATTCCACCAGACATATCATTAAGGTATTTAGTAATCACTACAAGACAGTGACATAATTCACTAAACCCAAAATACCCCAAAACACTAATTCTTTACAGTCCCTTTACAGTTACTGAAGTGCCTTGTTTTTCAAAAGTTCAGCATCAGAAAACAGAGCAAGGGAAAGCTCTGGCATCTGAAATGGCGTTCTGTCAGCCCAAGGACCCACAGTCTCTCTCCAGCCCTCAGGGGAAAAGCATCCCCACTTCTGAGCTTTTACAAAGGCACTGAGCAGCACTGATTCCCGCTGCAGAGCAGGACTCACGCAGACCAGACAGCAGGACTGGCCTTGCTTTTCATCTATGGACTTCACTTTTTAAATATGCTGAGCACAGAAACCCTTCAGTGTCTGTATTACCAACCTCCTAATTATTTTTCTGCACAGTCCTAAGAACATGGCAAAAATAAACTGAGGCTTCCATTGCCTGTTGAAAAAGCAACTAAAGAAACTAAAAAAAACTAAATCAAAGGTCATTTTACACTTTTCAGTCACTGATACACAAAGTGCAAACCTCTGCATTCCCTGATGGAAATAGGGAAAAATGGTCTCCAGGGAGATCTTATAGTACTTTCCAGTACCTAAAGGAGCCATAAGAGAGCTGGAGAGGGATTTTTACAAGGGCACATAATGACAGGACAAGGAATAATAGCGTCAAACTGATAGAGGACAGGCTTAGATTAGATATAAGGAAGAAATCCTTCCCTTTGAGGGTGGTGAGGCCCTGGCACAGGTTATCCAGAGAGGTTCTGGTTGCCCCATCCCTGGAAGTGTTCAAGGACAGGTTGGATGGGGCTTTGAGTAACCTAGTCCAGTGGAAGGTGTCCCTGTCCATGGCAGGAGAGTTGGGATTAAATGAGCTTTATAGTTGCTTCCAATCCAAATAATTCCATGGCATTTCCTCAGTAAAAATAAAAAAAAACAGCCTTCTTCCACATGTACAAAAACCACATTTTTCTTTTTTGCTTGTAGGTTATTGATTTTCAATTGAAGTATATGTGAATCTGTAAGACTTCAATTCTAATTGCCAGCATGTGCTTTTGTGCTACAGAGCAGTTTCAGGCAGCAAAATGTCAAAATAAACAAGATAAACAGGTAACTGTGACAAGTTTTCCCAAGGGTAGAAAAACATTAGCAGCACCTGCTGTGTTTTCCATCTGCTCTGAAATACCCAGAAAAAAAACCAAAAAACCAGAACTTTTTTGTAGCAAATAATTTGAAATGTACAACTGGTCTTGATTTCTCTAGGAAAACTCAGGCTGTGTCAATAAATAAACAATCATGCAAACATGTTTCTATACAATTTGGAAAGCAGTATAACATCTACTCTAGAATTCGAAGGGCTTCAAGTCAAAATGCAGCTCTTTTTCCTTCACCTGTCTATTCCTCTTTCAGTGGTGGCCTGCAAAGAAGGGGTAAGGCTGGGAAGGAAGGAAATTTCTGGTCTAGGAGACATCAGGAGAGTCTCATGTGGAATCAATTTCCCTCAAGGTTTGCTTTTGATGCCCTGCTCAAGACAAAGGCCCTGCTACCACTTTCGTGTATGGCTTGGTTATGACTAACCTAAGCAGGTTTTAACCTGTGTCATTGCCTAAATACTTAACGTTTCTCACACACCCCTGTCACATTGCAGATGGTCTAAAAGCTGCAGCATGAAACTCAACCAGCCTGTAAGTAGGCATGTCCCCAGTGAGTGACAATAGGATGGATTTGAACAAACACAGAGAATCCCAGCTAACCTATTGAACCCTAAGTGCGTTGGCCAAGGAAATCAGTGAATTGGGACCGTGACCAATCACATGTTTATACCCAGGAAATTCAAAACCCTCTATTTAAGAAGAATGCAGAACAATAAAGAAAGCTTTTGTCAGCTGGATCACTGAGGGACGAGTCTGTCTCTAGCCATGTCCCCAGTCAACGTTACACCCCTGGGGCTAGGTGTACTGAGGCTTGGTGTCATCTGTTCAGTCAGGAGCACAGCAGCTCTGTTTCCCATAGACATCTGCTTTCTGGAACATCTTTTGACTTTCCCATAAAGAGCATTGTACCAAGGAAGCAATACTCCCTCCCTCAGCACCCCTGCTCCTGGGACAGAACTGCCCCCTCCTACCCCAGTGAGGTGCATCTCCTGGATTAGTCTCATCAGTCCTCACTGGAACTGGACGGGGTCCCAGTTTTGCACCACCTCTGGGTGCTGGAGCCCTGTAGTGCCCCCGTGGCTGGCACAGTAGTTACAGCATTAACAGCATCCTCCTCTTCCAGCCATACATTGCCTCAGGAAGCAGAGCCTCTCCCCAGTGGGATTTAAGCCCTTGAGGGCTCCCCCCTGGCCAGGGGCAGCTCATCAGCCCCATCCTATCTCTTCCTGGCCAAGCTGTGCCCAGATTGCCATTCCTATAGCTTGGGGTTCTCTAGAGCCAGACACAAAACAAAAAATTGTCCTTTGGGAGCACTGGACAGTAACCATTTTATTTACAACTAAATCATACCTGGGGAAGGAAAGAGAAAAAAAAAAACCAAAAAGCAAAATCTTACTAAACTACCAATACATGTGTTCATTCAATAGTTTCTGAAGTGTGCTCTGGTTTTCTCTATGTTTCTTTAGTATTCCTTACTGTGCTGCTTGTTTCTCTGCAGCCAGACACCCATTCCCTGCCACCTGCATGTCCCTGTGACGTAAAAATCCTTGGGTCATTTTTTTATATTAAGGGGTTTCTTAACTTCATTGACCTGGTCAGGTCCCAGTTTAAGTACAATTCCTTCAAATATTCCTTATTTCAACCAGACGTGTCTATTATAATTACTTCCTGAAAATTGTTTTGGAGGTTTTTACACACTTTTTTTTTTTTTTTTTTTGAATTGCAAAACATCTGTCACTTTTCACCCAGGAGATGGTTGTATTTTGATGCCACATTAAACCTCTATTCTACACACTTATCAAAACCAGTAGAAACCTACCTTGAGGCAAAGCAACCTGCTTACAGTTGAGAAAACAATTGTGCATCCTATTTCCAGGGAAATTCAGAAATTTTGCTTGCAGAAGCACAGTGATGAAGGAAGGACATAATAGTTTATTAAACGTGCTATGTATAAAATATTCCACATACAAAATAAATTATGTGCTTCAACTGGACAGACTTATAAAATGGTTTGATGGCTCAAGTCTATTTAAAAGTTAATCTAAGCAAGCTGTGACTGTACAGACATTGCACCTAATCTAAAAGATATTAAAGTTTCCCTGATCTCTTAGAAGCAATCATTTGAGTTAAAAATCTTATCAGGAGACCATGCTTGGAAGAAAACATAGAAACATATTTCAGTGAATGGTTCAGACCTACCTTGTTTGCTCTGGAAACACACCATGTAATGTAAATTCTATCTGCTGTACAGTACTTACAGTCCATGAATAATGGATATTATAAACAAGCACTAAGAAATGAAAATTCAGTTAACAATATTATGGAGCTTCTATTCACAAGTGTAGTTCATGAGTGATATGTATTTTATGGTTCTTATCACCAATGAAAAAAATTTGCATATCCCATCACAGAGTTCTTACAAGAACTTATTCTGCATATCTTATATCAGGGTTTTTGTGGTAAGAAATAACACATTAGGTCCAGTGATTTACATTTTTTCAAATAATATTTTAAATACAAATGCAGTAGCTCTTTACTGGCTCATTTCATGTTATAAATTACAACCTTGGAGGCAAATACATTAGGACAAATATTGATTTCTAAGTAGCCACTATGAGTGAGATTTTATCCTGGTAGTAAATTATCACACCTCTTGTGTTTTATATCTCTGTCTTATCTCTCAGTTACTATACTTTGTGACAAGTAAGTAAACTGTCGCACTTCTGACAGTTCAATTCATTCTATTCCACGAGGTAGGAACAGCAGGTACAGGCCCATGAAAGAGTTTTCTGGCAGATCTGCTCAGAGACATTTTGAGATTTGCCACAATCATAAACATTGCTTTCAGCGTGTCACATCACCAAGCATTGCAGGCTTGACTGTAGAAGCAGTGGGTGAAGTCCAGTGCCCTTGGAAAACATTAGGGGAAAAAAGTAACAATACTGCTTGGGCATGTCATTGAATGAATAGTCCTTGTTCACTCAACCTGTCTGCTCCATGGCTTTTCAGCAATTCTTTGGTTTAATGGATGTTCTTTGTTTTACTGGATAATCTCAGCCTCTAGTACCTGAACACCATGGCTATATGTGACATCTGGTTAGGAAACTGGAGCTCAAGTTGCAGTTACAAGGGGACCCATCCATACTCCCATATTGCCTCCTTCACCAGCAGAGAGACTCCCCCAGGACAGCTCCAGCCAAGTCAGCATGGGAATATAATCAGTGCAACCTGTGGATAGAACCTATTGGCTGAAGAACTGAATGAGTATAGCAAAACCTACCTCAAAACAGAGGTGGGGAAAACAACACAAATAGAACATCTTGTACACAGCATCCTCACAAAGCTCCGTGATGGAGACCAAGTGTGTGTCAGCCCTCACCGTGCCCCCAGCCTGCGGTGACCTTCTCTGTCCCACACCTTCCCTAAAACCCAACACCATCTTGTGCCCTGACTTGCAACCACCCTGGCTCCCACCCCCTCCCATTCACAGTTCAGCTGTGCTGTCTTTCCCAGGAAAGAGCAAGGAAATGGATAAGACAAACTCTGCTTCCATAGTACTCCACGGATAGATATATGGATAGGCATGGATAGGGACAAGAAAGACAAAGAGCCTTGAAGGGGTACACAGTGAGAAGGCCAATGGCTGTATGGAGAAAGTTTCTTCCCTGATGAAGAAGGCCAGAGTGCATCAGGCAGCTGACTCACAGGCAAGTGGAAGAAAACATGTGGATCCAAGGAGATGTCTCAGATGCCGTGGGTCATTCACCTCCAGGTCCAAGCTGGGCTGCTGAGATATGTGTGAATTCAAGTATGTTTGTCAATTCAATCTGCTTTCTGGGAGTCAATAAAACTCAAGCTTATGTTCCAAATATTTATTAAAAAGTAACTGTTAGTGGAAAAAAAATCAGTAAGTAGTCCAATGGCAGATTTATTACACTTTTAACAGGTAAAAGGAATTAATCTATTTTATAAACAAAAATGGCAATAGGAAAGTATTTTGAAGGATTCTCAATTAGACATTAAAATGCAAACAGCGTATGCAATACACATTTATATATAAATATATTGGTTTCATTTTTCTTAAATTTATGAAACAACATTCGTTAGCAACATCCAAAAATATTTTTTTGTTGCAAGAGATTCATCTTCCTTCACAGCAATATTGCCTCTTCATAAGTTTCCACGACAACAATTTTAGAGCTTGGGACTAGAATAGGTGTTTGACACACCATATCAAACCCAGAGCAAGTGATTTGAAACCAGTTTATATGTGATCTCAATGAGACTTAAGGCCAGATACGAAACAAGTGGAATTGGCAGAATGTGATTTAAACTGTGGGATCTCACTGAAATCTCAAACTTGGATTAAAGCTAGATTGCCATAGGGAAACTGTGACACTGCTCAAAATTCTCAGCTAAAACACACTGCCCTTTTTCTGTCAACAAATGTTAACAAAAATAAATTCTCTGTACCCTGTTAATAATTCCCTAACATAAAAATAAGGAGTTGCTTGGGTAGTTTTGAAATAAGTCAATATAAAACTCCATTCTATCCTAAGCACTGCCTCTCTCAAAGTGCTAACAAATGGCACAGTGTTTCCCGTTTGAGGCAACATTCCCTGCTTTCCATGGTTCATATTGCAAACCTCAGGTCCAGGAGGACAGAGCTCAAGCCTCCAGCCATGGTGGCTGAATCAGCCCAGCCCTGGGACACTCAGAGCCGTTCTGAACAGGTCATGCCACGGCTGTGCTCCATCTGCTGCCGGAGCCACCCCACGCGCACCGCAGAGCCATCCCCAGCCTGCAGGGTGTGCCCTGCAGGGAGCTGCTCAGACCCCCACAGCAGGCACCTTGTCTGTCTCCTGCAGGAATCTGGGCAGGAGCTGAGCTCAAGACCTTGTGGCAGAAGATGAGCAGATCGTTTTGCATAGTTTGGTTAAGCAGTGACCCTGTGAATCCTGGGAAGATGCCCTACCGTGCTCCTGGTGCTCCTATTCCTGCCAGGTCTTGAAGGGACTCTCTGATAGCTTGTATGTTCAGGACCTCTTTGGACTTGGTTTGGCTCAAATATTTGCTGGCTGTTAAATTTGAAGCCTGAATAAGAAATAGTGCAAATATAAGCTTAAAGAATAAAATAAATAAAAAAACATACCACATTACCTTCACTGAACATTCAGTTAAAAAGATAAAAATCTGTAAGAAACCCCAGTTTTGAGGTATTTGAGATAACTGGCAAACTTTTCACAAGATTCTTCACAACTGTCTTAAAGCAGTATATTTCACTTGGCACTAGATGCTTCAAATTATTTGCTAATGTGATTCTAACTAACTGTTGACTTTGAAGACTAGTCATGGAACACAGGACATCTCCCTGGTGTGATGGGACAAACACTTCTTGCAGTTATATGCCCTCAGTGCTTTTCTTATCCAAGTTTAACTTAAAATGATTTTGCTTGCATGGAATGGTGTGAATTCATCCAGAGTGGTTTTTCTGGAAGGCGAACAGACAACATTTCTGAGGGTCAAATACCTTTATTTGGCCATGCTGAGGCAGAATAAGAGGCCAAAACAGAACTCAGTTTGATTCCTATTATGGGAGGCTGGCTTGCAGTACATTTTAAAACAACATTCATCTGAAGTGGCTGAGATGTTCAAGTTTCAAACTTCCTAAGTGCCAGGGCACCTATAAATGCAGGGCCCCCTGGTACTGCAGTGACCTTCACCACATGGCAGCACCAGCAGCAGACCAATCAATCCACATGGAGGCAACGCAGCATGCAAAGTTCCTTGGCCCACTTCAGAAAGAGGCTTTATTTTTTTCAATTCCTCTTCCCCGAAAAAATCAGCAGAAGGGACATTCAGCAGCAAGTTGGTTTCAGAAAGCAGTGCACAAACGGCTTACTATCTTCACTAAGGATTAGGCACACAGCCTGCTCAGGCTTTGGGGAATTCCTACATACCTCCATCTCCAGGTGCCTACGAAGTCTGGTCTCGGTCTTTCAGGGCTCAGTGCTGGGAACTAGTCCTGCTTTGACTAGAACGTAAGAGAGAATACTGCAGTCCTTGAACAGGGGCAGGGCTGCCTGCTCTCCTCGTTAGACCCCCAGGGCTCAGACCTGCCCCTCTCCCTCTGTGCCACTCAGCATCAAGGCAGGTGTGCTAACCTGAGGGTAGAGTTGCACCAGGAGAGTCTTACCTGTTGATTTTATGGGATTGTTTCAAAGCAGGATCCACATATTTAAAGCCATAAAGAGATGAATTCACAATGAAGCTAAGGAAACAAAGAAGTAATATCTACAGACAGCTGCCCTCACACACATACCCCCTTTCATACTCCATTAAAGAAACAGTCTTATCTTTGCCCATGTGCTTATGTCTAATGTGATACTGGCCTTCTCAGCACTTCATGACATTGTTTCCAATTATACAGATAGCACAGTCCAGGTTTTAACAGAACTGATATATAATTTTGCTTAAGTAGCTTTTGTCTCCCCACTCCATGAGTTAATTACAGTTCTGTACGTGAAAAAAAGGGAAGAAAAAAACCTCCACTTTTTCTTCTATAAGCAAATTCATGTTCTGTGATGGGCAAAAGGAGGGATTTTTGGAACAAACACTGCCTTCCCCTTCTGCCTTTGTCTGCAAGTGTAAATGTTACTGGAACTTAAAAGTTGCAATCTGCACTACACAGATGGGATTCTGCTATGTTCATCTTTTTATTGTGATGTTCATGTAGCAGTGACTTTTGAAAGATGTTTGGAATGACTGCTGGCCATAACAGGATACTGCCTAAATTAGAATCAGGCTCCAAATATCTTACTGCAATTAGATTATGTCATATACCATATACTTACTCATGGCCTGGGAAGGAGAGTGCAATGGTACTTAATGTCTGTAGAAACTCAATTAAAATGAGTGCATCAGGCACACACTGGTCTTGCTTCTGCCTACCTCACACCTAGCCCAGGCTAGTTCCTAAACCTTAAGAGGAAACAAAAAGGAAAACACACACCATGTCCATACATATATCAGCTGGCTAATACAGTTACCTAACTAAAATGCAAAAAGCCAAGCAGTTTACACTTCCTTTGATACAGTTCTGGCTAAGTTAATGCTAGAAAAATAGAATTCAGAGGGAGGGGAGAAAGGTTTTTGCATAATAAATGCAAATTTTGCTGTCTCTTGAAGGTTGCATTTCAAGCATAACTGCATTTCTCCATGCACTCTGAATGCTTCCCTTTTTGGGTATTGGCATGCTTGTAACAAAAGCAACCAAACCAATTAATTAGGCACAAGTGAAAGATGACATATTAAAAAAAAAAAAAAATCAGTCATTTCCATTCTGAAAATCCTTACTCAAAGCCTTGATGTTGCAGCGATGTCAAGCTAAGCATGAAAGGTTGCAGACTCCTTCCTTACATGAGGACAACACCAGCTGTGCAATGCACACAGCTAGAAAGGCTCTTATATATTATATATACAACTTAATCCAGAATAAATAGTACTGTCCTGACTCATAGGTGTATTTCAGCGTGGTTGTTGTTGGTTGTTATGGCTGGAGAATGCTTGCTTTTCATCCCTTCTGTCCCACCTTGGACACATCAATGAACAGCAGCCTGGGAGACCACAGTGTCAGCAATATCCTTTTGTACTCCTTCCGAAAATTCTGGTTAAGAAGCCCATAGATCACAGCATTGAGGCAGCTGTTAAAATAGGCCATAAAATAGCTCAGGACAAAAAGCCATTCTGGAATGTGTGGCTGCACTTTTGAAGGATTAATTGAAACAGCAAGGCCAATAAAGTTTAATGGTCCCCAGCACACAGCAAAAAGGACAAAAACCACAAACATAGTCAAGAAGTTTCGGATGTCAGTTGCCCTGAGTTTCTGCTTGCAGTCTTGTCTCACCCGGTGCTTGACTTGAATCACCAAAATCCAGATCCGTAGGTAGCAAAATGTCACGACAGAGAGTGGGACGATGAAATGAACCACCACCACCGTGATGGTGTATGATGTGCTCACTGTCTGGGCAAAGGTGCAGGAGTAAATCCGGGGGTCATACTGCAAGGAGCCAACAAAGAAGTTTGGCACAATGGCCACCACTGTGAGTGTCCAGGTCAGGCAGAGATAGCAGCAGGTGTTCTTCAGGTTGAAGAGCTTATCATATCGAAGACTGTGGCAGATGTAGCAGTAGCGGTTGATTGCAATCGCTGTGATGTTGAAAATGGACCCGATGACACTTAAGCCCATCAGGAACCCACTTATCTGGCAGTGGACGTTTCCCATGGTCCATCCATTGTGGAAGATGGCACTTAAGATGAGAGGGTACGGATAAACTGCAACCACAAGGTCTGCAATGGACAAGCTGACAACAAAGATGTTACCTACAAAAAAGAAGAGATCGTGAGATGTTAGCATAGGTCCAGATAGACAACTTGCAACTCAAAACTCCTCTTTAGACCTAAGTCTTCTTATGGGCTTCAGTCTACTCTCCACTTGGAATTTGAAACCCTAGAAAATAAGACTTTGCTCTACTAGTGACAGCAATGGAAAGTAACTACACATGACTGACCTGCATCTTCCTTCTTAGGAACAGTCTACACTAGAAGTGCTACCCTTTGGAAGTCAGGTACCTGTGGTCCTCTAAGCTGTGTAGGAGAGAAGAATTTTGTTCTCCTTGTTGATCAGCCAGCCTGACTCTCTGACCATCATTGCCAAAGGAGTATGGCAGGCAGGTTATGTTTTCAGTGGTTTATTAATTTCACTGAGAGCAGTTGCACAGGAAAGGTCTCTTTTGTTCTTTTGCATGAAAGCAGGTATGCATTCACCAGAATTTCAGTACTGCTTATGCAAAGGATTGTGCATTCTTCAAGGAACAATGGTGCAGCCAGTCTTGACGTGCTTATCATATTTGGTGTATTTTCCTGTTCTTTTAATGTTAAAATTGTCCAGTTCAATATGGAAGGTCAGTCACTTCTTCACTGTCTGGTCCTAGGCAGAGAATGTGATTAATAAGCTGCAGTCAACCATCTCTGCAGAGTATGTGCTGCAGGTTGTTCATTTAGGCTCTACAACAGAGAGTTGAGAGTCTCTGCAAGTATAAAATAATTTAAGCCTTACTGGATTGAAAATGCTGCATTGTGTGGGACAACACCTGCCAGCTCCACTGTGAGGAGCAGCCTCCAATGACCTTCTAACAGTACTTGCTGCTCATTTAATGAATCTGGTATATTTTCAGGGAGGCAAAAAGATTTTCTGTTCAGTTTGCCAGTCAGCATAGAGGATTGCATTAAGAAAAGGACCCTGAGGTCTCGTAGGACCTGGTGTAACTCCAGGACTACCTATAATGTTGAAGAGGACATCTGTCAATGCTCAGCATTTTAATGAATATAATTTCAGGAGGGGCTCAACATTTCACTTAGAGGACAGCACACTAGAAAAAAGTAGTTTGTTTTCCTAACTCTGCAAATCTAGGTGTATCTGCAGCTGTTGGAAGGAAAATATTACTAGGTAGCAGATGTATATACACATAGAGAGAGTATATATAGAGAATAGAGTGGTATGTAACACATTTAAGTGCTACACATGTGAGCACCTGTGCCCCGATGTGATACAGGTAACATCCCACCCAACTGATCATACCTGTGCCTTCTCTTCAAACCCTCATATCAAGCTGTCTAGTGGAGCAGATATATATTTTTAAAATTACTAAAAAGAGGTATTTTAATGTAGTATCCCTGAAAGGACTCTCTTGCACCTTGATTCAACCTGGTCACAGGCCTTAGCACTTGGAAAAGACACCCAAGGGCTGTTGGAAAGCATGACTGCATTGCCATTGCAGTTGGGTCATGGCTATGTTTGTGCCAAAAAAAACTATCAAGACAAGTCAACAGCTTATATCAAGCCACTTCATGCTGACCGGAAAGCAGTCCAGACTGGAACAGCCCCTGGCAGTGTGGAGCTGAGGCAGCTGACACAGACTGTCATTTAAAAATAAGTACTAGCAGAGGTCATGTGAAGTGCTAAAATCTTTTTAGAGAGAAATTTTACATACACAAGTTTACCACAGCACAGAGCTTCTGTGTCTGCAGGGCCTCAATGCTGCTTTCTTGCTGATTTAATAACTTACTGAGAGCCTTTTAAAATGCAGTTACTGAACCTCGTCCCCCATATAATCAATTCCATTTATGCCCATTGTCAAGGGCAGAACCAACTATGGCCAGGCTTAGTGATGCCGCAGACACCCCAGAGAGGGAATGCTCTTCTGCAGAAAAACTTTTATTCACTTGAACAAAAATATGCACTTCAGAAAAAAAATGGGCCCCCAGCACCAGAATTTCCTATTGGAAACCTTTTCTAAAACAATTTTCAACGGAGTGAAACAGAGACAGAGAGATATCAGCCATCCAATTAGGAGACAGACTCCACTAACTGGACCACAACTCTCCCTCTTCACCAGACCTGTCCTACTTGGATACACATTTATACACAGGCAGCCAGAAAGCAAGTCTCTGCCTTTTCTGGGCATGAAAGAGGCACATTCAACATCCAATTCTGAACCAGGCAGAGCAGAACAAAGCTGAATATTCCCTACTTAAAACACCGTATCTGTGGATTTAATCCAAAGCTTAGAAAAATCATAGGGGAAATTACTAGTCTCACTTCACTGTCAGCTGCTGGAAGAAATAAGCCGTTTCTGCTGGTCTTTCTTAACCAACTTGAATATTGAAAGGAAGTAAAAATATAAGGAAAAAATCTATAGAAACAATATCCACAGGATGAACTTCATAGTTTGAATTCAATCCAAGAGCACAGTATTGTGTGTATTATTTTGATACAACTTTATTGCAGGGAGAAAATGAGATGGTTTTATGAAGAAAAGAATAATATCCTCCACTCAGGGAGCAAACTTGGCCTCCCTGCTTGCTCTGTACCTTCAACCCACCTCTCCTACCCACCAGCAGACCTATGCCTGTGCAGGGTGCTAGGTGCCTGGAAAAACAGCCAGAAAGATTCACTCTGTTTCAAAAAAACAAACTCATATCCCAGTGTATGTAGGGATGCACTCAACTTCATCCTTTTCTTCTGGAGATGTGAATGGGCAAGTCAGATTCATAAAACAGCCACTCGCAGGTAAGTCCTGGAAATCAGTGCATTTTTAATGGCTGAGTACGGAAAACAGGGGGCATACTGCATGCCACCAAAGCAGAACATGACCTTCGAAGTGTGGGAACTGGCTATTGGCTAATTATTAAAATAGGAGTAATTTGAGTTAAACACTGCTTTAGCCTTGCAGTCCCCGGTTTGCTATGAGACTACCATGTGCTGAGCCCTGCACCAACAGCTTGTGTCCTTCCCTCTGTAGGATGAGGTTGAACCCTCCTTCCCAAAGACACTGCAGAATGGGAAGCCATCTAATATGTGGCTTTTAGCAAAGGTAAAGAGCAGTTTCCTGCCAATGGTCTTCATTACTGTTTTTTTCACATTTTCCCACTATAAAACAAAGGAGTCTGGCCAATAAATAATACCGGCAGGGCTTTATCTGCAATTTAAATTTATCTTCTCATGCAACACTATTTTCAGATGTATCTTTTTCTCTTTGTTGGCATGTGACTGTATTTCCTTATTAGCTTTCATATTTTCCATCCCTTTTTAAATTTCTTAGTATAAACTGTCTCGTGTCACTGTGCTCCATCCACCAGTTACAGAGTCATACATGAAGAGGCAGGAATGGTGGAGAAAGGCAAGTGTAACACTGGTAATACAGACTTGTCCACATTTTCAGGGAAATTATAAATTCTTTTACATTACAGAAGTCCAAAACAAAGCTACAGATACAATACACTGTTCACAGTGTAATCCACAATTGTTTAGGGAAAAAAAAAAACTCCAAACAACCTGAAGCACAGCTGCAGAGCTGATTATAGGCATGTGCAAGTGATGCAAAAAGGAATTTATCCCAGAACATCTTGTACCCTAGTACCTCTTTGAGGTCCCCCTCTGCTCCTATAAATCTATTTCTGTGCACTTCAGCAGTCTGCTCCTGTACTCCAGCAGCTCTCTGGCCCTACCTCTCATTCTGCCTGGATTATCCAACAACACAGGTTATCTGAGGACTTATTGTCAAGGTTCTAGGAAATGTGGAAATACCTCAATGAATTCTGCAAATCAATAAACCACATACGCAAAAGTCTTCACTGGCAGACAGCCACAACAGCACCTGACTTTCATCCAAACAGGTATCGTTCTACAGAGATTAGCTGAGCATCACTGTACAAACACCAGGGGCACTGGCACTGCTTGCCTCAAGAGGCTGTTGGAAATCCCCTGGTATCCAAGCTCCAGTTGCACAGATCCGGCCTCTCCCTACTCTTCCCACAGAGCAGTGGTGGGCTGTCCTTTACAGGCTCTGGTTTACGTACCCTGAACCCAAAACCAAAGTTAACAGGTGAGGGGGAGAGAAAGAGATAAAATATTTTTCTGAAAGTTGTCACTTTTTGTACGTCTCAAAATGTCCAAACACCCAAACCTCTTGGTTTTTTGTTAGTCATGTGAAATTATTTTACATTCCCTGCTGAAGTATTACAGAACTACAAAACTGTTTCCTTCAGGTAAACAAGATAGAGATGCTCAATGAAACCTGAAGTTAGCACTGTTACATGTACACACAATGCTGAAACAGAATTGTCCTGAGCGACAGGATTTGCACCAAAGCAGAAAGACAGTTGTGTTCATCAACTTCTACTCACTTGGAACAAGTGAGTAAAGTTCCAAGTGAGCCTGTCCAGGCTGTTGTTTCCTCCCACCATCTGTGCAGGGATTCAAGTTGCTCGCAAATAGTGGCCAGCACAGCATTTTGAGGCAAACAAAACCTCACACAATAGCTTCAAAGGCAGCAAGTAAGAAGCTGACCCATGAGCACAATGGATGAGTGCCATAGGGCTCATTGCATGACCAGTCACCTTGCTGTTCCAACCTCTTCCAGGCAGTGAGATCAGACTTTGGTGTCTATACAGCTTCTGCCAGATTAACTGACACCTACAGAAAAGCAGGTCTAAAAATCTGTATGATAAAAATGTGCTAAGATACACAATAATAGATTACAGAGTCACAGAATTAACTAGGTTGGAAAAGACCTTTAAGATCATTCTAGTCCACCCTTTGACCTAACACCTCCTCATCAACTAAACCATGGCACCGAGTGTCACGTCCAGTCTTATTTTAAACATCTCCAGGGAGGGTGACTCCACAACCTCCCTGGGCAGATGATTCCAGTGCGCAATCACTCTTTCAGTGAAGAATTTCTTTCTAACATCTAACCTAAATCTCCCTTGGTGCAGCTTAAAACTGTCTCTTCTCATTCCATCAGTTGTTGCCTGGAGAAAGAGACCAACCCTCACCTGACTACAATCACCCTTCAGGAAGTTGTAGAGAGTGATAGGGTCACCTCTGAGTCTCCTTTTCTCCAGGCTAAACAACCCCAGCTCCCTCAGTCGTTCCTCACAGGGTTTGTGTTCCAGGCCCTTCACCAGCCTTGTTGCCCCCTCTGGACATGTTAAAGCATCTCAACATCCCTCCTAAACTGAGGAGGGGCCCAGAACTGGACACATCACTCAAGATGCAGACTGAGTACAGGAGAAGAATTATTTCCCTGGTCTTGCTGTCTACACTACTCCTGATACAGGCCAGGATGCCACTGGCCTTTTTGGCCACCAGGGCACACTGCTGGCTCATGTTCAGTTGGTTGTCCAGTACCCCCAGGTCCCTTTCTGGGCATTGTCCAGCCACTCTGTCCCCAGCCTGTAGTGCTGCAGGGGGTTGTTGTGGCCAAAGTGGCACCTGGCATTTGGACTTATTAAACTTCATGTTACTGGACTCGGCCAGTCTATTCAGCTTGTCCAGGTCCCTTTGCAGAGTCCTCCTATCTTCCAGCAGATTGACACATGCTCCCAGCTTGGTGTGTCTGCAAATTTACTGATAGTGGACTCAATTCCCTCATAGAGATCATCAATGAAGATATTAAACAAAATGCTGAAAGCTTATTGATGCAACTGGTATGTTTGCAGTGACTTCTTGCTACTGTAATTATACTGTAAACCACATCTTATAATAAAGAGAATCTTAAACTTTATGTTTGTTCATTTAGGTTTTATGAAAAATCAACAGACTCAGGTCCAACAGATAAATGGGATTTAAGATACACATCAGTCTCAGAAAGATACATATAATGAGGTGCAGTAAACAATCTAACAGGCCATGACTGCAAACCAAGTCTCTAATGACCACTTACCATAATCTTAATACCCTCTGTTTAACCCTACAAAGCTTATGCTCACTGCAAAACAGAAACAAAATGTACTATTTGATCCAAGCAAAAAAATAAAGTCATGAAAAGCCTTATTCAGCATGCAACATGACTCTTTATTAGCTGTGATAGCCTCTTTTTCCTGTTTGTTTTTACCTGCCACTTGCTGCTTGCTTGTATGTCACTATCCACCAGCCTGCAGATGTGAAGCGTGTTCTCAGTTCTGCAAACTAAGTGGCAGCTCATAGAAAATGCTTAGAAACGCAATTTTCTTCTTTTTATGGCATAAAGATACCACTGAGCGTGTGCAATCATACTGAACATGTACTGCTGTAATTAAGTGGATGACCATGCTGTGGTGTTGAGGGATGCTGAGCCTGCAGCCCTCACTGACAAGCATTTTTCAGGTCACAAACTCTAGAGGGTCATTCCTGGGGTAGACAGCATTTACCTCATCAAAGTGCATTAGGGAGGGGAGTGTGACTCACTGCACTGATCCTTACAAACTCCTGGCTTCCACGGCAGTATGACCACCACACACAATGACACAGGAGGAAACCCTGTTGCCATCTCTTTTCACCATTCTAATAAGCATCTGACGTGCCCACGTAACAGCACAGTGTATACTTACCCATTTTGACAACTGAAAATGTTTGACAGGGGAGCACAAGTGAAAATCAGCAAAATTCTCACAGAGATCCAGGCAAAAAGAAAAAAAAAAAGAAGAAAAATATTTGTTCAATTCATTAATCCATAAATTTTAATTGAGGATTTTATTTGTGTATTTAAGGAGTATGTTCAAAGAGAGGAATAAACAAAAGAAAGGAAAAGGCATTCAATTAATTATCTGTTATCATTACTCTATTAGCATGACAGGGATAAAGTGTGGTTTCCTGCAGTTAGACAATGCAGTTGGGCTGTCAGCTGCTCTCAAATCCTGATTGTGCTGCATAAAATGATACAGAGGATAATAACAAAAAAGGGCAGGAGGAATTGCCAACCCACAGCATTCTTAGGACTTCAGATTAGACAATGTGGAAGTATCCAATTTGAGGACATTATGAAAGTCCCCAAAAAACACATTAAACTCCAGAATAATTTAACTCCTGAAAACAGTCCTTTGAGATCTCTCAGCACAACCATGAAGCCACAAAACAGCAGTATGCTATGGGCTACCAACTATTATCTGGTTTGCTGGCATCATACCCTGTGGGAAGACTGGGCACTTAGAGCTATTCCCTGCCTTGTGCCAGCACTTTGGCATAGCTTTGGCATTACTGGCTCCATGAACCTTCTCATCAGTACATCACTAGAGCTGTGAAAGCTGCCCTTCCCCCTGGACCTCTGAGAAAGGCTTGTGGAAGGAGGAGAAAAACCTCTGAGTATTTACTGGAAAAGAAAGGACCAGCTTCAACTACATTTGTTATGCACCTATATTATCTTGGCTGATCGATAAAGAATTGCTTGCATTGCCACCTGAAGGACTGGATTACTGGATTTTAGACTTTTAAGTCATGACTTTATAATTGTCTTGCTGCCAAAACTATACTTGAGTCATGCTTTCAGCCACTCTAAGTGAATGCAGAAAAGGGCAATAGTTGGCAGTGTTCACACCCCAGAGATTCATAACTTTCATTTGGCTAAGATCAGCCAGATTCACAGCCTTAGCTGAGCTCAGAAGTTCTATGAAAATGAGCTAAAAATTGGAGAACGGCCTTATTAGCATGATTTCGTATCTTTCCTTATATTGTTTACCTTTACACTGGAAGCAATGTAAAGGGGAGGATTTTTCTGTTGCTGTTACACAAATGGTAGCTGGACATTCACTCTCAAATGAATTTAATTATTTAATTATTTCTTCTTCTGAACCCTTAAAAAGTGGTCTGCCCTCTTTTGGTACCAATGCAGAGCAACTTCCCCATCTTCAGAATTTCAAATACTTTATAAGTTTTTACACAATTCTAGGTAAACAGTGTTTGGCAAGTTTCCAAATGTTCTTACCCATTAATCCTAACATATCCTGCTCACCTTGGGCACTCCTTCCTGAAAAGGTGATCTGAATATAGTATCAAGAAAGGAAAAATTATATAAAGTTGACATTTTATCTACCGTCAACATTTTTAAAGTTTCTAAAATAATTATAATATAATAGAATAGAATAGAAAAAATATATAATATATAATATATAATATATAATATATAATATATAATATATAATATATAATATATAATATATAATATATAATATATAATATATAATATATAATATATAATATATAATATATATAATTAAATATAATACCATTTAATGTTCATATAAGTGCCTTTTAATGACTTCTCCTGTGTTTTCCCGGAAGTTCTGACCCTTTGCATGAGGGAAAACCACAGTGCAGTAATTCTTACAGATTTGTAAACTTAGCTCTTGCTAGTGTGATATTTTTCCTGGGTGCAATTCTGAATCTGCAAGTAATGGAGGAGTAAGTGGTGGTCTTGATCCAGCTCCTAATGAATACAAAAGAAGTGCTAAAATGTGCCCTTTCTGGTTATGAGCCCCAGATTTCTGCCATTTCACTGTTATATCTGCCAAACTCATCACCTGCAGTAATACAGTGAGATAGTGAGCCAATCCACACAAAATCTTGATTCCTTCCCATATCAATTCCAAATTCTTGGACTAAAGATGGGCCTGGAAATACTGCCTGCCTTCACAGCACATCCCAGCAAGGCTGATGGAGAGCAAGTGTCAGAATCAAGAGGCCTTTGGGGCTATTCCCCAACTTCCACAGAGAGAGGGGAAGACTCGACACCTTTGTCAGTGCCAGGTGATCTGCAGAGCCTTGGCTGCTGTGTCTGACTCTGCAAGGACAGCATGGCAAGCGGCTACATACTCCCTAAGGCAGCTTCTTGTGAGACACAGATGCCTTTGGGAAGAGTCTACACAAAACTCCACACAGACAGAGGTCAGCCCAGGTACCCAAACTAGCACCTGACACCCTAGATACCAGTGTCACCCCCTGAATTCCAGTTGTTTACCCTCCTTTTCTGCATGAAATCCCTGCTGAGTGGCACTGTGTTTTGTAAAACATCTGCCTCATCTACATCCAGGCTGTGCAGGAAGCACAGGCCAATGCCCTTATGTTTACCCTCCCATACTGGCCACATGGGCACAAGGATGAGCTCTACCAGCCCACGTTAACTCCTGGTCCATTATTCATCATCTGCTTTGTAAAGTGATCTCAAAGAGGAAAGACCCTGTATAAACATAAATATGAATTATTGCCAGCATCCACTGAAATGACAAACCAACATCCATCCTCTCCCCATCCCAGCAGCTGTACCGCCACCATTTGCCATCTGTTATTATTCCAGAAAAAAAAATCTGTCAACTCAGGCTTAATACACTTAGTAGCACTCTTTTGGATATTGGTGTTGGTCAAAGTGTGTTCCCAGAAAGGGGCTGTGTGCAAGCAACCAATTCCTAGGCAGCTATCAGGCAGAGTGTGCAGTCAGATATGAACACACAGCTCATATTAGTGTTAAAAATCTTGTCTGACTGCTCTGCAGAGCCCTGCTGAACCACCACAGCTGAGCCCGGGAGCTTCTGCTCCTCCTTATGCCTCACCACCAGAGTTTGCCAATTAAACCTTAGTGCCAGCACCAGTCACTACAACCAATGACATTCACTGCAAAGGAGCAGATGCTACCCTGCCACAATTAACAACTTGTCTTGACCTCCCAGACTTGACATACCAGGGATGAGTCTCCTCCAGTCCCAGCTCTTCCTGCTTAGTTGGTGGGAATGGAGGTGGTGAATTGCATATGGAAATGATGAAGCTACTTAAGAAACAGTCATCACGCAAAAATGTTTCCATTGATGAAAGCCATTTAGTTTAACTCATTCCGAACCAGTTCTAGGTTACCTAAATGAAGGCTTGGGTGTTAGGGCACTAAGCAGGGTGATAATTACCTGGGCTTCTGCACAGCATTTACCACTAGACTTTGTAAAAAGAAACATAAATTAGATACAAATTATCTCCAAGGTGATAGCCTAGTTGTGGGCTACAGCACAGTCCTGGTATGGCCTTACAAGGAGCACTGAGCTGCAATTGATTGGCTTTTCTTTGGAAGACCTTAACATATTTTTTCAAACAAAAAAGCCCTATGGGCTAGATTTAGACCATAGAATTCCTTAGAGCCCACATTTTTTTCTCCTGTGGTCTCATGCTGAACCTGGCATGAAGCAGGTACAGCCACAGCACATACACACAGTGGAGATGAGGCTGGAAGAGAAATGGTGCCGTGAGGGACAGGAAAGCAGCATGAAAAAGGTAATGAAAAAGTCTAAGATTCCTGAAGCACTGTTCATCCAGCTTTCACAATCTGCTAGGAAGAGGAGTAATATTCCTTACAAAACAGACAGGCAAAGAAAGAGCCCTAAGACTATATCAACTGTACGAGATATAGTGCATGCAAATAGGAAAAAATAAAGTAAAAGAAAATATGTTCTGTACCTCCTGGTTCATTCATAACTATTTACTAATCTCACTGGAAATGGAGAGTTACTTTCACCTGGAAACATTTTAGGGACTCTGATACAATTACATAGGCAGAAGTCCAATACAAACAGTTAAAGTTAGTTCAGTACGAATATAATGATACTGGAAAATGAAAAAAACTATCATGCCCTCATTTTCCCAGAAAGGAGTCCAAAAAACAGTGTTTCCCAGAACATCAGCATAAGTTTCACTCCAGATATTCCACAGGGTTTATAGAACTCATGTAAAGCCTGGGTACAGGATGAACAACAAAAAACTATCGATGATATGGGAAACTCGCAGGGAGTCCCAAATGTATTGCTGGATGGAATCTGCTTCTGTTATTTTCCTAATGACTTACAAAAAAAACCAAAAAACACTGAGGTTCAATGTGTGGGTATATAAAAGGAGAAAAGATGTTTTTGCAGTAAAGTCCAGAGTAAATGTGTTCTAACATGAGCCTGTGTGAACAAATGGTTTTAGTGGGTGTGCTCTAACACTAATCTCAATGGGAGCCTAGTGCTGGATAATATCCAAGTGGCTTGAAGGCAAATCCATGGGACAGTAACACGTAAATTACTGAAGCAAGTGTACTCAGACTCACAGGCAGCAATACACACATTCAAGGGCAGATCTCACACTTGTGGATAATACTTGATGAGGCTGGCAGACACTTTGCTATACAGCTAGCAGCTTCCAATGGAAGAGCATTGCTGGATTTTGATCTTACACAAACTATTGCTTTGCCCTAAAAAAAAAATAAAAATAATTCTAAAAAGCTCCAGAAAGAATAAAAGATGCTAAAAAAATAGGCAATCCACATAAGACAAACTCTGACGTATTTAGCTAAATTGCCTAATCCTGGAATACCCCTGAGTCCTACTTTCTAATCTGTAGTGATAAGGGCAAACCTACTTTTAGAGTTGTATAACCACCGTCAATTGATGGTGCTTTCAGAGTCCCCTTAAAACATTTCCCCTCCTTTCCTTTTTTCTCCCTAATGAACTTTTCTCAGCAAGAAATAAATCACAGACATTTCTTCTCTCTGAAACTACTTAACAACCACACCTTGATACTTTAAAGTGGTAATGTGTTAACTCGAGCATCACGATTTCCATCAAGAACCGAGGAGGTGAGGGCTACGTGCAGCCCTTTAATGCTAACCTTGAGTGGACCTTTCAAGCCAGTTGGTGGTTGGTAAAGGTGACTCTGCTCCCCACCTTCACGTTTCTAAAGCCAAGGGTGTGACTACAAAACCCATCAGCAACAACAGAGCTGGAGAGATCCTCAGAAGTCGACTGATCATCCCCCTCAGCTGCAGCTCTTAAAGATTGCTGACAAGGAGGAGCCTTTCTTCACTTGGAACACGCTGTCCAGTAAATGGGGGAACCACCATCCCTTCAAGTGTTCCAAAAATGTGAGGATGTGTCACTGGGGGGGATACAGCTTAGTGGTGAACATGGCAGTGCTGGGCTAATGGTTGGACTTGATGATCTTAGAGTTCTTTTCCAACCTTAATGGACCTATGATTCTATGATTTCTATAACCACATTGCCTATACTCAAATCCAAGCTACCTTCCACCCTATTTGCTACCATAAAAAATAAATAAAAAAAAAAAGCTTTAGGCATGTGCTTGTTGAGTAAACTCAGAAACAAAGGAGTAACTCAGAACCTTCAGTCAGTATGAGATCTCTCCTCTGGCAGGGGCAAAATAAAGGAAAAAGCTATAGCTTTTCACACTGCCTTTTGCACCTGAAGTGTTGGAATTTCTATCAGTTTTAGAGGTCATGCTGTCATTTGCCATCCTCTCCAAAGACAAGATGTCCTGGTTTAGGGCAAATTGAGGAGGAAACCTCTGAATGGGGTCCCTCTAGGAAACAGATTCAAGCAGTCCCTCCCACAACTGGTTCGAGGGGAAAAAAATATTTCCTCTGAGAGAAGTGGAAAAAAACCCCTGTTTATTTAACTGGCAGAGCACTTTCCAGCACAAAAATGAACAATACCAAACAGCAAAACCTCTCACCACTCTGAAGGAGATGACAAACTCAGAAGAGTCCCTTCCGTGGGTTGCAGTCTGGCTCACTCAGTCTGTTCTCAGTCCTGTGGGCACTGGGAAATGCCATGGCCCAAGTCAGGCCTGGTGGGTCACAGGTCTGAGCTCCTGGTGCTCTTCTGGGTTTTCAGTCCAGAGCAGGTTCGAACAATTCCAAGAAAAAGGGAAAAAAACACAGTCCAGGCAACTACTTTGCCTCAGCTAGCCAGAAAAACTAACCAAAAGCAAAAAGAGAGCCCCCTCCCACTGTCCACTGCAGACAGCACTATCGGTGTGAAGAATGCGGGGGAGCAAGTGCTGTCTCCAATAAACTCTGCACCTCTTCTCTCCCCGCTTTACTCCTGGAACCAGTCTTAAAGCTGCAGAACTCAATATTCAACACCAACAGAACAGACAATTTGGGGATTCAAGCATCATAAAGTCACCCCAAGACACAAGAGATATGGCTGTTTGCTAAATTTCTAAAAGAGAAATCTCTTTCACCTTTTGCAATTTCTGAAAAGTCCTCCACTCCTATATTGCTTTATCTAACACCATTTTTTGAAGAGCTGTCATTCATTAAGCATAAGATACGAATTCCTGCCTTCAAGTCTCTTCAGAGCCATTTATGACCCTCCATTTCCCTTCCTTACGACTCCCTGCTACTTTTCATTTAATTGCTGAAAGCTCATGTTGTTATCTGTCCCCAGTAAAGCAATTTTGTTTATGAACTAACTCCAAAGTCAGAGAAGTTTTAAGGATGAAATGAAGCATGGGCTTAATACAGGGTCTTCTAGGGAGAAGTATTTATAACAAATACCAATACCATACATCCACCATGAAATCTTTGGGGTAGTGGGAATATCACATATCATTAAAGATACTTTTTTCTGTGGGAATTGCAAGTACAGACAGCTCTCAGGGCCTTATGCATACAGGCTCAGAGATAGAGATGGATACAAGGTTTGACCTAAGGCCTTGGAGAAGGCTTGGAGAATTAGCTCTTATCAGAGCTTTTAAACAAATATAAACATCTCTCTGTTCCCTGGACGTTTCTTGTCCCATGTTCCCTGAAGCTCACCTGCTACCTCATCACAGGTCCTCTTTAGATGGCCTCCAGCCAGACACAACCAGCAGGCTCAGTTTTCAGTTTTCTTTCAACAGCCAATAGAGCCCATTCCTCCTTCATTTCAGGCACCCTTAAAATTCACGCATTTTCTGCTTCATTCCAGCAGCCTCTAAATTAGGCATCTGGGGCTTCCCAATTCCTCAATAAGATAGATCGCTCCTCACACGGTGGAGCACCAATTATCAGAAGATCAAAATCAAGAGAGATGGGGCAACTGAGAGACAGTTTAAAAGACAGTTTATTACCTCATGGCATCAGTTTCATAGAAGGGTGAGACATTAAAGGTGTTACATTCAATGTCATAATATCAGAAGCCGTCTTTGTTACAATGCCTTATGTTAGTTTTTTAGCCAATCACATACTTCTATGAAACTTGGTAACATCTTTTTACACCAATCATTGTTGGGGGTTGGATTTTTGTTCCTTTACTGCGTGAGTTTGGAGAATTTTTCCCATTGAGATGCTAACAAAACCTGCCGGCTGCGCCCAGGGTCTTGCGATGGCCCTGGACGGGGGGGGTAGGTGAGAGCGGGGCTACTCGGAGAAGCAGGAGGGCTACTCAGAGGAGCGTGCGGCCTTCTGGAGGGGCACTTGTGTTTCCGGCCAGGGAGCGGAGAGGAGGGACCCCCCCCGGGTCTGCTGAGCACGTGGCGAAAAGGCAGGAGAGCCGGAAGCCTGTGTCAACTTCCCTGCATCTTCCCTGCTTAGCCTCCTACCTCTGGGAATACAACTGATCTCTGGACACAACAGTGAGCGAGGAGCTGCTCCCACCTGAGCCCAGCCCGGCCGCGGCCGCTGCCCTCCATCTCCCTCGCTCCCGCCTGCGCCTGCAACTGTGCCGGCCCTGCCACGTGTCACAGCCCCGAGAGCTGACACAGACGGAGTGTGTCCGCGGCTAAAGAAAGGACTGGAACTGTTATTTTCTTCTGTTTTTGTCGGTAATTTTAATAACTGCTGTTCTTTTCTACCTGTGCGGTTAGATATAGTAGTAAAGAGCTGTTACTTCTACCCCTTATCTCTGCCTTGAGTCCTTGATTTGAAACAATTATAACACTTAGAGGGGGTGAAATTAATTTCTCTATTTCAAAGGGGAACTTCTGGTATTTATTGGCAGAACCCTGTCCTAGAAAACAGGACAATCATTAACTGCTTTGCTTTCTGTAGTTTTGCCACAATTTGTCATTTTTTTAACCAATCATATAACAGTTCAGAAACCTACATTGATACATCTTAAGCTTCTAAGTTTATAACAGGTTTTATTGCTAAACTTCAAAATCTTTTACTCTCTTACTTAACATATTGCTTTGCTTATATAATGCATATCTCTGTTTGCTTAAAACATACTTCTACTTAAACTACGAACTTATATTCTTGTTTTATGTCTACTTCACTTTCAGAGTTCTATTTCTCCAAGCCTTCTCCAAGGCCTTAAGTCAAACTTAGGCCTTAGATTACTGATTGTATCCATCTCTATCTCTGAGCCTTTTGCACAAGGCCCTGAGAGCTCTCTGTACTTGCAATTCCCACACTTTTCTAAGAGGTGGTTGATCTTGCAGGGTAAGAAAGGATGAGGGTTTCTAGTCCTCAGCGGCAGTATAACACAGACATATCCAGGTAGGGAATGAAAACTCACAGCATGTTGCCTACCTCCTTCTTCAAAGGGAACCTCAAAAGCAAAGAAACACAGAGAGGACAAGGAGACATAAGGCAAGGTTAGTGTGCATTACAAAGAGCATTGCAGAAATTCTGTCAAAAAAATTGCTTGGCACGTTGCTGGCAGTGGATGAGAGCCTTGCACATTAATGTGTGGAGTCCAGCAAATAGTCTCTGCTTCCCAAACAGAGTTGGCAGCATGCAGTGATACGGTGTGTATTTCCCTGTCAGGCATGGGAGCACACCAGTGTTGGTTGCACTTTCATTTAGGCAGCTCAAGAAACCTCTTGAGAGTATGGGAGTAACCTTCAACCAGGCAGGACCACTCTTGTACAACAACCACATGAAATGTCTAACACTCAAATAGCTCAGCTGAGTTCTGTATGTACTCTTAAGGAATCAGGGGGTTATTTGTAACATCAGAGTTAGCAGGAACAAGGATTTGCGGCTTCAATAACAGATTTACACAATATAAAAGAGCCCAGCTCTTGCAGCAAACTCTCCAGCCTGAACCATCCAAGAGCCTCCCCAGAGTCACACCATGCCTAGGCTATCATGTCACCCAGCTCTGGCTGCCACATCTCCCTGGCTCTGGGGTGGAGGAAGATGAACCCCAAGGAGCATGGGCCATGTCTGCTGATTCAGCAGGTCTCACTGCCCTCATCTGGGAGCACAGTGGAGAAACACATAGTGTTTGCTGCATTGGGATGAAAAACTTCAAGTGATTGCCTGAAGGCAGTGTCTTGGCACTGGGAGCATAGGGCGTGGAGTCTAACTGCTAATTAGGACAGGGCAGCAGCAAATGGCAAAACAGGAGAAGAGGCCGGCTTTGGCTCCCTCAGGAGTTGAAAGGCTTTCCAAACTCAGCCACATAACACATCCTTAAAAAGCAGAGCGATGGTTTCTTCTGTGCTAGCAACAAAGCAGAAACTCTCATGCCAGCACTGCCTTCTGATCCTAGCTGTCCTTTTAACATTTATTCAGGAATAAAACCCTCACAAGGCAGAATTATATCAAATAACAAATAACAGCTGTAGAGAAAAGAAAAAAGTGTTGCACTTCATTAGAACTCTGTATGACTCTGACAACCAAAAACACACTGCCAAAGTGGCAAACACAGCCAAAAAGACGAGAGATCTCACAGCAGCTGTTAAACCAAATTGGAACTTTTTAAAATTAAGGACCATTTCCTCTCTTTCATATTTACTCTCAAAACACCATGCAAAGAAATTCAACCTCTTACAAAGACAGACTGAGTCATCAGCACAGAAGAAACATGACACCTTTAAAAAGTTTTCAGATTAAAAGGTAGCAGTTAATACCCAAGCAGTTCCTAAAACCCTATGAATATGTTAATCCGGTATCAGGTTAAACTCTCCAATATTAAACTAATAAATCTTACCAGACTGAATTTTACTTCCATTTACTTGGTGTTAGAATATTCCATTATAATATGCAAGTATTCAACATGGAGGATGCTGATGGACCTGTAGCAGCGATGCCATCCTGAAACAGACTACGTTTCCTTCTTCTCAAGAGGTCAAGGCTATACCTGTCACCAGCTATTAGCACTCCCAAACTCTACGCCACCAGGCACTGGTGACATGTGACTGGTGACTACACCATGAAAGCAGCTGGGATTGCTGGGGGAACAGGACTGCACAAGGCCTTCGCAAGTCACACCTGAAGCTGATTTTATAGAGGTACCACAGAAACCATGGGGAAATACTTGGGGCTAAAAAGTATCCTGCAAGCCAAGCTGCACATTTTACTAGAAGGATGTTGATTTCTAGAGGGGACAGGATGATTTTGCTTCAATCAGACGCCTAATAAACAGTGAGAAATCAAACAAATTAAGTACATAACCAGCAGCCAGTTCCAGATTATCCCACAGCAGAAGACTGCAGTGCTGACAGGTTTTGTTCTCTATTTCTTTAGAGGACAGAAGGTGATGGCACTGCGTAATTCTGCATTTAATTAGTAAGGGCTAGTCTTAGATTGGAGGACTATAAGGACAAACAAGAGACACATTCTAGTTTCGAGTAAGGACTTTTCCACTTAATTGCCATGTAGCATGAGCAAACTGCTGCCTCTGCATGTTTTGGCTTCTGGCTCTGCCAGTAAAAGATCTGCCTCCCTTGGATTCAGTGATATCTACAAGTGTGAGGATGCCATTGACTGGAAGGCAGAAGAGAAATTAAAATATTTCCAACCTATGCTCACCTTCTGGCTCTCAGACAGTCCTCCCATACTGAACACTTTGCTCCATACAGCTCTATGGAGAGGCTCAGGAGCCTGTGATATGCAAGAACAACCAACAGAAGTGGGATATAACTGGCAGAAGCACATCCCTGTTTACCAGTCCTGGAGGTCCCCACAATCCCCCACACTGGGAAAAGTTTAGATGAGAAATGCTGAATGGTAGCACATGCAACTTTAAATTCCATAAGCAACACTCTTCCCACCAACTCTATGAAGTCATTCCCTCACCACGGTACCAAAAAAATTGTTAAGATTGCTGCTGACTTCAAGTGAAACTAATTCATCTTTGATGTCTCAGGTTAGAAGATGAAAACTCATTGTGGGCAAGAAGTTATTAGCAGAAGTCTCTTCTAAACCAGAACTTTTCCTGAAATCCCTAACTGTTTCAGCAACAGCAGCAAAGGCATGGATGATAGCTGGCATATATGTTTCTTGGAAGAATTTGAAAAATGTAACACCAGGGAATCAGCAAAGAATCCTCAAAAAATGGACACATT
Source organism: Muscicapa striata striata (assembly GCA_030060385.1). NCBI lineage: Eukaryota > Metazoa > Chordata > Aves > Passeriformes > Muscicapidae > Muscicapa > Muscicapa striata. The sequence continues at coordinate 1,581,652 of JAREIS010000112.1, read as the reverse complement.
AGAAATATTCCAAAGGTCAAAAAAGTCTCCATCAGTGGTTAGACTTCAACTGACACCAGAACCTCTGTCTATGAGGAATCTCCCATCCTCTATCATAGGAAACTGAGGAAGACAAAGGTTACCAAGACAACCCCAAGCAAGCACACCATGGAGCCTGGAACACATGTCCTGAAAGGAAACTCAGAGCTGGCACTGAATAATGCACTGAACACTGATGGACACACATTATATATATATATATAAAACACACACAATTAATAGAGGCAACTTCTACTATAGGCATGTTCTCCAGTAGCCTACAACAATTAGGATTGCATAGTCCCAGAAATGAGTTTTCAAATAAATGGTCCATTCACAGAAGAAGAAAAAGTTGCATGAAAAAATAAAACCAAATTAAATCTGCTTTAAAAATTTTAAGAGGCCAGTTAACCTAGTTTCATGCAGAGAAACCACCATGTAATGCTGCAATACAGCAGTGAAATTGTGAGTTACCTAAATTGTCACCTAAGGGAAAAAAAAGTGAGACAAAGAGGCTGAAATGGTGTTAGCCAACACAGGTAAATCGATTGAGTAATGGATTTGATGCTGACTTAATCTTCTTTTTGGCAGTGCCCTAAAAAGCCTGCTTTTTTGCCTTTCCTTACCTAAATGAAATTAACCCATTCCACAAAATTAAGAACAATGTATCAGGCCAGTGAAGACAGACTGCTTGCTGTATCTGGAACATACTATTTCATCCAAAACACAAGATAAACTTTGCAATTCAAAAAACCTGACAATGGAAGGATTGGCAAAGTGTGGCATCTGGAGTATCACTGCTCTTTCCTCACACACTTCCTGGCACACTTCAGCACAAAGGCTGTACAAACACAGGTTCTTTTGTTTGGAGCAAGAGTGTTTGGCTTCTGCTACAACACAATTTTTTCTTCATTACCTCAGAATATGTAATTTCTAGTGCATCAAATAGGAAGAAATTTGGGAGCAGAATATTTCACTGTGGCTTCAAGCTCTTTTACTGTCGTTATAAAACTAAAATGTTGGGTTGGCGGTTATTTTTTCAACAAAGTTTTATATGAAAACATTAATTTCTGAATATGTCAAAACCACTATTCTGTTCTTCCTCACAACATGAAAAAAAATGTTTTCTGCAAAAAAGAATCTAGGAAATTGATCACTTAATTTTTCACCAACAAAGGTTTCTTCTGTGAAACATTATTATCTTGCACTCATTTGAGGACCTGCAGTGCTGCCATTGCTCACTCCCTGGAAGAAAACACAAAAACACATCTGCATCTCAACATTTCAGAAACATCACTGGTTTGAAAGCCAACAAGGAAAAACCTAAGAGTAAGAATTAAAGGCTATATTTTCTTCTAGTATTAACTGGTCACCTTCTGAAATGAAGGCTGACAAAGAAAATTTAGCTAGAGAATTGGCTGGAGCCAGAATTCTCCATCACAAAAGAATTCCCAGGGAAACTCCAGTTTTGGCACATCTTTCCTCTCAACCTTTGAGCTTTGCCTGCAGGATGCATTAAAAGTAAGCATTTATCAGTGTTGGGGGTTGGGTTTACTTTGTTCCAGTTTAAAGAATTTTTCCCATTATCACTCTAACAGAGCCTGCCGGGCTACAGCCAGGATCTTTTTGATGACTCTAGACAAAGGGGTAGGTGGGAGCGGGCTTCCAGGAGGGACTACTGGTGTTTCCGGGCGCGCTCGGAGAAAGGGGACCCCCCCATCTACAGCACACGTGGTGAGAGCGCAGGAGTGCCAGACGCCTTGCGGTCAACTACCCTGCATCTCCCCCGTTCCAGCCTCCTACCTCTGAGGACACAGCAAATCACCGGGATACAAGCGGTGAGCGAGGAGCCTGCTCCCAGCCTGCTCCCACCTGAGACACAGCGCGGCTGCCCCCGCCCGCCCCTCCCGCTCCCGCCTGCTCTCCGCAGCTGTGCGGGCTCTGTCCCGTCTGCACCACCGGGACCGAGCACAGAGAGAGTGCCTGCTGCTAAAGAAAGGACTGGAACTGAGTTATCTGTTCTGTTTTGTTGGTAATTTTAATAACTGCTTTTGTTTCTGTTTGTACGGTTAAATATATATTAGTAAAAGAGCTGTTACTCCTACCCCCTTATCTCTGCCTTAGAGTCCTTGATTCAAACAATTATAATACTTGGAGGGAGTGAAATAAAATTCTCTATTTCAAAAAGGAGCTTCTGCCTTTTATTGGCAGACACCTGTCCTTCAAACCAGGACAATCAGTAAAACCTTTAGTGGTGATTTTTAACTTGGGATATGAAGTAGAGCAGGAGGAAACACACTCAAGAATAACAAAAAGGGTTCACTTAAAAGGGTATTAAGTGAGAAAAATGTTGCATTATATGCCTACATCAATACAACTCAGTGGAATTCCGACCCTCCTGCAAAACTCACAGATGTGACTACAAGGCCTGGCATCACAAATGAAAGCAACAGGAGCTAATGAGTAATGTGCCCCCTCCTTCTGTACTGCCTGCTTGCTGCAATCAGTGGGACAGTTCCCCCTCTAAAGTGAGGTTACATTTAATGAGTAAAGAAAAATCAGGAGCAATAGCAAAACATGCAGGACAATGCTTAAAACTGCTGCTAGTTCACTTTAAACTCAGAAGCCACTGGGATGTATGCAACAGCAGAAGGAAAATGACAGTCCCTCCCAATTCCCTCTTCCCTTTGTTTTCATACAGGACTGGCTGAAGACAAAACCCAGGAGACAGGTTGTGAAGGAGGAAGGGGACCAGAATGATGAAATCCTGGGGAAGTCAGGAAGTGGGGGCACAGCATGCTCTCTCTAGAGACCCAAAAAGTACAGCTGACTTCAACTTTTGACGCTGGGAACCATGCAAGACCCCTGTTAGCAGAAGCAGAAGGCTCAGCCCTGCCCCTGCACACAGCAAGGCAAGGCATAATGACACATCTGCATTTCACATTATCCATTTAAGTCAGGATTCACATATTTTTTCCCCCTCAGATTGCTGTGTCATGGGAAGCCAAACCCAATTCTCACTGAACTAGTGTGACCTCTGCAAGGAGAAGCAGTAGGACTTAAAACACATGCTCCTTCATTTCCCTACAGGCAGAGATGGAAATTGAAATGCTCTGTCCTCTACAAACAGCCTGAGCCAGAGTGAGCATGTGGGAGACTGCGTGGGAACAAGTCCTCTGAAAACAAACCCAACTTTGCTGTTTCTTGAAAGTGTTGGGCCCAGCCTCTTCGGGCACATGATGAGAAAGATGCTTTGTGCCTTACCTCACCACAGTGCATCCTACAACACGTTTTGGGGTGACATGTCCACAGCACACACCCACTAGCTACAGGCAATGACAGTATCTTCTTCTCTATTTACCCTCCCTCACACATTCTCCTGCAATGAGAAAATGGTACATAAAGATGCTATCAGGTTTATTTCTGGTTGTTATCCATGTACAGGGATTTGTAAAGGAAGGCAAAGTTGGCTCCTCTCTGTATTAGGAAGAAAAGGGAAAACACATTGGGAAGGCAACTATGCTGCTGACACCATTTTAAGTCCAAGAAAAGAAAGCCCTACTTTCAGTAGTCTTCCGATCATTTACAGATTTCTTATCATGGATGTGGTCATGTGTTTACAACAATATTTGCAGCTGCTGCAACAGCAGCTTGAAAGAACATAAATTCAAAAGTTCAAATAATGACATGCCTTTAATTATGATTAATGTTCATTACTAATCATCCAAGAACCAATACTCTGGAGATGTATTTTGTATTTTGCAAACTTGAATAACATAATGTGAATTACCCCCATAATATAAAAAAACCCTAGGTATTTCATAAAACCCAGGTTAGAAGCCACAAATTTCTTCAACTCTGTAGCACTTAGGATATGTAGTCGTTTAGCTAATTACACAGATTTTGACTCTGGCAGAGAGTATCATGTGAATGATTACCTATCTCCACACATTTCCCAGAGACACAATCACAGAGGCCTTAATGAAGAACACCACACAAGGAAGAAATAACAAGAATCAAACACACTTTATCATAGAATCATAGAAAACCAGGGTGGAAAGGGACCCCAAGGATCATCTGGTCCAACCTTTCTTTGAAAAAAGAAATCTCCACAAGACATTGTTGAGGCACTGAAAAGATGTGGAAAACTGGAAAGAGCACTCATTCTGAGAGCATAAATCATCACTCTCTTAAAGATAACAGAATTGGATGCTTATTTCTCAGTAGAAAAAGCATAAAAACATTTTATAAGGCTCATAAACCCACATCCCACAGACAAGGGAATCTTTACCATTCCTCTCTTTCTCATTTCTATCCCACTTCCTTTGTGCTTTCTCCTATTTTTCAGTGAAAAATAAGAAAAGTGAGTGCAGTGAGAAACCTGATGTTTTAGGAAAAATAACCCACTTGATATTTCACTTCCCAATACTGACAAGTCTCAAGGCTAAATTCCCTCCCTCCCCTTTTTTGCTACTTGGGAAAGTCCCAACAGGGCTGATCCTGGGGTGCTGAAGCAAGCACGAACACTGACACTGCTTCTGTGGCAACAACATCAACATCATCCCTTTAAAGATGTTTTTGAAAGATAGATTTAGCAGGGGTTTATAGGTAATGGTATAAGAAGTTGTTTCTGGTGTTTCTCTATTCTTCAAACTCCATCTCGTCCCATCCCACAGCATTAACTGTCCTGTTTTCAAGTTTTAGAAGGATAAAGAGCATCAAGCACCATACGAAATAAAAACTGCATAAAGTACCCACTCATAAAGTAACTTTAAATTCTTGTTCTTGATTGGGAACATACTTGTATACATCTAAAGTGTATGAAGTCACATAGTTATGTCTGATATAATAAATAAAAGGCTTCCCCAGAAGCCACACAGAGCACTAATGCAAGGGGTTGCAATACATGGAGCTGTAGAAAGTGTACTTTTTGATTGTTTTCCTTTCGGTTCAGTACCCTGCATTTTCAGGTCTCTCTATGTAAAATGGCTTAGACTTTCTGTGTGCCACTAGAAGAAAAAAAGTTTCAGAAAGCCAGGTAAATAAGGTCAGTATTTGCCATATTGAATTAATCCACAGAGGTCTGTTAAGGCAGTATTTTCTCATACCTCATGGAGACAGAAGGGTTGATGAATGCTCTGAGCCTGAGAACAGCCACATCAAAGCAGACCTGAGGGTCATCTGGTCCCATGCCCTGTACCACCATTGCCAGAAAGAGCTGCTTCATGGAAAAGTTCCATTTTACCTTATATGCACATTTACATTTTTCAGCAGTAATAGAGTGTTTTGACAAGCTGCAATTGACCTCAAGCCTACAGTGAATTTTGACTTTTTGTTCCAATTTTAAACACCAAAACCCAAATCTGGACATGGCAATTCCCCATAGTATAGAAATTAGGAGTCAAAGACATTCACTTCCTAAAACAATATACAAGGCCAAATTTGTAATCTTTCTCTGCCTTTCCCCATTTGGCAGAGGGGAATAATCCCATACAACGGCACATGTCTGATATGATTGTCATGGGGAAATCAGAATCTTATATCTAGAGAAGGAGAAGTCCTACATTACTAAGGTTTCCTCTGCCGCCAAGGGAAAGAAACATTACCTCCTGGTGATTAAGACTGCAATTATTATTATAAATTCTGAAATACTCTGAATTACATGGTACATTTTCTTTAAATGGGCACCATCATTAGTGCAAGTTGATTTGAACAAATTATTTATTCATGGTGTAATAACCCTGTTTGCTTCACATGCTCAGTATATTGTATTACTTGCTGGTTGCTATAAACAGTCCGTTTAAATTTAGATAGAAGCTTTTGGAAAAGCTCTATTTCTAACAGATACGTAAATTAGAACACTAACTGCATTGATCAGGAACTACTGGTTTCTTCTAAACTTTTTAACATTTACCTGTGTGCCTCAGGTTCTCAAAAATGTTCACAGGTTCTAGCTGAAGTTCCCATTCAAACAAAGCTTTCTATTCAGGCCAATCCTAATATTCAGTCAATTAAAAATCAAGAGGAAGTCTGACACCTTTTTAACCACTGTGAAATTAAAATGTACTTTTTTTTACTGAAATTCTTCCAAAGTTCTGGCTTGAAGGTGTTGGGAGAAAAACCAGACTACATCATTGAAGATGTACAGAGCTCTACAATCAACTCCTCTTGGGCTACTTCATATTTGAATTTTTAAAGATATTGCCAGGAACCAAATACAGTTGTTTGCTCTCCACAGTGCTTATAGCATTTTATAAGGGTCATATGCTGTTCCCTCCCCTGAAATTTCCATACTGCAGTTTCTTAATTGGTCATCATTTTCAGGATGACAGTTTTTACTTGGCTCTTCAGAGAAGGAAACATTTCTAAAAGAATCATCACAGTCAAGTGTGTACAAAGCTGAGAGAAGCAACACCTGTTCCATATTATACTCCTTTCCTCTACTCAGAGCAGGAGATGAAGTCACATGTATGTTAAGAGGCATTGCCTGTTTTACAACCTTTTTTCTGAATGATGTGAAAAATTAGAATCTAAGTCAAACTTAGATAAATTAGATAAAGCCAAAGGCTAGAATAATGGGGCAGTGATTGTCCCTGTGTGCTGGGCACTGGTGAGGCCACACTTTGAATCTTGAGTTCAGTTTTGGGTCCCTCACAAGAAGGACATTGAGGGGCTGCAGTGTGTCCAGAGAAGGCAATGGAGCTGGGGGAAGAGTCTGGAGCACAGGTCTGATGAGGAGCAGCTGAGGGAGCTGGGTATGTTTATCCCAGGAAAAAAAAAGATCCTCAAGGGGGACCTTATCACTCTGTACAACTGCCTGACAGGAGGCTGTAGCGAGGTGGGGATTGGTCTCTTCTCCCAGGTTAGAAGCAATTGACAAGAGGAAATGACCTCAAGTTGCTCCAGGGGAGGTTTAGACTGAATATTATGAAATCTTTCTTTACCTAAAGGGTGGTCAACCTTTGGAACACGCTGCCCAGGAACACAGTAAAGTCATTATCCTGGCAGGGATTTAAAAGATGTGTAGATGCGGCATTTATTACATGGTTTAGGAATGAACATGACAGTTCTGAGTTAATGGTTGAATGTTGGGAGGCGTTTTCCAACCTAAACAATTCTATGATTCTCTGATGTACTGGTACACTAGTGATGCAATCATTTCTGTTAACCAGCAGATTTCAAGAAAACTTTCGGCTATAATTAGTATGCAAAAAGTCCATTGTTCAGCTCAAACTTGGCTCTCCATTGTCTCCAATCGTACCTCCATTGTCTCAGAACAACACAGAAACATGCACCCCTGTTTGGTCCCTTTGGCTTTGAAAGCATCTGTTCATACAAACTCCTCCTTGAGCTTCCAGAATCCCTGATGCAACAATTTACTTTTTTTTTAGAAGCTGCAACTTTTGATAAGAAGACAAGGCACGCAATGCACTCATATTGGTCTATGAGTACCTGAGCCAAGAGGGTTGGTTTTGTGTGTTTTTTAAACACTTGACTTTGAAAAACTGAAAATAAAAATTTGGTTTTCAACAGAGATAAAAGACTGAAGTGGTGCACTTCAATGGGTTCCTCTGATAGCAGCCTGTGCCTTCAGGACCTGGAGCATATTTGCTAAAAACTGGCTGACAGAACAGGCAATGGACAGGTCTTTGTATGCAAATCTGAGGGAAGGTTTACTACATCTCAAAGGGAGTCCAGGGACAAAGACAAGACTGGGTTGAGGGCACAGGGTTAAATATGGGATGAAAGGGGCAGGTCTGAGGGTCAAGGTCCAATAGGGATATGGGAAAGGGGTGCAGAGGAGGGGCAGCCAACCAGGGGAACCAATAGGATAACAGAGGTGGAGCAATGCAGCAAAACATAGCCAATGGGGATCGAGGAAGTAAGACCATTCTGGAAAAGATACATATAGGGTGAACAGGGGCTGAACAGGGGTGGAACAACTGTATAAACCAGTAGAACCTAAGATATTAACATGTGCCTGCAAAGGCCTATGAGAGGGAGGTACTTCTCACCCTGATCTTAGAGGGGTCTTTCTCCGTATTTGCTCTAGCCCCTCCAGGGCCAAAGCGTTACAGCCCTAGTGGTAAGCCCCTGGGCTTCCACAACTCCCCTTTTTCTGTTTATTAAGAAGGACCTCTGCCATAGATCTCTGCAAGCACTTAATAAAACATGAAAGCATAGTCAACACAATAAGAATGATAAATAAAATTCACAAAATAGTTTTAACTAAAGAGGAGCAAAGTTCATCATGGGGTCCTGTTTGGTAGGATTGAAGCCATCTGGAAGATCTTCCTCAGTCTTCTTCTTCTGTCTCTTCCATGCTTCTGTGGTCTCCTCCGTTGGTTTTTTTTGTTCCTCTTCTGGTTGTTCCATAGCCAGTTTTACTGCTTCCACAAATGGTTTTATATTTTTCACTGGGTTCCACCTTGGGCTGGCCACTGTGGAAATCCAAGCATACCTCTTCCCCATGTTATTAATGGAAAGGGGCCCATAATTCATTTGGTCTCAGGGTCTTTGATCAACCCAGGCAGTTTTGCTTTTAACTGAGTGTTGGTCGAATTGGTGAAATGCCTGATGACTGGGGGAGTAGGCTCCATGAATGAATTGTTCAGAAAGCTGAAGACATAAAGAGCCTTTGCCAGTCTCTCAATGGGAGATTATGTCTGGACTGCCCCTCTCTGTTGATCAAGGACCCTCTTGATGGAGCAGTGGGCCCTCTCGATGATGGACTGTCCTGTAGGTGAGTGTGGTATGCCTGTACACCCCACTGACTGAAGCATTACTGGAACTGGTGTGAGATGTAGGTTTTGATTTCTTGGGGAATGCCCAAGGTGGAAAATGCTAACAAATAATGTTTAATTACATATTTTGGTTTTTCCCCAGCATTTGCAGAAGAAAAGACTGCTCTGGAAAAGGTGTCAATAGACACGTGGATGTATTTTAAACACCCAAAAGAGGAATAATGTGTTACGTGTATTTGCCAGAGCTGGCGACTGCTCAATCTTCTTGAATTGACTCCTGCTCTGCAAGAGTGAAGGGCATATGATTGACAATTTGGGCACATGGTCATGATGGATTTTGCCTGGTCTCTAGTGGTCTTAAACATCCTGGCCAAGGCAGGAACGTTTTGATGAAAAAATTGGTGGCTGCTCTTAGCTTGTTCAAAGATATTAGGGAGTGTGGTGTTTTGTGCCACCATTGCTAGAGTGTCTTCTCTCCTACTTCCCTCTGCAATGAAGCCAGGAACGGTGGTATGGGATCTTGTGTGTATAAAATAATACAGATGTTTTCTGTGGGATAACAGATAAATTAGGCAGGAGAGTAAATCATATAACTGGGGGTTGGGAGTATCTTTTAGCATCAAATTTTCAGCCTGCTGCACTACACCATAGACATAGGCTGAATCTGTAATTAAATTAATAGGTTCTTCAGATTTGGAAAAGATTCTGACTACTCTGGCAAATTTGGCATCTGGGGGATCCATGGACAATTTCAATGTCCGACTCCCACTGCTGGGTAGTCAGGTCTTTCCAAGTAATAACAGATTTATGGGAACTCCCAGACTTGTCTGTAAAGCCATTCAGAGCCTTTAACGTAATTTGACTTTTTAGAGGTTTTGGGGCCAAATTGAAGACTGAATTAAATAATTTGTTTTAGAAAATGTATGGACATTTGTCTAAGGTGTATTGCAGCAGCTCGGATGTTTGTAGAAGCCAATTAAGATGCTCATTGGTGAGGGGAAGGTATATGTTGACAACATCCACTCCTGTGAGGAGTTCAGACATGCTCTAGCTCTTATAATTAATTGTGCCATTACTTCTTGTGGTGTTGTGATAGTCTTATTTGGTGATGAGTTCCAAAACCCCACTCTATTATTATTAAAGGATTAGTTAATTTTTGATCCCCTTGGAAAATTAGAGTGTGAAACTTGGGACTTGTGCCTAGGATGGCCAGGGAAAAGGGTAAATTAGGACTGTACCTGTGCAGTTGATTGGTTTGTATGGCTTGGGCTGCCTTTAGTACTGCTGACTTGGCCTTGGGTGTCAGTGATTGCAGAGCATTGAGGTCCTCGTTGCCTTTCAGGAGCTGGAACAATGGTGCGAGGTCCTTGGTGGTGATACCTAGCAATGGACGAACCCAACTCCCATAGGGCTGGTGCAATTTTCATAGGGTCATGTGATCATCCTTGATCTGCAGAGCTGGGGTGTGATGGTCCTCTTCTCGATCTTGAGGCCAAGGCTCCAAAACACAGTCTGTTGGATCTTGTCCTGTGTCATCTCAAATCCTTGGCTTTGGACCTAATTGATTACATCTTGGACTGCACAGTCCAAAATAATTTGAGTCTCTGCGCATACAAGTATGTCATCCATATAGTGAAAAAATACCATATTTTGGTGTCTTTCTTGTATGGGTGATAAAATCCGACCCACAACCATTGGCAAATAGTGGGTGAGTATTAGATACCAGAAACCTGGGTTTTTTGAGCTTTCTGTGCTTTCTGGCACTGACCCCCTAGAGAACACTGCTTTTGACCTGAGGCCCTGGAGAAGGCTTCCAAATTTAAGTGATGGAGCTAAAGTCACAGGTGTGTAGTAAAACAGAAGTGCGTAATTTCACATGGTGAAGAGTTTTAAATTTGAAGATTTTATAATATAGTAATAGGTATGGGACAAGACAGAAGATTTTGGGTGGTGTCTCCTTTCAGTGTTCTTCTTCCTTCTTCATGGTTTCTGGTTAGAGAGTTAGTGCTGCACTCTGGGTCACGGGACTTTGGTTATTGGGTCAAAAGTATAAATAAGTATTAATTCTTTATTAAACTGTTTAGCCTTAAAAGATCTTGCAGCTAGCTAGCTTCACCTCCATTTTGCTCACTTTTAGCTAGTAGCTGAAAATATTACTAAAGTCTCTGTACTTAAAATAAAATTTAATAAACAACCAAACCCAAACACAAAAAAATTCATCTCCTTCATGTTTTTTAATCCTAACTCTAAATAAAAAACAAAAAAAACCTTCAAACAAACCACTAATTAAATAGTACAAATACCACCTGTTACAGGTACAAATAACTGGTGACTTCTTCATGCCCTGAGGCAAAAGTGTCGAATGATATGTTTGTAGAGGTGCCTGTCTATTAAGTGATGGAACCGAAAAGGCAAATGGAGGGCATCCTCTGGATGTAAAGGATGATGATCAATGGTCGATGACGATCATTTGCCAGTCTTGTGGTAACATTGAGGCTGAGGCCAGGCACGGCTGGAGGGGACCCATGTCTTCAATCTCATTGATCTGAGGTCTTGCAAGAGCCACTACCTGTCTTTGCCTAGCTTGTGAATGACAAAGACAGGTGTGTTCCAAGGGCTAGTGGATGGTACTATATGGCCTTTGGACTGCTGCTCTTGCATGAGGGACTGCAGCGCCTTTGATTTCTTCTCTGGAAGGCACCACTGATCCACCCACACAGGGTTATCAATCTTCCACATAAATTGGAGAGTGGCACACTGCTCAGTGGCTCTGACTAGAAATTCCGTGGTGTTGTTAGGATTTTTAGTCTCATTCCCCCTTGAGACATGAAGTTCTATCCTCAAAGTGTTTCAGGTGCCTGAGTGATAAAAGGCCTTACTGTGGTAATCCTACCTTCAGGTCCCTCAAAGCAAATGGTGTTTCTGCTCCTGAAGTTGGTCACAGCTACCCTGATGCCTGAAATGACCCTGGATGCTGGAATCCGAGGTCATTCTTTTGGCCACTTGGATCAGGAGATGATGGTGACATCCGATCCGGTGCCCAATAACCCTGAAAGTTGGGTCTTTTTTCCCTTTAAAGACAGTACACACTCTAGTACAGGTCTGTTGTGACTCAGGATCTGTGCCCACAATACCAATGGGTCAGCTGGTGTTGAAGTCCGGTAAGAAATAAGCTTGTGCAACAACCGTTCTTTTAGGAATGAAGAAAGGGGGGTTTAAACACAGTACTATTACAGTTATTTCTTGCAGAGATGTTACAGCCACTACCTCAGGTAGGACTGAGAGTCCTTCCATCCCCTCTCTGGTGTTACAAAGTACCAAAACGTCCCTAGGCTGATCCTCAGGCCCATATTTGCCTGTTGGAATGATGTGAGGTGTCCTCTGTTTGAATTGAAAGTGCACTTACCAGTGGCATCCGGGTTCCTGGCTGGATCCGTCACATGTCAAGCTCCTCTGCGGAGATGGAGCAGTCCCAATGGACTGGAGAAGCTTGATGCACTGGTTCTTCCCAATGGTCAGGAGAATGGGGCGGAACAGCCTTGCATTTGGCATGATCGTGCGGAGCCGTGCCACGCTCAGCCAGGAGTTTCCCAAACATTGATGGTTCTGTGGATGCTGGTAAGTGCGTCACTGTTGTTGACAGTGAGGACAATGTTCATAGCATTTAGGGCATCCTGAGGATCAGGACTGGTTATTGCCTTTATCAGAACAATTTTGCTGGCAATGTTCTATTTCCCCACAATTAAAACATGGTCTCTTTTCCCAGTTGTTATTGGGTTTGTGGGGAATCACTTGTGCTGCTACTAGAGCTACCCTGACTTGCAGCTTTGACAAGGCTGGCTTCACAATCTGTTAAAGCTTTGAGGGTGCAAGCCTTGACTATCTGAGTGATGGTTGGCTTTGGGTTGAGGGGAAGAGAGTGCAAAATGTCCTTGCAGCTATCATTAGCATTAATAACAGCCAGTTTTGTAAGCAGCTCTTCTCTGGCCTTTAGGTGTTCTATCTGTTCGTCGATCCCCTATGTAAGGTAGTTGACAAATTTTATGAATGATTCATCAGGTCTCTGATGAATGTTCATAATGTCAATACTTGGTGTTGCCCCATCTGGCATCTGTAAAAGGGCTGTTTTTGCAGAAGCCTTTATGTCTTCTAGCACAGGTCAGGGGAGATCTACAGCCTGATCTTCTGTCTTGGTAAAATCCCCCTCCCCAGCTAAATGGCCCATAAGTGTGCCCGTCCATCCTCATGGGTGCAGTCCCTTAATAATTGTTTTATTGCTTCCTTCTACACCCCCTCCCACAAGATTAATTCAGTGGGAGAGAGTAGGACACTCATAAAATGTCCTAAATCATGATGGACCACAACATGAGCGGCAAAGATAGCATTCGTTAAAATATGAGGAGCTCCTCACATAATCTTTGCTGTCTTACAAACATCTGTCTTTCATCTCCACATGACAGATGGATTCCCACTGCGAGTTAGCTCCCCTGCAGTACTGCACTGGTGCCACTTGTATTTTGGACACCATTTCCCAATCCCCCTTTTTGGCCTCTTCTCACATCTTCTGACAAGAGTCCTCAGGCTCATCCTCAAATTTGGATGAGCCTTCGCTGTCTTCCTCCAAAGAGGAAGCTTGTCTCTTGGCAGATGAGCAGGGATTTTAGTTGACTGGCAAGGCCTAGTGCTTAGGCCTTTGGAAGCCAAGATGGCTACCCTCCAGTCAACATCACATATGGCGCCGGTTCCAGTAACATGGGAACCGGAAGAGGCCAAACCAGATGGGGTGGGGCCCGTGGAGAGACTTCCTGATAGTAGGGGAGGGTCCCAACACAGGGGCAGTGCTCAATGCAAGGGTGGTGCTCAACAGAGGGGCAGCACCTGACACAAGAGGAAGACCTGACGAGAAGGCGGGGAGAGGGAGCGAGCTCAGCATTATGGTTTCCCTCACAGTTTCATCAGTACAATAGGATGGGGGGATAGGATTGAGGGAGGGTGGAGCATGGGTTAGGGTAGAGTCCAGGACAGTATGATTAGTACCTTCCTGGTGAGGGAAGAGAAGAGAAAGGGAGATGGGAGGTAGCTTGCCTGTGCCCCATGGCGGGTTCCATCTCCTGTCCTGTTCTCAGGGTTAGTGGGTTCAGGGACACAGGGGGCAGAATACAACAACTGGGGATGAACATTAGGACTTTGAACATTTGAAACAGCCCCATAAATCAAATGAAAAGCATGATAAAACTTTGCAACCTTCAACACCCCCTGGGTTTGTAAAAAATAAAGTCTTTCCCCAGCTAAATCCCAAAACCCCAACTGACAAAGTGAACAAACAGAAATATCAGGGAATTATTTAAACAACCAGTGAATTAAATGTTTTAGACTCCCCTTATGAAAACATTTCCCCTCTAAAATGAGAACTTCCTTAACGCAAAAATACACATCCTTCTCATCCTTAGACAGCACACTTCCCATGGCTGCCCCTGATGGAAAGTATTGCCCACCCACACGATAAAATCAACACAACAAAAAGTCTGAACCCTGGTCAGCTGCCCACCAATTCACTCTCTGGTGGGTCCACATGCAGGTCTTCAAAATGTCCTGTGGGTGTCATCAGCTGAACTGGTCCTCATGCCACTTGGAGGGTACTGGCTCTCCCTTCAGTGAGCCCTGATGAAACTCAGGTCTTGTACAGGCTTGTGGCTAACCCAAAGGCATCTTCTTTCCTGCGATGATTGTCCAGCTGATTCATAACAGGAATCGCTCACAGAGACTCCAGAAGTCATCCCTGTTTGGGCATCACTTGAAGCGGTGCGCTTCAATGGGTCCCTCTGAGAGCAGCCTGCATCTTCAGGGCCTGGAGCATACTTGCTAAAAACTGGCTGACAGAACAGGCAATGGACAGGTCTTTGTATGCACATCTGAGGGAAGGTTTACTACGTCTCAAAGGGAGTCCAGGGACAAAGACAAGAGTGGGTTGAGGGCACAGGGTTAAATATGGGATGAAAGGGGCGGGTCTGAGGGTCAAGGTCCAATAGGGATATGGGAAAGGGGTGCAGAGGAGGGGCAGCCAACCAGGGGAACCAATAGGATAACAGAGGTGGAGCAATGCAGCAAAACATAGCCAATGGGGATCGAGGAAGTAAGACCATTCTGGAAAAGATACATACAGGGTGAACAGGGGCTGAACAGGGGTGGAACAACTGTATAAACCAATAGAACCCAAGATATTAACATGTGCCTGCAAAGGCCTATGAGAGGGAGGTACTTCTCACCCTGACCTTAGAGAGGTGTTTCTCCATGCTTGCTCTTGCCCCTCCAGAGCCAAAGTGTTACAGCCCTAGTGGTAGGACCCTGGCCCTCCACAAAAGACAATGAAAGTTATATGAATAAATAAATATTAAGTAAGTAATTAATAGGTATCACACTCTCAGGTTCCAATGCAACTCTAATTAGAAATGAGATTGTGCATGGAGATAGTCAGGGATTAAGGAAGAAGACTGGCAGAAGAGAGCAATTATTTTCCATGCTTTGAAACCTAGCTCATTGGCTTTATATTGTCTTCCAGAGTGAAACTGTTTTGGTCTACTTCCATGTGAGTGTCACAGAGAGGGGGACTCAGCTGAAGACTCCTGGCAGGCTAACCTAAACACCAGACTTGATTGCATCCTTTCCTTTTAAACCCTATATAAATCCATTCACAGGGACAAAGGCTTATGTTTCTGAACAATGATTCAGAACACAGATCTTAAGTCAGAAGGTAACAAGCTGCTTCACAAATTAATTTTGGACTCCTCTTACTCTATTTTTGTCTTTTTGCTGCTTAAAACTAGCTGTGTTTTGTTGCTCTGCTAAACTGTTTTAATGCAGGTCATTTACTCCAAGACAGAAGGGAAAGGGCAAAAGCAGAAGTGCTTGATCTCTTTAACACACAATCTTGCAGCACTTTCAAAATCCATATGAAGATTGCCTTGTCCTGCTTTGAATTTTATCTGGCTTCTTTCTTCTCAAGATACTTCTAACACAATTACAGGCAGACACTGTTAGTCCCTGAAAAAATTAATACAGCAGGATTGTGAGGAAGGCGGGGAAGTACAAGAGGCATAAGGAACAGATCTGATGCACTAGCAGATATCTACCTTCTGAATTCATAGACCTAATATATTTAAACAACTGATAAACATTTGGAAACTAGGGTGTTACTGGACTAATGAGTAATAATACACTTTCTGATAAAAAATGCAGAAGAATTGTGCTCTTGGTGGTGGTGGTTGAGAGTTTCTAAGTGTCAGTAGCTTTCCACAGCTTGGAAATGCACTTAAAAGCTAAAATAATTTTAGATGAAGGGAGAAAGAATGAGACAAAGAAACTAATACAATATGAGAAGAAACTATAGTTCCACAGGCAGGTGATCTATAGTCTCACATCCTCCTACCAGCACTTCTCACAAGAAAGAAGCATTATCCCTGATGTAGCTCTTAAAATGCAAACTGGGCACTTCTGACAGAAATCAAGTAAACCAGATGATGGGATGGCGTGTCTCAGCAAGGGAAAGTGAATAGGGGGGAGGTAAAATTAGTGTGTTGAACAAAAGACAGTTTAATAATATAGAAATGGAAGGGAAGTAATAATAATAGAATTAGAATATGCAAAACAAGTGATGGACAATGCAATTCCCCACTACCTGACAACTGATGCTCAGCCAGTCCCTGAGCAGCAGCCCCTGGACAGCTTTCCCCATAGCTTATAGGCTGAGCATGACACCATACAGTCTGGAATATTCCTTTGGTCAGTTGGGGTCAGCTGTCCTGGCTGTGTCCCCTTCTAGCTTCTTATGCCCCCCCCTTGCTGGCAGAGCAGCATGAGAAGCTGAAAAGTCCTTGAGTTAGTGTAAACACTGACTCAAGCTTAGCAATAACAAAAATATCAGTGTGTTATCAACACTATTCTCATCCTAAATCCAAATCCCAGCACTGTACCAACTACTAGGAAGAAAATTAACTCCATCCCAGCTGAAACCTGGACAGAGGGACACAAACACCGGTACCACAGCTCCAAAAAATCTCCCTGTCAAGGAGAGAGAAAGCAGCACGTAATCTGTCTGAAGTGTATCAGTCTGACAGCAGTCCCCTGGAAAGGAGGCTCTTCTTACAGTCCGCAGCTCATCATCATCCTAAAAAAATCACATCTGTCTTCCTTTCACAAGGGAGAAAGATAAGAATAAACATACCCAGGCCCAGTTCTGCAGGAGGGATATCAATATCACTAGGCTTGGTTCACCGATTCATTTCTGCTGGGCCAGACAGCCAGCACAAGAGCTTTCTAACTACTCACACCCTCCATAACAGGAAACTGAAGACCATTTTTGACAAGCACACAGCCACAGAGATACAAAAGGGGCTGTATCCAAGCCAAAGCTACTTTCATTTCTTTTGCCACTGAAGGACACTTCAGCTTCAGATTGTCCTTTTACCAACACCACAGGGAACTTCCACAACAGCCTCCCCTTTTCTGTTCCTGTGCCACTTCAAGGCCACTTCAGCAGAGACCTCACCTTTAAAGTCAGCACCAGTCAGGACAAAAGGTCCAGATTCAGAAGACTTTTATACAGTCTTGTTTTAGCATGATTGCAAAATATCTATCTTCTGATTAGAACAGAGCTCTTCAAGTGTTTGTTCAAGTAATGTTCAAGTGATCTGTGTCCAAAGAAGGGCAACAGGGCTGGTGGAAATGTTAAAAAAATGTGTAGATGTGACACTTAGGGACAGTATTAATGATAGACCTGGCAGTGTTAGGCTAATGGTAGGACTCAATGATCTTGGAGATCTTCCAGTTCTACTTTGAGCTCTAGGATGACTAGAGTCCTTCTCTCTCCTGAATCCATTGTGTTTTCCTCCACGCTTCTGCCCCCAAGGACCACTAAGCACAGCAGCAGAACAGGACAGGCGCTCAGTACCCTACACCACAACACACGCTGTGTCCAATGCCTTTTTTCCCAACAAGGAGTTGCCAAGCCCTGCAGTCCCTGTTCGTGAGGCAGCTCAGAGCTATGGCACTGCAGCCAGGATGCCACTACAAATACAGCTGTACCATCAGCGACTTAGAGTATTTAAAGGGCTGCCAATTTAAATTCAACTCAGTTACTTTAAAAAGGATTCAGCATATGCTGAGAATCTTGCTTTCAAAAAAGTCCAGGAGTTAAAACAGATCCCTCAGAACAAAAAGGGCCACTGGTTTCTGAAGAAGTGCAAGCCACTGCCAGGTGCTTGTCTACGCTAGCCTCCTCATCCATCCTGCAGTCAGCAACCAAGTGCATTTAGATGCCCCACACACAGCACCTTTGCCCAGCCTTCCTCATTTCCTGGTGACAGATCAGTCTCAGCAGAATTGGAGAAGCAAGGGTGTGTGAAAGGACTAATACAAAATGAACACATAGCAGGAATTGGGTTCTCTGTCTGTTCTTTAAAACAAGAAGTGCTTTTGTAGAACAACAGTGCAGAATAACCATTCAGCTTTCTATTTTAGAATGAATTTGTCTTACATGTCCACAGCAAAAAGTTAAACTCAACAAAGGACTGCTCAGCACTTCCTCTTCATTGACATGCTGTATCCTCCTGTTCCAGTCTGGAGACAATTTTAGCCCAGGTAAGGAAAGCTTGTGGCCAAGGGCTTGACACAGAAATTCCCCAGGCAGGGACATCTTTCACTAGACCAGGTTGCTTCAAACCAAGTCCAAACTGGCTTTGAATAGTTCCAGGGATGGGGCATCCACAGCTTCTCTGGGTAACCTGTGCCAATGTCTTACCATCCTCATAGTGAAGAAGTTTGTCTTAATATCTCATCTAAACCAGCCTTCTGTCAGCATGAGGCCCTTCTGCCTTCTATTCCTAGAGCCCCTGTAAAAAGTCCCTCCCAAGTTCTCTTGCAGGCCAGGCCATAGACAGATCTGTTGATTACCAGGAACTGAAACTCATTTAAAAACAGGGCCTAGAAAAGTAGAAGAGTTGATTACAAACCAGTATCACATTCCAGGAAAAAGATGTCAGAGTTTGATCATTTGTCTTCATTCCACATAGGGAGAAAAGTTGATATCTTTACACATTTGTTACAAATGATTAATAGAACCACTTTTAAAGGTAAGAGGAAACCGTAAAAAACTGGTCTGCCAAAGCAATGGGAACAGCCCAGCAGCAACAACTGGTTTTGTAATGCTAATGATAAATCAGAAGAAATCCAGCCTCTCCTGGGAGAAATTTGTCTCAAAAAAGAAATAACAAATGAGAGAACTGGAGTCAAAATACCAGTATAGAAGAACAGATGCTGCCACAGCAAGACTGAAACAGTCTAGCTCCTTGTAAGCTCTGTTTGTTGCTTCCCTACTGCTCTGTTTCCATATCTGTATCATTTATTCCAAAGCAAATTTATTATTTTAAAGACTCCGTGGAGAAGGCTGTGTGTGTGCTAAGGGACACAGTGCCGAGTATATCTTGCTCTTGCACGCTGTTATCAAAGGCTTTGCCTAGTCTGGGATTTAGTAAGACTTTTAATTAATGGCTTCCAATGATACATCCACACTGGAAAGACTTCTCCCATTAGCTAATTCGTTTATTGTCTTAATTAGGCAAGTCAGTTTTACTTCCTCATTGCCTTGCATGGGAAACCCTGGTTTCTCCCACCAAGGTTTTCCCTCAGGTCAGTTCCCAGTTCCTCTGTCCTGACTTGCTTTTTGGAAGGACTTAGACCAAGGTGCTGGCAGACAGCATTGCCTCACCTTTCCATGCGAGTCTAGACCAGGCAGGGAGCACTTTGCTCACGGCAGCTGTTCTGAAAACAGAGCTATCTCAAGTCCCCAGCAAGGTCTTGGGTCATTAGGAACTGGATCATCAGCATCTGTCAGGAACAAGAGTGCATT
Organism: Muscicapa striata striata; assembly: GCA_030060385.1. Taxonomy (NCBI): domain Eukaryota; kingdom Metazoa; phylum Chordata; class Aves; order Passeriformes; family Muscicapidae; genus Muscicapa; species Muscicapa striata. Next base: position 1,561,987 of record JAREIS010000112.1, on the reverse strand, counting down.
GCCTTGCAAATTCTCTGTTTTCCTATGAGGATAACACCAGTGCCAGTGGGGTTGGAATGAAATTATCTTTAAAATCTCTTCCAAAACAAAGAATTCTCTAATCCTATCCCTGAAGGACCAGAAGACCAGTACATGTGCTGAGATGTTCAACCCTACTAAACTAGGTGAGAAGTGACCTGAAGCTGGGCACTTTCCAGCAGGCTGGGTTTGTTGAACTGCTCTGGGCCCAAATGTATCTCAGCAAAGAAAGCAGGTGGATCATCCATAGCAACTGCAAACTTGTGCCTTGTCAAGGACAGCAGAATCATGACTCCTGCTGCTCCTCCTTGCTCTGACTGCTCACCATAGTAGTAGCAGACAGGACTGCCTCTTCCAAGGCAGGACTTTGCTCAACAGCCTCCACCACAGCTATCCATCCTGTTTCCATCACAGATGCCCCTCCTTCTCCCATCACACCTGTGTTTTTCTGCAAGTCCTCACACCACACTTGTCTTCCCCACAGAAACTCCCACGGATAAGCACGGCAGAGACAAAGTTTGCAATCCATATTGTAACGTCTAACCATTTTGGTGCCTATCAGGTACACTTACTCTTGTTTTGTCAGCAAGCTTTCCACTTAGTCCAATTAATTTTGACTAATCACTTTTAATTAGTAGAAAGACTGTTTAAGATACAAGCCATAATGACAGAGCTCACCACTGACTTAATATTCTCATCTTGGGTACAGTAGAAAATTTTTTTCATTTCTAGTCTTCCCTTGAAAAAGCAAAGATATAATCTCTGCCTTGACAACATGTACTTCTACATAAAGGCACCAGTATACTTCATTCTAGCTTAATTTCTCCCTGCAAAGCAGAGCACTGAAAACTCCAGAAATGCTGCCAATATTTTTGGAAAGGCCAGAAAGGAAACAAGCAGAACTAGTGATGGAAAGCAGAGGACAGCTAACTCTTTAACTCATTTCCATTTTGGAACACCTCTCCTATGAAGGAAAGGCTTAGAGAGCTGGGGTGTTCAGTCTTGAGAAGATTCCAGGGAGACTTTACAGTACTTTCTAGCACCTAAAGGGGTCTGTAAGAAAGAAGGGGACAGACATTTTAGCAAGGGGTTGTTTAGCCTGGAGAAAAGGAGACTCAGAGGTGACCTCATTGCTCTCTACAACTTCCTGAAGAGTGGTTGTAGTCAGGTGGGGGTTGGTGTCTTTCTCCAGGCACCAACTGACAGAACAAGAGGACACAGCCTTAAGCTACACCAAGGGAAACATAGGCTGGATATTGGGAAAAAGGTTGTTACAGAAAGAGTGATAAAGTATTGGAATGGTCTGCCTGGGAGGTGGCAGAGTCACCATCCCTAGATATGTTTAAAAAAAGACTGGATGTAGCATTTGGTGCCATGGTTTATTTGAGGTGTTAGGGCATGTGTTGGACACGATGATCTTAAAGGTCTCTTCCAACAGTGAAGGGCTGTTGCACTAGTGCTGCAGTAGACCTCTCATTAGGGATAGAAATGAGCCAAGACACACTCTTGTTTAACAACATGAAAAGGGTCTCAGTTTATTCTTTTTGCTGATTAGCCATCCTGACTCCAATTAATCACAGACATAGACTGCACACACCCACTGCAGGGTCTAACTGCAGACTGACACCTGAGTCTGACTAAGCAGATTCCTTAGAGCAACAAGTCTCTCTCCAATTTGGTCAGTTCTCCAGTCCTTTTAAAGCATTTCTTCGCTACCTTCTGTTCCTTCTTCCTCAGGGCTCCTCTACCTCCTCCAGCTCCTCTTTCTCCGAGCTCCCTTGACCAGCCAACCCACCCCTTTTATCACACTTATTTTTATTAGTCACACCTACAACCCATTAAGGGCAAGGCTATTCTTTGGTCATTAGTACAGCTGTGACTTATCAGGGGCAAGGTCGCATGTAATCTCTTCTTCTACACCTACAGCACTAGGAGCAAGGGGTAATGGGTTTAAATTAAAAGAGAGTAGATTTAGATTAAATATTAGGAAAAGTTTTTTTACAATGAGGATGGTGAGCCACTGGTACAGGTTGCCCAGAGAGATTGTAGGCACCCATTCCTGAAACATTTAAGGCCAGGTTGAACAGAACTCTGAGTGACCTGATCTAGTTGAAGATGTCCTTGCTCCTTGAAGAAGGGTTGGACCAGAAGACCTTTAAACATCCCTTCCAATCTAAACCAGTCTGTGAATTCTATGATCTTTGCTACTGCTGTTTATTGAGGTGCTGAGATCATACCGACCATTTGTAAATAAGCTAATGTTGCCAAACTCAGAAGAGACAGATATTTTCAGCCAGATGTTAACAGATAGTGCCAGTGTGAGTATGATCTGCCTTCCACCAGGAGTCAGAAGAGCGGAGGTGATAGAGGAACTTGAGAGAAAAGCAGGAATACTAACTTTAGGAACTCCAGACTACTCCAAATGCTACTGGAAACCTCTTACAGGAATATTCTATGTTGTCATGACTTGCTTTCAATCTCTGTACCAGGAATTGGAAAGGCTGTTTACTACACTTGAGGTAAAGCTGGTGTACCTTATGCCCATGTCTTCATGGCACCACAGGCCAAACTCTTCCTGAATTTCAGCTCTGACCTCCTCCCTGAATACACAGAAAAGCCACAGGATTGTCCTAGGGATGCTGTGAGGCCAGGCTACTTCACTTGGCTGGGCAGTCAGTCGCAGGGCCTGGGGTTTGCTGTTATTTGGGCTGGCTCATGTCAGCTCTGCAGAAAAGCCATCAGGCCAGTGTTGAGACATCTCCACCACCTTCCCATCACTCCACAAATGAGACACTGTCCAGAAAGTTCCAGAGCATCTCAAAGATGAGGAGAGACTTGGCCATGTAGAGACTTGCAGAGACTGAAGAACTCTCCAAAGGTACTGAGGCTGAAGAACAAATTCAGTTGGCATAGGTGTAGCAGTAGAGGGAGACTGCCCAGCCATTCAGCCCTGGTCCTGAGGCACCTCTGGCAGTGCAAACACAGAGACATGACCCAGACAACATCAGGGAAAAGTTGCAGGTAGGGAATGACACAACGCACAGCCCTTATCCTCAGACAGCATGGGGCCAGGCTAATGACAGGCTATTGTTCTACAATTCAGTTTTAAAAAAGCAATGACTTGCATGCATGTTGGCTCTGGAGTACGTTCTTGGCAATGCCAGCAAATAAACAGAAAGGATTTCCATGGAATACCATTTCTGAAAGAAATACATTTAAGTTATTTTTGAGATATTATTAAATCCAGTTGTGAATATTTTGAATGTGGTATAATCCATTTTCCTAGAAACCAGCCAAGAAAAACTGACACCAGCACAAGGGAAGTGCCACCATGCTGCCATCCCTGTCTCACTGTTCCCTCAGGGACATGAGCAGGAGCCTCACATGCCTCCCTCCTCCACCAGTGTGCCTTAAAAACACAGTTTACACAGCTCTTCCCTCACCAGGTAAGCCTGAATCTTTCCTACTGATCCCGACTCTACTCTCCTATGAGCCAGGGACCCTCCATCGGCCCATGGAACCTCCAAAGCAGAGTGCTGACAAATGCATCGGGAGGGCCAGTGCAAGCCACTAACAAGGCTGGGTAGGGGTATTCCAGCAGCCTCCAGGTGGGACTGAGGGCCAAAGAACTGGCACAGTGAGATCTGGATGGCTCTTGCCATTGAAACTGGCCAGCAGATGCAAGCAGGAGACAAGCAAGTGGATTGGGTGGCTGCAGAAGAACCAGCCCTGAGCACAGATCATCATGTCCCAGTCTCCAGAAGTTCTACCCTAAAAGCAGAGCCGAAATCCATACCCAGGCACAAGGATTCCAGTCTTCTACTCCCTCTTATCTTCTCTACCTGCTGTTCACTCCACAAACCCTCCTATGCCATGTTTGTATTCCAGTCCAGGGATAGCTTAAAATGCAGTGATCACCTAAGGGAATAGGGTCGCCTCACCCTGCAGCACATAGGAAAGAAAGTTAGTCACTCTGCACAAGTAATTGGAAAATCCTGGACCACCTGGAGAACATATCCTTTTCCTAAATCACTCCTTCTGAATCTCCTCACAAGTAGGACACAGTTAAAGCCACCAGAGTAGCCCTGTACCCCCTTCCTGGCTCATGCAGGCAGCTATAGGCACACTGGGCAGGCTGGTCCCTCCCACCTGGCTGTCAGGCAGCATTCCCTGGGGCAGCACAGGCCAGGGCTCCATTTCTTAATGCATACAAATGCAACTCTGCTAGGAATTTCACCCATCCCATTAAGATTCAACTTGTCTGTTTTCTACTGCATTATCTGCAGAAATAAAACTTACAGCTGAGATCTGAAGGCCAGACAATGGGCCAAGAGTAAGATGAAATATGTTAAACTCCTTTTAAGTTACAGCTCACAGAGCCCAAAGGAACTGCAGGTTGTGTGCCTGCTCAGCACCACAAGTCTGGGGTTTGCTCCTAGAAAACACCAGGGTCTCTCAAGCCCACCTACCCTTACTGCAAAACATGAATGCATGCAATGGGCAAGGCTGCCAGCTCTCCCCACCTTTCCTCTTGGGAGGGGAAGAGGTGCAGCTCAGTCAGTCTGAGTATCCTACTGTCCACCCTAGGTCGCATGTTGCTTGCTACATCCCATCCCAACTCCTGCTGCAGCCTGATTCTCACCGGTCCATTAGCATTCCCACTCATCCCCCTCCTCCATCACCCTCTGTACATCCTCCTGCCCCAAGCCCAGGAGTATTGCATCCATGTCAAAGGACAAACAGGGATTCAGGGCAGGTGGGACGCTGGACTGCTGGACCTCAGTCCCCTACAGACATTGCAGCATTTGTCAACATCACATCTGAAGGTGATGCTGGGGATTGTTCAACAAAGCAAGATCTGAGGTCTCTCAACACAAGGCATCACGGGTATGGTCTCAGAAGACAGGGACTCACTGGTCCTCATTCCAACTTTCAGGAAGGAAGAGTGTTAAACACCAGAAAGCTACACCACAGGTTTCCTTTTACATCTTCCAGAAAAAGCAGTCCCATCAGACTGGGGATACTGCTGACATGACTGTCCCAGGATTGTGGCACAGCCTTCTAAGGACTGTCCTATCCTCCTCCATCCCTGCTCTCTGCTGTGGGACAGACTTGGAAGGAATTGAACATCCTGCACAGAGAGTCAAAATGCAAACAACAAAATGCAAACAAAATGAAAAAAATATAAAAGCATACAAAACCCATCTCTGAATTAATTTCCATATTGTGTATACGCCATGACATGACAGTTGTCTTTCTAAACCTTTTAATTAATCACAGAGAACAGTTACTTTGAGCACGTATGCCCACCTTCCATCTTCCTGAAACATGTTCCAGGTCGTATTGAAGGAGTCTGTGCAAGGTAATTAATTTTTTACCATTATCTATGCCGGTACTTGGCTCTCCAGATTTTTTAGGAACATCAAGTCCTCGGACAGCAATGTTCTTTGGGGCCAAAAAGAAAACAAGAGCCTTTGCTAGAGACAGGGCTTGGAGGGAGAGAAAGGGAGAATGGGAGCTCAGCACTGTGCTGAACATGGCTTGCTCTCTTGCCCATAGGATGGCCATCTGGGGAGGCAGGGTATTATTTTACGTGATACAAGACATAAATCTGCCTAATAATAGGATTTTTGTTTCAACTAATTTGTGGGTAACTGTATAGAGACCTACATGTGTAACAGAACTTTTGTCAAACACTGTAAAGACAAATTTTCTTCAGTTCAGAACTGCCAGAATTACTATTTCTAGTGGAAACCTGACTCATTGCTGTATTGGTTTTGCATGGCCTGGTTTTTGGTCCAGGGGGGCCACAAAGATGGCTCCTGTGAAAAGCTCCTGGAAGCTTCCACCATGTCCAGCAGAGCCAATCTCTGATGGCTTTGAAGTTGGACATGCTGGTGACCAAAACTGGGCCAGAGAGGCTGGTAATACCTCTGTGATTACATATTTAAGAAGCAAATCAAAACAAAGTCACAGGTTTTGCTTCTAGTCAAAGGAGGAGGTGAGAATATGTGAGGGAAAACAACATGGAGACATCAAGGTCAGTGGAGAAGGAGGGGGAGGAGGCGCTCCAGGCACCGGTGCTGAGATTCCTCTGCAGGCCCTGGTGAAGACCATGCTGAAGCAGCTGTGCTCCTCAGCCCAAGGAGATCCACAGGGAATGCAGAGATCCACCCGCAGCCTATGGGGGAGGTGCCCATGCCAGAGTGGGTGGATGCCTGGAGGAGGCTGTGATCCAGTGGAAGATACGGTGGAGAGAGAGAGCCCCTTGTTCCAGGCTGGAGCATCCCTGTCCTTGGAGGACTGCACTCCGTGGACCCACATTACAGCAGCTTTGGTAAGACTGTCCGACCGTGGCGGGAGCTCACGTCGCAGCAGGTGTGGTATGGCTGCTGCTCATGAGAGTGGACCCATGCCTGAGAAGTTCACAGAGAACTGTCTCCCATGGAAGGGACCCCATGGTCTCACAGGGGAAGGACTCTTCTCTCAGAGCAGTGAAAGAGAATCTCAGTGATGAACTGACCAAAACCCCTATGCCCTGTCTCTCTGCACTGTCAGTGGGAAGGAGGGAGGGGCTGGGGAATAGCAGTATTTTAAGGACTTATTTTACTTCTCATTATCCTCCTCTGATTCTGTTAGTAATAAATTCACTTTGCAACCATAAGTTGAGCCTGTTTTGTCTTTTAAGTTTTTCTTCTGGTCCTTATCTCACTCACAAAGCATTCATTAATTTTATTTTTTTTCCCTCTCCACTGCCCAGCTGTAGAAGGGGAGAGTGAGCAAAAGACTTTCATGGGTGCCTGGCACTGGGCCAGTGTCAAATCACGACAATTCCTCTCAAATCATGTATTTATCACTTGACCACATACCATCTGGCTCCCAAAACACTGATACACCTGAAGTGCATGCTGAGCACTGCTGACTTACTGAGTGACTAACAGTGCTTCAACTCCGTTCCCCAGCCACATATCCATGACTTACCGTGTTGTGTTCAAGTCCTGCTCCAAATTGGGGTTTGGGAGTGGGAGAGGTAGGAGAAAATGACTGAGATTGGGAGGAGCAAAAATTTCTGCTGGGTGTTACACAGTTTCACAAAGGGGCTCTTGAAATCCAGTGTTCCTAAAAATACTTGCATCTACATAAAGACTTTTTTCTGTGAAGAAAAAAATAGAAAAATTAAAAAGCAAATCCAAATATTGGAAGCTTTGACCTCACAGAGTTGATGGACTGGAATCCCCTTGGGAACCCCAATGGAGCTGCATGAAGGACCAATTTAGAAATATTTCTGAAGCTACTGTGCTACAAAGCAACTCAGGAGCTGCTCATGCCCGAGTGAGCTGCTGCTTCCTCTGGAGCTCTGGGAGCTCAGCGTGGGAGCAGCACAGCATGGGGCCACAAAAGCCACTTGGAGCAAGACAGTGGCTGAGCCTCCTCCTTCGCACTCTGGACACTGTCCAGGAGGAGCCCAGTGCAGCACTGCTGGAAGGAGGGTTGTGCCGGGGCCCGGATGGGAATCCGGCCTGAACCCTCACCAATGCAGGAGCAGGTGAATGTGAAGGTGATGCCATCAGAGACCTCTCCAAATCAGTTTAGCCATGGGACTGTGCCTGTGGCTCCAACACAGCCTAAAAAAATGCCATGTCTTTGTGGCTCACTGTGCAAGACATCTTCTAGAAAAACACAGGTCGAGACTGTTCTCTACTTTATGCTCCTATTACACTTAAAGTTCACACTTTACCTTAATCTAAATTGATTTTCTCACAGGTTTCATCCCACTGTCACTCCCGCTTCTCCCACCTCCCACAGCCAGCAGCCCCACTCCAGCACCCACCTGCAGAGCTGCTCTGGAGAAGCCTGGCTGCTCCCAGAGCCCAGCACAACCCCACAAGAGACCACTTTCAACAACTTCTCTGCACCAGCCCTACAGCCCATACCCCCAGTGTGCTGAGCCCCGGCCCCAGCCAGGCTTCTCCAGCGCAGCCCTAACGCTACAGGTACCATTCCCATGATTGGTGGCACAGGGGGCAGCACTGACAGTCAGCCTGATATGGCAAACCCATCACCGACCAGTTGGTGGATCAGTAACAAAGCTAAAAGCAACCTCTGGCATGAACTCTCCCCCACAAGAGACATTTGTCAGCAGCTCAGCCCTCTGATGTCACAGGTGTCCATCCCTGCTGAAGAGCAAGGGGGTGCTGGGTGCAACCCTTCCACACCAGAGGACCCAGCAGGTAGGGAAGAGGAGACCCTGGAGTGTCAGCAACCTTCTTACTGTTTAACAAACACACAGCCTGTTCCCCTCAGCAGAGCCCCTACAGAAAGCCCAGCCACCTGCAGCAAGGACCCCCTCATTTCAGCCATGGGCCGGGTACATCAGCAGCACTGGTAGGAGTTTGCTGCAGACAAGTGAATCAGTGGAACAGATGAGCAGCTCCTGAAGCATCTACCTACAATTTACAGCAAGAAGAGATGTAATTTCAGGCTTATGGCAGATGCTGGAAGGTTTATGGTGCTAAAAGAAAAAAAAAACACTAAAAAAAAATCTCAACACCTACATGTAACAGATATCTTTCTAGGACAAGGGAACTCCTGCAGTAGCTGGAAGAAAACCAATCACAGTTTCCAACTACATTTGAGGTAAGAAAACAGAACGTGGTCCAAAACATCTCCTAAAGGTCAGTTTCACAAAACTAGAAAGAAACAGATGTTGTTATACGCGATACGGCAGCGCAGAATAACGACAATGACTTTTCTAGCTAGCAGCAAAGAGAAGCAACTTTATTGTGAAGGCGAACTACTTTTATAGTGTGGATCGCTGAAGAAGAGAAGAACGGCTGTTTATTGGATAGTAAAAGAAAACAGAAAGTTCTCACGGATCGTGAGAACTGTTTTTCTTTACTTTCTGAAAAACAGCAGGTGCTTAATTTTATTGTGAATTTTTTTTTGTTTTTCCCGAGGTTTATCACCTTGGGAAGATCTAGGGAGGAACAGGCAAACTGCAGCAGACTTGAGAGAAATTTTCCTTAGCATGAGAAAGGAGAAAAAGGCCTCAGGCTCTTGCAATTTTCAGCCTGTGGCTTCAATGAAGCCCACAAACAGACACAAAAATAACTGAGAGAAAACATCTGAATATAAGTAAGTGTGGCAATGCTTACTGGAGGATTTTTAAAGGTGCCCTAGTAGAGCCCTCTTTCCCACCAAGAAAAGAAATGGTATATTTTTTAAAAATTATTTGGTTTAAAATAAGAATTTTTTAAGACAAGAGGCAAATTTAAAAACAAAAAAAAACAAAAAAAAAAAACAAACCAAACCAAAAAAAAAGAAAAAAAACCAAAAAACCTTTAACAAAAATCCACTATAAAATTAGAGCAAATTTTACAGAATTCAACACATTTTATAAAGAAAGCTAAAAAGTATTTTAAAAGCCTAGAGGCATTAAGTCTATCAGGAAAAAAGCTACAATTTATCAATAAATTAGGCTTTATACTAAAAAAGTACAGTGAAAGTATCCTGATAACGAGGATACAGAAAGTATAAGCATTATTTTTTATCTTTTCAAATACGGATGACTTAAATCTCAGCTATAGCAAAATTCTCTGAAAAGTGAGTTGGGAAGATCCTCAACACCATCTGCTAACCATCCTTCACATCAGTAACGAGAAAATCTGGACTCGGAGCCTTTGAAGGAGCTCACCCAAATTCCTAACATTGACTTTAAAAAAACAAAACAAACCAGAAGCATGTCCCAGGCCAACCAGGAAGTTCCAGAGGTCTTGGAATAATAAATAAAAAACCCTGCTCAAGCAAACAAAAACTTAGCACAGTGCCAGTATTTCCAGAGGGCAAACGGCTGACCCAGGAAGTGCAGGCTGGTCACCCTGCCTGTGCTCCCAACAGGGCAGGGAGTGGCCAGGGCTCCGAGATGAAAACACACCTCCTGTTAGTCAACACAGTTTTCTGGCTGGAGGGCTTGTCAAATGGATCTACTATTTCTTCTCAGAGTTTGCATTTGGCTGACAAAGGTAACTGTGTTGACATAATACATACAGACTTCTGTGTGACGCCTGACTTTGGCTCGGGTGACAGTTCAAGAACAAAATCCTCCCTGCTATGCAAACAGCCGTGTATAGTGTATATCCAGAAGATTAAAAGCCAGTTGAGCCCAATGACCTCATTAGAGTTGTACCTGCCTGCACTTAGAGAGGATTCCCAGAGATGATGTTCCCAAGACCAAAAAGGCAGCAGAAATTGCTCTCTGCACACAAAGCTCCAGGCAGCACTGCTGGGAGACATGGGTTTCCAGGGAATGCATGTTTGGGCTATGTGCCTGAGTTTGCATTGAGTTTAGAAGAAGTAGAGAGGGTATTGCCAGAGCCACTGGCTAGGGACCAGGTTAACTCATTGAATACTACTGGCTGGTTTTAGAGCTGATTTTCACACTTGTAAAGCTGGCCAGAGCCAGAATGTAAAGCTGTAAACTCAGCCATGCCAGCAGCCTTTGGTTGGTCCTGATCCTACACGTGCCACATTATACACAGCTCACCATCATTGTTTGTTACTTGGGTCCTAATCTGTGCTCAGCATTCTGAGCACCTTCCAGTAACAACACTGGATACACCAACTTATACCTTCCCAGATGGACAGAGAAGTAGTGTGATTTCTCTTGAAAGAGCAAGTTCTTCCCAACTCCCCCAGTGCCCAGCACAATAGCAGGATGGTCAGGTTTGTCAAAGTTTTCAGCTGCCAAAAAATTTCACCCCTCCCATAAAGACATATAGACATCTTTCCTGTGAGAGGATCAGGTTATTCCTCACACCCTTCACCCTCAATCATGTCATTTCCCTGCACTATGGGAATGCAGACCAAAGCCTGGACCTTTTTTGGACTTCTCTGACCACACAAATATCTCCAAGTGTCCAGGTAGCTGGATGTAGGAAAGCCTAAAACCAGAAGTTCTCGAGCACAACTGGCTGAACAGTCAGCTGTGGATGTGAATTGTCAATCACAAAGGACACCTGGGGCTTTCAGTAAATCCCAGTTTCCTCTGTCCACAGGCACCACTCACCTCCTTCTCTTTGTTCAGTTCCAGGCAAATGTTGATGTGAGATGCTGCCCAACAGTCACACTCCTGTAGCTATGTGCCATTATAGCTGTGGGCAGTGCTGCAGTGACAAGTGACAAGTTCTTTAAAAACATCCATGGCAATGGACCAAAAATCCCACTCTCACAAGAGTGATCACCCATCACAGCTACTGAAGAAGTGCCAGTTACACATCCCAGCCTGAATCCAGCTCATCCTGACAATACAGTTTTAGCCCCAGCTGGATGACCTTGCATGAGCTTGCTCCAGAAATGGAGAACTTTGTCCTTCCAGGATTTGGCAAGAGCTGACATAGCCATCACATCATTTATTGAACTGCTTAGGATATATTTGCACATGAGCAGTTAATCTTTTTGTCCAAAGGACTTCAGTCTGGCTTCTGGGCTCCAGATGAGCCACTCTCACTCACATGGCTCACATGTTCACGTAACAGGAGGAGCATGAGCTGAGATCCCTGACTTTCTGTCCTGTGTCCAGGGAGGCTGACAGACTGCTTACTTCCCAACACAGAGAGATGCAGTATTATCTGAACACCTTAAACACGTATGATCTTTTTAGTAACACAGGATGACAACACTTAAAGGCAGGTTAGACATTTTACTTTACTGAATCAGACTATCACCACTGGCCTGATCACCTCACCCTCCTGCTGCTGAACCCCTTTGTCATTTAGCACAGGCATTCCCAGTTTAGGCTATAACTGAAGGAGGAACAGGGCTCAGGTGAACTAAACAGGATAAATCTTAGGACTTACCACTGCTTCAAAGTCTATCACACTGAATTCCCCACTAGTCACACTCAAGTTCTGTGTGCAACAAGAGCCACATCCCCTCAAATCAGGAAGGTTAGCACTGTTTGCACTTGTGTTGACTTTATTCGTACAAGCTGACAGCTTGTACAGAGAGCAGACAACAGGTTACTGACAGGGACTAAGATCTGGAAAATATCTCCATCAACACAAAGCTGTTCTTTTTCACTTTCACGGGAGCTTTAACTCAATTCACAGTGGAGGCAGTCAAACATGAAATGCATTCAAGTGATCAACGTTTTGAAAGGTAATAAAAGCAGTTAATAGCTTCAAATCTGCTTGCAGCCAGACAACATAAACAGCTAGTTAGTTACATTGGGGAGAATGGTAGGGTGCTTCCTTTTCTTCCACAGAACCACTGATGACAAGCTTGCAGCACCCACATTTTAAGCAACGAAGAAGAGAAGAGCAAGTATCTTTTCCAACTATACTGCAGTTTCTCATAAATCCAGCACAGCCTGTGTATTATGGGTGCTGTAGGCAACATTTTACGTACCAGTTAAAAAGCAACTCACTATTTGAGGTCAATGCATCCAGCGCCTGCCCAAGCCAATGGCCATTTCTGTGTTTTCTATCATTAAAAAATCAATCAAATGTTAGAAGCACTGGAGTGAAATTGTCCTGTCAGCCTTATCCATCATGTATTTTTACTGAACCCTATTGAGTTACTGCTTATTTACAGAAGACTGAGAGAGACAGTGAGACATGAGCATCTCAAAATGCAATTTGCATCATAAACACTACAGATACTTATTAAAACCATTTTACAGGCTATAAAACTGAAGGCAATTTTATGTCTCTCTCTATAAAAGCAGACAGTGATATAGTCCTCAGCAAAACATACTCTATGGTAAAATTTAAGCAGCACTATACAGACTACTTGAAACTCCTTACAGAGCAACTTATATCCAGTATAAGTTCTCTGTTAACACTGATATTCAGTACTATTTCTTTGCTAAAATAACAAGACTTTGAAGGAAAGGAATTTATACCTTCCAATAACACAGCCTTCTTAAAAATACTGAATAATATCAGTTTAACAATTTTCCTAGATGAATTCACTAGGGAGGTAATACATAAGGCTACAAAAGCAGACTTCCAAATCACCCGTGGGAAAAAACATGTAAATTCTTCACTCTGTTTTCAGCATAGCAGATTTATGATAAAAATACTAAAACACTGAAAGGCTGGAACACAAAAGCAAGCGTACAGCGTTGTAATGGACTCGTCTTAAAAACCCGAGCACTCTTGCTCAGCAACCTGACACGGCACTCGGAGTCGCCCTCACCTGCGCTTCTGCCCCGCTCCTCCCAGCGCAGGTCGGCTGAAGGGACGTGGGTTTTACCTGAGTTGGCTCCTCCGTTTGCAGCTGCCTCTGGGGGACAAAAGTTTCGAAAAGTCGGAGGACAGCAGCAGCAGCGGGACGGGACGGGACGGGCAGAGAGTGAGTCGGGAACGCGGCGGTAGCCCGCTCACCGGAGAGAAGTGACGGGCGGGCACTACACGGGCTCACTGACAGCTCGGAGCCCTTGGCCGGGGCAGATCGGAACCGGGGCTCCCCAGCGGAGGTGCCCTTACCGCCCCGGTGCGGGACGGCCGTTCTGCTCTCGCCGCCCTCCGCGAGCTCTTGCCCCGCCAGGAGCGGGGCTGTGCGGGGCCGGGGCGGCGGAGCCCGGGGCGCGGGCGGGGCCGCCCGCTCCGCCCGCCCTCGCGCCCGCCTCGCGCTCACCGGCGTTGCGGAGCTTCTTGTTCCGCAGTACAGAGAGGATGACCAGCGCGTTGCCCAGCACGTCCACCACGATGGTGAAGATAAGCACGGCCGCCAGGCCGGTGGCGGCTCCCGCCGCCGGGCCCCCCTCCAGCCGGCAGCCTGGGCAGCTCTCGTTGCTCCCCGGCCCCTCCATGCGCGCCTCTGCCCGCCACTGCCGGGGCCCCTCCTCCTCCTCCCTCTCCGACGGCAGCTCTCACCCCCGGCCCGGCGAGAGCCCGCCGCCCCTTCCTCGGTGGTGCCGCCGCCCTGCCCGGGGCGGAGCGGGGGGAGCCGGCCGGGGGGTGCCCGGTCCTCGGCGGGGACACTGAGGCGCTCTCTGGGCCGATGGTGCCACCGCGCGGCGGCGCCGGGCAGCGCGGGGCAGGAACGGGCGGGGATCCCTGCCCGGAGCCGTCGGCATCGCTGCCCCTGCCCACCCTCGGCGGGACCGGCACCCCTCCAGCCTCCGCTGCCCCTGCCCACCCTCCCGGCGGGACCGGCACCCCTCCAGCCTCCGCTGCCGCCGGGACGCTTGCCCGCCGCTAGGAGCCCCATCACGCCCTTGGGCGGAGGTGCCGGCAGGGAGACATTACGACACGAAGTTTCGCACCTCGAGTCGCTGAAGCCTTTCCCGGTGCCTTTGCTTCCCACTGCCCCGCGGCTCCGCTCCCAGCCAGCCACTCCTCAGGCAAACCCATCCCCACAGGGACTTTTTCCACCAATTACGCTAGAATAAGACCATTCACTTTCGGTTTAATACTTTTTACCGATGGTAACGTGTGCACTGCAGAAGCCTCAGCAGCAATAAAAGTTCAGCAGCCCACTCACTCAGCTTCTCAGCCGCAGGAAAACAGCACTCAGCCGGGATACCCAACTCTAGTAGCCGGGATACCCAGCTCCCACAGCCCAGCCCCATGGCTGGGGCTTCCATGTACCTTCTGTGCTTTACTCCACACCAGCATGAGCAAGATGACACCAAATCACTGTGGTCAGACTGTGGCTGCAATACCACAACCACATGAGCTCTCAGCTTTGTTCAGAAAGAAAAATCAGAAAAGAGAAAATAGGGATACTATATAACCATGGAATGGTTTGAGTTGGAAAGGACCTTAAAAGATCATTCAGTTCCAGTTCCCTATGCCATGGGCAGGAGCACCTTCAGGAACACCAGGTTGCTCAGAGCCCCATCCTGGGGCCTGGCCTAGAATATTTCAAGTGATGTGGCATCCACAGCTGCTCTAGGCAACCTGTGCCAGGGCCTCATAATCCTCAACAGTCAAAAATTTCTTCCTTATATTGAATCTAAACCCACCCTCTGTCAGTTTAAAGCTATTCCCTCTCATTCTATCACTCCATGCCCTTGTCTAAAGTCCTTCTCCAACTCTCTCGTGAGGGCGGTTGTAATGAAGAGACCAGGTCTTCATGATGTGCTTGCATTAAGTCATGAAGCCATTTATTGATACACAAAGCAAAGTTTATATACTTTTTCAGTTATTGCAAAAAATAGTGCACCAATAATATTCATGTAACTATGCTATATTGCTTACTTGTAACTAAGCAACATTGCTTAATCTATGTCTCCCTTTAAGCTAACCAGGTAGCTGTAGTACTTCGCCTGATTCCCCATAAAACTGCATGCTAAGCACCTCGTACCAAACACTTTCTTATCTCTTACATTCCTTCTTCAAAATCCCTCTTACTCTTGGCAAGGGTTGAGGCCTACTATGGCTAACACATCCTTGTTGGTTGTAACAAGCTGAGCAGTGCTCGCAGCTCTCTAATTGTATTCCCACATTCTTGTGGCCCCCTTTAGGAACTGAAAGGTGCTATAAACTGTCCCTGTTTTCTTCTTCAGGCTGAACAATCCCAGCCCTATCAGCCTGTGTTTATAGCAGAGGTGCTCAGCGTCAGCCATGGTCAGGACAGAGGGCAGGGGCATGCTTAGACTGTCCAGCCCCACCTCATCTGGCTTCTGCCCAAAGCCACCTCTCTGTGTGCAGGTCAAAGTGTCCAAGCAAACATTTAGGTTGTGTCACAACCCATCATGGGGGTTTTACACGTGCCTCTTCGAGTGAGTCAATAACAAAGCAAAAAGCAAAGCCGTTGATAGCTCATTCCCTTCCAGCAGAGTAAAACAGCAGCAAGGCACAGCAGAGACCAGCAGTGAATAGGGTCTGCCCTGGCCTAGTGGCCCAGCGTCAGAGCCCGCCCTGCATCTGCGTTCAGAATGTTGCTGAGCCAAGCTGCTTTAAATGTCTTCTTACCTTTTCTCCATGACTGGAGAGCACTCAACTTTGACCAAAAAAAAAAAAAAAAAAAAGGGGGGGTTTAAAAGAAAATGATCAAAATCCTGGATTATTGAATTGTTACATACAGCATTTTGCCTTGATATGTAACTTCTTTTGGCTTCCTTTTGACACTCTGCACTGAATTCTGAATAGTTTTGAAAATATTTTCTTTATGTAAACCAAGTAATTTCAAATAATTTTGTTCATGGACATTCAGCTGCTCTGTTCCGGACATACCTGCAGACAGGAGTAAGGGCAACTCTCATGAAGGATACTCTCATATCCTTTCAGCACATTTCACCTTCACTCTGCTCTTCTCTGTCAGTTTTGCACCATTTATGAGATGCTGCCAGGTGTGTTTCAGCTGTGGAGAACTGGGATGTCACTTCAAAGGACTTGAACTTCACATACAAATGTCTTGGAAAGAGTACCACAGCTACCCAAAAAAAGACTTTGGCCTCACACTTAAAAAAACCTTGTTCACACAGCAGTGCAAGGTAAAGGGGGTGTAGCATTTCATGAAATGAATGCTACTGGAAAAACATAGAAAGGGCTTTTTATCTGGCCACTTTTTTGGTGTGTAATTTATGCCTGCAAAAAGCAGTCTTCTTCCACAGCCTGGAGTGACTGCCCTAGATGGGAAGGTCTGCAGAGCTCTACCAGGCATGTGTGCATCTGCTTAGTTGCAGCAACTAATCTTCTGTAAGAAACTTAGAACAAATTATGATAAATGCAGTGAGCAACTGTTTTCATCACTGGAGTGATTTAGATGAATGATCTTCAGGCTGCTTTCTCCCACCTTCCTGCTAAATGGACTCTTCACAGCTTCAATTATGACAAGGCAAGCACTCTAGGAAGCAGTGGCAAGGGAAAAATAATAAAAGTAGAGGTATCAATGAGACCTTTTAAATTACACTTTACCAAAACTGCTGACATAAATCATGCTGAAATGAGAGTATTCCCAGTGTGTTAGAATAATTTAGGCTCATTTGATTGTGCAAGGATCATGAATGTAATCTCAGGAGAAGGCACCTGAATAAGGGTCGGAAACCAGAACGCTTCAATACCTGAACTACGTCAGGGAGAGTAGGTACATGCATGCAAACAGGAAGACAAAGTACAATGTAATCAGTGCAAAATATTCAAGCACCATAAATGCACACTCCTTGTGCAAAACTGTCACAGCTTTGCTAACAGGGAGGCTGAGAGGGGCAGTGCCTGGCACCCTCCTCCCATGCTCATCACAGCGGCTCTGTGCAGAGCATCTCTCATCCCTCACTGAGCATGTCCAGTGGCACAAAACATCCCTGTTTCCCAACCCTACCTACCGGGGCATACAGCTTAGTAAGAGTTAATCCAGGTATACTGTAATAAATGGAAGCTTACATAATTGGAAAATAGCTGAGGCATTAATCTTCCTTCTTGCTACCTTGAGTACTCTTTAAAAAGATTATTTTGTCTTCAGAGACAGCTTTAATGCTTCTTAATGAATCGCTTATAAATGAAGAAATTTTTCCCCTCCTATACAGGGATAGGCTGACTGCTACTACTGATTGTCACAGAGACAATTAACTTTCGTCAAATATACAAAGGTAATAGCTTTTCTCTACAAATACTACTATACTGAATTTGACATATTTAAGGCAAATTTTTCTTGCTGTTTTGACTAAGCATGCTTAGTGACAGTGACATACCCATTCCCTTTAGCCATACCTGGGGAACTGCTCATGCTTACCAAAATAATTAGTGGCACCCTGGGCACCTGCTGGAACAGGTAGGTTAGCACTAGATCAGGAATACGAGGTTGGAAATTTCAGAATTCAAGCATGAGCTCATTCACAGATGTCTTGGTGTTCCACTTCAAAGGAGGGGGGAGACATGAAAAGAAAGAGATAGAAAATCAGAGCCTCAACCTCCATGCTGCCTGTCTCAGTTGCAGACAGGGTGCAGGCAAGCCATCATTGATCTATAACTCCATCCTTGCAAAAGCAGGCACCAGGACCACAGGGAGCACCAGGACCACAGGGCAAGTAAGTGGTTTCCTCACTGAAAATAACTCTCAGTGAGCTGCAAGGGCAATTTTATAGTCACTCTTGACATTGAGGTCCCCAAGCACTAACACTCAGTAGTCTCCCTTGCTCATGTCCCACCTAACACCTGCTCTGTTCCCCAGATCACACAGGCAGAACAAAGATGCTGAATGAAGCTGAACACTCTACTCCCACTGTATCACCCTTGCCAAGTACTCATATTTATTTCTAGCAAAAATAGCAGACAAAGTTGTAATTTCCCAACACATGGGCATTTTGACTCAAGCAATGGCCTTTGAGAGACACGCAGAAGCAGAAGCAGAAATGAGGCTGAAAAATCCTTTGCCCCATGGATTACTTCCACACTCTTTAGCCCCTGGTGATGGGCAGAGCAGGTTTCCTCCATCCCTAAACAGAGTGGGTGAGAGTGTAGAGGTCTCTGCTGTCTCCTATATTGATACCAGCAGCCTACAGGTGTTGAATGCCACATGGATGCAGTGCTCAGCCAGTGGAGAGCTTCAGCTCCTGCCTGTCCAGCACAGTCTGTTTTATTTGATTAGATTCCGATCTAGAGCCCAGACAGGGGTGGTTCATTCCTTGGTGCAGTCTAAGACTCACTGAGCCGACAAAAATGGCAAAAATAAATAATTTACTCCTGCCATGCATCCTGAACATTAGCATAAAAATAAGGGCAAACACCTTCCCCACCCCACCCCGCCCCGCCACCTCCCCTTATCTCAATTCTGCCCTTAAATCCAGCATGTGGCCAGGAGGCAGAGTTATTTCCAAAACATTACCTACAGGGGAATCCCCATTATCCACCTGCAGTTCTCTAGCCAAACATATACAGCAGTCATTCCTTTCTCCCAAACTTTTCTCTCGTCCATTTGGACTGTGCAGATATATATGCAGAAGCAACACAGCTGTACTGTGTATGGTGTAAGAGAATCCCAGTCCTGGGCAAAACAGCACTGGCTACTTCAGCAATAAATAGATGAATGCAGCAGCTTGTCCTGAGCTGCCACCACAGAGGCAACAAACAAGCGGCTCTATGCCGTCGTGCTTGCCTAGAAACTCCAGACAAACTAATAGCCTTGTATTTAGTCACTTCCCCTCTTTGTGCCCAGAGCAGCAGCCTGACGCAATGCGTGCAGCCTGCTCGCCCAGAATAGACCTTTTTGTTAATTGCTGCAAAAGCCACGGACACAGGCCTGTTCATTCAGCCCAACTGCTTAACGCTGCAATCTAAATAAAAAGGGAAAGAAGGAAAACTGTATTCCTTTTGCACCCTGAATAATAAATAACACCATCAATGTTGCCTTGGGATGCAACATCAAACCACTTCCTTTGCTCCAAGATGAGATTTAAGAAGAATGACTTTGAGGCTGACTTGCCTTTTCAAATATCCCATTTTTCCCCCATCTCAAACTCGAGAATGCAACATGAATGAAATCAGAATTAGCCTTGTTACAAACAAGGGGGGGAGGGTTGACCTAGATTCACTCTGCCTCTCAGAGGAAGTGATGGCTGAAGTTTAACACCTGTCATACGGGGCTGCAGCACATTTAGGTCAAAGTTTGTTGCAATCAAATCATATTTTCTGAAAAGGTTTTTACTGGTCGGATGATTTGAATGGCAATGGCTGAATTATGCATGGGATTTGTACAGTCTCTGCTGGCAAAAAAATATGTGTGAAGAAACTCAGTTTTTTCTCTGCAGTATCACCAGTGCCTCAAACCCAGCTCTGCATCCCTGGGGACACATGTGCTGGGTATTGTAGCAGCTACATTGGGCAGCATCCCATGGCTGGAATCAGTCTTGCTGCAGGTCTCAAGATGCTAGGACAGAATGTAGGATTTTTCAGTAACTTTACTTAACCCTACCCCAAAAACACCAAATTAGAGCATCTGCTCCCAGCAAAGTTGCTGTGTAGGCTGCTCAGGGAGGATGTTCAGATAATAGTTGAGAGGTAGCATGGAACTCTACCCAGGTGACAATCATGGCTGAAGGAAAGATATGGAAATGGTCCAGCTGGTGGGGTTTGTGGGGGAGAAAGTTCCTCAGGGAAGGATTTAGTTGATATATTTAATAGCTAACAAAACCTAAAGAATTAAGTGTTTTAATATCCAAGTAAGAAACTTCTGCAAATCAAAACAATGCAAAGAGAGGAAAGCTTGTTCTTGACAGACTGGTCCCCCCAATCCATTTGTGTTCAAGACGTGCCTTTGACTGAAGCAGAAGAAGAACCACTCATTCTCCTCACACCATCGCCCAATGTGTGTGCTGAAGTGAGACTGAGGCAGGCTTTTCCCTTCCACAGAAACCTCTTGGGATAGTAGGAGAAAAAGGAGAGAAAAAAAAAGGAGCACTTCATACTTTTTCTCATTGAGATTCCTCACCCAGTCCCTTTTCCTACCATTAGAAACCAAAACCAAACCCATTCCTGCTCCTTACAGATCTCCTTTCACCATTCCCTTTCCAGCCCATCCCTTTTGCCCCAACATGCTGTGCACACAAAAATCTTGCTCTTCTCACAGTTTCCCATATCGCCACCTACAGGGATGCTGGCTGAGTAGCTCTCAGTTTTCCTAGTGCAGCTCTAACAGCCTCTTTCACCTCACTTTCTCTCCCCTTGCTTCCCCCTTCTCCAGCCTGGGGTTCATCCCAGTTAGAGATCAGCTGGAGGAATCAGGCCAAACTTTTGGAAACATTAGGGTATTACCCAGTTTTCACCACCCCCTGTATGTGAAGAAGGGACCTAAGTTTATCCTTTGACTGTGCAGGGGGAACAGTGTGAGATGGAAAGTGCTGAGATGTTCTGGGGACTCTCCCCTTCACATTCCCTGCCTCCCCAGCCCCCATTTGCATTTGGATGTACACCTACCTGCAAACATTCTGCCCATACCACGTCCAAGCTGCTTTTCCAGCTGGGGATGGCACAAGCCATTGCCATTGGCAGTTGCTTCCCAATGCTAAGGCTCAAATTATCGTTGTCCTCTGCAAGGAGAGAAACAACTGTCTTATAAAGGAGACAAGGATCTTTCCCTTTCCTGGAGCAGCCCCTCCTGCAGCCTGGATTGTGACTTGAGCAAACTTCAGGAGCACTTTGCACTAAGCACCTTGCTATGTAGGAAGGACAGTGTGACACATTTGAGCTCTTATGTCCCAAGCAGCACCTTTGCACCTGCAGTAATGAGGGCTCAGCTACATCCATGGCTGTTAGTGAGATCCTGTTTTACTTCATCCTCATTATAGGAAATAGCCTGCTCAGATCCAGCAGCCGTGGAGGTGTTTCCTCTCATGATGCAGATTGCCTTCCCCTGTCAATTACATGCAGAGAGCTTGACAGCCCTGTGCAAATTGCTGGGTGAGAGCATAAATAGGAGGACATGAGAACCAGTTACAGCCTTGGTGGCAGGCTTGCTTAAAAATATCTGATGGGAAAGGAAGATCAAGAGTAACAAAAAGCAGAGAGGTGATGGTGATGGTGGCTGGCAGAGCAGTGCTGTGGAACCAAGGGGGATGTGTGGTACCTACCTGCCCCTGCAGAAGTGCAGCCATCCACAGTGACAGTGTGATGGGACTTAACAGAGGCGCTGCAGCCAGTTGACTCCATAACCAAAGTTTTTTTCCCTAGTGAAGAGATTCTCTTTCCTCAGGCTATCACTTTGGTATATATCAACAATGTGCAGCCCATAGATGGGAATCACCATATCCTTCAGGGAAATGGAAATTATTCTATTCTTTTGCAGTGCTCTCACTAAAAGCTCTGATTTCACTGGACAATCCAGCACAACTGCAAAGCTCTGCAGCATTTCCAAGAGACAAGCAACCAGGTCTCTGGCTGAGGTTACAGACAAGCCTTTACCCAGTGCACAGCACTGTTGCTCACACTGCCCACAGCAGCTGCTCTTACCTGAGGAAGCCCAGGGTTAACTTCCATCATAAAGACTCTTGTCCTGCTGGATGCCGATTCCAGAGAATGGGATGAGCAAGCGTGTTTGGATTTTAACCAATGGTCTTGAAGATGGTTTGTTCAGCCCTACAGATCTTGCTGACTCCTTCTGGGCCTGCTTTGCAGCCTTGTTGCCCTGCTGGACCCCTGGAGCCTGCCTTTACTCCTTCCTTTGGGCAAGGAGGTAGCAATATCTCTTCTGCCTACGGGTCGCCCAGGATCAGGGAAAATTCAGCAAAGGAACAACTTCCCTGCAGCAAACAGCTCAGTGTCCATCTTACAAAAATTCTTTGTTCTATCCTATAATACATCACTGCTCATGAATTTCCACTGGTCTTCAACCCAATCCCCATTGCCTGTCTGATGTTCATCTGCCCCTGTATCTTCAGCCTCCCACTGTAAGGTCCACACAAACACCCAATGTACGTGTGAAGTATCACTCATGTTTGCTCTGTCCCACCCATCTCTTCAATAGCTCCATCTGGAAACCTCTGGGCATCAGCTCTGCACGCTTACACCCATCAGCATTTTTGCAGGGTCTGCAGGAGGGTATTGATTTCTGGTCATAGAGCAGTTCTGTCTGAAGGAAAGCTATTGCATTTGCCTGGGTGGGCTTTGAAAGTGGGCCTCTCTGTGCCCATCAGATCCAGTGTTCATCTTTCCACTCTTGCTATCCCCACAGACCCACTGGCGTTGCTCACTTACCTCACTCCAGCCCCTTTGCTTTCCTTCTAGACCCTGCAGGCAGAGCTGCCTGTGATTTATTTCCTTGTATTTAATTCTGCTAAGTCATAGGCACCAGAAATCTGCAGCTGGCAACTCCAGGCTCCTTTCCAGCTACTCCAGCCAGATCTGCCAGCAGATGTTTTCAGTTTTGGTTCTCAGATCTCCATTACAGTCTGGTCTCAAAACAGTGGAGCCACCAGCCCTCCAACTGTGGACATTCAATGCCACAGCCTTAAAGCTGCTACAAATGACCCTCCTGCTCCTCGAGAGAAGAGGGCCTCCTTCCAGTGTGTCTTTGGTAGAGACTGGTATACTTCAAATCTCCTTAGCAAAGTTTGGTGCCTGGTTTTCCTGTCCTCCCTGACTGTAGGCTCATAAGCAGAGACAGCTCTCTTCAGATCTGGTGATGTTAAAGCTCTTCATTATCAGTAACTCCACTTACCTCTGCAAAAAGGTGAAAACAGTGCTTGAATTTATGCTGCTTTCCTAGAGAATTTAAGTGACATTGAGCTGTAGGAGCATCCATCCTCCTGCTGCCTTTCCTGGTTATGCTCTGCTCTGGGCCCAGGTTTTATTCAGTCATGGGGAAGAAATCAGGGCTGTGGTTCATATCTCATAAGAAATTAATTGAAAGTTGAACTAATAAATTAAGAGAAGAGAGATGGGAAGAAAAAGGAAGGATTTGCATGTCTCAAATTCACCCCACTTTCCTAAAATCTGACTGAAGGAAGCAAATTTTGAGATGATAAGTCAGTTATAAGGCTTGACGGGGTTGTATATACTTAAAATGAAACTCCCCAGTAAATAGGATTACCTCCCCCAGTAAGAATTTGTCCTTGCTCCCAGCCAGGGACTAAGCACTCTCTCCAGGCAGTGGGCATTTGAGCCTGGCATGCCTGGCATGTGTGCACAAAAGAGCCTGAAGGAAAAGGCAAGGCTGCTGAAGGAAAGCTGGAAGCAAATTAGATCTGTGATAAAGAAAGCTTGAAATTAAATATAAATTCAACTATAGAAAAGGTTGCCAGAGATATTCAGGATTTGTATATGTACATTACATATATATACACATACACACACCCATATATATTTATAAAGACCAACAAATCCTATCTGTGTTCAACATGGGCAAGATGTTGCCATAGTAATCTTAATTTTACACTCATTACATTAAAAAGAAGATTGCAAGTTGTTTGGCACTCAGTCTGTCTTTTTGTTATAACATGTGCTACATTTAACCCAGTGGGACTCTCTTCTCTACCTCTTGGAACTATGGAAGTAGAAATAACTATTAACAATAATGTCATCATCATTACGTGGCAGCCTTGGATTCTGTTTCCTTTAAAAAAGGGGAAAAAGAAAAAAGGGAGGCAGACTGATAAAGAGATAGCCTGTGCATGTTAGCATTGAATTTAGGCTTGGACATGAATGTGTCTTTGAGGACAGGCAGAGACCCAGGGAGATACACTGGGAGCTGCAGGGGGAACAGGGGAGTCCTGGGTGGGAGCAGGGCAGAAGGAGAGCACCTGCTTCAGATTTCATGTGACACCAGCTCTAAATCAAAAGTGACTCCACCAAAGCCAGGAAAGGCACTAAAGGTACCAAAGGCACCAAAAAGGATAGAAAACCAAGTGAGGTACATGTGCTGCAAACATACTGCCCATGATGAGACGGGGAGCTTCTCCAAAAGCTGGCACGGGACAAGGGGCCCTCTGCCCACACTGAGAGTCTCTGTCTGTAAGTGGGAAACTAAAAATAAAACTCAAACACCTCTCCCAAAACAGCCTCCCTATCTGGTAGGAGCCTGCAGGCTGGAGAGTGGCAAAGGGCACCTGGCAGGAATGGGGATGCACCCAGCCATGTGGCCAGCTTCAAGACCACATCCCAGCACTCTGCCCCACAGCAGCTAATCCCTACCTTGGTCCCCTTCTGCAACGGGCTGGGGGCTGCATGGGGGGCTAAAGCCGCCAAAATCTGGGGACTCAAGTCCTCCCAGGGAAGACGACAGACAGCACTTTGTCTCCCTGGATTTGCTGGAGCTTCAGGTAGTACCAGACCTGGGGAGGTATGAGGCTGGGGATCCACGCAGCCCATGTGCACATCCTGTGCTCTGCAGAAACAAGCACTGACTTCAAACATCCCTATCTGACATCAGCACCCTGGAGTGTTTGTTTCCTCCAGATTGATGGTGTTTACAACTCCAGTCGTCTTCTCAGTCATCTGTGATCTCTGGCCATGAGCAGGTCTCTCTGGGACATTGAATGACATGTGTTGTTACAGTGCCAAGGAGATAGGACTCACAACTGCCTGTGGCAGGCAGATTGCTGTGAAATCATGATTTATCTGGAGTTAGATTAAGTTATGTCTCTCTTTCCTGCCTGCCCTGGCAGTGGGAAATACTGCATACAGGTACGCTGTATTTCTTCCTCTGAGCAGGATGCAGGGCCATCTACCAGCAGCTAGAGGTCAGAAGGTGCCCAGACATAAACTCCAGGACAAAGCTTGTCTGAGAATATTTGAGGGATGGAGCTGACAAGTAACAAACGGCCAGAGCTGAGTTTGCTCTATTTTGGCTTACGCCATTGCTTGGGGAAATACAGGAAGGGAAAACAGGTAAATTATTGTCACCTTCAGACTTAAACAAATGGAGGCTTCAAACAAAATTGCATTGCTTAGATGTTCAGAGGACGAAATATTTACCTGACATGCAGAAAATGTTAGAGTTTATGAGTCACCTAAAGCCTTTTTATACTGAAAATCTCCTCTGGATGAGAATGGGGATATTTCTCACTGTGATCTTGATCCATCCAATTTATTTGTGGATCAAAAGGATCAGTGAGGGCCTTGTTCTCCAGAAGATCTGGCAACGGGAAAAGTTCTTCCAGTGGGGGCTAGACGCCCACCTGTTTCTTCCCATCCTGACTCGCACAGATACCTTTCCCCACCCAGAGAGGTCCCATTGCCCAAGCAGGAAAAGTTCTGGCTGCCTCCTTGCAACCTGTGGTTTTTCCCCAAGGCCAGGGGATGGAGTGGGGCTCCTCCAAAACCCCCTGTTCACACGTAAAACTAGGCTTTGGAGGAACAGAAAGAACAGAGCAAGGTGGAACCACAGGAACTGGCCGGCTAGGCAGGAGGAGGATGCTCTTTCCCTCTCTCACTTCTAACAGCCCTGAGCACCCACCTTGCCAGGACACAGGATGCCAAACAGTGGCATTCACTCCTCTTCCCTTAGCATGTGAGAGGGAGGTGCACCAATGCATGGAATAATGGATGAGACAAAGAGGAACAACCCCAGCCCATGGGTGCATTATTCCCAAGCTGCTGGCACCACATCCCAGGGAGACAGACAACAGCAGATCCTGGTAGAGGCAAAGGCAGGAAAAACTCATTCATATGCAAAGGGTTTAGATCCATGGGAGACTGGCAGTGAGCTCATGCAACACAGAATGAGCCTGCCCAGAGCTCTCTGCCTTTTGGAAAAAGACATTGCTACTGCAGAAGCCTCAGGCCTTGGGGGAAAAGTCACAATTTCCTTCATTGGTGATGATTTATTTGGGAAGAAGCCTCATTTTTCACTGATTGTATTAAAAGCATAGAATGGATTACAGCATGGAGTAACCCTGATGCCTAAGAAATTCAGTGTATGTTAACATGAGCCTTAAACAGCTCTTTCTGTGAAAGATTGCCTGTAGCTGGGATGTGTTGGAGATGTGGCACCAATGAAGAGGCTGGTATTTAAAAGCAGAGGCTCTGTCACAAGGTACAACACAAGGTCTACTGACATTTACAAATGCAGCTGCTCCCTATGAGCACAACTTGTATCTCTGCCTCTGCAAACCTGCTCCTTTTTTCTCCAGAACCCTGTTCCTGGTACATACTCACGTGCACCAAAAAACTGCTAAAAACAAACTACTCAGTCATCTCCAGCATCTATGAGCTCCCACAGCCGCCCATACTGTTACCTTGTACCTAAACTGCAGCCCAAGACAGGCCAAGAGGCAGCACCAAGGGCCTAGGGCTATTTCATCCTCTCCCACCTCCTCCAGCCCCTCAGAGCTCAGGCATTAGAGGGGAACAAGTTCAGGTATGAAGAGGGATGAGGTGAAACTTGTGTTTTGCCTGGACGATGCTGCCCTCTGCCTGTGTCACCTGATGCATCCTCTCTTGGGAATCAGGCTGGACCCACCATCCCCAAGCATGCACAGGGATGCTGTGCAGTGTGTGGCAGCTGCCTGAAGATGGCAAGCCAGCACTGCAGTTTATAATACATGTAAATAACCCTGCTGGAGGAAGAAGGGGGCTCCCTGCAAATCAGAGGGCTATATTTTCTTGGCAGCCCATGGAATGCTAGAGTAGAATTTAAATTGCAGTCTTTATCAAACAAGTTTGAGCCTTTTTTTCTTTCCTCTTCTTGTTAAATGCTGCCTGTCTAGCAGAATTTTGAGCAGTAGTCCCGGTACTGCATCAGTTCTCAAGCCCAAATGCAAAGTCTGAGGAAGAAATTGCAATGCATCCTTTGGCAGCAGGGAGCCA
Source organism: Muscicapa striata striata (assembly GCA_030060385.1). Lineage (NCBI taxonomy): Eukaryota > Metazoa > Chordata > Aves > Passeriformes > Muscicapidae > Muscicapa > Muscicapa striata. The sequence continues at coordinate 1,534,781 of JAREIS010000112.1, read as the reverse complement.
TAGAGCTGGTGTGTGCATACAATAATTCATCCCAAGCCTTCTAGTAGCATTTTATGTCTTTTTGCTGTAGTGCTATTACAGCTTTGATTACTCCATTTTTATGTTTGTCAGTACAGCATATGGGCAAGATAATTTGTATTCAAAGTATTAAACTGGTAATGTAAATTATTAAAGACCCAATTCATAAATGCATTATACACCATATGTAGATTTCTTCCCCTCAACTCCCTCCTTCTCCTCCTCCTCCTCCTCCCCATTTTTCAGACCTGGCTTCACACAGCTGGAGCAGGAGCAGGACCACTGTCATCTCCTACCCCATGGGCACCAGGTTTGTCAGGTGAAGACCCAGACTCTCCTTTTTCCTGCTGCCCCCTGCACAACCCATTCAGCCCCAGGCGCCTGCTGCCCATCAGCTCATCTCATTTTGGCATCTCTAAAGACAAGAGAAAAAGCTGTTCCCCATTTTTATTCCAACCCCTATGTGCAGCAGAGTATCCTGCAAAGTATGTAGATCTCCCAGTGCAGCCATTGCAAGGAGGCATTGGAGTAGCCACAGGAGGAGAAGCAGACAATAACTATGGCAGTCCCATCTCATGCCCATCTCCAGTTCCACACACGCAGGACAATGGCAACTTGGCTCTGGTTTTGTGGCAGGGACTGCTGCACCTGTGGCAAGCACTCAATCTCACGGGCAACAGATCACCTCTGCCTGTGCTCAGCCCCAACAGGATTCCAGCAGCCCCTCTGAAGGGCTGGGGGAAGTGAAACCCACCAATCCTGTATGGAAATTGGGCTGTTCAGCTGTAACCACTGCGATAACAGGCATCTCCTTTCAATAGCTGTTTACCAGACCATGCACAGCGCCACTGTGTTAAAGCAGATGCTGTCTTCTGTTTTTCGCATTACCAAGATTTACTGTGTTATAAGCTTATTATTGACCGAAGCTTTAGGCTTCCTTCAGGGCTGAGGCTGAGGGATATGCAAAATCCCAGCACTCCTGTTTGCAAGAGCATCCCCCACTGAACCCAGGGAACTGACAGGGGGCTCAGGGCTGCCTCCTCCAAACCTGGATTCCTCCACCTCATAGCAAAGGCTTTGACAGCCCAGAAGAGTATCAGGGAGCTGTGGGTACCTTGTTCCTGCCCTGGGGGATGATCCCAAAGCCCCTGGGCAGCCCCTCAGGCTCTCCCCCTGGTTTAGAGCAGTTTCAATGTTTTGTGCTGCCAACACTTCTGAAAAGTTACATTACAGTGGAGGAACAACTGGGACTGCGATGCTAAACTACATTTAGTATGTGTAGAATCAGGCAGGTCTCCTAACCTAGAGTCCCTCCTCAGCACACAGAAAACCTTTCTGGCCCTGCTTTTCAGGCAAAATACATGCCTCCTCTCACCCTGGACAAAAAGTAGTATTTTGAATCCAGCTTTCCAGAGATTTGACTTCCAGGGTGCCCATGGGTGACCACAGCAGTGTTGTTCTACTTCTCCAGACCTCCACTGCCCCAGCCAGGTGCTGCTGGCACAGACCAAGAAGCAGGATCCCTGGTACACTGGCCCTAGCAAAGGAGCCGTTTTACCTGTGTGCCCACACTCCACTCAGTGCCAAGAATCTGCCCTCGGCAGCAGCTCCCTAAGCTATTACCCAGAAAAAACATGTGACATTTCAACCCAGTAGGACACAAAAGTACACAGAAAGTAAAAATGCTGCCAGTGCCTACTGGGACTCAGCACTGCTCTCCCAGGCAAAAAACCCTGTTTTGCCAGAAAAAGACAAGAAAACAAGGCAGCACAGCAGGAGTCACTGGCCATTGCTGCTGTACCCAGAGCCTCATGGGTCAGATTAGCGTGTGTGTAGCTGACAGGTAAAACAAGAACATCCCCCACAAATTACAAATGTTGCAGGGCTTTCACACAACCTTTCACATATTGCTGAGTCAGAACTTTCAGCAACACTGCCACACAGCTGCATCCAACTCACTCCTCAGTCCTGCTTTAATTCCCTGGGACATCATGTCCAGCAGCAATGGCATTGCCAGAAACAGCAGGATGGGAATTACACTGCTCCCCTGAACAAGAAGCCTCTCAGTGCCGGCTGGCTCAGTGTGATGCTTCTCACCTGTGGCAGGTGCAGTGCTGCTCCAGCAGCAGTGAATATGTGCAGGGAGCATTGTGAGGCTCCAGCTTTGTACAGCCACGTTTGGGTACGTTACAGCTGTGGCTAAAATTGAAGCTGCCAAGGCAGAGTATGCAGGAAAAGGATGGAGGCATGAGCAAGGTGCTGGAGATGGAGGAGTAAGAAGGGAGAACATGTGGACAGGCCAGGAAAGAAATTACTTTTCAGGGAAAAAACAAACCAAACCACTATTCAGTTAGTTCCATTCATAACATATTTGTAATTCCTCTTCCAATAATGTTTTTGAAAAAGCAGAAGGATTTTTCAATTCCTATTTGATCATCAAATGAATAAGACCCTGCTCCATCCCCACTCTGATAACCAAAACACGAACCTCGCGCCTGCAGGGATGAGGGTGAGGGGCTGGGAGTGAGAGAGGGATGGAGCAACTGGAGCTGACCCCAGAGCAGATGCTGCGGGTGGCAGAGGCAGCCCTGCACTGTAACAATGGGCTCAACTTCGGAGGAACTGGGCTCTGCACATGAGAAGGGTTCAGAAGCCTCAAGCTGGATTTTCTCCTCCTCCATGTATTTGCTTTTCTGTTGGGCTCTGCAGAGCTGCCCCTGCCCAAAATCACAGTGGGCACTCTGCAAGCAAGGGCCTGCTGTATATCACCAGCCACAGAGATGCATGAGGTTTCCCCTCAAAAACCTCAGAGCAGCAGGCAGAGGTGGGGCATGCAAACAGTGCCATCAGACCAGAGCATGTCCCTCTAGCATCAGAGAGGGAGCTTGAACACACAGAGCTCTGCTAGGGCGGGTGGGGTCCTCCACAAATAATAACAGTAATTGTTGTTTTGGAATATATCCACACAGCGCCACAGTGATCCCAGCATGCTGTTCATTTTTGGTGCCTATAACCCACATTATGAAGACACAACCCACCCCAGCAGACGAGCTAAACAGCAGGCTTACAGATGTCCACCCGCTCGCCCATCCCAGACTCCTAATCCCCTACTTTGTCTGAGCTCTAGCTCATTTCTGATGCATTCAGATTATCCAGTGAGCATAACTGCTAGTGAACATCTGAATATTTCCCCCTCCATCTCACATTTCACCTTGGAGGAGAAACACTCCACAAAGCTCAGGCCTTTCTTTATGAAGGCAATTAGTGCAACACAAAAGCAGTGAATAGGACCAGGCAAAGCTCAATGGCCTGTAAAATCCCCAATATTTCCACAGGAGCTTAGGCCAAATATGACTGTTAAAAAAAAAAAAAAAAAAAAAAAAAAAAAAGGAAAGCTAGGGTGAGTACACCAGAGCGCTGGCCTTTCCAACCACACTAAAAAGAAAACCCAGCAAATCCATGCAACAGACAACGCAATTCATGGATCATAATGAAAAGTTTACAGAGCAACTATAATTCCTTCTATAACACTGGAGGACCCAAGTTTGCAAGGAACAAAAGGAAATGATTAACAGGGGAAATATGCATGGTACAAAACGACTTTTTAGTCCAAAAAAGGATGTCCATATTTAGAAACACTTGATTCCTGTTGTCAAGGCCCTGCTTTTCCTGAATGTGTTTCTCTCCCGTGAAAGAAAGAAGTCACAAAGGGAGTTTGTGCGTAGCCATGTCACATGCACACAGGGCACTGCTGATTTTTCTCCAGGATTATGGGAAAAACGCAAAGGATCCCAAAGCAAGCAAATAAAAAATTAAAAATAATAATGTCCATATTTAGGGGAAGGCTTCTGGTAAACCAGCAGCTCCTCTGGCAGGATCCCCTCTCTCATCATGGGCACCCTGAACCCTTGTCAGGGTGGGCTGCCCAAGCACCCATGGCAAGAAGGTAGTTCTTGCTCCCCTGGGGCTGTGGGGCTGGAGGCAATCCTTCTCCAGATCACAGGGATCTGCAGCTCTGCTCTGGAGAGGCTCTTGCTACGGGGTTCTGCCACCTGCCCTGGCACAGCCCCACCAACCAAGCATGACCTGGAAGGGGGTACATGGAAAAGAAACTCTACCAGAACACCTCTGATGGGCAGGAACCTTGTATTTGGCAGGATGAGAATATATATGAAAAGTGCTTCCCACCTACACATTCACTAACACCTTATCTGCCCCCACAGCAGCCTATTCGTGTCCTTGCCATGAGGTGTGCTCAGCACAGCCTAACATGTTTCATTGGCAATAATCACCTTTGTGAGAGACCTGAGCACAAACAGCAGCAAACATTTCTTCTGAGACCACCCCTTCCCTTTCATCCATAGTCACTGCTGAACCTCATTGCTCAGGGCTGGATGTGAAATACAGCACCATATGGTCCCCGGCACAGGGAGAGACCCTGTGGGCTGGACGCCGTCTGCTCAAGACCTGGAGACCCGCATCCCTCAGCTGCCTCCTGCTCCTGTTTTCCACCTCCATCACAACTGTTCAGCCCCACATGGGTCATCTTGGAGAGCATGCACCCAGTCAGCAGCAGCTCCTGCATCCCCGTAACCTCCATCCCCATCCTCATGCTGCTGCGAGCACAAAAATCTCAGGGGAATAGCAACAGTGAGTATCTGAGCTGGCACAGAGCAACAGCCCACGAAAGCTGAAGGTCTTCCCTAAAGCACCTGACTACAGGGAAAAATAATTTCCTCCTTGTCCTATCAGTATCTGCCCATGTAAAATGTCACTCTCTCTCTTTTTCATAAGCCCCCTTTAAGTATGGGTAATGGAAAAGTCAAAGGGCTGAGCTTTACAGTCTCCCCAAGCAGAGCACTAAAACCAGACAGGCCCATTTGCTCCCGCTTAGCAGAGATGCTTAGAGAAGAGTAGAAAATAAACAAGGCTAAGTCCTTCTATGTTCAAAACCACTGAAAGCCTTCTGCAAGTCACCCTCAAGGTGCAAAATATGTGGTCTGTTCTATGGGCCTATGGTCTAGGTCTATGTGATTTTTTTGCTAGACAGCTGTGGTGGGAATCAGTAACAAATGGAACAAAAGTGACAATGAGTAATTTCACTGTCTAACACTAACCTCATATAGGGGAAGGTGGCCCTGCCTATGGCAGGGGGGTTTGAACAAGATGATCTTTAAGGTCCCTTCCTACCCAAACAATTCAAAGATTCTATTCCACATTTGGACACATTCTTTGAAGAAAGGATTCTCTTCAAGAGATTACTGACATCTTGATCTTTGAGCTTGGTTTAAAAAACCTCCCAGCAGCTTGCAAAAATTAAGTTACTACATGAAGCAACAAATAAAGCAACAGAAGATCCAGCATGTTTTCTTCTCCTTTCCCAGCTACTGGGGAGAAATCCTAGCCAGGACCTACAAGCAGTAATGCCTTAAACAGCTGCAGAAGCCAAGCCCAAGGAAGATCCCCAATGTGAGCACTAAAGCTAAAGAGAACAAAACTCAACCAACATATTTTGTAAGAAAATGGGAGACCAAATTGACCCTGATTGCACTTTTCTCAAGTCTCTCTTACAGGACCATGTGTTACTGCTGTGCCAGGTAACGCACAGTAAAAGAGCAGTAACACAGTCATTAGCAGCAGAAAAGAGGCATTTGTCTCAAGCAATCCCTCAAATCACTTCATCCTGCTATGGGTATTAATTTTGTAAACTAAATAAAGCTAATTTTAAGCTTCACAAAGAAGCAGTTAAAAACATTTACAAGCTATAAGCTCTTACAACAACAAAGCCAGACCATGTTTATTAATATTTTTTAAAAGAGCATTTTTCAGACTTGAAATGCCTGAGGGAGCTTTACAGGTGGAAGGGCTAAGAAGAAAAAGCAACTCTATTGCTCATAGCATCCTACCTGCCCCCTTCCTCACACAGGTTTGCCTACAGTGGTATGTGACACTAGTACAGAAGAGCTACTCCGGCTCCCTGGGTGTACCACAGGGAGCATTGAGGCAGAGCAGCACCACTCTGCACTCACAGCTCAAAAGTAAACCAAGACCATCATCAAAACACCCAGCCCCACATCAAGGCTGGCCTCCCAGCTGCAGTTTGCCTGGCTGCTGAATTGAGACAGAGACATGAAGTCAACTGTATCAGGGGACACAGTTATAGGACAGGCATCACTTTACCGTGGTTAATGCATTTTCATCTCAACAAGACAAATGTCTGCTTTTATGCATCCCAGCCTCTAAAGGCTTAGCCCCACCACAGCACCAGTTTGCTACTCCACAAAATGTTCAGGCTCCCCACTCCTGGGGAAGTCACCTGCCACCCCTGGTCTAGCTTAACATAAAGCCCTGGCTTAGCCACTTCACAGGTGTTTCTGTGAGGCCATGCCACATCCAGGAACAAGAGGAGTTACTCACCACCCAGGATACAGAGCTGTCAGCTCCAGTACGGCTGTGCTGCTTCCTCCTGCCTAATTTAGGGATCCAGCTGCAGAAAGGCACTCAGGGAAGATTTCTTAGCATCAGACAACTCCAATCATGAACATTAACACAGGCAAGGAGACACCCCCAATCCACATATTGCTTTAGCACATAGAAATCAGACCTCTTGGAAGCAGGAGATGCTTGCAGAGTGCTTTGAACACAGATTACCAAATACTGCCCAACCAGGGGCAGGCACACATCAGAGCCCAGCCTGCAAAAAGGGATGAAGACACTTCATACAGCACAAAACTCCCTGTCAGGCATGCTGGTTATTCAGTCCCTTCCCCGCTGCAAGCTAACACATTTAGAAAGCTACTGCTTGTTAACAGGGTCCCAAGCACACTTAGTTTGCAGCACTGCTGTGATTTGCAATTCAGTTTATTGCATTAAAATGTGGTGCAGCCCTAGCCCTAGAAAGAAATAAACATGCCAATTGTTACACTTCCTCCCATTATCTTTTACAAAGTGAGCTTGGGTGAACATTCGTAGAGGGGAGTCTGAGGCTTGTCAGAAAGCACTGCCAGAAATGCAGCATCCTGCTCTCACCCCACTGGAAAAGTCCTATCTCCTCATCCAACTCCCCAAAACCTGCAGCAGAAGAGGGCTCATTTGGGAGATGTTCCTCTGCTTGTGGAACAAGAAGAACCTGAGTGAGCAGAGGTGGCTGCCAGAACTGTCTGGAGGCTGGAAGTAAAAAGCCATTCACCTGCCACCTGCTGAGCCAGGACCAACAGAAGCCCTTGCACCTTGCTGCTGCTCCTGCAGGGTTTATTAGGAGTAAAACTACCTAAAAATGAGCTGTTCAAAAGGAGAAGGCACGGGAGATGCTTTGACTGTGTTTGCATCCTCAGTTCCATCCCCAAAGCAGACTCTCCCTGTCCTAGGGAGATATGCACTTGTACTAGGATTTTAAATTAATTTACAGAAAATTACACACTCCTTCCCCAAGATGTGTTAGGATTCTGACACAGCATTAGGAAACCATCCTGCAATGTAGTTTTCCTTGTGACTGTTTCTGAGGCATGACTGCCATACCCACGGTGGGACTCCCCTGATGCAGCCTCTTCCTCCCAGTCTAAGTGCTCACATTTGGCTCACACCAAATATTTACCATATCTCAACTGAATTTTGGAATATATAGACTACAGAGCAGTGAGTCTGTGGCCTCTGACTCTCTGGGTCACGCTAACACTCCCAGGCTCATTTTCACCAGAGGCAGATTCTGCTCTGTACAGAGCAGCTCAGCAGCCTCGTTCATCCCATTGCTCCCCAGATGGTTTGATTCAGAGCAACGTGATGCATTTTGGTAGCGACATGTTCCCAAGAGTCTGGACAATCCTGAGTGCAAACCAAACAGCACTAGCCACGGCAAATGACCTGCATAACATGGGTCAATGCTGGCTCTGCCCCACATCACCATCAGACACTTTCTCTTGTTCAAAAGTTCTCAGACCTCTGACACCCCCTTTAGGCATCCAGAGGGACCATCCAAACTAGTCAGGCCTTCCTCTGCCTCCCTCCAGCAGTAAGTGGGTTTTAACAGCTGCAGAACCAGCACCAGCCCTTTTTCTTAGCTGACCCTGGTTCCTCAGCCCAACTTCAGCAAGGACAGGAGCATCAACACATCGCATTTTGGAAACATAAGCGGTCTCATAGTTCTGTCACATTCATGCAAGGAAAAACCTCTTCATCCATCCCCTCCTTTTGCCCAATCTATTTTTATCCTTACCCTTCTCTACATATCATGAAGTTAAAAAGCAACATATTTACTTTGCCTGGCTTGGGAGTAAAGTTGAACTAGAAGTTTGAGTTGTGCAGCAGCACAAAGCAGAAATGTCTTCTCTGAAACACCACAAGCATTTCAAAGTGGAGATAAAGAGCATTTGAGGGTGCTCTAAGAAAAATAATAGAGCTGGGTGAAATTAAGCAGTTCCCAATATTTGAGATGACATGTCAGAACACAAAACAGAGGCGAGGCGGCAAATTATGTGTTATTTATATGCATTCAGGCTATGGAATTTATTAACAGCAGAGTATTCAGGGAAGAATCATCACCACTACATCTGCAGTACCCAACTGCGAGCACCTAGAGTCCTGCACTAGTGCTGCATTGAACAGCATTCCCAAGAAATACCATATTTTAGGTGTGTGAAGAGAAGCAATAGGTAGTGCACTGTAAGATCCAAGACTTTGATCAAGCTCTGCAACTTAAATGGATTTCCAATATAACAAAGAGGTGCCAGCTCTAGTCCTCATTTCCTGATACTGTCAACAGAGGCTTAGCTCACTAGCAGTTAATTCAAAGCCAAGCTCGATTTGCACAACAGTGATCTACAAAGTCCTATATGTGGCTAAGGGGAGATTTTGCCAACTAGACAATAGAAACAGCATTAGAGCTCCTGAACTGATGCCATTACTTTTCTTCTCCACTACTTCCCCATCAAATTTCCACAGGCTGGGATCTCCAGCTGCCTACTCCCTGGCATCAGAAAACATACAGAAAGGGTACCAAATACATAAGTATCTATTTCTTTTCCAGATGCAGATTTATTGGGGCTTTTAAAATGCAACTGCTCATAAAATAGGGGCCAATATCACTTTTTTTGTGCATTAAAGATACTAAAAATTACTAGAATTAAGCAATTGTGAAAGTATTTCTGAGTGACTCAATTATCACTTAGCCTTAAAAACAAAAGTTGCTACATGTTGCTGTTTCATGAGAGGTTTCTAGCTTGCTCCATTCTGAAAATTTTGCTTTCAGGTTTCAGTCCACCTCAACACTAGATCAGACTGCTTTACCCAGCTGTTGTTGGTGACCAGTTGTCATGGTTGTTGAGAAGCCAGAAGCAGACAGAAGTGCTACTCAATTCAGCAACTAAGTATTTTTAACTGCATTCTAAAGCTACTGCCTGTAAGCCTGGACCCCATTAATCTCAAACTTGGCTGAAAAGCAGAGGTGGCAGCAGCCCATACTCAAACTCCACAGGTGTTTGTACCTGTGAGTTACTGTGTCTTCTGAAACCAGCTGAACACAACAGGCCACAGCTCTGACTTGCTATTAATACAAGTATCCTCACACCCTCATCTACTCTTCACCAAGCATTGACTGCTAGAGCCAGCACAGAGAAGGAATTCAGGAGTAGTGTAGAGTGTAGAGGTGCTAGTTTTCCCGAGTCGTGCTGTTCCCTTGCTAAGGAGAGACACGGTTATAGTCACCAGTTAGAGACAAGGTACTATCTTTCTCTTTCAAGTGTCACAAAACAGCACCAGCTTGGATTTGGAAAGAAGGCAAGATTTTGACACAGCCAGCTGGTGACTGGAGGGGAAAGAACTGTCGCTCCCCCAACCCACCTCACAGACCCCAATTCCTACTGCACCTTGTGTCATTAGAGAAAAGACATAGACCAAGTACCTGCGCCACGCTCCTCCTCCAGCAGGGAGTTAAAACTTAGGCGCCTGGCTCCTGCCATGAAACAAGAGGCTAGAAAAAACCACAAGTCTGAAACAGTTTAACACAGGACAAAAAAGGCACATTTTAATATGTACAGCAATGCATTTGGGCTATAAATTTACCCAACACAACTGAAAAAAAATCCAAACTATGCTTTTATACTTATACCATGGTGTCAGCCTCATTCCTAGCCACCTACCTTTCTCTGCATCTCTGAATGCTGCTATATACACACACACAAACAAACAATTACGTCATGAATGTTCATTTAGGCTCCCAAGTTCAAGTAATAAAGTTCAAACTTGCATAGCATCTTATGCCACTCAGCCATAAACAGTTACGATTGCATATTAGCTGGAGCAGCCATCTCTTTCAATTCAGCCAGTTTTGGCTGGCCACTATTTTAAATTTTTTTTTTTAATCCTTGAGTCAGAATGTTTCCTAAGTCACCAGCCCTGAGGGATGCCACAGACTTCAAAACGAACCTCTTGCTGTTGTTAAGATCCTCTTAAACCAGAAATTTAGAGTGTTGTCAAGAACAGTTTTAAAAATGTAATACTGTTTATTTTGCTTCAAAAACATTTCAGCATTCTAAACATACAAAAAAAACAGAACTTGCAAATTTGTTTAAGTACAGAGTGTTTTTGAACTTCAGTTGCTGCACTGGCTCTTCACTTAAGTTGACCATGAAGAGATGTCTACAGTTTTAGTTTAAAAACTACCGCACTTAACTAAAAAACCCATACACTTCTCATGCCAGCTGAACCCCCTTCCACAACTAAGAATGGCAGCAGAATGCTATTTCACTATATACAGAAAGACAACTTTAAGCTAAATGGACGCCCACTGTAGTGTAAATAGATCTACCCTCACAGTGCATGCTTTGGGCCATGGCACCCTGGGGAACATACAGCCTTTCCAAGTAATCACTGCTCCTCTAAGGCATCATCACTCTAAGCATGTACCACAAGAATCTGTCTAGTTTTTACAAACTATAGATATGTACAGTTTATAACCCAGGATTTTCTAGCCAATAACCATATAGTAACACCACCTTACAAATTAAAAAAATGCTTGAAACATTTTTAAATGCTTTGTTACACCAACAGCAAAGTGCACAGAGTTAGGAGAACACTAGAGCGCCTTTTCATTTTAAAAATGTTTGGAAATATGTACAACTTTGATACAGTTTCAGGGTGCTCACTACACCCATGGCCACTTCATGTAAACCAGTTACAATTTCTAGAGCACTTTTAGAAACTACAACGCGATCGGAATCCAATTTTTTTTTTAATTAAGCCTAATAAGGGCAAGAGACACCATCTCAAATAAGAGGTGCTTCATTTATGGTGTTTCCCCTACTCTATGATATTCACATGGAGACAAGTATTGTACAGTTTTATTCATCATCATCATCTTCATCCTCCTCTTCTTCATCCTCCTCCTCCTCTTCGTCTTCTTCCTCTACCTTTTTCCGAGCAGCTTTGGTTGCTGCTCCCTTTGCGCCATCAAACTTTCCTTTAGACTTGTAGTCTGCAACATCCTGCAAAGTCAAGGGGATGTCTTAATTTGCTCTAAGCAGCAAACACACACAGCATTTGTACAGCAGTGGGCGTTAAGGAATAGGGACTGCACCCCCCCACGGGGACACAGCCAGCACAGGTATGCAGACACCTAAGCATGCTCATGAATCATAGAGGTCTTGAACCCTACATTAATGGCTATTTCTTTGAGGAGGAGAAGAGAACCCAGTCTCTCAAAGTTTCCTGATAATGGGACAAAGCTCCTGTAACAGCACAGCAAACCTTTTGTGAAGCAACACGAGCAGCTCCTGCTGCACATCACTAGGAAAAGCTCTCCCTTTTTGCTGAAATCTACCTGTGGATCTCCATCCTGCTCTGCCCCAACCTGTGCAAAGCTCAGCTGTAACTATGCTGGGGCCACCTGAGCTGGGCCTATGTCACAAAAGCACGTCAACAAAAGAGCTGGTACAGTGGAGGCACAAGTGACAATTCTCCTTACCTTCTCGTACTTCTCCTTCAGTTTAGCTGCCTTGTTATTGTAAGGCTGCTTTTCACCATCACTGAGGTTGTTCCACATTTCACCCAGTTTCTTTGCTACATCCCCAATAGATATGCCAGGGTTTGTGGACTTGATCTTGGGGCGAAACTCTGAACAGAAGAGGAAGAAGCCAGACCTTGGAAAGAAACATCAAAGGACAGTCAGCAGTTGCAGCAGCATGCCCAGGGTGTACTCCTTCCTCCATCCGACCCCACACATGAGCATGTATGAGCACACAAAAAAGAAACTTCTTTTTAAACTAACAAAATTAAACCCAAGCTTAAACGTGTTTTGATTTTACTGAGGCCCAGACCTGCAGCCTTCACTCAATGCTCTTTTTTAACTGAGTGCTCTGTATCCCCTCACCCAATTTCATCTTAAATACACGAGTCTCACTGTGACTCAGCCACTTCCATGTCTTCCATCACTACAAGTTTAAGAGTACCAAGTACTGACAATTTGTGTCAGTACCCTACATGCTGAAGGCCACAAGCTGCCTAGAAGGTTTACAAGACAGTAACACTACCATTCCTGCTATACCAACACTGTGACCCCCCATCTACCCTCTTCCTGGAAACCCATGTTACACACAGGGTGTGAAAAAGAACCAAAACACTTACACATTTAAAGTCTCAAAGTTACTTACGGTGGTCGTTTTGGGGCATTGGGGTCCTTCTTCTTCTTGCCACCCTTAGCTGGTCCATAGTCCTTCATTTCTCTATCATATCGTACCTTATCAGCCTTTGCCATTTCATCAAATTTAGCCTTTTCCTTGCTTGACATGGTCTAAAAAACCAAAACATGAGATACCAAACTTGTGATTACTTAACTGCTCAATAGCTGACAAACTTTATGTAAACAAGCCAACACATACGAACTCGATATGGGAGTTTCAGAATTTGTTTGTTTTCTAACCAGACCACCTTGAGGATGAAGGTCCTGTACAGGAAATCACAGCCACCATGGACATACTCAGCAATGGGGAAGCAAGAGAAATGAGACAAGCACAGTCAGAGTCCTCCTTTGGACACACTGCTTGTGAGAGACTGCTTGTGAATCATAAAAAAGGCCAAACTCTAGTGCAAGCATCTAAACGGGCAGATACACAAGGCTAAAATGTTCAGTATTGCTACAGACTTCAGCAGCACCTGACCAATGGCCAGGACAGCTTGCCGACAACAGAACACAGACCAAAACAGAACCGGCTCCCATCCTGTTCAGACACATACACACACAGCATCCTAGCAGATACTGTAAGAAGTTTGTGACTTCACAAAGTCACAAATTAAGGTACCTTCCACCTCTCTGAGCACTTCTTGGAAAACTCTGCAAAGTTGACTGGAACCTCTGGGTTCTTCTTCTTATGTTCCTCACGGCACGTCTGCACAAAGAAGGCATAGGCAGACATCTTGCCCTTGGGCTTCTTCGGATCACCTTTAGCCATCTTGATTCTGTAGGCATAGAGGAAAAAAAACCGAAATTAATTATATATAGATGAATGCATGTACCTACGTATGTATACACATATGGTGTGCATGTATTTCCACACACTCTCCCCTACCATCATCTGACGTGATGTCCCATCAGTAACACACCTCCTTCTTTCCCCTGACACCTCTTACTGTCCCTAATACAGACTTAAATTATTTATTCTCCCTTGATACTTGGGTTGCAGACAAACCAAGAGAAACCAGTCACTGGATTTAAGTGTTACATTAATATATATTTACATCATGTCCAAAGACTGGAGACAGCCTATTAAATAAACATACTTTTGCCTATTAAGTGTTATATACTAGCTAATATAAAGTATCTGTTTTAGTTGGCTACCACAGTGCGGCTGGAGTGGCATGCACAGTGTCAGGCAGCGACTTATTCCTTCAGGAGCTGGAGTGTACATGTTAGCACCTGCTGCCCAGGTAAGAAGGCAGGACAAATTAGTTGCCTCAAAAGAGTGCAATAAACTTTTATATATAAAAAGGGCACAAATAAAGGCTGACGTTAACCACAAAAGGATTTGTGGAGCCCTGCGAGGCAAGTTATGCTTGCTCTTGCTCCACCAACTGACACATGTTTGAGGCATAGTGGTCAGTGCAAAGTTGCGATCGGCAAGTTACAAAAACGATGGTGCTAACTTTTGGCCTTCATTTCTTTTCCTGCTTCCATATTAAATTTTCCCCGCTTAATAAAAATAATCATTATTTTCTATTTACAGCTTTAAGGCACTTGAAAACTTAGTTTTTATTAGCACCACGTTAATATTTAATTGCATCCATGAACCCGCCAGGGGCAGCAGAAGTGGCCGTAAGCCACCCTGCCCGGTCTGGCCGCTGCCGGGACACCGCTGCCTCCGCGGGGGCGGAAAACCCGCGGTACCGGGAGCCAGGGCGCGGAGCCGGCCCCGCTCCGAAGTTGGGGGCGAGCGGCCCGCGGCGGCCAGTCCAACCCAGCCCGGCCCCGCTCCGCGCCCCTCCCGCATCTGCGCCCCCAAGGTCACAGCGGCGGCCGCGCTCGCGGCGCGGGCACCTGCGGCGGGGCCGGGGCCGGCGGGGGGCAGCGGCGGCTCCGCCAGACGCCAATAATTCATCTTCCATTTTGTGAAACGCCTCCTGATGAAAGAAAGTGCCCCTGAAATGCGGCGGGGCGGCGGCCGGGGTCGCCGATGGGCGGGCGGGGGCGCAGGACACCGGGCCGGCCCCGAGCGGCCGGGGCAAGCGGCAGCGGGCGGCGGCGGCCGCGCTACGCGCCCATGGCCGGCCCCGCTCGCTAAGATGGCTTCTCCCGGCGCCGCCGCCGCGCCGCCGAACAAAGCCGCGCTCCCCTCCGCCGCGCTCGGCCCCCGAGCCCGCCGCCCCCGGCCGCCAGCCCCGCCAAAACGCCACCCCCGCCGCGAAGGGGCTCCCCGCTGGCCCCCGGCAGGCGGCGGGGGCGTCGGGGCCGGGGCGCGGGCGGGAGGCCCCCCCGCGGCCCCTGCCTAGCGCAGCGCTCTCTAACAAAGGCTCCCGTGCAGCCATTACCGCCGCCGCTACGCTCCTCCGCGCTGCCAGAAAAAGAGTGCGGGGAGCCCCGGGGCGGCCCCCCAGCGCCCGTCTGAGGACACGGGAAGGTGGGGGGAGAGGAGCCAGGGCGAAAGCGAAAGCTTTGAGCCCCCGGCGGTTCGCCAGGGAGGAGATTTTCCTCGCCGTGACCCCCCTCCCCATCCCTGTGCCGCTCACACGTCTTTCTTCCCTTCGCCGGGGCTCTCCAGCGCCAGCCATATTAATGCCCACAGCACGGGCGGCGCGGCGCGGGGAAAAGGCGATGCGGAGCCCCGCCGCGGGCGCAGCCCCACCAGAGACACCTTCTCGAGTAGGGGAAGAGAAGCGGAGGCAGAAGCGAAGGGATCGGGGGAGTTTGGACGTGGCGGCGGCGAGAAAAAAACTGCTTGGCCGGGACCGCCGAGCGCAGCGCGCAGGGTTTATCCCTGTCAGATGCTAAGGCGACAGCCATATTAATGCAGAATAAACAGCGGGCACGGCACTGCGCACGGCCGACAACTTTCCCACCGCCACCAACCCCACCGAGCCCACCCTGTGAAGGGGGCACATAAAAGCCGAGGGCGCCGCGCGTTTTGCCGTGCGACATTAGGAGGCGGCAGAGAAAAATCCCTGCCCATGCGGGGGAGAAGAGGAGTTAGTCCCGGTGTAGTTGCTGCACCAGCCATATTACTCTCGGCGGCACGGGAGCCCAGCACGGAGCTACGGGGCTGGACCGGGGGCAGGTGGCCCCTCGGCGGCGAGGAGAGCTCACGGCGGGGCAGGGCAGGAGACGGGGGACAAACGCTGCGCCTCGCCCGCTGCCCACCGCCCCGCCACCTGGGCACAGCATCTGCCCCGGTACCACCGATCCCCGCAAGACGGGGGTAAACAAAGTTTTAGGTGAATTTTCCCATGTTTTTCTAATTAAATTAAAAAACAATAATAAAAACAAAAAACTCGAAGGAAGGAAGAAACGGAGCACAACATAAAAAAAAAAAAAAAAAAAAAAAAAAAAGAGAGAGAGACAAAAAAAAAAAAAAAAGCATGCTGGGGCAGGCAGGGCAGAGGGACGAGGACGCTGAGGTAGGGCGGAGAGAAGGCAGCCGCCCCCCGAAAAGTTGCGGCGGGGCTGCACGTACCTGTATTGTTCGCGGTAGTGTGGACAGGAGCGGAGCGCAGGGCACGACGCGGGGCTCGGCGCGGCTCAGCCTCGCGTTGGCTGCCTACGAGAGCGGCCTGATTGGCTGCGGGGCTCTGCCGTTTAAAACAACCTCCTCGCCCGCTCATTGGTGCGGCCCCTCATGAATATTAAGCATGGCCGCGCGGCGGTTGGCCGGCGTGGGTGAGGTCATTCATTCAAAAAGAGCGCCCGCCGAGGGGGACAGGGGAGCGTAGCGAGCGCGCGCTGGGGTGCGGGGGAGACTGAAGGGGAAGTTGGCGCGCGGGGGTCGCGCGCCTCGCGGAGCTTCCGCCACGTGCGGCACAGCAGGGCCTCCGGGGGACCCCCCTCCCCCAGCGGAGACCGGGGGGCTCCAGCCACGCCAGCCCCGGGACCGGCCCCACCGGGGATCCGGCCCCGCTACCAGCGCCGCGGAGCCATGGGGACAAGGGGCAGCCACGGTAGCGTTCTGGGACGGCTGACGGGAGGGACCCCCTAGACCGACATTAGCGCGCTATTGCTGCTTTCTGCCCTAAAGCCGTAAGGGGCGGTTCCAGTTGCCGCGCACTGTTTGCGGAGCCGATTACTAGTGCGCGTAGTGGAACCAAGCCCAAAATAAACTCTGCTGACAGTCCCAACACACGACGGGTAGAGAAGAAACTACAGAGCAAGAAACTGCGTGTTTGTGTGAGGAGGAACAGAGTTTTATCCACTCGTTCATCAAATAAAGAATCCACTTGAATTACTAGTTCTTACACACGTCCACACAATTTGTTTGGTATTAACTTTCCAGGATTTGCTTGTTATTAAAGAGGCTGGTTGCATACAAGGAAATCTGTTAAGGGTGCCCTGCTGACTGAAACCAGCCCAGTGTGGCTCTAGGGCTCTTCTGGCCCTCTGGAAAGAGCTGTTTCCTACAGGGCAGCTGCCAAATGGTTAAACTGGTATTCGTGGCTGACCACAATTGTTGGTTGGCTCTGCAAAAAAAAGCTGTTATTTTTAAGGATGGAGCAGTAAGACTCAGAAACCACCTCATACTGCTATGGGCTGTTTGTAACTGCCACCCTGTTTTGATAGCCAGAAAAAACAGTTGCCCTCTTTAAGGAACAGATAGTAAAAAGAGGCCTCCACCCTGAGCTGAGGCACTGTCGGGCAGCAGGGTTTACCAGATACTGCCTTGTGGAAGCACTTATGGCTGTAACAACATACAGTCACAGGTTGCCTTTGCTGGAAGAGATCAAAACAAAACAACTGATGGCACAGAAGAGTGCCAACCTCCTGCTGACAGATCCACTGGGAATCATGCAGAATTTTACCCAGAATTTTAGCCAAAGTCCTGCCTGGATTTCTCCTTTAGGGTACATCTCAGGCACTCTAGCAAGCACCCAATACAATTGTTGGCCCAAGTACATCATATGCTTATAGAGACCTTAGAGCCATGTCCTTGGGCTTTTCAAAGCACATATGATAAAATCAGTCTTCCTAGCCTCTTGCCCTATTTCTACCTTCTCAAACCAAAGGTATAAAACAAGGGGTTCGTTTATAAACATTAATGAGGTTACCTGAGGGACTGTATTCTGTAGCATCATCATAAAATAAGCAACACTACTGCAGGATAATCTATTTGTAGCTGACACGCATCCCTTTCACCTATTTTTAGGGATACTTTCAAGTATTCAAAACTAGTTGAATAATTAAGGCTTTTTTCTTGGCTCTTGAGTTGCACAATTTTTTTATTCTGAAGCACTTTCTTCCTCAAACCACAATCTCAACCTCCAGAGCACACCAATCAGAGAGCACTACTAAGGGGATGGACTGGCTGTTCAGAAGCTGGCTTAGGAGAGGCAGCTGGCATTGCACATGCTGTCCCACAGTCATCTCCAGAGCATCTCCTTGAGTTCTCATCAGCCAAAGGAAACATTCCCTAAGACGCTTGTTCTAGGAAGGCCAGGAAAGTTTTGACAGCTGGCCAAGGGGCAAAGGAGATATTTTGGTAGCTGAGAGACAGCTGGGTTGCAGGTTTTATCCTAGCACTTACAGCATGTTTTTGAAAGCAGAGGATGTGAGTAGCAAATGGGTGAACATAACCCCCAGAGGAAAAGTTTCTACTCACCCCTAAAACTACCACTGCTGCAATTATGCCGTGCCCTCAGCCCCACGTATATCACCTGGGCCCTGTATCTGGGTCCTTTCCTGCAATGCACCAAGAAAACCACCCAGCTGAGCAAATCTAACCCTTTACTGCAACCTCTTCCAGTCCATGCAGTCTCCCTCCCTCATGCAGCTCACCTGTCCTCTCCTGGCCCCTTTTGTAGACAAGGCAGCTCACTAACCCAGCAAAAAGTAAACAAACCCAAAATTCTACCTCCTTTTATGCTAGGTTACTTTTCTGCTGGATTAGTGGACTGAACCAGTATACCAAGGAGACAGGTGACTGCCAGAGCCCAGGCAAAGAAAGGAGTGTGCAGAAGGATACAGCCAGCAGCAAAGACACTCCCAAGTGTGGATTTGGTAAATTTTAGGGAGTTTTGGGGTTGGCTTGTTTTTGGTTTTTTGTTTTGGTTTTTTTTTTTTTTTTTTATATTACATATTTCCATGTATTTAACTATAGGAAGCATGAGAAGAAAACCACAACTAAAAGAAACTTTGGGATGCCTGTCTTTTGGCACAGCAGGCAGTAATGTTTGCACTGATGCTAGGAGAGCTCAATACATAGTTCTGAATCTTCCCTTCAGAAAGTCTTGACCTGATCCCCACCAGGCAGGATTTATTTTGCAAACACATGCTACATTTTTAAACAACTGTTAGCCATACCCTTCATCCCACAGTAGCGACCCAGGTCAGTCAGTATCGTGAATATAAGGACTGAGGCCTAAAATGTTGGCCAAGGTCCCATAGCAAGCAGACAGCTCCTAATACTTGCAGTACCTTGTTGCTGAGAAGATGGATGGCAAAGACTTGTCCCAGGCAGAGTCACCAAACACTGAAGGTTTCTGGCCCATGTACATCATGTTGGTGCTGTCCAAGAAACAGCAGGGATACAAACAGCTGAGTCCATGCTGTTACCTGCCAAGATGAAGCAGTATCTTCTCTTCCACTGGAGATGATGGAACAGGGAGGCAGCTGTGTAAAAATCTAAGGTCACTGAGGACTCCTCCAACAAATCAATAGACTACATAAATATACTTTAAATTCAGGAAAGTCATCCACAAATTGCCGCCTTCTGCTCCCTGTAATTGCCTGAAGTCTAGAGTAAGCTGACATATTCTTCAGCCAACAGCCACATCTCATCTGAACATTAGTGACAGCTTGGTGGGATTGGCCTTTTGACTGCTCCGTCCATCTTCTGTTGTGCCAGAGCACCAGCAAATTAAGGCCAACCGTGTACTTAAGCTATTCAGAAATAAAAGTACTGAAAAAGACCAGAGCTATAATTGAGTTCGGTGGAACACTGATCACTACTGATCAGTTCCACAGCTCAATCAGCCATTCTCCCAATGTTCCTCCATCATCTCATTCCCATCAGTGAGACCATGAATACCTTGGAAGGATCATGGAGGACAATAACCTCCATGTGTTAAAGATTAGTCCACGAGACCTTTAACAAGCTTCCCAGTATGAATCCGGATTGTCTTGATGTGGGAAGTTAGCCTGACATTAACCTGTGCTCAAGCTTTTGCTACTTGCACTGTGCCACACTTGGGATGATTTCAGCTGAAGAGCTGATGTAATGTCTTTACTGGGCTTGTCCAATATTGGTCAGAGCATGTTGTGCTTGTTGTGTTGGATATCTTCCTCATGGGCACCATGAAGTAGTAGCTAGGAAGAGGCTGGTATGGCTTCACACACTGAAATTGTAAAGCATCTCGGTGAATTGGAAGTACACTAGTCACAGAAAAATTACTTGGGCATTCAATACAATGATATCCCCAAAAGGAGATATTGTGCTAAAAAGCTTCCCAAACATATACCATAGTATCCAGGAGGAAGAGAATTTGCCTGGTTCCTATTATGGAGGGGCAACTCAAATACACAGTGCATTGTCAAAGCAGTTCCCTTACTGAGGGGATTCTTGGACTCAGATTTGGCAGCATTTCTGGGAATAGCCACATGAGCTCCTCTGGTCTGTAGCATGTGTGCTTTTATATGTGCTATTTCACCCCATCAGCCTTCATTTTTCAGTGCTGATACCTGTATTTCCACCTATCTATCAGCTGGTGCAGGTATCAGAAAGCCAAGAAAGTTTGCAGGGGCAAATAGCGGCAATGAGGTATTGGATACCAATACAGCATCACTCCATTTGCTCTTTGCCCACCTTTGGAATATGTTGAGCCTATGACTGTGATGTTAAATCAGAAGAACCTATGCTGTTGTGCTCCTGACCGTAGCACTGGGGAGCTTATTCAAGGCAAGGAGTAGAGGAGCCTTCAAGAAATCTCACAGGAAAGCTGTCTGTAGTCCTCCTGAGATAAGAAATAATTTTATGAGGCCTTCTAGGCCCTAGAATGCCATATGTCACAGAAATAATAGAAGTATTCCAAGAAGAAACAGCTTACTGTTCACAGGGTGAGGAAGTTCTGGAAAATATTTGTGAAAAATATTCAGCTCTCTCAGGTATGCAGCTTGGTTCCCATGAGATGCTTCAAGCAACCTGGACATCCAATGTCAGAACACTAAAGGTGTGCTCACAGTCCTGGCAGAAACACCACATCAGGGACATCTCCTCTGTCACAAGGGTTTAGCTACAAGGTAGGTGCCAGCACAAGGCACCCTCCACTAGCCCCACTCACGACCCTTCCCAAGGTTAGGACCACCATGCACTTGGATGGTTCTCCCTCTCAGCAGCCCTGTGAAACTGTCCTAGCATGGGCACAGCAATCTCAGCACATCATCAGAGGTATCAAACCATCCTGCCCTCAGCCAGTCATTCCATTGTGGTCACTGAGCTGCAGTTCCAGCAGGATAATTATAATTGCATTTGAAACTTTCATTTCTGTCTTCATTGCATCTCTTCAACACTTGTACACACTCGCAAAATTCTCTAGTGGAGACTTGACCCGAATGAAAAGGCTGATATAAATACATCTGTAGGGTTCTGCCAGCAATTAGGAGTAAAGATGGGGGGAAATCCCTCCTAGGAATCTAACAAAGCGAGGAAACCTTTTTAGCAGAACCAGCCTATCAGAGTGACAGAGTTGACATTTAAGGTTGGATGGACAATAAGACATGAAAAGTCTTAAATGACCTGTTTATCTCACCAGCATATTCATTAGGCTAGTTAGGGGGCTTTTTCAAAAGCCTTCAGTGTCAACCTGGCTTCTACCACCCTGACCTTCCGCACTAACATGCAATGGAGATGAAGAGGCTCAGTTAACCCTTCTCTAACTGGTATAGTCAAAAGCTGATTGCAGAGGTTTCATTTACAACTCCAAGTTTGCCTTAATTTTATTCTTAAACCAAGAGTTTAACTTTAGTAAAATGAGGAGGAATCCCTCCATACAAAACCCTTGCAATCTTACAACACTTGGGATTTCCACACATGGATTTCCTGATGCCTGCAGCCTGAGGCTGAATTCCAAGTCCTGTAACTATAATAAAATATTTGTAGTTGCTCACTGGGATCTCAGCCAGTTAAAATATTTCCTCTTTAACCTATGAAACAAAAAGAATTATCTTAAATTCATGCTGAAAGTAGAAAATAAAATTAGCAATGGTGTTTAAGGAGCTTGGCAGCATGCAAGTTCAGAGAGACAGAGGTTAATCTGTTCCAAACTCAACTATGAGAAACCTTATGTTCCAATAATTAAAATATTAGTCTAAATGACCAGGTGACCTCCCAAATTCCCAAATGGGATGGCACAGCCTGTTATCCCCTGTAGCCATATCCCATTAAGCTGACACCTCTGCAGGAGTAGGATAAACTCTCAGTTGCACACACAAAATTAATTATTGTCAAATGCACTTCGTGGGGACTGAGGTGAGAAATACAAATTAAAATAATTAACAGTCATACAATGCAGCAGTTCAAAACCTCCTTGCAGTATAACCACAGGCAAGATAAACAGAAACTCATGGTTACCTTCACAGGTGGGTCCCCCTTCTGTCTTGTCATATTATTTTCATTCCTCTTGGGCTTTTTACTTCCTTTTCTTTCTCCTCTCCCTGTTTTTGCTTCTCTTCACACCCTGGCCCTGGCTTTTTCCCAGCACATGCTGCCAGGATGCTCAGGAGGTGGCAGGCAGGCAATTGCCCCTGCATACCTGCTCCATGAGATTTGCCACCGCAGTACAGCACCTCCTATGCTTCCAGACTCCTGGAAATTGTGTGCCCCCTGCATACTGCCTCCTTGCATTCCTGGCTTGTCTCTGCTCCCTCTTTTAACACATCCCTCCTGCCACAACACACCTTCTTCAGGCGTCTTCTTCCATCCTCAGCTACCACAGGGCCATCTGCTTTCATGTATTTTCTTTTTAAAGATGCACTATCCCAAACCTTGTAAGCCCTAAGTGATCTGGCATGAGAGCAATAAGCAATTCTCAGCTTCAGCAGGGCCTTTCTGCTCTGCTTCAGATGCACAAAACTACACAAAAAAAAAAAAAAAAAAAAAAAAGACATTTAATGAACGTGGAAAAAAAAAAAAAAAAAGCACATTTACCTACCTACCCCCACCAAGCCAAAGACTAAAATAGAAAGATAGGACAACTGGAAACAGTCACTGCAAGTTTCCCATAGCCTTCAGAGGAGATGGAATCTAGATGCTAGATGCAAGGAGGAGATTGTGTTGCCCTTGCACTTTAATTGGCAAGTAATCAAGACCACATTCAATGCAACACAAGTTCTTGCAATCACGCTGTGACAGCAAACCAAGAAACTCTATTAAGAATCCAATGCAATTACAACCCAACAGCAGTCCAGCAAAGGGCTGGATATAAAGGGAGGCATGACCCCACATTAGAAAGAAGTCAGTGATGATACAGCCAAGGTGTAGTTCAGAGACCATGGATGTGACACTAAAGGAAGCAATCAGCACGTCTGGCACTGGAATGAGAAAGCTGCACTGGATACTTATTTAACAGTCCTGAAACATTGCTAGGAGGAGAGTTGCTTTCAGATCACTAAATAGTTGTTCCAAAGCCATGAATACCTGCTCCCACCCTACACCCAGCACCCACACTCAGCCATAGCTGAACTCCAGTGTGCATCCTTTCTTCTTTGGCCATCCTGCCACTGTCCACACTTCAAAACAGCACGATGGCAGCACAGAGCATATGGAGGAAATGATGCACCTAAAGCACTCACATTCAGATGAATGAAAGAGGAGAATGTTCTTCAGTAAGCATAATAGCATCTTGGTGCTAGTCTATCTCACGCGTGTCTGAATGAAGCTTTGAGTCTGGCCGTGGTTTGTAACTTATCAAGATAGGCTGCCTGTCTCCAGTGCTACAGTGAGACAGGGAGTGACATACAAACTCCTTGGCTAGGGAGAAGGAAAGATGAGTTCTCTCTACAGGAACTGTTAACTGAGTGCTTGGTCTCTTTCCCAGCCAGTCAGGCTGCCGGGCCATCAGCTGCAGAGTTGCTTTGCACAGTCCAGTTTCTCCGGCTGGCATCTTAAGTAGGCTGAAGGTCTGGGTGTAGGAAAACACAGAGAACATTGGGTGATTCCAGCCAGGTGGGGAAATACACTGCTAGCACAACAAGGCTTTAAGAAGGGTTAAAAATCTAATTGTCAGAAAAGACATAAACAGCACAGGTGCTGCAAAGGTGGAGAGAAAAGCAGCATTTCTTGATCTATGACCTGGAATACACTGCTAGGACTTAAGATCTCCAAAACTGTAAAGCTAGGAAAAGAATACATTGTCCATATGCATGTAGATGCAGGATAAACAAAGGAAAAAATGTGAGTTGAAGTTACAAGTTTTTACAGTTTAGGGAAATATTTAATTGGTTGTAAAAAAAGCTCATTGGGGTGACACTGCACAGGATGACTCTTGCCTTCAAAGGGTTAAGTGGACCTTCAGTTAAAAAAGGAAGGTGAAAAACCGGCTCAGGAAAGTGCTCAAAGTCCCTTAAGCTTTCCCCACTCTTCCCCATGACCTCTTTGTCCCCTAAATTTTTTTTTTTTTTTTTGCCTTCTTATAAATCTGTTCAGAAAATACTGTTTCCTTTTTGGTATCAGTTTTGTGCCATCACTTCACCATAGCAACAGACAGCAAACAGCAGTTCGAACAACTGGAAGTTGTTGGTATACTCAGGTAGGCTCTCTTGCTGCAGCAGCCTTGAGTGACTCCCTGCTTCTGGAAAAACATTTAGTTGCATAATTCCAGGTTTATTTCCACTAAAAGAGAACATACACAATTAAATAAATGCCACCAATTAAACTATCAATAAGGCAGGGATATTTTCAGTACTGCACTTGTATACAGCTACACTGTTATGACAGCAGCTACTGCAGCATACCAGGCCGATTTTGGAGTAACTATCTCAAGTCCTGGAGACAGACATGGGCCAAAAACCCCCAAGGGCAACTGGGTCCATCCTGGGCAGTTCCCCTGAATACACCTCTGTGCTGGCACAGGCCAAACTGCCAGAAAGGCCTGAGGTACCAGGGTCTGGGGGTGAGATTTTGTGAAAGATCACAAGTCCAGGTGCCTCCCAAGCAGTGCCCAGCAGGGAGAATGGATCTGAGCTAAGACACCAGAGCAAAAACTGATGCACATGAGATTCAAACTTGATACTGGACCATGCAGGTATTTTGGCAGATCAGCAGGAAGATAAAGAGGTCAACAGGATGATGAAGCAATGAAGGAGAGGAAGTTTTGCAATGCACAGTTGGGATTTACATGAATATCTTTACATTACTGAAAAGCACAGGAAAGTCATAATCTGGAATCTAACTCAGGTTGCTACCTACAAGTGCTTACATTGATCCTTGATGATGTTGAAGGAACAGTTGTTTTGGAGAGAAATTTAATAGTAAAGGGTGTAGATTTCTGCAAGAGCACCCAAATTCATTTTGCTTTACATTCATTGGACATTATGTTTTGTTAATATATTTGATTCCTGTTTTGCTTAGGAGTGTAGGAACATCACAGTGAATGAATAAAAATATATTTACAGTGAAAATGTTTTTTAAATTGTTTCATTTATGCATATTCTTTTTAGAGACATACATATGCATACAAGATACGTTAAGAATCGCTTCAAAGGAAGATGAACTCCCCCCCAAAATTGTGCTATTTAAATTCTCTTTTAGGTTTGTAAAGCCATTTTAGGTTTAAAAGACATTGTCTATTGAGATTGGGGAGTGTGTTGTATATCTATAATTAACTTTCTTTATTAGTTATAACTTCTCATATCAAGACAAGTGTTTGATAAAATTCCTTCAAATGTCCCAGATTTTTGCTTTTCCCCAACTAAAAGTAGATGCTTTTCAAAGAAAAAGAGCTTCAATGATAAAAGAAAGATAAACATACTGAAAATATTAAAGCAAAATAAAAATTTAAAAATCTGCCAAACTTCTTTCCCAGTATCATCAGTGACAACATGCTTTCAGGATATCAGCAGCAGCCTAGTGTGGCATTTAAGAATATCCAAATAGCTTAGACCCTGCACAGCCCCTGCTGTTCTTTGATTTATAAACTGATATTCAAATCCTGACCTCCAGTTACAAAACCCCACTGAATTCACTAGAATTTCACAGATGAAGTTCAGGACAGAATTCAGCTTTGAGTTGCTTAATTTTAATTGGCCCATAGTGTGTTTGTTGTTGGGAGATGGTTTTTTCCCACCACTACACAGATTGGAACATAAAAATTTAGTAACTAAAAATGTTTTCCAGAATCCTATTTTTCCTGAGGGGAAAAAAAATGTAATTACATGTAAATGGCAGAGTTATTTGATCTTACTGTGAACATGGTAACTGTGGGGTCTGGGTTGTCTTGTGTTCTTTCTGTCCTTCCATCAGCTCATTTGTTTTCCATGTGGCTGCTTGTGTACTTACAATTGTGTCTGGTTATTATATGCTGAACACGATTGTTTTGTACTCAGATTTATTCCCAGCCTGAAAATTATTTGAAAACAGGCAGAACAAGGGGGAGAAACACAGCCATCATTTGAGAAACTCAAATGTAGAGTGTACAAGGGCACTCAAATGTACAGTAGAGTGCACAAGGGCTTCCTTTCAGATTTGCCTTCCTTGCCAAGAAAAGGCATTGTTACAGTGACAACCCAGAGGCATGTGTTACAACAAGAAAATCATATGGGATGCAAAATTAAAATCTCAGTCACAGGTGAAGAATCAAGGCAGTAGAGGAGTGCATATACAGAACTGCTCTTTTCTCCCTGCCTACTAGAAAAAGTTGGCAATGCCTTGTCCCTGCAGAGGTGATGCTGTGAGATGTCCAATGCCCATGGCAGGGTAGTGAAGCATCCTCCCAGCACCATGTCCTTCCTTGTCTCTGCTCAGAGCAGTGACTCCCTAGTCACCAGTCAGCTTCAGTGCCCTGAATTCCCACAGTCTGGGTCCTGCTCCTCTCTAGCCAAGCTATATCCCATCCGACCCTCTGCTCCTCTCCCAGCTCCTGGAATTGTTCAGGAGTGCCAGCACAGCCAGGCCTGCTGACCCCATCAAAGGAAGAGGTGACTTTTCGATGGCCCATGCCAATGTGGCCACACCTGTGGGATTCTGCAGCACAGCCCGAGTGTCAGTGGGACTCCTACGCTGTGTTAGGGTTTCTTCAGGGGAGCACACAGCTGACACCTATGCTCAGCCAAGGATCTGAATGCCTCCTGGTGACAATTTAAGTCAAGTCAGTGTAGATCCAGATAGAAACCAGGTGGGATTTCTCCACACACAGAGTACCGTATTTCTGAATGGCAGATTATGCTCCTCAAGTTCCTCTACTTCCACCTACTAAGAATTTCTTCCCTCTTGTAGCAATTCTGGCCAACAACCCCCACTACTACTTACCCTCTCTGGATAATCACACCTTTACAGTACCTCTCACAGCCTAATGTTTTACAGTGAAATCTGAGAAGCTCTGAGTAATCCTAATAGCAGTTAGGCAGCGGCATTTGCACAATTATGATATAAAAGGTAAGTGTGCTCCCACCAGCTCTCCATTTAAATTTATAGTGATTGGTTCCATACAGTAACATGGTAAATGAAAAACATCCCCCAGCCTTCATTTAAGAGGTTTATAGTACATAAAAAAATGCCGAGCATTGTGTGTTGGCATCCAGCCTGGCAGCTCTCCGTGCAGGAAGGGGATTCAGGCTCCTTTTCCTAGGCACACATAAAATGCTGGGTGACATACAGCTCTGCTCTGCCAGGAGCATGGCTGCAGCAAAAGCCTGAGGAAGTCAGACTGCTGGTCCTAAGGAAACCTTCTCTGCAGGCCTAGGCTGGGAGGACTAGGGCAGAAAATCACCTGCGACCTGCTGTCCAGAGACACTCTGGGATCTTTCCAGGGCTTGGTGATGTACCGTTACCCAGCTATGAGGCAGAATGGATTCCCTGATTAATTCAGTACACAGTGCCCTGATCACACTGAACAAGGGCTGGCAACTGTCACATGTGTCAAGTGCTGACTAATTTTTTTTTTTTTTTTTTTTACAAGGAACACAGACCTGGAAGATTTTTAAACCTTCTCCAAAGACTAACGGCTGCTCTGTTGTTCTGAGTTTAGACTGCAGGGAAAACAGGTCACTCATGAGAATTTCAGTACTTGCACTAGTACCTTTAGAAAATGCAACTTGGATCTGACTCTGACAATTGACTTGCACAAGATCCTGTGCAAATTAATCAGAAGAAAGGTGTGATTCTGCTACACAAAGCCAAGCATCTGGGGAATACTCAACCTGATCCTGCTAAAAATATATCCCTTCTAGGTGAAAGCATCAAGGTACCTGCTCCTCTGTGTTCCTTCTGTCTGAGGCCACCCTGGTAGACTGCAGGTCCTCCTATGCCCCTCACCACCAGACCCCACACCACAGCTCTGGAGTAACAACAGCCAGGACAAGCTACACAATGAGAAGCACCCATGGCTGCTCTCCTCAGACCAGCTCCAAAAAGGGTCCTGCAGCCCAGCAAACCAATACAGCAGAGGCTTTCATCCATCATCTTTACATGCCCAACATCACCTGTGCATTGATTCTATGGTACCCAAAACTTCCTTCCTTACCATGAGTTTGCATTGCTTCTCCTGGTGAGGAAGGGCAAATCCTTCAAGTTTTCACATCTTCATCAAGCTGCTTCTCCAACAGCACTCAACACCCTTGCACTTCTTCAGTGTCCTGACATCGTTTTTCCCTCATGTTCCTCTCCATCCAATTAATCCTTAAAATAAATAAATGAAAGAAGGCATTGCTCAACCCTAAACAGCCCATATTACTCACAGGTCCCTGCTGTGGGACTCCTCTCCCCTAGAGCTGTCAGACACAGCACACCCTGACCTGTCTCTGTCACCATGATTCAGCCTTCCCTGTTGCATACCAACATAAGGGATTATTGCCTGCCTCTAATTTACTGCAATTTCACACCAAGAAATGAATGCCAATGATTCCTATGAAGGGGAAAGTCACCAGTCGTGCAACATCCATTGTCAGATTGCAGCTCCTGGCCTAGCTGGTTGTGACTGGCATCTACCTTGCAATCCTTTCATTATTCCATCTCAAGGCTCACCCCATGCTTAAGGAAATTCTCCCCTCCCTACAAGAGGACACAAAGCAGAACGGACCAGTCTGTGTTTCACAAGGCACACTGGGAAGTCACTGGTGAGTCCAGGAAGGGTTGTGCCTTTGTAAATCCCTCAGGAGGAAAATTTACTGTGCCCCCTCCCCCAGCTCCGAGGCTTCACATTCCAGCAGCATGTTCTGGGTCTGCCTTGCACATCTGCTGAACTAGGGTGAAACTGGACACTGCAAAGCTGTGATTGGTGTCACCAGGGTAAGGCAGTGCTGGAGAGGTCCCTCCCTGCTGTAGGAGAAATACTCATACATACTTCTCTCTCTCTGCTCATGCATCCTGCGCTTGTGACCACGGCACAGTTAGAGGCAAAGCCTGTTATGAGATTGTTACCCCTCCTCCTCTTGCAGTGTCCAGAAGTCCCAAGGCTTGTGGCTGCTGTGCCACCCTTTAAAGGCAGAGGAAGGGCTTGGGCATCCCTGATAGACTACCTTCACACTGTACCCTCCAATCACTGTACTTTGGAGCAGCACAGGCAGCTTTACCTTTCATGAGCACTACCTGAAGAGCTCCAGCAGAGCTAGCAGCCAGCTTGGCTGCAAGAAGAGTTAACTCAGTGGAAGGAGGCGGAGGAATAAAAGGCCTTCCTTTCTCTGTTTGTCAGGTAACAGGTCACACATGCTTGCAGACAGATCCCAAAGCCTGTCTCTTCTCTCACATTTCCTCTCTTCCTTTCTCTGACGCTTTCCTGACATATCTTCTTGTGCACTTTGCTCAGCTTTTGAAGTAACACTCCTTCCTGCTTGTTCTCCTTCCCACTCCTTGTCACTGAAGTCCTGCTGCTGTCATCACACTCCCATCAGACTTCTCCTTTCAACTGTGCGTTTCTACGCTGTCTCTCCCAACTGTCACATACGCTTCTGGTTCAAACATCTGTTCCTCCCCCTCCCAGGGAAGCTGCTCCAAAACAAGCTGCTTTCTGTCTGAATGGCAGGGAGGATAGATTTGGTTGTACATGTGGCACTACACGACCATCATGCTGCCAAGTGAAAGGCTCCTGTTCTGTGATTTGGTGACATCAATTCCCAGGGCTACAGGCTTAGGACTTCCTTATTCTGCCAGGAGGAAGAGTGAGAAGCCTGTTTCTTGCACCTTACAGCCTGGTTACTCAGGCCTAAGCCTCTCCTGTGCAGGAAAGCAAAGGAAGGGAATACTTTGCTGCCCTGCACAGAGGGAAGGTCTGCGTGACCATTCTCTGTTGCAGGTAAAGGAATGCCCATGCAAGAATGTATCAGCCCAGCGGAGTACCAAGAGGCCAGAAAGGAACTGGCAAATTACAGGAGCATTGTGACTACCCAGAGCCCAATAATTGGTGTTGCCTGGTGATCTCAAAGGTCTTCTGTCATTGCAGATGAGTCTCAGGCTAGTTCCAAACTCAATGTGGGGTTAACCCAGGCAGCACGGCCAGCAAGATATCCTGCACAGCCTCCCAATACCATGGGGCTCGGAGGCAGAGCACATCTCCGGGTCTGTGCAGAGGCCACAGCGGCCCCACTGCCTGCATGCCCAGCTCTGCTGGCAGCCTTGGACTGCCCAGCCTCACTGACACCATCAGGAAAGAGAGCAAGTGGTCTCTGGCCCGCTACTTGCTCTGTCCCCATGTGCTGGCTGGAGGCAAGGCCCCAAAACAGGTGTCAGAACTTAAAGAAGAAGGTTCAGAGAGCATTTATCAGCATTGCTAAGTTCTGCCCATTGTGAAGAAACAGAAATGTAGTTTCTGTTCTATTCCCTTTTCAGCTGCTTATAAGTTTTTCAAACAGACTCCTATTCAGGGTGAAATGTTCAGTGCTTGGTCTCAGATCAGAGATGATTTCTTTTATTTTCCCCTACAGAAACTGTGAGCAAAATACTAAATGGAGTAGATTTGGAGTTTGGGGAGCATGAGCAATCAGATATATCCCCCTTGTTCACTTTGATACCATATGTTCCAGTTGGAAATTTTACACTTGCAGACTGGTAACTCATAAATGGTGGAGATTATAGACCTCAAATGTTCTCATTGAGAGGCAGAAAACAAATCCAGATTTAACAAAATAATTGGTTCAATACTGTTACAATGAGTTTAAAGAATTCTGATAATGTTTTCCCCTTCCATTGTGTCCCAGGAGAGACAAGTACATTTTATTTCAATCTCTGTGCTATAATTTTAAGGATAGCTGACAAGAGGTGGTCTTTGTTAAAATGTATCTATTTGCTTTGAAATCCAAAGAAGTTCAGCACTTGGAGGCTGCCAGAAATCACAGACTTATTATTCAAGGAACTTTTGAGCTGTGCTATCAAACCCATCAGAAGTCTGTACATTCAACAGCTCCCATTCAATGCATTTTTGTGCTCATTTACAAACTTTACAGTGGAATTGCTTGAAGCTTTACTCCCCTTAACTTGAAACTGATTTAAAACTAAAGCCAGAGAACCCCAGTGTTATTGTAAAGGCATGTTTGGAAACCCAGCTTTACAGAAGCAACAGCAGCCTGATCATCCTCACTTATTGTGTCAGCTAGGTCACTTAAAATGTCACAGTCCAGCTGATTTTTTTACTTCAAAGTCAGTCCTGCAAACTCCAGGCAAGCTTCAGATAACCTGTTAATACCCTGCACGTTGGTATAAATGCAGAAGTTATAAGACACAGACAATGAGCTTTAAGCACTGTTAGTTCCTGATCACAAGTGCACCATCATGATCAGATTCATGTATGCACCATCACCATAGGTGGTTATATACATTACCTTTTCCAGGGGCCAGGTTTACGAAGACAATCTCCCTATTTGCTTCTCCCATTCCCACTGCACAGCAGAGATGTGACTTTTGAATGTGACTGGGCTGCCCAGCTCATCATGCCTCCCCCATTCCATCCATGGTCCCATTCACAGCCGAGAGAGGCACTACTGACAGCGCACGTGTATTTAACAACTTGGGGAGCAGGTGACTACCAAAGCACATTGTGGCATAGTAAAACAGCATACAAAAATCACCCTGTTTGGGCAAAGAAGTCTCCTGACCTGGAACTCACCACATACCAGGGCTGGCAGACCATCCAGGAGGCAGATGATGGCTCTCTTCCAATCCCACTGACCAAAGTGACCCAGCAGCCACCTGGAACACAGCAAGAGACAAAATCTCTTTCAAGCAGCTCCCAGCCTGTTCTCTGCCTCCATAGCATTTGGCACGAGCTACTTTCACCTCAAGCTCCTGATCTCTTTGATCTCCCAGAGAGTTATGTACCTTAATGATTCATGATTGTTACTTGAGTCCCACCTGCAAGCAGGGAAGCCTCCACACTGGCCTACAAAGGTTATGGTATAGCTGTGGGCTCACTTCCCCAACCGCTTCTGGGAGCTACTTCCTTACACCAGTCTCACAGCATGGTAATTCTATTAAGTGCTATGGAATTAATCATTATTTATGCCAGTTGAAAGGAGAGAATAACCAAGTCCTGTATCCTCACCTCCTGAGCTATGGGTACTGCTCTAATCTTGCTCATATTCTGAAGTGCTTTATTCCAGCCAGGTTGTTAGAATTACTTTGTGCTTGTATCCTTAAGCTCTGGTCATTCTTTGATGTAATTCCTTGCTGTGGCTTCTGGAAAGGTGTTTTTTCTCCCTCCACTCCCCACAATAAATGAGTTTGTCACTTGAAATATACTGCCAATGTGTTACATGTCCCACAGTGTTTGTGGTTATATCAGAAGTGTTTGTTTATAGCAACATAATTCAGCAATACCTTGATTACAAGAGAGATGGTGTTATAACTCACTGTGGCGTGAGAGAATATTATTTTTCTTTTCCTTTAATATAAAATGTTGATTTTCAGTCAATACACTGAAAGAAAAGGGTGCAGTTGTTGCCCTAGTAACCAGCTGCCTTGTAAACCATTAGATGGTAGGAGCACAAGGTGTTAATTGCTCCAAGTGCTGCTTGCGTCAGGGGTAAAAGCTAGAATGGGAGCGATCACAAGAAACATCTGGGAAGATAAAGTCAGCTGGTGTCTGACTGGAGAAAGCCGACCAGATAGGGCTAAAGTGAGAAGTACCACTGCCACCAGAGGTGCAGGATGAGTGGAATTGTGGCCACATGTGAAAGAGTCCCTGAGTGAAGCCTGCAAGAGCACAGTACACCCTGAAAGCTTGATAGGTTTTTACCAGGCACACTAAGGGTTCAGCACTCCATCACCACAGGTAGTAGCTCGTCCTGACAATGCTCATTCCCTTCTCCAGACCAAACTCATCTCCATCTACCCTTCTGCTCTGTGTCCTGATGTCTCAGTATGCTCTTCTCCAGAAAGTTCCTTCCCTCAGCATGAATTTAGGCTTATCCTTCCTGTCACATACCTACGTGGGTTGCAACACACCTTCACTGCCCTGCTGAGCAGGTCCTGCTCTCAGGCTCTTTGCATGGCACAGCTTGGCACAGCACAGTACTAACATCTTCCTGGATGCTCCTGCTGTGCTCATCCTGGCTCTGCTTACTGGGAGCAGTTGATGGCCACGAGGGCAGACTGAACACAAAGCACCTGTGCCTCTGCCCCAGCTTCCTGTAAGGCACAGCCCCTCAAATCCAGTGGGTTTTGTGCTGGGAGGCAGCACCAGGAGGACTCTGTCTGCAAGGGGCCTCAGAGGAAGAAAGGCTGCATGAGGGCTTCTCTCCCATCTCTCCTCTGTCAGATGAAACAAGCTGGCAAGACAGCAGCCTCATGCTCCATACATCTGCCACCTCTCCCCTCTCTCTCCCCCTGCCCAGCACTTGCCACCTAGAGAGCAAATAGGAATACTCTTAGGTCTGGGGAAGGTTTTCTGCTTTGTTGCAATTTACCATACCTGAATGCCCACTGAACCTGCCAGTACGTGCATTTCCTTAAGAAATAAAGGCGAGGACTGCAGAAAAGACCGTATATTTGCAAGATAAACCCCTCCCAGGGGCAGGGTTATGCTAAGCAGGAGCCTTTGCCCCAGCATGGGACCTGGATTACATCTACACAACAGTAACATATGGAGAGGAGGGCTCATGTCCTGCCGAGAAAAAGGATGGGACACCAGTATTTTCTCCCCGTTGGACTCCATTGTCCAGGGATGTATTCCTGATGTCTTGTTAACTTCTGGATGGCAGATTTTCCCCCTGTTGTTTTTATTTACTAACTCTTGGTGTCTATACTTTGCAATAAAGACATTGCAGTGAGCCATGCCACAAAGCTCTGAGTACAATCTGATGACATGTCACACTGGGGATGAAGCCTACACTTAAGTACAGGCTAATTTTCTTTCTCTTGCTTCCCCTGGTACTGTTGCCCATGATAATACAGCCACCTTCATCACAGCAGAGCCTGATGTAGACCTCTGCTGCTGATCAGGGGTGGGATTTCTGCCATTCATACTTTACACTAAGAAAACACAGTTTGAGTGAATAAAGCTGAGAAACCATTAATTTTTCCAAGCAGAGAGTACCTGGGCAGCACTTCAGATAGCAAAGCTGCATTTTAACTAGGATCTGTGGGAAAGACTGAAAAATAAAGATGAATGAGTCTGGTTGGGTAATTAGATAGTAAAATTGAAGGCTCTGGAGTTTAGCCCAGAAATATAACCCAGTATATCTGGCTGGCTAGCCTGCTCACTCTCCTACTGCTGGCAGCACTGTCTTAAACCAGCAAGGAGAGCTGTCCTTCACAGTCCAAACACAGAAATGCATTTGTGTAGCACAGAATCAATGGTACAGGATCAATCCTGCCCTCTACCAGTCTCCCAGCAGCTGGATTTAACTCCCCGCAGGTGAGGCAGGGCTGCAGAGAGGTGCTGCAGGTTTCAAAGTGGCCAGAGGAGGATTGGGCACTGGAACAAACTCCCCAGGGAAACGGTCACAGCACCAAGCTTGACTGTTCAAGAAGTATTTGAATAATGCTCTCAGGAGCACGGTGTGATTCTGGGGCTGTCTTGTGCAGGGTCAGGAGTTGGACTTGATGATCCTTGTGGGTCCCTTCCAACGCAGGAGATTCTATGAACTCTCATGCATATCTCCTGCCAGTAAAAACTACTGTGGCTCTGTAGAGGGTGGTGTTTCAGGGTAAAAAGGGCAGCAGAGCCAGTCTGAAAGGAAAACTGGGGGTGATTATGCTTTCTGGAGTGACTGTTTCCCTAAATTCCCTTTTCAAATTGCTGCAGAGCTGAAAAGCAAAGCAAAGGCAAGTTCTCTTTGACTTGGGAAATCCTTCAAAAATAAAGCAAACTCATTTTGAAAGGCATTTTGTCAGCTGCCCTATTTTTAGGATTGACTCCTACAGGTCCTTCTTTCAATGATAACAGTTTTGCCTGAGCAATGACTAGAGACTGCAGGATTTAGGCTTTTAATAAAGCAATTGTGTAATTAAAAATAAATGGGTCTCTAGTGTCACTATTTAAAAGAAAAGAAACTTAGATCAAATAAGGCATTTCTTTCTTTTTAGTTTAGTCTGCTTGGATCATGCAGAGCTTTAATGACGCAGTCACAAATGTTGTATTTAAAAGGCCTCTTAGTTGCTGAGAGGAGCCCCAGGAGAGGGCTATTAACTGGCCAAATTAGGCTATTTATTTTTGTGAGTTTTGCAAGTTTGAAAAAGAGAGGCACATTTTCACTTAGGAGAGTGATATTTCAAATAGGTCACAGGAAACTCTGGCAGGCGGGGAGCAAAGCAGAGCGTCAGTAGGAAAACATTAACCAGAGACATTTTGCAAGTGTAAGTCGACATTTGGGTTCATAATGGCTTCTGAAGTCCATTCAAAAATCTTTCAGTGAACATAAAATAGGGGCAAGGCACTGCAGCTGTGCAGAAGTCCCAGCCTGATCCTGAATCCCTTAAAAACGGCAGAGCCACATCTAGGGTGCTGCTGTGAGAGAGCCCAGGGCTGCCAGCACAACCAATGGGACGTGTTTGGAGGAGATGGACTCTGCCTTTGGTCGGGAGAAAGCTGGGGCTTGCACACAGACAGTCAGTCCTGAAACCTCACTGCACCATTCCTGCCTTTAGCTTTGATTTTGAGTGTTAGGACAAACTATGATATTCATTTTCCTCTCACATAATCACAGTCTGGAGCAAATTGGGGTGACTTCAGTAAATTCTCTAAAGCAAGCTGCATCAGACACAATATATTTTAAACACAGGTTAGAAAAGGTGTCACACACCACCTCTGCAGACACACCATATGCTCACAAACAGTACACCTTTTCCTCCTTTTCACCTTTGCAGACAGAACCAATTACCTTAAAGCCCACTCAGGAATGATTCAGGTGAAATTACTTTGAAGGACTGGTCCAACTCCCATTACCTTCAGCAGCTAAGGATGAAATTACTCAGGAGTTAAGAAGCCTCTGGGGCAATGTCAGTCTGTCACTGGGTCCTGTCCTGCTCCAGCAGGGCTCGGGTCCTTTGAGCTGCTGTCACACAAGCAACAAGAGCACCATGGCATCTGGATGTAAAAGTTTTGCAGGATGAGAATGAAGTGTTCCTAGAAAGTGAGGTCTAATGGGCTCCTGTTGGTGGATTATAAATCCAGTAGCCATACATGTTGTAAGACAAAACCAAAGGAAAAGTAACTACATGCCTATTACAGCAATCTTCCTCAAGTTCTTTTCCTACATAAACTAGGTAATTGAGGACTCAAAGTACTGGCATGTCTGAGGCTGTGACTGTTGCGTCAGTGCTTCCATCAGTGAATAACCAATCTCTACAAAGACACCTTTCTGTGACTGTGGTGGGACAGGCTCTGAGTACCACATTCTCCTCCCGTGTCTGGGTGACCAAGAGGAGCTGTGGGTGCTTTATGCTCAGAGTTTTCACAGGACTTCAGGGTTTTTATGATGCAGACAAACCAGTGGTTCACTGGATCAGAATAAGAGAGGTAGCACTGATGTAAAGGGAGCTGAAAGGGAAATTTGGAGCACAAGCTTCACCAAAAACCTTGTCAGTCGATACACAAAATGTCAGATAGACCTGACCCACAGCTTTATTCTTCGCATAATCATTGTACTCTGTCATGCTAACATAAAACAGCTCATCCCACGCTGAACTAACCCAACCAAAACCAGAAGGGGTTTCTGGTCTGGTGAGACCTTGTCTTGCACTGTAAACAACACTGTACACTCAGCAAGCGGAAACCAGACGTAGAGAGTCCCTCCAGCTGTGTCACAGAAGAAACCCCTGCTCCAACCCATATGGCATATGACAGGGTGGGCATATTTTTCAGAGGTGAGGAGGGAATTTAGAAGTACAGAGAAAGCACAAAAACATTGCTTGTCTGTTTGGCATGAAAGAAGCTGTAAATAGTGTGACAATTGTCTCCAGAAACCCAGGACAACCTCTGCCCTGATTAGCAACCACACACTGTCCCTTTGGACTTTATTGACACCATGCAGGTTGCAGTCACCAGCTCAGCTGGCTCAGTTGTCGTTTATTGCCTTTAAAACTGCCCTAGAAAAAGCTGCCTTTTCCAAGGAGAGACAGAGGCTTGTTCTCTGTCTCAGACAAACCTGCTGTAGCTCCGGTGCTGATCATCATCCTGTTGAACGGTAGAGTTGTCCAGCTGGACCATGTGCCTGCTTCATGGTGGTAATTTTTTCTGACCTACTCTGTGTATTAGCTTAGCCTGGCCATATTTATTTAACAGATAAAACTTTGATGCTGCTCCTGTAGAAATAGTTTGCAATAAAT
This sequence comes from Muscicapa striata striata, assembly GCA_030060385.1. Lineage (NCBI taxonomy): Eukaryota > Metazoa > Chordata > Aves > Passeriformes > Muscicapidae > Muscicapa > Muscicapa striata. The sequence goes on along the minus strand of JAREIS010000112.1, from coordinate 1,497,174 downwards.
TAACAAGGCCGCAATATTAGTCAAAAGCGTTTTTTTCATGTGCCCCCAAATATTCTGTGTAAAAGAATAAGCAGATGCAAGGCAAATTCAGCTCTTATGACAAATTAACCAATAGGTAAAACAAAGAGATGAGGGTGTTCGGGGGTACCATAAACCACTCACTTCTCCAAGACCTTGCAGCTCACAGCATGCTGTGTATAATGCATGCAAGGTTTCAGCTTAATTCAATAGGATCTAAATCCATCCAGACACAAAGAAATAATTAATCCTTTTCCCATGGATGGGCAGAAAACAAACCATGCCAGAGTGCCATCCAGGGAAAAATAGGTGTCTCTTTTTCAATGCATCTCTATGAACTTGAACTGCCTGCCTGGCTGAAGTGGGGCTTTCAGGAAGGCCCGCAAAAATGTGGGTCACTTGCTTTTTCTAAACCACACATCCCATTGCTCCCCTCCCAGGCACGGCCACAGGCATCAGAGCCCATCCAGCACCAGTCACAAAACAGCTCCTCCTGGCCCCATGTCAGGGGAGAGGGGCCTCTCCAGCAGCTGGGTCACCTTCTCCAGTGAAGGGCAAAGACATTCCTTATGGTGATGGGGGACTGGCAGTGCCCACTGCAGAAACCTCTCTCTGGCCTGTTTTCTTTCTTTCTCTGTTTCCCCATTCAGGAAAAAGCTTCTGTCACAACAGCTGCTGAATCATTTTCTGACTTGGTGCCGAGCATGCCAGACATAACATTTGTTTGCTGCCAAAGTGGTAAAAACAATGAGTTACCAGCTCATTTTTCTTCAGTTGATTTTGTGGTGGGGGGAAATAGGAGCTTTAATTAAAATTAGATAAGAAGGAGAATAAATCCACTGAGATGCAAACAGCAATGCTCTGGAAGGCAGGAAAGGAGAGAGCATCTGAGGAGGTGCAGGAATAGCCATCACTAAACAAAGGAAAACAAGGGAGTCCATGGTCAGTGGTGAGGGACTCTGTGGTCCCTTACTGCCCTTCACCAACTTCTCGTCTCTACACTTTCTACCATCCAGATGTCAACAGCTTCCCAGACCAGTAACTCTCAGATCCAATACTTTGCCTTCCAGACTCAGAGGAGAGAAACCACCTAAAGACAGCTCCAGTGAGGGAAGACAGGTATACTGGTCTTCGATGCTTCCTATCTTTCTTCCATGATTTGTTTTTTGTGATGGAGAAGATATTTATTTGATTTTAAAACATTGACTAAGGATTTGCTCAGGAGAGAGAATCTACATCCAGCCCATATTTTGGAAGAGTTCAGGGCAGAGTGACTGGACTGAGATTTTGGCTTGCCTATTATACACTAGAGCCAAGTCTGACTCCAATGAGTGAAGTCATGGTAACCAGTTTAAGGGTGAGGACCTGCTTTGGAAGAACCATTCAAAGCCATTATCCCAACATGACCATTATAATTTCATCTGATGATAAAGAAAAGGCTAAATCATTCAAAGGCTACAAGAAAGAATTTTAAGGCAGATGGGGAACAGTCATTCCACAGGTGGAATGTGGCTGCACGGTCAGATACTACAATTCAAACTAAGGAGTCACCAAGGACTATTTATCTAATACCAGATAACTCTCCAAACATATGAGGAGGAAAAGCTCATTTTTATACCTCGCAAGCTCTTGCATTCTTTGCTTTTAATAGTTGTTTGCTCTCTTCATCTGAGGGGAATACAAAGAATGGCTATTTGCAAATGCAAACCCAAGATCAAGGTGTCATTCTTGTTCACCAGAGAAAATAAAATAGACACTAGAAAAGCTCTTTAGAAGGAAGGAAGGATTTTCAAGAATACCAAATGAGGCACCTAGATACCACCAACAAGCCACTGAAAAAGCTATCCACCTTCTTGGAATATTTTTGGAAATTCACCTCATTATGTCAACTTGCATTCAGAATCTGAAAGGAGAATTTTCACCACCATACTCTCACAGAATGGAGAAGAAGGGATTTAAGAGTTATTTTATGATCTCCACTCTTATCTCTGCTACACAACAAAAGTATTCTTTCCTTGACTTGATCTACCTGCATCACATCACAGGTCTTGTACAAACCGTCTCCTTGGATAATATTGCTAAATTACGTCACTGTAGCAAAATATAAATGTTTAAGAAAATCTCAAGTTGCTCTCTCAACCAGCCATGTTACAACAACACCACCAAAAAAGGTTTCTCCCTCTCCCATGACCTTTTTCTGATTCAGATCTCACAGAAAGCAATGCTGCACTGCAGAGCAACGTTCAAGCTGTGGATTGACATACCTAACCATCCAGAGACACCCTGCCCTTTTTGGCTTCAGCTGGACATGTAGTTTCTCAGCACCTTTGCAAATTAAGTCTAGAAACTAACACATTAAGTTGTATTGCTGCATAAGGACCTTCATTTCCAGTCTTTTATCAGCAGGAATGATATTGCCACTCTATAGCCCATTTTTGTAATACTATGGTTCATCAGAAGTTTTTATGTTAATACCAAATCAGAAATAATACACATGTGATTCATAATAATCTAACTGAATGGCTGCACTGAATGTATTGTAAAAAATTCTGGTTAGGCAAGAAACTCATTAAAGAAATAGTGACTACTATTATCCCACAGCATATATTGTTCTACTGGAAAGCTTCCTTGAGTAGTTTCTTTAATTAGCAATTTGATGTTTTGAAATAGTGTGATCTCCACAACACACAATTTGTAACACAGACTTGGCTGGTAAAACAAAGAAAAACAATCAATCTTTTCAGAGTTTGCATCTCTAGGGCATATCTTGTCATTTGCTGCTGTATATATGTGTATAACATGGTGGTACTGTTATTGTGGGATTTTGACTCTTTAAAGTTACTTAGATAAAGAGCTTTTTTATTGAAACATTATATATTGTCTTTTTTCCCTTTTTTAGAAAATCCACATAAAATATTTGCATAACTTTGGGCTATTCAAATAGAAGACATTGACCCCTGCTGCATTCTAGTGAATGAATCATTTATGTAGGAGCTCACTGCACAGAACGTATGGTATTTTATCTTTGCTGGGCTTCTGCCAAATACAGTCTGTAACAATTTTTCCCCTTTGCCACATTTACTGCTTGATATCTTTTAAAATATACCAGCTCCAAGTGTGAGAAAGCAAAACAGATTCTGTCCAGCTCTGGCTAAGAGCTGTTTGTATGGATACCCCTGTGCTGGCACCAAGGTGCCCTTGTTTTTGGAGAACATTCATTCCAGATCCGAGACTCTCCTTGCACTGACTGCTTTTAATAAACACTGAATCAAAGTTAACTTAAACCTGCAGGGAACTGCAGAAGCCCAGGAGCAAAGGAAAACAGGGATCCTCTTCATTAACAACATAGGAACTGCCCCAGTGAGAGAGAAAAATTTCCAGTGCCTTGAACACCCCAAGCTCTGCACTTGCAGGGAAAGCCTAAAGGGAATAAGGGAGCATGTTTCTGCCACAGTTACAGCTATCCTCCAGATATCACTTAAGTGGTATCTGGGCAAGACATATTTCTGCCCAGAAGGGCATGGAAAAAGATTATTTCATTAAGTGACTGAGGCACTGCATGGCCAAAGCCACTATTACACCAGGTTTGATTTGAAATGGTAAGCAAGAGGTCAGACTCTTTCAACACTGATCTCCCGGGGGAGAGGAGATAAGACAGAGTGCTAAGATTTCCAGATTTCCATGCTCCCACATGAATAGATAAGGTCTGAATGAGCAGCCTCATCTGTAGGCTGCTTCCCTAAGTGTTTTTCATAGCTTTCACTGGAAACCCTCATACCTTTCTACACTGAATCACATAATTATGGTTTCCACAAGAAATTCAGAGCAGGGATCTCCTCCCACAAAATTTCCTCTCACCTGCTCTCCTTTAATCACCAAAGATGACTATTTGTCAGCACTACCTCTACTGCTGAAAGGGTTCACAAACAGCTCAATTTAGCAGCCAGAGTCAAGAATATTTCCCCACACACAAGTTTCTAAAACGTGTTTGTGTGTGGCATGAGCATCTCCATGAGGAATCATTCATTCAGGATACATTGCAGTCTCAATGTATCTCCCTGCTAAGCAAGGAGCTTCTTTTACAATAGACAGCCTCCATCTTCAGGAGGTTATCTTCCAGTTTCCCAGGAAAGCCTTGCTCAGATGGAGATACTGCTAGCAGGATGCAGCCCCATTAATCTTTGCCATCCCAGTTCCTCATACCTGAGCTGTTCCCTGTCATAGGAGGCTCCCTTGTCATTACACTCTCCCAGTTGCAACAGGAGCATAAAAGCCTGGTTAAACCTGACCCTGGGTAAACTCCAAATACAGACAATACACTGTCCTGAATTAATTCATCTTTCAGCAGCAGATTTTTTTCTGATGTGAAATGTTTGCTCCCATTCCCTCAAAAAAGCAAGCCAGAGTTTATAATCACAGCTCTGCAAGTCCCTCCTGAGAGAGTCAGCCGAGAACCTGCACTGACACAGGTGCTAGTGTTTGAGATTTTAAAGTGCTGCTGTAATTACATGTGACAGTTGTCTAAACTCCAGTTTTGGTTTCTCATAACTTCATCCATAATTAATTGTTTAGGCTGAAAATTTCTCCAGCTGGATTCAGCCTCAGGCTAAACTTTCATTTTGGCTAAAATGGCTTGTGTCTCTCCCAATAATATATTTAAGGAAAAAGACTCTCTTTTGTCCCTGTTAAAAGGGTCTTTTTGTAATTTACTGAAATGTTCTCACAACTCCATGCTTCTAAAAGCAGCACCTTGAAATACTGGCAGACTTGACTGCCAGTATGTGAAACACATCTCTTCACATTGTCAGGGGGAGAGAAGGATCACAATTTGGCCATTTTCAGCCTCAGACTTAAATATATGTAAACATGCATAGGTATTTATATACATACACACACACACACACACACACACACACATATAACTCTTGACTACCCTCAGTGCTGAGCAAGCTTGGTGTCCTACTGTGCCAGACACCAGTGAGGAGACATGCACAGAACCCAGCAGACACCAAGGACACTTCTGCAGCTACAGGGCCTGGTAGAGCTTTCACTGCAAATGTGCCCTTTGGCTGCAGGTTCTCTGAGGTACCAGGCCAGAAGAGAGCTAGAAGCAGGTCGGGCCGCACAGGACACAGATACTACATCTCAGTGAACACGGGAGAATCAGCTAATGAAAGAGTCTGTGATGAGCCTGACCATAGAGCAAGGTCTGACCTGCAGGCAGTGAAGGTAACTCTGGGTGCACATGGAGCTGCAAAGACAAGTTAAAATGTTCAAAAGCAGTCCAGTAAATAGCTTCTACTTTGAAAACAGCCAGAGGTGTCTCTACAGAGATCTGTTCTACAGTGAGACAGACGCGGAGAAAATGAGTACATGATCACTCATGATAAAGAACAGAACACAATGCAAGGGGGCTGAATGCCACCTGCATGAACAACCTAAAGTTTCCTTCTTCAGGAATATCTGAAGTTGAAACCTTATGACAGGTTAAAGAGGTTGTACCCACTTTCAGAAGGGGTGCACATACAGTGATTTCTGGCCATGCAGAAAACAGGCAGAAAGCACATCTGGCTGCAGAGAACAAACCCTAGAAACACAGGAAGTCTTGACAAATCCGAACAGAAAAGTGAAAATTACTTCATTAAATTTTTTATCAATGTGATAGGGTCCAGATATGTCATTAAGGAAAAGAAACCCCAGTACGCATCTGCCTCCGAGATAACAAGGAAAGCAAAATCGCCTCACTCTAACTAAGAAATTAAAACACTTATAGACAGTTCTTACTACTCTGTGAACATGACTCAGTACAAGTGAAAATGGTGCACAGATGGGCCAGCACAGAAACAACAGAAGTGCTGTGATATTTACAAGGGGAGGGGGGAAATCTTCTTTTACAAGTGTAAATATACCAGAGAAACCATCCGCTCGCAGCACAAACTGGGCTTTGATGTGGCAAATACTCCCACCAGGGAAGGCACTGGCTCTGCTGGGAGGGTAGACACTGCATCTGGAAGAGAGTAGGCTCAAAGCACTGAGCTTTTCCAAGGAGTCACAACACACACAAACATGTCAGACACACAGACCATTTTATAGTCTTCATGCAACCAGCAGCAAAGGGCCAAGCACTGTCCTAGGCCATGGAGAGATGCTGAGAATGAAAGAATTGTGGTGAGTATCGGCTCTAACGGCTGGAAAGAGCATCGTGACAGCCCTACCAGCCTGGGCTCTGATGCACTGCCCATGACTCTAGATATGCAGCAGTTTAAAGACACATGAATCAAAGCTGGTGATATTCTGCAGCCAAGAAAGCAGCACCTGATGCACTCTGTCCAGTTCTGGGGCTCCTCAGCGTAAGAAGGACATGGACCTGCTGGAACAGGACCAGAGGAGGACCATGAAGGTGACCAGAGGGAGAAGGGTACAGGGAGACCTTAAAACACTTTCCAGTACCTAAAGGGGCTACGAGAAAGATGGAGACAAACATTTTGCCAGGGGCTGTTGTGATAGGATGAGGGGTAATGGTTTTAACTAAAAGAGTTGACTTTAACTAGATGCAAGGAAAAATTTTTTTTACAATGAGAGTGGTGAAACACTGGCACAGGTTGCCCAGAGAGGTCGGAAATGTGACATCCCTGGAAACATGCTCTGAACAACCTGATGTTTGGGCTTAAATAGATGACCTTTAAAAGGTATCTTCCATCCCAAATCCTTCTGTGATTTTTGGGGCCCTCAGCCTCTCACAGAGCAGCAATTACGCAGGGGGGTCTTTTTCTCCAGCTTCTTTCCAGTTGTCCCCCTCAGTGCAAGCTGCTCAGGTCACAGTGAGAGCACAGGGCTGAACTCTCCAGACTAATCACATTCCTCCCCACACGTCTTCCCCCCACCTGTAAAACAGCAGTAACAATATTTACACTTCTGCAGTTGGCTCAAGATGCAGGAATGAAAACTTAATTATCATCAGTGCTATTCATCTGTGAGGAACAGCTTACAGCCCAACCACAGCAGAAATTAATCGAGCCCAAGGAGCTCAGAGTAGAGCTGCAGGAGACAGCACAAATCTCAACACAGTGGTAAAAAGGTGTGGCAGCTTTGAATGGGAGAGAAACAGCTTCCCCATCACTTATGAACTTGTTTATAGTGAATTACCACAGAATTTCATAATGGGTTTCCAGCTTCCAGGTCAGGCAAGCTCCTGCCATTCAGCTGCTCTGCCCGCTGACTCTGCAGTGACACACATACCTGTGTGCTATGGAAAACCATTTTTAAGCAATAAATCCAGATTTCCAAACCTCTTGCCTCTCCCCACAAACTTTTGTGGGTTTGTGCTACATTGTCTCACTCTTTAAGACCTTTTTTTCCCCAGTGTTGTGTGAAAGATCCAAGCACAGCAGGAGAAATTAATTAATGCAGCAGACAGCTATTCTGCCATCAAATGAACAAAATTAAATAGTACCAGAGACTTACACTTATAGTCATCCCTAAGTATTTCACATGACAACAGCCGGGAAAACACAGTCCAGACTGTTGTTTTAATGTTGATAATATTCCAAAATCCACATACTTACCAATTTCTCAGTGGAAATAAAACCTGTGACACCAGTGGGAATTCTGTCTGGGCATGAAAGCTGGTTGTTATATTATGATCCAGCAATAAGAGTCTGTTTTGATTATCAGATGTTTAGCACCATTCCTTTCTATGCCTGCCCAGAGTACCTGGACTGACAAGCACAGGACAAAACTTCAGTGGAATTGTGTTAGACATGAATACATCTGTACACTCACATGCTTTCTGCCAAGGCTTGTGCTGGTGAAGAGTTCTCTACTATGGGCAAGGTTTATTTATGCTTTGCAACCAACTCCCAGCAGCTGGAGGGCTGCCTGATGTGTCAGCCCACTCTGCTGCAGAGCGTTGGCTTTTTGCATCTCAGCTGAGTTGTTACTGCTGCACACATCCTGGTTGGATGCAGACCAGGACTGGGCACTACAAGGCTGCTAATTTCCCCCAAATCATGAAGATGTTAAGGAATATAGGGGGAGGGGAGGGAACGGGAGGAGAGTGTTTATGATACAGAATTAGTAAGAGGAAAAAGAGTTAAAATGAAGACAAACAAGATTCAAAGGTGCACAAGTGTGAGATAGCATGACTTCAGGCATATGTCAAAAAAACAGTATCAGATTTTTCCTCTGTTCATTAAGTCAACAGTTACACACCCACCAGCACAGCTTTCTGCTAGCCTTGGAGTTTTGTTGGACTTGCAGAACCTCTCTGTTGTGAAATTGAGGTGGACAGAGGTGGCTTTGCCTGCACATGCAGAATGCTTTAGTTTCAAATCCTGGGAGATACCTAGCTAGGAGGAAGGGCAGGCATCCTTTACGTTATGGTGAGAGAATAGAGAGAAGAGTTGTGTTGGGGGTTGGGGTTTTGTTCCTTTAATGCGTGAGTTTGGAGAATTTTTCCCATTTGTGTGCTAACAAAACCCGCCGGCTGTGCCCAGGATCTTGTGATGGCCCTGGATGGGCAGGTAGGTGGGACCGGAGCTGCTCGGAGGACCAGGAGGGCTTCCGGGCAGGGCTACCCAGAAGAGCGTGTGGGCTTCTGAAGGGACACTTCTGTTTCCGGCGACGGAGCGGAGAGGAGGCACGCCCTCAGCCCGCACCGCACGTGGGGGAGAAGCAGGCGGCCAGACCCCGCTGCAATCAGCTGTCCTGCTACCTCGGAGGCACTGCTGACCACCAAAGACCAAATGCCTCTTACCTTTTGGGAATACAACTGATCTCTGGACACAGCAGTGAGTGAGGAGCCGGCTCCCACCTGAGCCAGCCCGGCTCCGGCTGCTCCCCTCCGCCTCCCTCGCTCCCGCCTGCTCTGTGGCACGTGTTACATCCCCGGGGACAGACACAGACTGAGTGTGTCCACGGCTAAAGAAAGGACTAGAACTGGATCATTTTCTTCTGTTTTTTTTTTGTCGGTAATTTTAATAACTGCTGTTGTTTTCTACCTTGTGCGGTTAGATATAGTAGTAAAGAGCTGTTACTTCTACCCCCTTATCTCTGCCTTGAGTCCTTGATTTGAAACAATTATAACACTTGGAGGGGGTGAAATTAATTTCTCTATTTCAAAGGGAAACTTCTGCCTTTTATTGGCAGAACCCTGTCCTAGAAACCAGGACAAGTTGTCTCATGGGAACTAATATGTTAACTAATTTGTTACAAATAGGGTGTTGTTCTTGGTTTTGATATATGGTTGGCTAGTTGCCAGCTACACATATGGTTCTGTTCCTTATCTTCATTCTTGACTGGATCCTGTACCCTCCACCCCATCTATATACCTCTGCTTTCTGGGTTTCAGGCTCTTTGGAAGTTTTTGCTTCTACCATTTAGCCTCTACATTTGTTATTTTTACATTAAAAGTTCTTTGTTTCAAGGCAACTCCATCATTCCCATCTCTCTATATTTACACCATGGACTTCCAGGCTGGCCTGGTTTTGTTGTGGCCACCCACAGTGGTCATACTCTATGACATCAGCAGTAAAAACAACTGGGTTTGTCAGTACATAACCTCATTCAAGAGTAGGTTGAGTAACCCCATCCACTCGCGCTACCATGACAGCCAAGAGCAGGGGTCAGGTCACAGATTTCATACAGTGGAGACTAGCCCAAGCACAACAGAAGCCATCAGAAAATGGCCTGATTTTATCAATTTTTCCTGCTTTTAAGTCACACGTAACAACACCTAATATTTGCCCCCGGAGTTTGATAAAAAGAAAATTATCCCCATAATACTAAATTGAAACCATCAAATTAGTATCTATCCAGCTAACATGGTAGAGATCACCAGCCTGTAGTGAGGAATGGTCCCAGAAAGGGAATATCTGTGCCCTCTGAGAAGAATTTCCCCTCTCCAGCACTTGGGGTTCTTAACTCCCTCTCATTTACAGAAGACTCACAGAGAAAAACCTGACACAGGAGTGCTTTTCAAAAGGACTTTGAACCTGTAACAATATTTGATATAAAATCAGTGCCCAATTACAAAATTTTGTGGTGCAGTTGAAGAAAACCCAAACGAACAAACAAACCATATGCAATAACTTAAGAACAAGTTAATAAATTATATTAGTTTCCCTTTTTGTACATAACTTCTACTATACTCAATGGAGCTTTTCAATTACAGGTAGAAGGATAAGTAAACAAGCAAACTCTTATTTACAAAAGAGGGATAACATTGTCCAAGGGAGAGTGCATATTAGATTGAGAGTATGGTAATTTCCTAGGACATATTTAGATGAAAGAGTCTGGGGTTTGTAGTTGTTTTGGCCTCAAAACCTTCCCAGAGGACATATATATAATTTATCTGTGATAAGTCTCCCTTAGGTTTAGGAGCCAAGAAGACAGACTCATCAGGAACCAGCATCCTGAATTTGGTAACACATACTTTCCTTCTAAGCAGTGTCAGCCCTGCTCTTTGCCTTTTATACCAACCCAGGCACATAAATCACCCCTGTCCAGTCTGAGGGAAAAATCTCACACAGACACCTCAACTGCCCTGACGCTACCTGTTCTGCACTCCAATTTCCACACTTCTCAGTCCAAATAAGGCTGCTTTATGCAGTTACCTCAGGTAATACTGTATACTCTCAGCAACAGGAACAAAGACACTGGTGAAAGCAAGCTTGTTTGTCTGAGGGTTTTGGGGTTTTCCCCCATTAAAAAAAAAAAAATCTCCTCATTTGTAATGTAACTATAAACATTCCTTACCGGTCCTCACCTCAGTCAGCCAAAAATCACATGGGGTCTTTCTGAATAACTAAGTTCTGTGCAATGAGGTTATTAACTGCTGGGAAAGGCAGAAAAGCTTTTTTACAGCTGTTAATGCACTAAACGTCACCTTACACTCTGTAGCCCCTTTTGGATTCTGCAGACTTCTGGAGTAGGCTAAGAAAACACAAAAACCTTGGCCAGAGCAGTTACACTGCTTCTTGAGACATGTTTCTTTTTGGGTTCAGGCCTCAGATTCTCAGCCAGCATTTTCTGTCTCTGGTGGAAATTTAAAAAAAAAACAAACAAACAAACCAAACCAAAACAAAACAAAAAACAACAACAACAACAACAAAAAAAAAAAAAAAAAAAAAAAAAAAAAAAAAAAAAAAACCAAAACCAAAACCAACAAACCACAGAAAATACCAGGTTTCTCTGCTTTTCAGGAATCCAGAGAACAAATATGAGTTCCTAAGGTATTTGCAAGAGATGTGAATTGACCCCTAAAGCCCCAGCATCCTTCCATCAAAGATCACAGTTATTCTGAAAAAAGCCATCAGTGCCTGGCTCTGGACCAGAGTGCTCCCAGACACACACAGTGCTGAGAAGTGGGAGAGGAGCAGCCTGGCCATGCCAACTCCCATTTGGCACCGTGTGAGCCACATCCCTGTGCAAACTCGTTGTGTTCTCACAAAAGGGGAGAGCCTGGCCTACCTGATGCTGAAGTCCCCATCACTGATGCTTGAGCCTGTCCACATAATAGCTTCAATGACCCTCAGAAACCTTTCACACAGGGATCACAGCTTGTGCTGCTGACTTCAGTTTCAGACAGGTGTAAAAACCCCTTGGTTTAACCAATTGGCTGTCATCCTGCAGTGAATGAGGCCAGAATTAATTTTCTCTGTTTAATTTATTTTTAAACATTTTTATTCTAAAACTGTGTTTTAGAATAAAACACAGGATGTGTGGGTACCAGCAGGAGCATTTCATTGGTACATAAACCATTCCCAAACAGTCCTGTTCTCATTCCTGCTTGCTCCTGCAGGAGCACACCACTCCTCACATCCAGTCTGCTGCTTGGCTTTCTTTCCTCTTTCCTTTTAAATGGCACAGACAGTCGATCAAGAGCCAGGCACTCACCTTGACCCAGACTTGAATCTCCACCAGAGTTTTTCAGCAGAAACAACTAGTTTTGAAATTAGAGGAAATGCTTGGCAGGTGTTCCCCGGGGACTGGCCAAAAATAAATGCACTCTCCAGTTAATTTCCATCTGAGTACTATTAACATTTCTCCTTTAAAAGTGCGGCGGAAGCATTTGATTTACTCAAGGTGAGGCATTTGTTTGCAGTCACCCGGCAGACTCAGCACACAACAGGGAACAGTCAAACCCATTTTAACCACCTATGTAAGGTGCCCACGCTCTCCTTTACAGACAAGGGATCTTTCAGGGTGTGATTAACCGTAATTAGGAACCTACCTTTCACCTTTGATTATAGCAGTAGTCTAGACAGCTAGTGTTGGCAGAGAACGGACAGACTTAAAATTACCTTGTACAAATATTCCCCAGTGCATCGGTTCTGCAAGGAAACAGACCGGAGGCTCTTCAGGAAGAGAGTTATACCGAGTACTCGATACTTGGCAGGCAGTGAGGAGCAGGTAAGGCTGTTTACAGGGAGCTCTACTCAGCCGTGACTTGCAGCAGGCAACTCCCTGCATCCAGCACAGAACACCGCAGGATGGGCGAACCGGGTCCCGAAGCCCCCGAGCTGCTTCCTTCCGCTCAGCTGCTGGCACTGAAGGAGAAAAGTCCGCTGGATGTCAGCTCTGGCGTAGGACCAGAGCCGGCAGCATGGCGACCCGCCAGCCCATTGCTCAGGAAAACCTACTCCTTCCCTCTGCACGATAATGCAGCTCTGACTGAAGAGTCCGGGAATATCCTCGAGTCCGGTGGCCGCGGGCTGCTGGGTGGTGCAGGCTAACGGCTGCTTGTAGCTCTCATCTCCTACTACCGCTTGCCTTTTTTTTTTTTTTTTTTTTTTTTTTTTTTTTGTTAAAGAAACCACTTGGATCTTAACTTTAATCAAGACTTTAGAAAACAAGGCATCTAGAAAATTCGGCCAAATGCGTTCTAGCTTCATTAAAGAATTTAAAAGCTCTCCCCAAATTAGCAAATTTTTTACTTAAAAAAAGAATTGTTGTATTTGAAAATAATGCCATAAAACAACACCTCAGGCGGGAGATAGACTAAGGTCGAAACATAGTTAAGCCCCCGAAATTACTCGTTTTAAATAGTGTATTTTCATTTTCCATCCCAGATAACTGTGTGGCAAGGCTGTGCATTGCTACACGACAGCTCGTTCTACTTTTCAAACAGCAGCACTTCAGTCGTAGCTAAATTGATGCTTTTTATGGGTCCATCACTTACTGAGGGTAATTGCTTAGTGCATGTGAGAGGCTCTGAGATCTAATGGATTACATATTCTGAGCCTGCTAAATTATTTGAATAGATTTAGGAAGAAAAAGATTCAAAATTTTGTGTGATCCAGTATTGCCTTTTCCAATCAGCATTTCCCCTTCCCGTATTTTTGCTCAGTTAGGAAAAAAAAAAAAAAAAGGTGTGCTAAGCCCAGGAAGCGAGAAGAGTTGAGCATGACACCTGTTAAAATGTAATGGAAAGCGAGCATATTTTTCCACTAAGAATTTCTTTGATGACTGTTTATTCCCCTACTTAAAGATTACAGCTTTAACGAGAAGAAAAAAAAAAAAAGGTCTCAGCTTCGTCGAGCTCAGAGCGATCCAATGGGCAGACGGCACTGCAGCCCCAAACAACACGCTATGTTCGAGGCTCCAGCCTCACAACACATTCTCTGTGGTACAATTTGGAAGCATTTAAGCTCAGCTGCCTTAAACACAGCCCGAACCAAGAATAGCCTCGGCTCCCGGGCACAGGTCAGGCGATGCTGAATCACTTGCTGGCCGGTGCCCAGACTTTCCAGCTGCCTTGGGTTCGGCCTCCTTAAAGATACAACTTGTGCCTGCCGCACACAGCCCCAGCTCCAGCTGGGCATGGCCAGACAGGGATGGCACCCTTGGATGCCAGGGGGTTTAGCCAGATGCGTGATTCCAATATGAATTCCTGGATCGTACCGCCCTGTTTCCCTCCAGCTTCGGAGCGCAGCATTGCTGCCCATTCAAAGCTACATTCATACATCTCTTGTAATTATGAATCAACTCCCAGGCATCGGTGCACACCCCAGGCTCTCACAGAACGGCAAACAATATACTGTCACGGGTTGCATCAGCTGCACGATGCTCTCTCATGCCTTCAGGCTTGCTAAAGCTGATCCAACGCTAATATAATAATAGCCTTTTTACCCGCCTCCTCCCCCAACAATTACCAGAGGCTTGGAAAGCCATTGAAATGCAAATAGCACACGGAGAGGTTATTGGGAACCAGACTGGGAAGGTACAAATGCTGTCCTGCTACTTTCTTTTAGTTTGACAGGGACGGGGCTGTAATCCTGAATTTCTCTTTGTATTAAAAGGGAGAGAGGCAATATTGTGTATGTACAGAGGGCCAAGTGAAGCTGAAGTGCATCTTCACCAGCATTGCTTCTCTGTATCTGGGACCCCTGTTACTCCCCTTAGCTGCTGCAGTAGCAGGGAACTGCACAGCACAGAACTGTCTGTAGCTGCGATAATACGAGCGTGCCCAACTACACAAATTCACAGAAACGCGCTCAGTGTGGGTTTGAAAGAACTTGCCCCCACAAGGCAAGGCACTGTGGAACCTGCAGTTTGCTCTGTGGCCACAGACGAAAGTCAGAAATACAGCATCCCTTCCCCTGTTATCCTACTTCAACCTAGGTGCTTCTACAGAGGGGAGGACCCCCTCTCTCCCCACCCCATCACGGTCTGTTTGCCTACGATCTTTTCAGGTAATGTTTCCACCAAAGACAAAAAAGGGCTTTCTGGATCCAAGGCAGTCCTGACACTTGGCCGGAGCAGCCACTAACAGCACTCTGTACCAGTTGCTGAGAGGTGACACGGAACTACGATGACCCAGACACTTCTTCAGGCTCTCAGTCCCCAATAAAGCTTCAGAAACACCTCCTAAAAATAAGCTGCATCCTCATCCCCTTTTCTGTAGCAAAACAACCTATAAATACCACAAAGAATTAACAACCCCCTATCCCCGTTCAAAAGAGCCATAGAGAAGAGGGTCCAGCACCGGGTACACGAGAGGTAACTTGTTTGCTTTGGCGAAAAGGCGGCTGAGGGCAAATCTAAAGGCAGTTTACAGCTACTCAAGAGCAGTTATTAACACGACAGAGCCAACACAGCTGGGGGTGATGGCTGAAGTGTCAGTGGGAGGGGCAGACTGAACCCAGGAGAATCTTCTTGCCAAGGCAGTGAGACAGCATGTCCTTTGGTAACCTCAAGGAAAGTAGGGGGAGCTTCCAGCCCTGGAGGTTTTCAAATCGGTGTCCACGGGTCCCGCTCCGATGGGGCCTTTGGGCTGGAGACCTCCAGAGGTCGCTTCCAGCCAACAATTCCATAGCTCCGCAACCTTCACGGTAAATATTTGACATTAAAGGATGAAACTGCACCAGCTCCTTCCCTTGTACTTCTGTACTTTCCCTGGAGCAGGGCAGAGCACTCAGGCCCGCACCACCGCGCCACCCCAGCACCTCTGCGGCCTCCCAGCCGGAATGCGCGGCCGTCCCCGCCCCAGGGGTGCTATCCGCGGGCACAAGGGCTTCCCCAGCGCCGAGGTGCTGCTGCCGGGGCTGACGGACGGCAGGGGGCCGGCAGCAGCAGTCCCAACCCCTCCCCCGTTCCTTGTGCGTCTACTCATGGCTATTTGCCGCCCGGATCTCCCCGCTCGGGTGAGCAACGTGGGACTGACGCCGGCGGCAGCCCCACTCACGCCCGGAGGAAGGATGTACGCCGGGACCACGTTTTCGCCGAGAGGAAAAGGCCGATAGGTAACGGGGCTCAGCCAGCCTCCGGGGGCCGCGGGGTCTCCTCGCACACATCTCCCTGCGGGGGGCCGGGGCGGGGGCGCGGCCCGGTGGGGAGGGCGAGGGGCGGTGGCGCGGAGCGCCCGCCCCCACGGCCGCGTCCCGCCCCGGCGGAGACGGGAGCCGAGCCGGCGGCAGACGGAGACCCGCCGCGCCATGGCCGGCCGCCGCCTCCTGGGGCTGCTCCTGGTCTTCGCCGCGCTGTTGGACGCAGGTAGGGCGGCCCGAGCCGGGCGGCGGCGGGAGGGGCCGACCGGGGAGAGGGGGCCCGGGGGGCGCGGTGTGGTGTGCGCATGATCGCGGCGCCGGGCCCGGCCCATGAACGGCGGACCCTCGCCGCCGGGCAGGGTCACCCCGCGGGATGTTCCCCCCCGAGGGATGCAGTGGTTGCAGCTCCCTCGCCGTGGGGGATTTTCGGGCTCGGTATTTTCCCCGGTATCACGGAGCCTGCCCCGGGAGGGCTCACGGGGCCGCATCTGAGAGGATGCACCCCTGGGGGATCGCCTCGAGGACGGGGCTGCACCCTTCAGGCCCCACCCTGCGCAGAGCACCCCGGTTCCGCAGCGGATGGCAGGATGCCAGCCTGTGCTTCAGGGCCAGGCCACAGATGATGCTTGTCCCCCCTCCTTCCCCCGATCCTCAGCCTGGACTCTGCCCGCCTCCAGCCCCCCTGCCCCGGTCCCCCCGTTCGCGGTGGGGCCGGTACCCACAGGCACGGCGGCTCGAGCCCTGCGTTAGGTGACAGTGCTGGTGACGGGCGCATCTCGGAGCGCAGCGTTTGCCTTCGGGTGACAGTGTTACAGCGATGCTTAAGATGTGCGATGCTGCAGGTATAAAGCTCTGGAGCAGCCTGGGGCTCAGCTTATCCTAAACAGCGGTAGCCATGGAATCACCGCGAAAGGAGTTTGGGTTTGTCTCCTGCTCGCTGAGTTGTTGGATTAGCGGATTCTCTATGTGACCTAAATTTGTCGGGCTGCTGGTTGTATTCTCACTCTTTTTTTGTCCCACTGTTATTTCTGCAGATCAGAAAAGTCTAAC
The DNA here is from genome assembly GCA_030060385.1 of Muscicapa striata striata. NCBI lineage: Eukaryota > Metazoa > Chordata > Aves > Passeriformes > Muscicapidae > Muscicapa > Muscicapa striata. Next base: position 1,480,339 of record JAREIS010000112.1, on the reverse strand, counting down.
CCAGAAATCAGTCCCAGCTAAGCAGCAATTAGGAAGGAAAAAAAAAAATCTAGTTTTTAGGAGGGTGGGAAGGAAGAAATGAAGATCAATGCAAAGCTTACCACAACTCTTTGTCTCCTTAAAAAACCCTACAGTACTCTTAAAAAGCTATATGTTTGAATTGAAAAGTCTTACTAAAGTTATACTGAGAAAATAGACGGCAATTATGTAAAAGGCCTCAGGAAAGTTTTTCTAAACAAAATCTGCTATTAACTAGGAGGCACCAGCAAGCACAAACTGGTTAGAAGATACCAGCATCAATGCAGATAGCGAACTGAACCCCAAGCAGGTTTTGCTTTTGGAATAGATTAGGTTTTCCATGAGTTCACCTGGAATTAGTTTGTTTGCATTTGGTACTTACCTGCTTGTGCACCTAGAATGGTAACAGCGTGGTACAGAGCTGCTTATGCTGACCAGGTTAGTGGCTGCATTTTTAATTGATGGATATCAGTTTGACAGGCTGAGCTGAGACAGTGCATAAAATCCTGATTTTAGGTTAAAATAATAATAAAAAAAATCTGATTAGTCAGTACTAAAGCTATTTGCATTCTATGTTGATCGCAATGTGGGCAAACAAAAATGCTGTTCCACTTTATTTTGGAGCTCTTGGGCTGCAGAGTCCAGCTCTTAAATATCTTTGGCTGTGTTTGTATCAAAATTAATTTAATAAATCATTCCTGCCAGCCTGAGGCTTCTCAGGTAATCAAGCAACATTAAGTTTGTCTCCTCTCCAGACTACTTTAAATTGCCTCTCCATGGCAAGCATTGTGTAAGGGGCAGCGGGTTCTTGCCTCCCCTCCCGTGCAGAGCCTTGCTGACATGGGACCAACCAAACCGAGATGCTGGTGTGCAGCACAGCCTTTCCACATGGCCTCTGGTTCCTCCCCGGTGTATTCTGGCAGTGGATCTCCCAACCCATGGGTGGGTGCCTGCTCCTCCCTCTCTCTCTCTCTCCTCTCCCAAGTGTGTTGGAACAGTTTTGCAGCACCCTGAGAGAGCCTTGGGATCCCTTCCCCACCTGAGCACTGAACAGGCCTTTTGGGTATATTAACACAACCTCCCTGCCATCATCCTGTACCCATGGGAAAATAACAGGAGGTGGAAAGGCAGGGTTTCCCAGGCAGGGCAATTTATGCCATTTCTTCAGAGCAGCAGCAATAGAAATCACACTTCTTCATTGCTTCTGTTCCCTGGCTTTTTTTTTTTTTTTTTTTTTTGCTTCTTGTTCTGAAACAGTTGCCTCAGCAGTGCTGAAGGCAGGCTGTGGGCAGCCCAGTCTCTTGGAAGCTCAGAGGTTTACAAATTACCAAGAACTAAGGATAACAAACAACAAAATCAGTACTTAGTGTAATTCCTGCAGCTGTGGTCCAGATCCACTACTGACACAAGACTGATGTGTGTCTTGTCTGTGACTGTCCAGTAAAGCAGGGGCAAACTTCACTTTTTAATTGAAAGAAAAGGGTTTGGGTTTCTCTTTGATCAAATTCTCATGCATTTCCCTTCATTCATGGCTGTGCACTTCAGTGCCCTATCAGTGGGCTATCAGATACAGCTATGCCGCATCCATCTGTGCCTCCAAGCTGCCTCTGCCCACAGCCCGTCTGCCTGTGGCTGCAGTGCTGGAAACAGGCATTGCTTGTAGGGCACCAACCCATTTGCCAGTGCTCCTAAACTCTTGTGTATTCCCAGTGTATTGGGGGCAGAAGAAGCATTAAAGTATTTGGAGAAAACCAAACACTCTGCAAAGTCTCTTGGCTGTAGCCAGAGGCAAGCATTCCCTATACCATCACGTTGCATGGTGTTTTAAATTCACAGATCTGTGACTTTTTAAAAACGTAGTTCTGTTTCATGTTTACGAGTTATCCAGGGTTAGCCACATGCTTGTGGAAAACAGTGAGAGTCAAACAAGAAACGTTCCACTCTTGTTATTTTCCCCTCTCCTGTCCTGTCTCATAAGCCAGTACAGAAATGCATTGATATGTTTTCATGGAAAGGTGGCAAATTTGACATCTGAGGGCTTTTTGGAGGGAGCACAAGGTTTCCTCTCACAGGGCAGGCAGAAGGGGTATGTGCAGTTTTTGTGCTTTATGTTTTTTAAGAAGAGGTTGAATAAAAACAAACTATGAAAGGAGCAGTTGGGTGTGTCCTCCAAAAATTGCCATCTCGGCACTGACAAGCTGTGTTGACACCTGTGTTTTCATAGGCAGCATCTCACAGATCACCTCTCCTCTCAAGTGTGACTACCAGCATCCACTAGCAATTACAATAATTACTTAAATATGAAAGCAATATTAGACAGTATTATTAGCTATATGTAACTCTTGAGCAGATGGCTGCAGTCACTGAGGGTGGCTCCCCTGCACCGGCTCCACACGACAGTGCCCAACGGAGAGCATGGAGAAAGCAGAAAGGAGCCATTTCTTTTCCAGTTTTTTTCAGGTGTCTAGACTCCGCTTTGCACTGGGAAACCATGGATGCAGCTGGCAGAAAAGGGGGTGCCAGTGCCAGGTGACCCTGTGTCTCTATGCCCCATCACTTGCTAGGGTCACTCATCATGGATGTTCAAGAAGAGTTGCAAGGAGGAATTATTCGGAGTAGAAGAGAAAGGCTTGGTTTGGCATTGTTGTTGAAACTGAAGGACATAGCAGCATTGTATGAAGCTGCTAAAAATCTTTGTTTAAAGTACTTGATTGTGTTATTAAAGTTATAATTACCAAGTCAAAGTAATAAATTTAAAGAATAGTTTTTACTTTGATAATGTCTTTAGTGCATATGACAAAGGAGGAGAAGCCAAATTTGTTTTCTTACAAATTATCTCTGATATTTGAACACATATGCATTAATTAAATGTGCCATACTCTGATATTTATGACATAACTGTTGAAATAATTAATTTCCATGGTTCTACTTGTATTTTGAAACTTTTTCTTCTATGAGCCTAGTGATAAATGTGTTTGGAAATGGCTGTTTAACTCTTGGGATTTTCTCCCTTTCTACAAAAATATTATTTTTTCTTAAATCTGTTGCAAACATTTCAGCCCTTAAAGCACATAAAACAGAAGTGTCTATTGATTTCCTGAGTTGACTAGAATAAGCTTTTAAAACTACTTTTTTTAAACCCAAATTTGTTTTTTTCTTGGAAGAATATCTCCTGGAAGTGTAAGGCATTAACTTTACCATTAACTAAAGAAAAAACTGGGGTTTTATTAGATGTTATTTCTGAAGCCACTCTAATAACAAAACATATGTTTAATAAACTACATAACACTGATGGCAAAGAGAAAAGCTTTGCAATAATTCCTTTGTAAGCTGATTGATACAATTCACAATTAGTGGAAGTGCTCAAATAGAGGAAAATGGGAAAATATTAACATGGTACATCAAAATGTAGAACATGAAAGGACTTTGAGAGGGAAACTTCAAAGTTGGGGATCCAGATGCTGGAGTCACTAACTGTGATTTAGGATGTGAGCACAGGAACGTGACTGCTGAGGGAATAATGGATTTAAGAAGAAAAATAAGAGTCCTGATACAAGTCCAGTAGCCATAGCAAAGAGAAGTCAGTGCTACTTCTGTACTCACAGGGATTTCACAGTGGAGCTGCTCAGGGTCAGCTTTGGGTTTGATCTTCTGAGAGCTCAGCCTGCTGGTATGATGGGGGTGAAGTTAATGCTAATACATATTTATAAAACTGCCTTGCAGTCACTCCAAAATCCTTTTCCTTTGCTTTTCAACCTTGTCTGGGGAACACAGGAACTAGGGAAGAAAGCTGGGGCCACAGGCAGAAAGCTGATGCTGAGTGTGTGCTCTGTTGCCAACCAAATGAACAGCATCTTCAGAGAAGGAGAGGGCCAGGTTGCTGTAGGGATCTAATGCAGTCACCATGTACATATGTAAAAAAAACCAAAGGAAGCAAAACCAGAGGCATTGGCAAGATTTTGGAGGTGGTGGCTCAGGCAGAGAGGAGGGACACTGAGAACAGCATCATTCTGCTGTTGAAAGGCTCTGCAGGCTGGTACAGGGTTGTCTCCAGCAGACAAGGTTTTGGGGAAACCAAAACCTTGGGGAAAGAGACCTGCTCAGAATTTTGCTTGCCATTTGAAATGCTCTCTTTGCCCATGCACAAAGGAGTCTGGGTAAAAAGAACTTGTCAAAGTTGGAATAATCTTACTGAAATCCTGCTTCAGAAGAACATGCTCTGGATTGAGTGTTTAGGGGTAGCTGCAGCTCTGGCTCTGTGGAGGGTAGAAGGCAAAAACTAAACAAGCAGAAGAGGTTTCCAGCCCCAGCTGTGGATGGCAAAAGAGGTGCTTGTGCTGTAGAACAGATGTTATATAGCTGATGACATTTTGAACAGCACATTAGTCTGTGTCCATAAAGCTTTGCTGACAGAAGTGTCCTTTTAGGGGTAGGAGCTTGGGGAATGTCTCTGTCTTAATGCCAGATCTCTATATGATCTCTCTGTGGGGTGAACTTGAGCAGCTTGGTGGGATGTCTCTGTGGTGACCAGACACTTCCATTCAGGTGCTCCTGTTACTGCAGGACTTGGGTCATTTTTCCAGACAGAAAAATCTGAGTGAAAATAATGCCAGTTCTCTATATGATCTGTGGGGTGAACATTTTGTCTCAGACACTTCCATTCAGAAAAGGACTTGGGTCATTTTTCCAGACAGAAAAATCTGAGTGAAAATAATGCCAGACTGATGTAGACTCATTTAGAGTAAAAATCTCCCCAGGTCCCATTCTGCCATCTGGTACACAGCCTTCCTCTTGGAGCTTTGCTTAGTTTCTACTGTAGTGCCTGAAGAGGTAGAAAGACCCAGAGTTGATGCAACTTCACCTAGCACATTTTCTCACCGTAGAAGTTCTTTTGGCCAGGGAATCACAGAATCAATTAGGTTGGAAAAGCCCTGTGAGGTCATTGAGTCCAGCCTGTGACCAATGACCACCATGTTAACCACACAACGGCACTGAGTGCCATGTCCAGTCTCTTGAAAATCTCCAGGGACAGTGCCTCCACCGTCTCCCTGGGCAGTCCATTCCAATGTTTAATCACCCTTTCAGTGAATAAATTCCTCCTAATATCCAGTCTAAAATCACTATGCAACCTTAGGCCAATGCAACGCTAGGCAGAAGTGGTTGCATCCCCCCAAAATTAAACCATCCCAGGGTGATGTGTCCAGCTGGTGCAAGCCTGCTCTGAGCCCCTGCTTTGTGACCCAGCCAGGCTGGGTTCTGCTCCAGGTACTTCTGCTGGGGTGGATGTTCAGCCTGGCCCCACACGCCAGGCCCCAGCTACTGCTGTTAGTGACAATGTCTCTTGTACTGTCAAGAGACACTGAATCCATGCCATGCAGTTCTCTGTAATTATTTAAAGAAATTTGAGTTTGTTATTTCCAACCACTGTCCCTCTCCCCCCCACCCTAGGACAGCACTAAGTTTTCCTTATGCTTTTAAAAACACCCACAGATCCCAAACATGTCTTTCACCTCATGCAGAAAATAGAGCATTTTTAAGTGAAGTTAAACATATATTTGAAAAGATAGTGTATTCCTTCTTTCTTTTTTTGTAATGATGGTCTTAACTGAGTGAATTATTTATACTTTCACAGAGGAAATTTCAGAGCCACAACAGTTTGCAGTTGGGTTTGTAAGTGTTGATGCTCTTTCCTCTCCGCGTAGGGTCACAGAGAGCAAGAGACCTGTTGCTGGACTTTGAACTGACTGAGCACCTAGTTTTATGTTTAAATTATTTCATGCCACATTAATAGCACAGAGTGCTCTGATTATACAGCACCTGTTTTCCGGGTGATGGAGGTGCAGCATGTGCTGGGCATAGGAAGTAGGAGAAGCTGGATACACACCCCAAACTTCCCTTTTCAGAGACTTCTCCAGACTCCTCTATGAAAGCAAAGAGGCAAACCCACCTTACTGAAAACAAGCTGTTGGAAAAGGCTGAGGGATGTGGCACAGCTTCCCTCCCTGTGGGCAAGCCAGGAGGGGTGGGCTCTCAGCTGTCGGCTGGGTGGTTAAAAATCACCACCAGTTCCCGTACCACCTGCTCAAAATTATCTCCAAGTTGCTGCTTCCTCCTTGGAGGGTGCAGCCCCCCACCCTGCTGTCGCTCCATGCTGTCTCCTTCCCATGGCAGCACCACCTGGATCTGGGATGCTCCAGGAGCAGCAGAGCCTAATGACCCAGAGCACAGTGGGAGCATGGGTGGGTGAGGAGGGTGCAGACAGTGAACAGTGCAGGCTGTAGTCTCAGCCTCTCCCCACCTGACCCGAATACCCTGTGTTTGCATGGGAAGGTGCTGTGGGAAGGCAGGGACAGCAGTGGCCAGGCAGGAGCCCTGCAGTGCAGCTGTGGTGACAGGGCAGATAGATGCCCTCAGCCAGAGGAGAAGGCTGAGACCCCATGCTCTCCCAGAGCCCTGCTCCATCTCTCAGCGTTACCTGAATCTTTATTCCCACAACTGCCCTGCTTCTGATTTTAAATAGCACAGTGCGACAGGAGCATCACATCCCAAGTGATGAACCAGCATTTTTACTGTGTAATTCCCTATTTACCTACTTTTAACTACAACACCTCCTCTTGATCTTTATCTGATGAGAGCAAACTTTTTCCATTGGGAATCAGGTGATAAGCATTTAATCTCTTCCTTCAGTTTCCTTTGGGCTCCTGCATCACTGACCAAATTTGTCATCAGTTGTTCTGCACTGAGTTATGAACAAAATGCTTTACTGCCACAGTTTGTTGTCTGACTGATAAACAGGCATAATTGGCAATCGGCAAATTCGTAGTCATTGCCTAATGTGTAAGCAGAAATCAAATGGCTAATGTGAATGTACATGGTAATATTTCTGAGTAGACAGCAGGCAAGAAAACATGAAAGCAGCTGTTGTGTTGTAATCCTAGCTGGCATCTCAGCCCCATACAGCTGTTTGCTCACTCCCCCCACGTTGGAATGGGGGAAAGGATTAGAAGGGTAAAAGTGAGAAAAGTCGTGGGTTGAGATAACAGCAGTTTAACAGGTATAGCAAACCAAGGAATTCATGCCCAACTTCCCATGGCAGGCAGGTACATGGCCGTCCCCAGGACAGTAGGGCTCCACTTGGGCACAGGGTGTGCCAAGGTTGCCCCTAGAGTGGTTTCAGCTCAGATCCTGCTCTTGTCCCAGACTGCTTGTCCCTGACAAGGCTGGCTCTCAGCAGTGCTGCACTGGACTGTCTCTCTCTGGGGAAAGCAGGCTGGTGCCTGCTGGGCAGTGATCATAGCACCTCCACATTTCCCCTTGCCTTGCTGCCAGGGCAGTAATCCATTCTCCAGCAGAGGCCTGCACACAGCATCTGGGGGGGACAAACCGGAGACCAGGGCGACACTGTTGTTTTTTTCCATTACTGAAAAGTCATCTTTTATCATTCTCCATCCTGTGCAGTTGGTTTAGTGCTAATTTCCCTTTGGCCTCTTGTGAAGTGGTTGGGGTGTGGGAATAAAATAATAATGCTGTCCACATCCTTTCCCCTTTAGGCGTTGTCTCTGTTTGAGAGACAGGTGTCTGCTAAGGATGGCAGGACCCTCCCTTGGATTGGAGAATATAAATCTCCTCCCTCCGAATTATTATAATTTTGAAATTAAGGCAAAGATATGAGGATAGGAATAACAATTCTTTACTAGTATGTATAACAAAGCAAACAAAACAACAACAACTATGGAATTAATAACAAACAGAACCAGGGACTCTGTGGCAGCCTTCTCGGCTGAGGAGGGAAGGATGGAGAGGCTTTGCTTCACAAACCCAGGGTGCCCCTGCAGGACTCTGAGGAGCACTAAGCTGGAAGGGCAGGAATGAGCGGAAATCCCGGGCTGGCGGACGGGATATATCAGAGAGCTCCGCGGCAGTAGCAGAACTGAGGGATGTCCCGGCAGGGCAGGCGGTGCGGGGCTACAGCGCAGAGAAACCCAGAGCAGCGGCGGAGGAGCGGCGGGGCTGGGGCAGCGACAGCGACAGCCTGGCTCCGAGCAGGGCACGGACAGGGCGCTTAGGATTCCCGGGAGCACGAGCACATGGGGATAGGTCTCTCTTTTAGTGAGGGAGGTGTTAATAAGGTCCCAGGTCAGTGGCCGCCCTCACGAGCAGAGGCTCACCCCACAGAAGAGGCAGCTTCGGGCTGTGTTATGGCGAATTTCTTTCCACAAGCAACAGCAGCTTCCAAGCAAGCTTGTCCTCTGAAAGCCGCAGAGACAGAGAGCTAGCAACTGCCACTCCCTCACACACCACCTCCCCCACTCCCCCGCCCTCCTTTTACCTGGGCCCAGCCAACCCTTTGTTCTTTCAAGTACCTGTAAGTACCAGAAGTCAGAGTCTCCCAGCAACCCAGAGGAAAAATTCTGTAGGTCTTTAAGAAGGAACAAACGAAAAGAAACCTAACCCCCGACAGGTATATACATAGTTCTTCCTTAAAAAATTCCCAAACAAACAGTAAGAAAGTGGAAGGGAAAACCATCTCCCTTTCTTGTCAGATACACCTTTAAATTATTGAGGGTTACACCTAGGACATTTTCCCACAGTCGCAGGGAGGGTCAGAGATTTGCAGAGCTCCTTTGAGGGCTGGGACAGGCTGAGCTTGTCCTGCCCTCCTTAGTCCTTGGCCACAACGTCCTGGTACCCACTCCAGGCACAGAAAGTTGGGCCCCCATCCTCATCACAGGTACAGAGCTGGGCTTAGGCACGCCCCAGAAGGGGAGAAACCTTAAATATTTCTGCTTTAAACCTTTCAGCCTTTTGCTCTGGGTGCAATTGTTCTGGGACTAATTGAAAGCAGGTTTTGGCAGTGCTGTTGCAGAGCCCTCTTTCACACAAACCTCAAAGAACAGCTATCATATTAAAGTTGTTTAGAAAACATCACCTGCTCCATGCACTGAGATGGCAGAGAGCCCTGGAAATCTGAGTGCTGATTCTGAAGAAAACTGTTTTGACGGGCATCTTGTGTTGCCAGTGCAGGGCTACCTGGTCTTGAACCATCCTGTGATGGAAGAGCTGCTGAAACATTTGTTTCATGTGAGGTCAGAGAGAGGACGCTGCTGTGGAGCCAGAGATGGGGCAGACCTGGCCATCAACTGCCAGCCCAAGGCATTTAATAGGAAACCCCCATATAAAGCCTTTTCTGGCTGTGGTCCTGCTGACCTTGATGGTTCTTTGCTTTCCCTTAGAGCTGTTCAGGGTTGCTGCTGGCACCCAGAGGTGTTTTTCTGTCTGTGGTAGGGGCCCTCAGCTTTCAAGGGTTCCTTGCAGCCTCTGTGCCAGAGGTAAATAGGGTGGGCTCTGTGCAAGTCAGTTACTAGATGCAGCTGTTAGCAAAGACAAGTCAAGGGCACTTCCGTCTGAGGTTTTAAATCTTGCTGTGGAGGAGTGGGAGAGGCTGTGCAAGAGGGCAGCAGATGAGAAACTCCTCCCTGCTGTTTTTTTTGACTGGTGTCTGCAGACGGACCTCCTGGCAGCTCCCGGTGTGGCCATGGCAGCACAGACTGAGCCCTCAGCTGCTCCCCTGGGGCTGTGGGACATGGCAGGGCATGCAGGGTGGTGCTGCTTCTTTAGGTGCTTTGGAAGCAAGCTGGAGGTCTGTCCTTCCATACCAGGTAGGGAGAAGATGCGATTGGACCTTCATACAGCCTTCAGCATGGTGCAGGCTGGATTGGCACTGCATCCCTTCAGTGTCCAGTGTGTCACCAAGCAGGTCCCAGTGAGGACTTACCTTCTACTTACCAGGGTGCCCTTTTGGCCCTGCCTCCCAGTGATGTCTGCTGGGAGGGAGCTGATGCAGGCTGGTTTTGCTGGTCATGTTTTCCTCACCAGCTCCATCACTCCTGCTGGGTGTAGAGCTTATTGGGTATCCCTGTCAAATAATTTATATTATTCCTAGTAAGCCTTGAAATCAAATTGCAACAGCTGCTTGTCATGCAGCTGCCTCGGCACACAGAACTGTGGTGTTATCCTGAGCCCAAATGAGATGTGTTGCACTGAACTGCAGACTTCAGAGCTTGCACTGGGGCTCTGCTGCCTCTCCTGCCCTATTCCAGGGCACTGGCTGGAGGAAAGGGCAGAGCTGGGGTTGTTGTGGAGCTGAGGTTCCCAGCAGGGACCCGAGGGCAGTGTAGGTGCTGGAGCCTGCATGGGTCAGGACAGCAGTGCCCTGGCTGTAGTGGAGGCTTTTAGGCATTTCCCTGAATGGGTTTCAAACAAACCACCATCAGTCCCTCCACAAAGAGAACATCTTCATTATGCAAATTCTCATCTTAAAGCTTTATTCATGTGCTTCCTGGCAGGCTTTCCTTTAATCTCAAGAGTGAGATTGTTCGGAATTACCACACACCCTTGTTAATTGCATTAAAAAAAAATTCAGCAGAGGTTGTTTTTGCCATAATCAAGAGTGTTTTTTGATTAGTACTTGTGAAAATCAAAATGTTTCACTGAGAATGAAGAGCAAGGACAGCAGCATTCCCTCATCCCCTGAAGGAGCAGAGGTCATCCCAGCTGGGGGAATGTGTCCCTGTGCTCTTTACTGATCAGGCCTTGGGCTGGATTGATGTATCCCCAGCATCAGCTGTTGGTCCCACTGCTGGGGTGGATGCAGGGGGCTGTTTCTCCCACACTTTGCTTTTCAGCAGAGCCCTTTCACCCCTTGCCCTGGCAGGCTGCTGACAGCTTGTTTGTGCAGGGCAGCCAGTCTTCCCTGGCAGCAGCTGAGATAGATTGGAAGTTCAAAGTTTTCAAAGCAGAGCTACCTATGCTGAGGAGGCAGCCTGGCCTCTCTGCAGGGAGCAGTGCAGCTGCACAGAAGCTGCCCTTAGCCACCTGCCCACCAGCACTGCTAACAGAGACTGACTGTGACACCCCAGCTCTGAGGAGCAGTGTTTTCTCTGCACACATGGAACTGCTTTGGCCTTAGCAGTCAGCAAGAATTTGGGATTCGCAAGTAAATTTCCCACACATTTGGCAGTGGCTGGGGCCTGTGCTCAGACAGTAGTTGTGGAGGCACTGGCAAGTGGGAAGCTGTGTCCTGACTGGGATCTGCTCTGCTCTGGCTTGTGGTGGTGTGCCATCACCTGCACCAGGAGGGCTCTCTGGGGACACTCAGTGCTGCCCCATGCACCTCAGGTGCTGCAGGGCAGATCCATGCCATGGAGGAGCAGTCATTTGCTCCCGACAGACATTTGGGGCTGTCTCTGCTGAGATGGCAGAAACCCCGCTGTGAGGATACAGCCCAGAGGTCCAGCAACACAGCTCTGCTCCCAAGCCCCTCCTTCCCAGCACCCTCTACAGTGGTCCCAGCACAGCTGTGGGTGCCCAGCCTCAGGCCCAACCCACCTACAAATGCCAGGATCATAACTTGGAGCCAAAAAGATGAGGTTGGTCATTGGGGACACCCTTTTGGCTACCACAATACTTGCTTTTCTGCTTTCCTCCTGTTTCCTCGCCCGCTGCATTGCTCCTAAGCTGGATGCATAAAAGTCAGGCAGTTGGAATTACTTTCTGCTGCCCTTGTACCTGCTTTGCATTCTCCTGTAATCTCCCAGGCTGTCAATCTCGTACCGTCGCAGGCTCTCTATTCTCAGGGAAGCTAAATACATATATATTGCACAAAAAGATCCGTGGGCTTGCACTAAAAATGGAATCACCTCGCTCTGAGTGCTGCAGACGGCCTGGCAATATACTGGGTGTGAATTATGATACTGTAATTCAAGCTTTGTCACACAGAGAGGCTTAATTAGAATATATATATAATTGTAAAAACTAAAAAGCTGACGAGTACAATTGTGTGTTTGAGCTGCCTGCTACAGAAAATAATGAGGAGAGAATACATTAAGGCACAAAAACCTTCTACCTTCAAAGAGCAGCTAGCTCTGATTAAAAATACTCCGGCAAGGCGAGGAGACTCAGCAGGGGGTGGGGGGGTGCAGTCTGCAGTGCTAGCTCAACCATAACTCTCGCCCCTGTTCTACAGCTTCTGCTGGACACAGCTACAGCCTTGGGGTACCCCCACCTCCCCCATCTGGCTTTGGGGGATTCATATTGGGTGCCATGTGATGTTCCGGCTTGGTCTCTGTGGATTGTCAGATTAAATAAAAATATGGGAAATATATCTCATTTGCCTATTCTCATCTCACCATAGAGCTGCAGTCCCATGGGTGCTCCGCTGCCCTTGGCTAGTGGCACACAGGGCTGGAATTGCCCCCAGCTGCCCCAGGGGATGTGCGTTTTCTCCCAGCAGCCAAAGAGCAGAGTTCTTCCAAAGACCCAGTGCAAGGGTAGGGAAAAAAATAACACGCCAGCCTCACCAAGGATCCCTACTGGTCCCCAGCACTGAGCAGCCAGCTAAGGGAGGTTTTGCATATCACTGCTATAGTGGCTGTGTAAAAAGGTGTAGGTGGGGATGTCCTATGAGGGAGGTGACATGTCAGGGTATGCACAACCCTGACTGCTTCATGGGCATTATAGACAAGCTCTGCTGCAGCTCAGCAGCTTGTGAGTGCTGATGTGGGCCTCAACCTCTCCCAAAAAGTATAAAGGCTTACTGTAAAGATAGTCTGTGCTGTGCATGAATACCCATCAGAGGATGGGCTTTGAAAGTTGCACTTTTCCAGTCATTGTGGAGCAGTGTCAGGGCCCCAGGAGCAAAGGGATTGCACAGGACAGTGCAGTGCCTCCAAACAGTTGCATGTGCACAGTAAACACGTGTACCAAGAGCTGGTGGGATTTTCTGTGTCTGGCCATGAAGTACCAGATTTGTTACCATTTAAAAACAGAATAAAAGAATGAGGAGAGCATTCCAGTCTTATCTGTTGGGGCAAGCAGAGGAGTTTGTGTGCCTGTGACAGCAGTGCTTGGTTGTCGATCTATAAAAGGTCTAACACAGCTCTGTAACATCCTTTGCATGAAATAGAGATGTTGTCAGCTTCAATTAACTGGCAGTCTATTATTAATCCTTGCCAATGCCTAGGGGAATCTTGGAAAAGGATTTTCCATGGACTGGGAAAAGGTTTGCCATGGACAGTTTTGGGAAAGCCTTGGGTAATGGGCTGTGCCAAGCACTGCTGCTCCTTGGGAAGGTTTTACTGGGCAATTCACTGCATCCACAGTTTTCCCAACACTCGCTTGGGCAACATTCCCACCTCTCCCACCAGCGTGGGGACAGCCACCAGGATGCAGCTCCAGCTGAGGACTCTCTAGCAGTTGTTGTTTGCCTCAGCCCCATGAGGATGGAGAGCCCTGAGCACCTTTTGTCCCCCTGGCCCCCTCATGTTCCAGCTGGCTCTTTGGAGAGTGGTTTTGGAAGGGCCACCCTCCTCTCATCCTTTGGGGAAAGTTACGAAGGGAGCTGTCACCAAACCCAGGGAAGTTGTAAGTGCTTCTCAGCTTCTCAGCTGGCAGGTCCAGTGAGTCCCCCAAAGCCAGGTAGGGGGAGCTCATTTTTTGGGACACTGTGTTCCCTGCTGGGTCCATATCCCCACTGGGGAGGTATCTCTGTCCAGCCCCACAACCCCCACAGCCCTTCATTAGAACATGTGAACTGCACACACCCTGCAACTCTTCACTCCTGCACTCCGTATTTGGGCTCCTGCACCAAAGCCAAAGCGTGGGAAGGATACACTAATACAGGGCTTAGCGTGCAGCAGGTCAGTGCTTTAATATTGACTTAATCATGGAGAGCAGAGGGAGCAAGGCAGAGGGAAGGGAGGGCTGCCGGCATAATAATGTGAGTTGGTGCTGCCTCCACATCTCTCCTGCCAGCTCACATGGTGACAGAACATTTTCCTCGTTCATGTTGATAATGCTTCTCATCCCACCAGAGACATGATGTGGGTTTCACCTTCTGCCTATTTTTAAGCATGCTTTTAAGTAGAAAAAAAAATATGGAGTCCTGTTAGTTCCTGGAAATTCAGTAAAGACTGGGGAAAAAGCTATTCTGGGAAAGGAAGACTGCATGAAATTGTCAGACTGACAAGGCTGGGGCAGTTGGCCAACACAGTGATGAGTGTGTTGAGTCTCAGCAGGGATGTTGGTGGTTTGGCAGCCCCCCTGTGCAAGCCCTGGAGCTGAGCAGGTGTTTTTCAGTGCTGTGGATGGCCTTGCACATTTTTTCCTCCTCTCTTCTTCCTCCATAACTTTACCCCTTCACACTGACAGACCACTTGTTAACCCTGTGGTTTCACCGAGGCTGTCAGAGCAGGAGAGCATCGCCTGTCTCACAGTGCCAATATTTCACCAGCAATAAGGCCCAAGAGGGAAAAGTTTTGGGAAGGGAGGAGAGAAGCATGGAGGGAGGCTGAGGGTGGCAGACACAGCCCTGCTGAGCGGAGCAAGAGGGTCTTCCACATGCCTCTCCCTGTGGATTTCAAATGTATTTTCCCTGCATCGCCTGCTGCTGGCCGTTCCTCCAGGCTCGCAGGGAAGTGTTGGCATCATTCAGCTCCATGAGAAACACAGCGTGGCCTGGGACACTCATTCTTTATACACCCCCTCCAGCAGTGCCTAATGTAGAGCCTTTGACCAGGGGGAGGAGCCCACAGCAAATTCCCAGGCCCTGCCCCTGCACATACATCACATACATCACCCTCAGGGCTGCTGAGTATGTTTAACAGACGGCAAATGACGATGAGAGGTGATGTGTGAGTAAGTGGAACCAGAACTGCAGCTGTTGCAGTACTTAGTGACCACTCTCAGTAGAAGTTTTTCACTGAAACACTGATACCTGCTTTCTCATGGACTAGTGCCTTCCCATTGTTATTGTCCTTGTCAGTAAAGCTTTTAATTTATTCATGAAGCACACTGGAGCTCAGGTGGCAATAGCTAAATCCATTTAGCAGTAGGAATAAGAGGAAAGCCATTTTAATGTTCTCTTGCAGTGCGGCAGTACTTAGCAAACCCAAAGGATATTAATTACTCAGCATGCTCCGAGATGTAAAAGCATGAATTTATCAAGACAAATACATTCAGAACTAGGGTAAGTCAACAGTAATTAATGCAATACAAAAAAGAGACAGAGAAAAGAAGGATTAGTTGGCCCTGTTGCAGGGGAACATGATGTAGCCCTGAGTTATCCCTGGGATGTGGGACTGGAGTTGTAGTGAGGCATCTCTAACAAAAAAAATCTGCCCATGGCTGTTACATATATCCCTGGGATGGGAGTTTGGTCCTGATTCACATTTCCAAGGCAGAAGGATGCAGGCAGCCTCTGAAATGCTAAGTTGTGCTTGGCAGCCAGCAGCAGCTTTTTCATGCAAAGCCTTTGATGTTGAAAGACACTCGAGAAGAAGAGGGGCATAGGGCTTTTGTTTGCCACCAAATTTGTCTGCACTGTCCCAATGTTTTCATGGTGTTCAGCAATCATATAATTGTGAGCACAGACAGAGATGAGTGGCAGCTCAAGAGATGAATTGGTAGGCCTCCTTGACAAATGTAAGCATAACATGTGTCTTTATACCACATCCATTAGGGCAGACAAATGGAAAATCCAGAGATGGCTGCTCTGCATTTAACAGTCACAGCATTTGGAGAGGGCTGACGTCTTCCTCATCACCAGTGTTGGGTGAGGCTTAAATAAAACCAGCAAAAATCTAAAGCAATTTGAGCAAACAAGTCTAGCCATGCCTTATTTAAAAGTGGTTTACTCTGTGTGAAGTGAGTACAACCAGTGCTGATTCTTTGTCTCCAGGTCATGGGGATGACATAGGTGACTTCAGCTTAGAAGATGCTCTGTTTGACCCCGTCACCAGGCGACGTAAGTCACATTTATTCATTATTTTAAAGAGGAGAAAACAAACAGATGTTAATAGATGTGGTTTGTTCTTTGGGATCTGATGCTGATGGGAGGGTGGTAGAGGATACGACTGCCTCATCCTCTCTGCTTGGGAGACACAGGGTCTGGGTTTGCACACAGGTGGAGTGGGGATGGTCCTGGAGAAGCTGACTGCTGACTGCTCTTTGCTTTCTGACTCCTGTGAGGAACCACAGAGGCACAGCACACATGTGCTCTGAGGTAGCAGTGGCACTGAACTTGCCCTTTTGGCTTCCTTGCATCCCTCACCAGGCCTGGCCCTGTTGGCCTGGAAACAGTGCATCAGCCACTCCCTTCCCCAGCCAGGGAGGGCAGCTCGCTGTGTCGGACCAGGCAGGGGCAGCGCTGGGTCCTTCGCTGCTCACGTTGCAGCGTGGTGCCCAGGACAGCAGGCGGTGCATGGGGTCACTGCTCTGCTTGGCTGGAGTTCCAGTGTAGCCCATCAGTCAAAAGAGGCTCACTTCCTCAGAGGGTGCCTCACTGCTGGCATGCAGCATTCCGTATTTTGGTGTTTTACACTCCAAGGACAAAACCTAACTGCCAGCACAGCAGCTGAGAGACGGGAGAAGGCTCATCTCCTTCCCTGGGAAATGTCACACGCCTTCCCCTGGTGCCAAGGGCTGAGCCCAAGACCACTGTGCACTCACACACATCTCTGGCTCCTTTTGCTACCCAGTCAGGGAGACGGTGTGGCAGAGCTGCAAATGCCAGCACCCAGGACCCGTTGCTGCCCATGCAGTTCATAGTGGCTGTTCCCAGACCCAGCAGCTGGCGGGGCAGCCATGCTGAGCTCTGGGGTCAGGCAGAATATACTCGTGTATCAGAGGGGAAGCTGTAACAGTGTTGAAACCTCTTGTGCTGTAGTCTTAACTGTGTTACTTTGAAGTTTATGTGGAATAGAGGATGCTCTCTGCAGCTCTCCTGCAGTGTGCCAGGATAGGCCATGGGGTATCAGACTTAGTCATAGGCTGATGCAGCTCATCTAGGATTTTGCAAAAGCCCTTTAATGCAGCATGAGAGGAGACCTGGTTAGAAATGACTAATGGCCTCCTCATGTGGAGGGAAAGTGACATTCTCCAGGCTAGAGTCCCTGCACTGAGGGAAGAGAAGAGGCAGCACTGTCCCTATGGCCTCCCCAAGTGCTGCATCCCACTCTGGATTCATCGTGTTAGCCCCAGAATAAAGCAACCTAGGGTCTGAAGTTCGTTCACATCAAACCATACCAGCATGCTGGAAATGAAGGCCAGCAGCACCACTCCAATCTAGTGGAAATTAATGGGAATGGAGCAGCCACAGCTCTTGTTCATAATTTATTCATATACTTGGTAATGCCAGCCACTATTAATAGGCAGTGGTTTCCATATTGCTCCCTCCCTCCCCCGTCAGTGGCTGGCTGTAGCTAGTTTTAGTCCAGGAGCAGCCAGGGGTGCTGGGCTCTGAGTATCAGGGTGCCACTGAAAGTCCTCCAGCTGACAGGGAACCTCCTGTGCATAACACAGCATGGGAAATCATCTGTCATTGGACTGACTGAGAAGGCCAGGGACCCCAAAACATTGGCAACACACTGCTGGCTTCCACACTGTTCTGTACAGAGTCCGGCCTTGCCTGTGTGCTGCTGTATCCTGGAGCCTTAGAGCAGATTGTTGCAGCTCCCTGCTCTTCACCAGCTGGGATGGGATGCTGGCTCAGCTCAAGGCAGCAGTGTCCTGTGGAGCACTGGCTCCATTTTCACCCATGGGCAGTACTGATCCCTGTGGCCACACATTGTGTGCAGGGTGTTCATGACCCTGTGCCCTGAGTTTACAAATGCAGGTGTCAGAAAGTTGTGGTGAAATCTTGGCCATTCATTCTCAAACCAGAGGTGACATTTTTGGTGATGCCTATGACTAACACTTTTTCTCCCCATCTGTTTTGTCACAGCCACTCCCAAGGGCCCCAGAAAGCCAGCAGGTGGGACAGGTGAGACCTGAGACCTTCTTGCATGCACATCATCTCAGCTCAGTGTGCTATGCACTTCCTGTGGGATTGAATTTTGTGAGTCCCCTTGGGCTGTCCGTGTGTGGCTGAGTGCTGCTGCCTCAGCAGCTGCTTTGGGACCCCTTTATTTGCCCATAGGGAAGATGGAGCTGGTGTGTGCACCTGCACTGTTCCTGTGCAGCCAAAGAAATGCAGTATTGGTATTTCTGTCCATGCTGAAGGTGAGTGGCAATGGAGTATTTACAACCACGGCAGAATTTCGCACACTTTGCAGTATCCTAATGGAGAAGACACGAATTACCGCTCAGCTACACAAGAGCTTTTGTTCCTATCTGCATGGCACCTGCTAGCTTTTCTTCCAGAAGGAAGTCCAGAGGATATTTTCTTTCCTTTATTTATTCCAAGATAACCCCAGCCTCCACAGAAAGTCCTGTCTTAGTGACACTCTTATACAGGGGAGAACAGGTCTCTGACTGTTGGTGCACATTAAATGTGCTGGCTGGCCAGCTCCCAGCAGTGCCATGGTTGAGGAAGCTCCCTTAAATTCGCATGAGTTTTTTTTTGCCAGCAGCTCCTCTGGCTCAGTTCTGGCCAAACAGTCACCGTTAAATATAGCATGGTCACAGGAGCCGAAGAGTTGCTCAGTCCTGCTGGAGGTGCCTGCAATAAACTGCATCAGAGGATCACTCAGAAGTAAATCTGCTCACCCCTGCGTGAGGATTTTGGCACAACTGTAGGCCAGTTCAACTGTCTGGCTCATGTGCCACCATGGTCTTTGCTTGAGACAAGAAAAGCCAAGTGCCAGAGGCATGTACAGAGCTTCAGAGTTTGGATCACAGCCTGAACGAGAGGTTGTTCGATCCAGTAAACTCCCCCTGGGAAATGGACATGTGGAATCTGAGGCTTTGTCTCAGCCAGTTGCTTCTTCCCAGGGAGTGTTTTTTGGATTAATCATGGCACTGAGTGGCTCCTGCAGTACATTCCTGTGCCCTGGCTCCTCTCTGTGCATACCCATATGCTCGGCTCAAGGTCACTCACAGGCAGTTGCACAGGTAGCAGTGTCCCAGCCACTGGCTCAGTCCCACAGCCCCTTCTCATCTGCACCAGGTCTCAGGAGATGCTGCAGGTACCAGCAGGACTCTCCCAAAAGTGAATTATTTTGGGATTGCTGGGGCTGAGCAGCAGCCACAGCTTGGATGGGGGGGACTGAAATGGTGGCCAGGCTTTTCAGAAGCTTTTGTGGTAGGTCATGATTGAGCAGCAAAGTGGCTGGACACCCTTTCCAGCTCCAGCCTGACATGGGAGGTGCACTTGCCAACAGCCTTGTGCTGTCCCCACAAACAGGAGTATAACAATCCCTTCTCTCCTGCAGACTTCGATTTTGCTGATTACTTTGACACGCCTGTGGAGACTTCCACCAAACCAGCCAAGCCAGCTTCCAAGCCCTTCTCCAGGCCAGGGAACCAGGCGATGCAGAGCTCCCCAGACGCTCAAGCATCCCCAGGGCACCCAGAGGGAGGGGTGCTCCCAGTATCAGCTGAAATTGTGTAAAGCCCAGAGCACTGAGCTGGCCCAGCAAAGCCCCAGTCTCACAGCAGTGTGGGGGTTTCGCCCCACAGCACTTACCTGAACCCACGTTTCAGAGGGTAGCATCATTTTGGCTTTTCTTTTTCCCTCCCTTCAGACAATACCTTTTGGGATGTCATTCGCACCACTACGACCAAGCAGCCACAAACTACAAGAGCCCCTCCTAAGCGTAACACAGGTGAGCATAATCTCCACAGCCCCTCCTGCTTCACTCCAGCTCTGCTGCTGGCACAGGGAGAGGATTTGGGATGTGCCATGATGTGGTACTGCCTTCATCCTGGTTTTTCCAACCTCTTGTTTGTTTGCTCACCTGAGACACTTTGAGAAAAAAACAGGTATTAAAACCACAGAGAGGACAGGGCATCTGAGCAGTGCCTTGCGTTTTCTGGGGGACCTTAGTGTTTTCCTGGACCATGTTTCATTGCCATGCTTGCTGGAAGGCTGTGAGCTGATTGTGTTCCTTATCATGGCTCAGCTGTGTTGAGCTCCACTGGCAGACACCCACAGGCTCAGGGCACCCAGCTGGGAATTTTGCTGCCTGCCCAGGCAGGGTTTTGGTTTGGATCAGAATAAACTCTGGAGTACACTGGTGGGAGAGCTGAGGAACTTAGTTGGCTCTGTACCAGGGTTTTAGCTGCTGTTTGCAGAGGCAATATCCTCTGTCAGAGCCAGGCAGCTTGGGGGACCAACTGAGCATTCAGAGAGGAAAATAACTCCCAGGAATCAAGTCACAGGTTATTCCAGCACGAGCATGGTACAGCTACCTCCTTCCCTTTCACAAGCTTCCACTCGTCCTCAGGGCACAAATTTGGGTCTGACATCTACTGGCCTCATTTTCTGATTACCTGGCACTCTAGCCATGGCGACACTGTTTTTGCAGGAAGAACATGGTATTTCCCACCACAGCAGTATGGGGGCATGGAACAGGATGGGTTTGGAAGATCTGCTGTGAGGCCCCATAGCAGAATTGGGAAATGCTTATGTCTGGAGCTTCATCTCTTTCAATGTTTTTTTTTCCTCCTGATTAATCAATTAATTGCAGAGTTCCTCAGTCTATCACCACACTGCTAACCCTGGTCTTGTTTTCTAGAAAAGGATCCTATGGATTTGAACTTGGCTGATGCCCTTGATGATAGGAAAGATGCTGGGAGGCCAGATGTGAGACCAGATGAAGGTAGGATGACCTCTCCTCTCTGTCCTGCTTGTTATCAGCCCTGCTGTTCCCTGGGGCCTGTAGGAGATCCTTCCCAGCCTGACACTGTTCCCACCAAGTGATGGGATAAAGAGAAACAGGTATGGCCTGGTCCGATGTTCTGCCCACTGCCAGCATCCACTGCCCCTGTCCTGCCTGCTCAGACTGGGGACATTTCCACAGGCAGCTTGATCCTGGGGAGGGAAGGAGCCTCTTCCTTCATGGTCCCTGGCAGAGAGGGGCTCTTCCTAATGACTTGCTCCCTGTCGGTGTGCAGAATTTTTTCCCCTAGGGTCTCTTGTGATCTATTAAATTGTGGAGGTTGTATTGAGTTCCCCCCATCCCCATACCTGACAGCTCTTTAACCAAGGGCTGCTGGGGTTCACAGTCAATGCCAAGGTGTAATCTCGAGCAGTCTTAGGTCCTGGCATAATACACCTTGTGGGCTGAGAGCATTCTTTTTTCATTTCTGAAATGCTCTGAATGAATCATTTGTCTGTGAGGATTGTTCCCCTGAGCACTTGAGCTGGGAAACAGACTTTGCACGGCTGGTTTATTGATGTTGGGATGGCTGTATACCCTGCTTACATGTGTGATTAACAGGCAGGTATTTTATTACATTGTAATAACTAGATGACTTGTCTGCACTTTGGTATTCTGGGCTTGCTGAGTTTTCAGGCTCCTGCAGGAAGGGTTGAGGCATTGAACTGCTGGAACATGGCACTGGCTACAAACCCAGTGTGTGGCTACACATATCCCCCTAGCATTGCCTGGACTGCCTGGGACCTCTCCAGGCTCTGGCATAGCAGGGCTTTCATTCTTTTCACACTCGTTACTAAGCCCATAAATCTGGCTTTTGTGGTAAGCTCATGAATAAGGCAGTCTCTTCCAGGCTGTTACGGCAATGGAAATCCTTCCCAATGCACAGCATCAGAGGAAGAACCTTTTGCATCAGAGGAGGAACCTTTTGCTGTCCCGGTGTTGGGTCTTTACTCCCATTAATCACCTTGCTGCACCTCAGGGATCCCTCTGGAACTGGACCTGAGATGCTCAACAGCACCGCTCATTCAGCTGCAGACACAGACTCTGTTTCTCTATACTTACCCTGCATTAATTTGACTTGCCCACTACAAGATAACTTCTTCACATGTACTGCAACATGCTGGTGCTCAGTTTTTCCCCTGGACTGTTCTGTCCCTCTGGGAAAGGTAGCTGACCCTTGTCAGCTCCTGCCTGCAGGAGCAGCTGGTGTTGCCCAGGCCCAGCTGGTGCAGCCAGGGGCTCACTGATCCTCAGCAGCATGGCCACGGCACACACAAACCACTTCTTCCTGCCTCCTCCACTCTCAGCCAGGGCTGACCACCAAAACATTTAATGAACTCTTAAATTATCAATAATTTTGTGATTACAAGTCATCATCACTCTTAAAAATCAGTCATTTCAGTTAAAAAAATACAGTAGCATTTAAACTGGTCAGGTATTACCTCTTCTATTACCTTAAAATAATTCAGGGTTAACATCTGGCAATTGTGAGAGAAGCAGTACTACTTTTTGACCAGTCCCAGTTCCCAAGTGGGGATGGAGCAGCCCATGATTCCAACCTCCAGCACAGCTGTGGTTCCCTCAGGTGCCAAACACTGTTTGTTCCTATTTCTTTTAAAGAATTTTCAGATGATGACCTGATCAGCATTGTGGACGGTGGCTACAGTCCAGACAAGAAGAAGGGTAAGTGGTGACCTATGTACAGTTGTTTTCTTTAGCAGTCATAGCTCGGGGTAACCCCAAGCTCCCAGAAAGAGCCCTGTGCAGAGCAGTGCTCACCTCCATGGCAGGGTCAAAAGAGGTCTTAGCCATGGAACCAAGGCAAAAGTTCTTGGCATTTGTGGTCACACCTGGTGCCAGCCATTGGAGATGCTTGGTTTTGATTGTGTAGAGGCTCTGCAGCTCCAGCTACCACCAAGGCAGATGGGACCTGTGACTCCCCTATCACCTCGAGGGCACCCTGGTGCTATGCATGGATACATGCCTTCATTTGCCTTTCACCACACTACCACCAATGTCTGCAACAAGGAGGAAATCCAGCAACAATCAGATAAGTCGTTCACAAGGATCCACGGCATTAAATATTAAGAGCAGTCACATAAAGAGCTGAACACCAAGAGCCTAATCAACATTTAATAAATCCCTGTGGCAAGGACAAGATGCATTAATACAATGCTGACCTGCTTCCATAAACTCAGGATGTAAGTGACTCGGCAAGGACTGCAGTTTCTAGTGGGAGCAGCTTTTCCTCCCAGCCCAGTTTCTCCAGGGAAGGTGATGTCAAAATAGACTTCAAACCAATTGAGGGCTTCCTGACATGATGGAGCTCAGCCAGTGACCTCCCTGTGATGTGTGCTGTGTAACACTTTGACAGCACTTCAGGTGTTCCCTTGACACTGAGCACTGGAGGTGTAAAAGGTGGGGATGAGGGTAATTGTCAGACACAGGCAGAGGTGTTCCATGCAGAGGATCCCCCAAAACTCCCCCATGCAGAGGATCCCCCGAAACTCCCACATAGAGGGAAAGGAGCAGCTTCAAAGCCCTCAGAAGCAAAAATGAGCAGCTCAGTGGAATGTGGGGCAGCAGAAGTGCAGCATCCCATGGATGCTGCCCATCCCCAGGCAGGGCTGCCCTGCCACCCCTCTCCTGTGTGTCCCCTGCCTCAGCAGTGCACAGCACTGCATGGCAGTGGGGGGAGCAGAGGGGTGCAGGGGTACTGACAGGATTGTGTCTTTGCAGGTGCCAGTGGCAACACCGACAACGACTACAGTGGAGGTAGGTGTTGCAGTGGATGGTGAGGCTGAAGGAGTGGTGTGCCCATCACAAAGCTCTCTCTGTGCCCCACAGTGGCAGAGACAGGGACAATCGCCGGCATTGCCAGCGGCCTGGCCATGGCGCTCATCGGGGCTGTCTCCAGCTACATCTCTTACCAGCAGAAGAAGTTCTGCTTCAGCATCCAGCGTAAGTCCTTCCCCAAGCACCCCAGGGCACACAGTAAGCACACACCTGTTTCACCCTGAACCCCACTGCCATTCTGCACCCAGTGCCCCCCAGCTGGCAGAACAAAGCCCCAGCCACAGGTCATTGACCCCCCCATGTCAGGCTTTGCACAGACAGGAACCCACCAGCAGCAGCAGCCCCAGGACCCACTGCCACCCCTAGGGCTCACACTGCTTCTCACACCCCACACAAACACAGCCCAAGACCAAACCATCATTACCAAACACAGTAAATTTGAAAAAAACAAAACAAAACAAAACAAAAACAAAACATCACTCCAAAATAAACAAACCAAACCACTCCAAATCTCAGCAAGCAGTAAAAATTTACCAGGCTGCAGGGAAAGAAGCAGAGGCAGTGTGTGCATCTGGGGCTTTAGCCCACTGCACCCTCAGCAGGTTTGTGACAATTACTGCAGTAAACTGCAAATTAAGCAGCATAACTTACTATTACCATGAAACACCTGTTGCATGAGCTGTCCCCTAAAGCTGCTTGGTGCAGGCATTGCAGGAGGGTTCTCACAGCCTCGGCCCACAGCACTCACCTGACCATGGTGGGCTCCTGCAGCTCTTTATGGGAGAGAAGTTACAAGGAGCTGAGTTACAAGTTCTGTTTTTAAATCAATCAATTGAAATCTTCTATGAGTCCCATTTGCTCTAGGGAAAAGGTGTTTGGGATTTGAAATTTCTGTTGGAATCGTGCTCTTTTCCTAGTTGTGCCTGAAACAAACAGCATTTTGGTAAATTAGATCAGCGGGAAAAGTCAGATGAATGTGATGGAGGGAAACACCCCTGTATATTCCCCCCACTTAAATGATATTTTGGCAAGAATAAATAATAAAAAAATGGAGTAAAGGCTTTGATGAGGAGGAAGCTGAGAGACACAAAGCCCCAGAAAGGCAGCAGGAAATTAAAGTTAATTATAAAGGAAGATTAATTTAAGCCATCAGACATGGCATGCTGGGCTAATGTCAGGCCTTGAATGCATTGCAGTGTATGACAGAAATTTAAGAGCCATCAGCCACTGCTTTTTATTGAAAAACATAAATTGCATTTGGTGTTATTCCACCAAAACACGTCTGGGTGGAGGCAGTGGTGGTGTGCAGTGACTGCCGCTTGGTGCATGGAGGAAGGAGGAATAGGCTTGGTTCTTCTCTTGCCCAGCTGTCCTTCAGCTTTGAGTCTCTTCTGAGCAGCATTTGCTGATGATTTCTCTAAAGGACATGCATAATGCTGCCTAGAACTCTTCATCCCACTTTCTTTTCTTACACCTCATACTCACCATCCATGCTGTGGGCTGTGGCTCAGCCTCTTGGTGTCCCTGAGCTCTCGCTGTGCCTGAGCAGGGTGGGAGCTGTACCTGTCCTGCCTCCCCATCTTGGCCAGCTGCTGGCTGCACTGTCTCTGCTGGCATGGGGACTTTATGGAGGTTTTCTAGCCAGTTGCAGAACCTTTTCTTTCCTGTGTCTTGGGGGCAGTGGCTGCCCTTGCTGCCTAAGGCTCCCACCACACTCCTTTGACTTGGCCCTAGCACCATTCCCTGCCTCCCTCCTTCCCTGGGAGATACCAATGTCTTATCCAAACCTGGTGCTGAGGCACAGCCAGTACCTGCCACACCCTGAGTCATATTTAGATGTGTAAACAAGTTATAGATGCCTAAAGAGTGTGTGCTGCATGGCGTGATTGCCTCAGGTTCATTTGCAGACCAGCACCCGAATCCCCTTCCCTGGTCCCTCTCTAATGGATGCAACAGTTAGCATAGCACTCCCACCTCTGCCTTTCCCCACAGCAGTCCCTCAGAGGAGCTGCTGAGGATGCCTGAGGTCCATGGCACACTCCAGACTGTCTTAATTCACCTCCAGCTCTGAGCTGGACCACCCCCTTTCTCCTGCCCACCCTCCTGCAGCCACCCCTGCCCACCAGTGCCTAGCCTTGCTCCTTGGCTCCACTTGTTGATAACATTGGGAACTTCTTTGCATTTTAAATAAGGGGCTTACTTGGGATTTGACACCCCACTGGGATCCTGCTTCATCACCACAGCCTTGCTCTGAACTGCTTCTTGAAGCTCTGCATAACTTAGCTTTTAATGAGGCTGTGGCACGTATCTGTGCTGAGGCACAGCCCTTGCTGCACGGTAGTCCTGTCCGGGAAGCCTTCCTCCCTCCTCCTGCACTCAGAGCTGAGCGCCTTAGACAGGAATTAGCTGGGCTGTCTTGCCTGATAAAGATGAAGCAGGAGCCTCAGACGAAAGAGCTGGAGCTGTGTCTGTCAGGAGCTCCGTGGGCACTTTGAAACCCAGCAAGTCAAAGCACTGGCTGTGGGTTATCGAGGCTTCTGTGCTGCTGTCACTGCAGAGGAGGTTTCAAAAAGGCATCTTGGCTGTTACAGCTCTGAGGCCCATTACCAGAGTTTTTAAGGCATCAAAGCAAATAATTTTACTTTCTGCTCTTTCCATCTCTGTTTATTGTACTTCTCAGAGGGACTGAACACGGAGTATGTGAAAGGAGAGAACATGGAAGCTGTCGTAAGCGAGGAACCCCAGGGTGAGAGCCTTGTATCCCTTACCCCTGTCTGCATCCCTCCACAAAAACAGCTTTACCAAGGGACTTCCTTAAAGTCCCTGGTGCTGCTGTGTCCCTTTGATCATGGTACCGCTTAGGTGATGCTATGGTTTTTGTGAAACACCTACCACAGTGCTTTTACCCCTTTACTGCACACAAAGGAAAGCCTGGTAAGAGCCCAAGGAGCTCATGCTGCAAATGATGGCAGTTAACATTTAGCTTTCATGTAACCAGCCATTGAGAGTCTTGCAGAACAGAAGCATGATCTTTCTTTCAGTGACAGACAATCAAGGCTGCTGCAAAGGCTTTTCCAGTGTCACATACAATCAGCCAGTGCTGGGTGCCCATTGCTTGTGCCCATTGCTTGCACCCTGGTTCCATCTCGTGCTATTGTACTCATGGATATTTTTTCTTTCTCCCTAGTTAAATATTCAGTCCTGGAAACGCAGTCAGCAGAACCACCAAAACAAGACAGTGCGAAGATATAAAGCGTGACCCAGGGCTAGAAAATAATCAGTCAGCGGCAACAGAGATCTTACATGCTTGTAATTTAGCTTTTAATTTAATTTGACTCCAAAGCTATTTAATGTGTATTTAGGCTTGAACTGGCTTTTTACTGCTCTAGGCTTTAGGGTTAGACTGGTAGCATGTGTTTATTTTTTTGAAGAGTTTACATCAAAGTAGTAGTGTAGGATTGGTGTTCAGTTGTATGGAAATCCACAGAATGTACTTCAGCTATGATCAATTTTCAAGAGCTTACAGGTATGAGGACAGTGAAGTGCCTGTAAATAGCAATCCAAAGCCAAACCGTGCAAAGACCTCTGCAAAGCACCTCCAGCCACCTTCTGCCATGGGGTCCGGGCAGCATCACTTCCACTGGTGGGGACAAAGCTGCACATTTCCTGAGGATGGATTGCAGTCCTTCATGTAGCTACACCTAAAAATGAAGTGCCTATGGTGGGTCCTTGTGTGGGGCCTTGGGCTGAGCCAGATGACTCCCTGCTCCCAAACCAGGAGTTGAGGATGCTTTACCACACCACCCAGCACTGGGCTTCTAAGCAAAGGACCTGATTTTCACACCAAATCACAAATACAGTTGATAGTAGTGTGTGCAGTGTTCACTTTTAGCAAATGCCATTTGAATGTTCCACTGTGCTGCAGATCAGAATGGAAGTGAAGTGATACAATTTTTCTTAAGCTGTGCCAGGGAAGTTTAGGTTAGACATCAGGAAAAAATATTCTTCACTGAAAGTGATTGGGTATTGGAATTGTCTGCCCAGGGAGGTGGTGGAGTCATTGTCCCTGGACGTGTTTAAAAAAGACTGGATGTGGCACTCAGTGCTATGGTTTATTTGATGAGGAGGTGTTAGGTTAGGTCATAGTTTGGACTTGATTATCTCAAAGCTCTTTTCCAACCTAGGTCATTCTGTAATTCTGTCTCTGTGACATGAGATATCTATGTTGTCACCACAGTTAAAGGTGTGTGCATATGGATGCTTTCATGGACAGCTTCAGATCTGTCACACTGGAACAAGTGACAGATTTAACCCAAAGGAAAATAAAAGTAGGTATCTGTTAAGACCTGTAATAGTACCACAACAGAACTCAAGTTTAAGATGCAGTCCCCTTACTCTTTTATCAGCAGCTACTGGGTTCCCAGGCACCCACAGCCAGAAAAAGGATTTAAGCCTCACTCTTTGTGTCACCAGCTAACCTTTTAAAAAGGCAGTACCTCCTGAAAGGATGAATCCTCCATCACTGTCCTGCAGCTGGCTGGGAAGCACTGGGCTGTGAGTGGTGCTCAGCAGGACACTGGGCTGTACCAGGACAGTGCACATGCAGCCCCTGCCATGCTGCCCAACCACTGCTTAGACCCAACCTTCACTATCTTGCAAGAATTTCTGTTTAGATTTCTAATTCCTCCCCAGCAACCTTTTTGACTGCTGCTAAAATGTGGATAACTGCCACTTTCCAATACATTTTTGCAAATCAATGATTGCTTAAAAAGCATGATCTCAAGTGAAGGAAATTTCAGTTTACATGGTGTAAGAGGTACTCACTATTTATATATAAACCTGAAATGTGAGCATTTTGTACGGGTTTGCAAATTCCGTATTTTATGAATGTGTATTAAGAAAACCAAGCCTTTCAGTATGATGTACAAATTCACAGCTTTCAGGTAGATGTGACTTCCAGAAGGCCTCGCCAGTAGGTGAATGAGCCCAGGAGTATCGCTGTCTAGCAGCTCTGTTTGGAAGGAAATTGCCTAGTAACTTGGTTAAATATTTTGCAATAGCTGCACAATTCTTTGCGCTCTTTTTAACATATGCATTTTTAAAGCCTAATTCTAGCTCTGTCAGAACAGCTACAGTGGTTTATAAGGTGCCTCACAACTGTTCAGAACACTTAGGTTACTACTCTGAACTACTGCTGCTTTGCTTTATGAATGTGTTTGGAATAGTAAAGAAATGTTAATTGTTGGCTCAAATAATGAAAGCATAGGAAAGAGAAGGGATGCAGTGTTTGCTTACTCCCAGGGAAGAGTTTTCATGGAGGAAGTGGGGTCTGCAGAATTTGCAACAGGAGCTTAGGTGCCAGCTAAGCCACACAGCTGAGTTTGTGTATCCAGTCCCAAGCACCAGCATTTGTTTCTTGCTCTTACCCAAATGTTTGAAAGCTGTAGCATGAAATGTGTTTTCTGTAAGTTATTGTAGATAACAAGTGTTACAAGTGAAGTGTTCCAACAGGGCATTGATGATCACTAGAAACTGTTTTCCCAGCTTAGATCTAGTGCCCATAATTTGTCCTCTCACATTGCCAGTGACCATGTTCCTGCAGATGCAGATCACAGGTTTTACCCTGCTCTGCTTCTTTGACCAGAGTGTCAATAGTCAGTGTGGTTTAAAGGGTACAGCACCTAACCCCTCCTTTGGGGAACTCTTACACTAGGGCATAGAGGGAACACAAGTCTATTCAAAATACTGCAGGTCACAAATTTAACGAAGAAAGGCAGCAAGCTGTTCCACTGGAAAACCCCACCCCGGGTTTTGGGACTCAGAAGCTGCTGCTTTGCTCAAGGTTCTTCTATAACACTGGTGACTACTTACACCTTAGTGTAATGTGTAGGTATGTGGAAATCCATAAATGCACCATTAAAGAGAACACTTCCAAAGTGAATAGTGACAGAATTCAAAATTTCTTTCTCTAGGATTTCAAATAGGAAAATACTTGCAAATCCTGCAGTAGAGAAATTAGGCTTGGCCTTCTCTTCAGAAGTGAACAAAAGTCAGAGTCTTAATGATAAATGTCAGCAAAGGCTCAAATGATTTTTTTATTGTCTCCTCTTCCATCTGAACTGCCACCAGTCTCTGAGAAACAGGGATTTATACATCATCTATATTTTAGGCATTATAGCAACTGAGAGGTTTCCTGTGTATTTTCCTAGTAGTGATCCAAGTTCTGGACCAGCTGACCCAGCATTGACCTTTACTTTCATTTAATTACTATTTATTAATTTTAAATTGGGATATGGATTTTTAAAAAATCCTGCATTTAAGCTTTGTATACATAGCATGAACTTTCTTGTCCTTTATAAAAATAGGCAATAAACCACTAGAAAATTGCTTTTCTTTTTTGTTTCATGAATCCAAAACCTCTATATGCAGACATCCTTAGAATTTGTGTACTATATATGCTGTGAGCTCTCTTTCTTACGACACCTCACTTCTTAAGCTGTTTTAAATGGCAATAAAATGATTTGGAAAATGTTTTGACAAAGGTTAGACAGAGAAAAGAGAGAATTCAAAGAATTCGGCTGGTTTTTTTCATGTTTATTCCTTCAATTACTTGCATTTTTCTTTGACAGTACTTCATTTCAGATTCCTCAGCTGAGAATACTCTGACATGAATTTCAGATCTTCTTGGCACTATAAACTCAGTCATTTTCATTCAACCCCACTAGCGAATCCTTACAAGTGCTCCACTGTCATTCTTAACTACTCATTTGTTGTGATAAAAGTGGAATTAGTCCATAATACTGTTTCAGATTCTGAAAAAGAAAGATGAGTCAGCAGGCTGAGGCTTTAAAAATTGCTTCTCTAACAGATGAGGTTCAGGAACAAATGGAGTTCAGGAACAATGGGGTTGTGAAATTAGAGAACCCTTTCTTTTGAGTGAAGTTCTAACGTAGAAGCAAGACAGATTCCTTGCAGCTGAAGAAGTGACCTGTACCAAATGAAGGTTGAATGCTATGATGTTACAAAATACATTTTGTTAATGTGCATGTAAGGGTCACTGGGGTAAAAACCTGCCTTTGGAAAACACCAAATAAACCAAGTTGACTAGAAAGACATTTTAGACTTGATTTTTTTTGTGGTTTTTTTTTATGTTGGAAGTAAGCTGCAAGTGTTTGGCTATATCCTTATGGTACATCACGTCTTCTCTAACTACACTGAAGACTTTATTAAAAAAAACCAATCCAAACTGGACTTTGTGAGAAAACAAATACCACTATGAAAACTTTAATGGCAAAAATTATTTGCATGGACACACACACATTCTCCTCAGGTCACCCAGCAGCTAAACTCGAGGCAGTGACCTAGGTTTTCTGCAGTTTTCACACCCAGTAGATAAATCTCTCATGCAGTGCAAACTAAGTTTTGTATAATGATGCGATGCTCAGTCCCACAGTCAAAAGAGGTGGATTATATTTCAAATTAACTACTTCTGACCCATGTTTCTTAACTCTTTCCTCCCAACTGCACAAGTTAAAAGCTGTCAATATCCTCTTAGTTCAGCAGATAAGGTCTCAGCAAATGGACTTTCTTTTTGCTTTTTACCATAAATGTTTCACCTGGGGAATAGTCTGAATTGCCCATTTGACTGTGTCCTCTGTTGTGAGGCTTAGTGCACATGAATGAGAGCTCTTGATTCCTTGTTTTCAGCTTTTAGAGAAACAGCTCTTCTTGGTATTACTAAATACAGCACATGAACTAGTACAGCTTCTCTTGGAAAATGAAAGCAATGAAACACTTCTTGTTTAAAGCTCTAGCAACTTGAGAAGGCTCCTCTGCAGTGAACAGAACCAGGCAGTTACGAGTGTTTACCGGCTTTAAAAGCCTTCTTCCGTTTTAATGAAACAACAAAAAAATTACTTTTATCTCCAAATGGAAAAGAAGTGTAAACTCAGCTCTGAAACAGGACTAAAATGGCAAAGTCTTTGATGCTGATGATTCGCTTAACTTACTTTACAAGCAAAAAATGTGCCAGCTGATTGCCAGGGCTTCATCCCCTTCTAGGACACTGGACTCGGGTGGTACTCCCTCTCATATGCCTTGGACAGTAGGAAAATCCTACAAGCCAAGGTCTCTTTACACATTCTCTTCATACTGAGCAGTCAAAACCCAAATCCAAAGCAGAAGACCTAGGTTTTGAACCAGAAGTTAATAGCTCTGGCCAAGGTGCATCAGAGAACAGGATGCTGCTCTTCCCTTAGCTAGTTCAATATTGCCTTATTGAAAAAAAAAAAAAAAAAAAAAAAGACGGAATTACTTGTTAAATCCATAGGAAAAAATCTGATTATTAGGAAGCGGACTGAGTACAATCATCTCTTCAGTGTAAAGCTATGCTCTAACTAGCCCATATGAGCTATAGAATACCTCAGAATATTTCTATGTTAAGTATGTACAAATCCATCCATTGTGCTGACACGTGGAACAGCAGGACCCTCCCCCAGAGCTCTCCCTGCACATCAGAGACTCACTGAGCTGTGTTGAAACTGGTGGATATGCAGCCAGTCACATGAAATAACTGAGGTTCTTCTATGCAAAACCAAAGTCTCAGAGTTTAGCTTTAGAAATCCAAGCTTCAAAAATCTCAGAAAGCCCAAGCTAATCCAGTCATTGCTTTTGCAATAAAATCTTTTGATTATTAGCACAAACATAGAGAAAAACTTCAAAAGATTTTCTTTAGCACTGCATTTTGGAGATAATATGGTTTACTTTAATATACAGTTGAAATGTCAAGGGAATCTGAAGTACAGAAGAGTTAATTCAATACCAGCTCAACATATTTTGGCAATGTAAAATTCATTGCTGGCACACTGTTCAGCAGAACCATTTTTACAGGAAAACATCTTTAATCTATTTATAAAAAGCCTGAGGTTGATTAAGAGATGCAACATTGCAAGCCTTCCTAAACTGTGTTTATTTCTATTTATTTTAAAAAAACATTCAGTACAGTAAAAAGGACATGTTGAAATACCCTGCATTGCACAGTCAATGTGCAAGCACAGGATACAGCACTTCAGCCTCTCCAGATAAAGTCGGGAAGGTGCTCAGCAGCTTGCTTGACTCATTAACTTTGTGCTGGGTAGAGTTCATGCAGAGAACAAGACACAGAAAAGTGCCGCTGTGTATTGGGAACAAATGTGCAACAACAAATACTCACAGCCAGTAAAACCTGCAATCACCATATAGAATCAATTGGCTGTTAAGAATGGGGCTTAATTCCTGCCAGCACAATCCAGAGCAATACAAACATGAGTCAAAAAGCAGAGCTGCAATATTCAAGTTTCCCAAGAAGAACCAGATTTTCATGAACACAGCAAGGAAAACAATCCAGGGAAAATTTGCAGCATGCACCATTTCTAGGCCTTCCAAGAATGCCAGTGAGTAATTGTCTAAAAGGAAGAATGTTATAGTAATCAAATCTCTCCAATATAAGTATTTCTGGAGGGAGATGCTAGAAAGTTGGGAATGTGTATTTAACATGACAACACAGTTTAATTATTCATTTGCAGAAAAAAACGCTAGTAGGAATTTAAAAAACAAAAAGCCAAGAGGCTTTATTTCAAGAAAAACAATTAATATCATATTATTCAAAAAACTTTGTCAAACAAAGTCATTGCAAGTTAAGGTCCTCAGAAGGATTTGGACAAGCAGGATCCATTTTCTGAGTGTACAACTTAAATCCACGGGAGGATGCATGTTTAACATCTCATAAACATGTATAAACACACACAGCTTTGCATTTTGTGTGTACACTTAGAAACAAAACACATGTCACAATGAAAAGCTATACAGACTATACAATTTACACAGCTGGGTGTCATTCCAACCCCAAATATTACCATTTGCTAGAAAACAAACTTCTACTTTGTACAAGAGCTTGACATGAGCAAGTTTACCCCTCACTCGGGAGGCTGCAATTGAACAATAAGCTAAAAGGTCAAAAGACTTTACTTCAACTTGTACAAAAGGCATTAAAAAACCTAAATACATGCTTTACCAAATATATTACATCATACAAGTCAGTGTGGTGTACTTGACAAATCCACCTCAACTTCATCCACTTTTAATGGCATATTTAGTTTGAAATGTAAAACTAAGTATATTGGAAAACATACTGGAAAACATTTATTTTAAAATCAATTTCCAAGTGCATTACCTAAAATTAAAAAAATATTGCTCTAAAAAAAAATTACTGAGTGAAATAAGGAGCTCCCATTCAGCAAAGCATTTTGTGTTCTGTGTAAGCATCATGTGGCATTTCATCTGATTCTCTTAACCAGGCATAGTACTCTAGACAATGTGTGGGGCATTTTTCTGTCTGCTTGGCAGATGGATTCCTTTTTAGAATGGTTAAATTGTTAGTTGCTCAAAAACAAAGTTCAATTTCACAACTGGCGACTTAGTTAGAGTGTCAAAACACGTGAGAACTGCCAACAAGAAAATACATCACATCTACTGAAGCTCTTTTTGGCCTCATCATGATAGTATCAGACACAGAGTAAGGCATGTAGATCATAGCAATTACAAGTCACTCACAATCCTTTTGTGATGGGAAAAGCATTTCACCCTCTGTGTTACCTGACACTAATTTTTTCACATGGCTTTTGTTCCACATCACACAGAGGTGTGCACTGGTGTGGCGGAATGGGAAGGAGATGAACCTCTGTCAGAGGAGGAGGAAATGGAACGTGTGGCAGCTTCCCGCTGCAAATCCTCAACCTTTTTCTGAAGCTCTGTCCGGATGGCCAGGAGTTCTTTAAGATTTTGGTGGATTGGAACCTGCCGGGTAAAAAGAAAGGAAACTCTCATAGTGATTACTTTGATCTCTCATTTCAACACTTATAAATTTCAGAAATGGAAAGTCATTCAGTCATTTGAAATGAAACATTGCAGGAAACTGTCCCTTTCTAACAACACAATTGTCAGGGAACCTATTAAAAAGTGTTTTCAAATGATTTTGATGGGATACCAAATATACTCCAATAAATGTACCTTATATCCATTATCAATACCACTGTCAGCTGAACTTAAAATGCCTTTCCTGGAATGATTTCTCTCCATATGGAGCATCTTGTTACTCCAGCCATCTTTCCAAGAGTGTGACCCCTTCCAGTGAGAAAAGTGCAGCAGCCGAGATAATGGTGCCTGGACCTCCCAGAATCTAACTACAATAGATCTTTCACAGAAGTTCATTGTACAGGTTTCTGCTTCTGACATTACCCAACAAACAACAGAAACTCTGCATCAGAGCCCTTTCATATTCATCTGAAACATTCAACTAGATCATGGCCAAAGGAAGATTCAAGCCATACTAGATTTTGCAGCTGGATTTGTTATCTCAGACAAGCAGAGGGAACCCTCCCTCTCAAATTCCACAACAAGGCCAAAAGAGTTTTACTGTAAGTTGCTTTTAATTTCCTTTATCCTGTACAAACTCTAATTGTTTATAACTTTTGGAAAGAGCAAGACAGGAAAATAATTGCACTGATGCAACAATCATGGGGAAATGCAGCACTGGGAGACCTATGGATTGCTAGGTGAGTATTTTATACCATGGGCTCCTGGAATGCCAGGGTCCAAGGAATTGCATTCACCCACTATCAGTTCCTACTGCTTAGCAGTGATTGTTAAGGCTAGGATGCACACCTCAGCTTGCCATCTGCACATGGTGCCATGTGAAGGAAATAGCAAAACCAGAAAGTGTTTTACTTGCTATCAATACACAACTGAGTCACAACTTACATTTTTGTGAATTCTCGCTTTTTAAAGAACATACATACAAAATCCATTAATTTGATATTTTCCAAACCTAATACAGAAAAATACCCTTTAATTTTTAACTCTTGTTCTAACTTAAAACAAGAAAATAGTACCAAAGGTCTTTTTAGATCTACAAGTTTTTGTCCACGTAGTTTTTTCCTTGTTTGTGGCTTAGCCCATAAACAGAAACTTCAGTGTATTGAGAAAGTGCTGCTCCCAGTACCCTAGGAGTCATCAATTTTTCCAGCATGTCATCTACAGCAATTTTAAAAGCATAACTTTTGGAGTCTTCAGCAGAACAATCACTGCACACCATCAGCTCCCAATGGCCCTGGAGCCCTGCCCTCACTGTGCAATTAGTTCCCTCTCTTGCAGTTTCATCCTACATCCTCTATACAAACTCTTCAGCAAGTGACACCACAAATCTACAGATCTCCTTCACTAATCAAACACAAAGCACACCCTCTAGAAAGCCAATCTCATTTCTCTGAGGTAGACTACCAAAAGTATATACACCTAGAAACATGGCAAAACTGAGCCTGCTGATGAAGATTGTCCAAGATGCTGTAATACACACTGTGGGAAATCCAAATTTTAGTAAAGATTAAGATTTTCTGGAATTGACACCCCCTGTATTTATTTTTTGCCCTCCATAAAAGATTCCTTTGTCATAGACTCCTACTTTAGATTTCTTTAGGAAGACATTTTCCTGAAACATTTAGGTCCCTAACAGAGTGATTTACCATTGGAATCATCAGTCACACAATGGCTCCCTGGGTCATGGGAGATCTGTACATGTGATTTCTGCACAGCTTAACCATGATTCAGCAAACCAGGCCAATTTCTCTCAGCCAGATTTCACATAGGCATCAGCGGCTGGGTTCCACTGCAGAGCTAAAATGCTCTCAAAAAGCAACTCCACACAAGTGGCTTTTGGGGGACCTACGACAAATCTTTCCAGGATACACTACACAAAAGCTTCTTCAGGACTTGGCATGCTCTGTAAAGTGCTTTGAGGAAGAAAAGTGTGGCTGCACCTCTCAATCCCTCTGCATGCCCAGAGCCTAATTCAACAGGCATATACTCCAACTTTGACACAAGTGCTGTTCTCCCCACAGGTCCATCCTGAAGAGCAGAGCTGCCTTTCAATAAATTAGCTAAATAACAATAATGACATTTAAAAAGCCTGAGTATATTCAAGTCACAGAGGAAACTCTTCAATGTTAATATTGCAGAATTATGCTCTCAAAGAATTAGGAGGTGTCAGAATGAAGATTACTTCTCTAACCTCTATTCAGCCTTCCTGTATGTATGTATCAAATAAATATTAAAATACTAGCTTCCCCCTTGTATTCCTCATTCGTGCAGTACACAGGCTGATGCTACTTAATTAATAAGAAGTTATTCAGTAATTTAGTTTTCTTTGCAGGTATCTGATGCCATCTTTTATTTATTATTCTGAATTTAAAATGCTAAAGTTTCCTTTTCTATACTTTTATCTCATGTCAATAAACAAATGAGATGCCCTAATGAGGCATGGGAAAATTAACATTCTACTTTTACAAACAAGGATCTGAAGCCAGCACCTTCTAATTTTGTGTTCTTTGGATGTCAAATTGGTTTAACAGAGAACTTGGGAATTCTCCAGCTGGGGCATGAGGATATCAGGCAGGACACCTAGAAAATAAGAAGGACACACAGAGCGACCATTCTGCTCCAGGTGAGCTCCCTTCCAACAGAGAAATTCTGTGGCAAAGGCAGGGAGAAACTTAATTTCTCTCAGGGGACAACTCCTCCTCTGCCTGCAGCCATGTCTCCTCTAAGCCTACTTTCCCAGACCCTGTTATATGGTTTGAGCAGAGAGCAAACAGCTCCAGCACTTGGAGCATTATTCGCTCCTACCTCCTATTCCCAGCTAGCCACAACTCTCTCATAGACTCTGTATAAAATCCATCCCTCAGTCTCTTTATTTATTCCCAGTTCTTGAGAATTCATTGAGATCGTAGCAGCCTCAGATCTCCAAATTGGAGGAATTTCTTCCAGGATTCATCTTCTAGGATGAACAGGACAGTTTCTGAAATATAATCTTACTAAAATCTCATGTTTGCCCTAGAGATGGAACATTTATAGAAAAACAGCCCCTTGTCCCAACAGAAGTCCCAAAGTTTCCCAATATTTTCATACGGGAAAACATTTTTCTTAGTCACATTTTCATAAACAACTAAGCCTTGTTGGATGAAGTTTTACAAAACAATTCAGTCAGATACAAACTTGGGGACTCAATCCAAACCATTAGAACCCAGTTAAGCTGTAAGCAAGGCAGAGTATTGTCTTACAGTAGGGGAAAAAAAAAGGGTCACCTTCAAAATATTTGCCACCTTTTAGGAAGGGTATGTTTGATTTAAACACTGCAAGACAGTTCTACTAAGTATCATCATGCCATTTCATCTGGTAGTATGAACACAAAGAGTTTTCTGATACAATGCCTTTCCCAGGAAAAAATTCTTTTTGATTGCCATTAACACAGCATCATGTAGATGCACACAATATTAAACAATAAAATTCCAGAAATAGGTTTCACCTATTAAACTTCCAATACACACTTTAATTTCATGAAATATAGCATGCCAAATTCAGTCTAGAAAAATCTCAAGCAGCTCAATCTTCAAGCCACTGACAATAGCTGATTTCTTTAGTAATAAAGGTTCATGTTCAAATTACTTTATCATGGGGTAAGGAAAAGGTAGTATATGTAGCTGAAGTGTTCCTACAAAAAGACCTGAAAAGTAGCCTGGCATGAGGAGCCATGTTTCCCTCCAGATGTCTTCAGTTTTGTTATCGTAACTGCCCTTTATTGGGGAAAAAAAAAAGCAGCAAGTTCAAATGTGAAAGAATGAAAATACAGAGTGAAAAGCAGGGAGCGGGGCAGGGGGGAGAATGCCCAAAGCAAAGCCCTCAAGTTACATGTTTTGGGGTATTTTTTTTTTAACAAAACCATTAAAAGAATTATGCAACTTTCTGGAAGCCTCATGTCATCTTAGATGGAAGAGGAAGAGCAAAAAGATGAAGCATCATGAATGAAATTCTGTCATGAAAAATATTAAAATTAAAAAGTCAGTTCATTTCCACACTTCCTAAAGACTTATTTCCAGGCAGACCTGTTGCTGTCAGTGTATCCTCAAACCATCCTGTAGAAATTCTTACAGATAACCATCTCCATTTTTCTCACTTCACCCTATTCTATTTTATAATGAATATAAATAAAACCTTTTCAGAAGGAAATGGGTCCAAACAACCTTCACAGTAACACCTGCAATGGCTTGCTGTGAACGAGGCTCTCCTTCACTTTGCCACTGTTTAGAATGAAAGGAAGTGGAAGAGTGACAGATTCTGAAAGGAACAAGAAGTTTGAAGATTGTTTGTTAAAATATCTTGTTACCACCTTAACCCTAGAACTGTGTACTTGCACAGCACAAGTAGTGTCACCAAGGTAAGCTTTTATTACTGTCTTGTTAAGAAATCGTGCAACTGGTTTGCCTGAGATGAATTTGTTGGGAAGCTGACAGCAGCTGTACTGTTTTCTACTCTCTCATTCTGCCTCTCAAATTAGGAGTGGAAGCTCAAAAGATGACTCTGGACCTATCACCCAACTGTATTCAACTTATTTTTGGTGCTCTGGTCCACAGATTTTCAGCAGAGTGTGCATCCTTTTCTTTTTAACACTAGTGTCCCCAAAGTGAAGCTGCCAGGCAACACTCAGCTTCTACAGCCAGATCCATCATTTCTGTCCATAACACAGGTAAAAGCACAGAACTATTTCTGCTGCATGAGAGAAGCTTACACAGATGAAACTTGACCCAGCAGTACATCTACAGTTTGGCTGGGCTGGGAAATTGTCTGGCCCATTGCTCTTCAGGATGTTTTCCATGTGCTATTTAAAGTATTATCTCAATGCGCTGAAAACTAGTAAATTTTGTTTCTGTGATTTAACACAATAGTCCAGTAAAAATGAAACAGAAACAAAGGTGAATATACTACATACCTTTTAATGGATTTTGGAGGGTTAATGTCATGAAAAAATTCTGCCATGTACTATTTATAAGAAATAGATTTCTCTTGTTACATAAAATTTACTACGAACAATTAGAAGCTGATTACCCCAAAACAAAATTGGCATTTGCATCAAATATAGCTAGCAAGAGAACCAAACAGACAAGAATATGGAGTTTGCCAGCAGCACTAAGTAGTGGTAAAAAAGGCCTGGATCTTTGGGAAGTCTGACCTCAATCCAGCATTAACAAAAAAGCTGCCCCAGTAAAAGCTGGAGAAGAATCTAACCACAATGCTTCAAGATGACTTTTCATTGTTGGGTTTTTTTGTTTGTTTTGTTTTGCACCCCCCACCCCCATTTCTATTTTTTGGAGGTTTTTTTTTGTTTGTTTTTTTTTTTTTTTTAATCGTTACTGTATTTTTGACTCAGGAAGTCATACTATATGCTGCTCCCCTACCTCATAACCAATTTTTTCCCACCACTTACCCAAACCCTGTGCCCTAAGTCCTTTTACCTATCCTGAGCAATACCCTCAGCACTAAATATAAGCTTTATAGACTTCTCCTTGTTGCCCACGATTCTAGCATCTTTCTATTTTACTCTAAGCTCTAACCAAAATTTTGTACCATCACATTCAAAAATCCCTAGTTTTATTCCATTACCTCTTTCACTGAGTTATCTTCAGGAACTTTTTTTTTTTTTTGTAAACAAACAAAGAAAAAATTCAACTCCTCAGGAAGATTTTATTTAGGGAGATTCACATTTTTTTCCATTTCTTTCCATTTCAACATTTTTCTAAGTTTCTAATTCAACTTTTCTCCATCAAGCCACAATTCAACATAGGACCTGTTCCCCTCCTCATATAACCTATTCATTTACCTGTAGCTACCTTCAACTTCTGCACTTCTTCCCTGTTACTTGTATTCCTTCCCTTCCCTTCCCTGAAACTTCCCTTCTCTGAAACTTCCCTTCCCTGAAACTTCCCTTCCCTGAAACTTCCCATTGCCAGCTCCCCTGTCTCCCCAAAGAGCTTCTTCTCTCTGGTACATGCAATCTCTTTCCCTGGTAAGCCATGACGTGATTCTCAGACTACTAATGATACCTGCAATATCTGAAACCCCATTCCCAACCAGTAAAAAGCAGTAAAATGCTGCCAAAATTGAGTGACCCAAGTTTCTTCACTAAGGAAGAATTGATTGTAGGTTTCTGCAAATTAACCAGTTAAAATTAATAGTGGTTATTGTCCTCATTTAGCTTCCTTTGCTGCCTATTTCACTCAAAAGCAGGTACTTTTTTCCACCTTAACAATAGGGTATGTACTGCCTACATTGAAAAAAAAAATACAACACTGCTAAAAACATTCTTTATTGCTAAAAATACTACTGATATGAAACAATTTTTTAAACTGAATTATCCACATACATCAATGCCACTCCACAGTTATGATTAATTATTCCAGCTGGGGAAGGATTTAAGGAAAAATAAAGTGTGTTTTTTTAAACTATGCCCACAGAGAAACTATAGTTTATGCTATACCATATACATACTACATCCCACATAAAAAACATATAGACATAAGACAGCTTCATTTCCTCAAAAATTCAAGCCTTCTTCTTCACAGAATTACTGTTTTCAGGCTTTCATTCCCAAGGAATCCTTCAGGATTCCAAAGTGCTTTCGGATAGCAAAATTTGTCAACACAAGGGTAGATATAAGAGAAATTATAATAGCTACTCACTTATAGTACCGCCAAGTCTTAATTGGATGGATATCTACTGTGTGTTACTTTACTAGCTCAAGGACAGCCATTCACATGAAAATTGTTCAACAGTGAATGCATTTTGTCTTGTTCAGTAAGACACTATCTATTTTAGCAACAGGGAAGAAAAGCTGCAGAAGAAAATGGTTATTTTAAATTCATTGCTCAACTTAAGATGGTCAGCTTTCCAAAAACCTTCTCTGTGCATAGGAAAGACAACAGTATCTTTTACTTCAGCTTTTTGTTCCTCTCTGTGAAGAACTGGAACTCTGACAGCCTAGTTAACAGGAGACTTGTAGCAAAAGACAATCTCAAATTACGAAGACAGCAATTTCCAATAATAGTCAATACTTTCACACTTTTTGTAGAGGTGTGCTCCTGAAAGCACAAAAGCAAAAAACCCTGGCTTCCTTGAAAACCAAGGACAGAAGTTATAAATGCTACCAGGTGCGAGACAGAACAACCGATAGATTTCCAAGTTCAGCAAATTGTACATGCTACAAGCTGATGCCATTGGTTATTAAAACATACAGCCCATTTAGATTTAAACATCTGAGATGCGAGAGAAATTGTGTGCTTTCTCTTCAAAACATGTTAGAAACTCCCAAAAATGAAGATTATTTGCACAGTACTAGCTTCTCCTATTCTGTGCACATTCTGATGCCACTATAGGATACCAGTTTCTTTTTCTGAGGTAACTACAGTATCGGCAGCATCCAAGATAAGTGGTTGGCCTCTATTTTATTCCATACTGATTGAATACTGAGACTTTTATATGTAGATGAAAATTATCTGCAGTAAATTAAACTCTGGAAATCTTGACTTGACACTCAGCTAGAGAGAAACTACCAGGTACTGGCCGACACCTGCCTCATCTCACAAGAAACTCTTTGTTAATTGCAGGGACGGAATCTGCTTTTCTAAGGCAACACTCAGCTGTCTAATTCTCAATGCAATTCCTTCTCCTGACACCTCCTGCCTCACTCTTTCATTCAGAAAGAGGGACTCAGGACCAGCAATGCGAAGCAGTTTCAGAGCTGTATGATAGCTCTGTTCTGCCACAAATTGGTGGCAAATCAAATGTGTGGACTTTCACAAATATCCCAATGTCAACTTGCTCAGAGGGGAACACACCAGGCACTGTGACTGAAGGCAGGGATAAATACACAAACACTCCATGTGCCAGATAGTAAGTTATATGCAGTAAGTTACACATTATCCTGTTACATGCAGGATAAAGCATTTCAGTAATTATGTTTTCCAGTTTATTGTCAGCAATTTTCCCAGTGACACTCAGGATCTTATTTGTTGTTTTCACTATACAATATTTTGTGTTTATTGACACTGAAGCTCAGCTAACATCCAATTGCTCAAC
The DNA here is from genome assembly GCA_030060385.1 of Muscicapa striata striata. Lineage (NCBI taxonomy): Eukaryota > Metazoa > Chordata > Aves > Passeriformes > Muscicapidae > Muscicapa > Muscicapa striata. The sequence continues at coordinate 1,437,869 of JAREIS010000112.1, read as the reverse complement.
TATTCAACACATCAAATCCTTCTGCAATAGCATCAAATAAAAGCAATTGTAAGCTATTTATATACTTTACAGTAATTTCTGTATATATTGAAGAAACAGCTTTACTTATTCCTATCTTTCCCTTTCACGTCTTTAAGTGAGCTGCTAAGCAGGCAACAAAATTTCCCTGACTCTTCCACGGAAGTTTTGTGATTGCCTTTAGCAGGTGATCCCATTACAATAGCTGAATTGAATTTCTTGGTGATAGATGGTGCTAGCCTTTTACTCTGGATGACAGTCCACACACATGAAGAAAAGAATGAATTTGAAAAATTGCAGGGTTTCTGTGGTATTAACATGAGCACTGTGGCCAAATTTACAGAACAGAGCTTGAAGAAAAATTACCAGGCATAGAAAAATTAAAAAAACCAAACATATAAAACCAAAGTTAAATGAAGCCCTCTCCACCAAAGGTTAAACCATAATTTCCAAGAAAGCATAAAAAGAACTAAATATATCCTAATGGACTGTGCAAAGTTTGGTGACTAAAACGCATTTTTTTCCTTGCCTCTCACAGCTTGACTTGAAAGGACTGGAACTTTTACTCATGCTCTGCATATATGAATGATGGGGTATGTTAACTCAAAAATACTGCCCCTCCAGAGATCATATTCAAGAACATTCATTGTTGTGTTCTCCCCACCTTCCAGAGATGCCCAAGGAGATACCTAATGACATTTGGCAGCCAGAACTCCTCAAACCAGTGTCAAGAAGAGGATGAAATCACTACATAGGAAAAGGGAAAAGTGTGTATCAACTGACAAAATTCAAAAGCATCACATTATCTAATGTATTCCAGACTAGAAGAGTCATCTGCAAGGCCATACCCACAGACCCCTCACCACTATATGAGAGAATGGAAGAGCTTCTCTTCACATGCCACATACAAATACACATTTCTCCAACCCAAAGAAAGAGCAAATCTGAAAAAGGTCTTCTCAGCCAATGAACTCAAATAAGACAGAACTTAAATCTATCTAATTTTCTTTGGACAAGAAATCAATAACGATGTAACGCTTCCAAACTCAAACCAAAGAATATTTTATTTCATTTAAGAATTAGAATGACCTTGTTGAAGCATAATTTAGCAACAAGAGATGTCCACATTTAACCTAGAATTTTTCAGTGTTCACTTCTCAGACTCCTGAGCTTTGAACCATATGGAAAGAGGCTGTGTGTCCTTAAGCGCACAAGATCTATTGCAATTCAAAATAAACAGGGTTCTTGATGCAAATAAACATGAACAAATCCACCATGTCAGGCTTCTACAAAGCTTATACAGAAATAAAAAAATTCTAAGCAATCTTTTTAGAATATAAGAATAATGCTAAACTCTGTATGTCCTAGAGCAATGAAGAGTATGTTTAGACCATACTACAATAGTAAAGGTTGAGACATACATATTTGAAGACAGAGTACAATAATACAAAAACAGATAAATGGTTATATCAAGTTAGTGTTCAGTAATTTTCAAATTAAAAAAAAATTACAAGTCATATATGCTCATTCCCAATAGAAAAGGCAATGAAGTGCAATGAAACTTCTCTCAGTCCATTTAAAAATCAAGCGGGAATGAAAAAAACCTAAAATACTATTATTCATCTTCCATCAAATTCACCTGTTGGGCTTTTTCTCCTTTTTGGTGAGCTCCTTAAAAACAATATTCAATGAAATCACCTTTTATCAGTAGGCAGGGATGCCCATTATTTTAATAAATCCACTGATTAAGAAATTTTTTCACTGAAAGTAAGTGAAGACCTGCTGGGTGTCACAAGGATCATTGTCTTTTTTTCTGTTACTGAATGCATTTGAATATTACTGAATTGGTTAACAGGGAGTGACACCAGACAATGCAAAAACAGATGAAAGCAAATTTAGTATACTGTGATTACAGAAACTGTTTATTTATTTACTTGCTTGTATGGGTCTGTGCTTTCATAATTAGACTGGCGAATGCAATTCTGCAACAAGAAATTGTAATTTCGGCTACTAATTTATCCAAGTAGATGTGAAACACTCCCAAATGTTGGTCATAAATATCACATAAATTCAGGCCAGTGAGGAAATGGATGATATATCAAGACAAAACTTAGGTTGTAGAACTAAAAAGTTGGAACACTTTTTTAAGTACTTCAAGAAAAGCAGATGGCAGGAAAGTTAAGGCAGTTACCAGAACCATCATGTTTTGTTCCCTTCAGCTGCTGACGGAGGGACCTGCTCTAAGACAGTGAATGAGTCTCATGTGCCAGAAGGACTGAGGAGCATCTCCCAGAGAAGCAGGCAGAGCACTCAGCAACAGAGACAGTGAGCAGAGGTCTCACTAAGAGATGACAGCTCTGGTAATTCCTCATTATGTCATCCCTTTGCTACTCTCCCTCTTTTGGACCAGGACTGGCTTTCATGTGGTTCACAAAGCCTGCTAGCTCTCAGGGCCTGGAGATCTCGATCAAATACAAGTCATAAACTGACAATACTGCAGGTAGTGCAAACACCAACCAAATGACAGTCAGCAAACAGGCTAAAGGAAAGATGATATTTTGCTAAAAAGCAGCTGACAATTCCACTTAAAAACTATATAACTTAAAATATTTCTTTCAAAGTTTTAAGAAGTAAGAGAAACAAAACAGCTCAAAGGAAACACCTCAGTGAGAAAGCAAGCTCAATCCAGACTTTTTCAGGACCTTAAAAGGTATTTCTCATATACCTGGACTTCTACCAGTGTAGCGTCCTTGAAACTTACCTTGGAACACCATCTTTTATAACAAATTCTGACTTGTGGATGTCTAATAAATCTGACACTCATTCTAACTGCTAGAAGATGAAAGCAGCTTTCAAGCAATCACTTAATACAGGTAATTTATCATAATATGCTTGGGAGGTACCTAGGAATGTTATGCTATTATAAAGATGGTATAGCACACTCAGATATATTATGGTTGTGACAATCTGAATGTGTCACAGTCTTCAGACTTCTAAGCATAAGAGCATATGAAGCATTTATCTGATGAAATGCAGAGATTTATCTGAATAGCAGATATTATTTATAAGAACAAATACCAGGTGAATCCAGGGACATCTATGGGGAGTGTTTAATCTTTAGAACGCCATCTTAAAACTATAAAAGTCAATTGAAAACAAGCATCCATGGGATGCTTAGTTTAGAGAGCCTGTAAAATGAGTTGGTATAGTCCAGTTCTTTCAGAAACTGCTGCAATGTTTTATGTCAGTGATGGGGAAAGGGCAAAACATGATTAAAAACAAAGGTACACAAAAACTACTACAAGAAGGCAATAAAAGTACTATAGTGTTACAAAGTATTATAAAATTACTATAAAGTAATTATTAAATAATTATTAAATAATAATTATAAAATTATTAAAAGTCATCTTCTGACAAAAAAAGACTGTTAATCTTTACAAGCCAATACAGTAATACTGTAACTCCCTAATCTATGGGTGACTTTAATGAAAACATCCTTTTTCCCAGTTTGACCACATCCTGCATCATCTTCATGACAAACATCTTTTTCCCTATCAGCTGAAATATGTGCAACAGATGAGCACTTTTATATTATATGCTGCATTTGACATTAGGAAAAATAATAATTTCTTTTAATCTCTGTGACCTTCAGTAAAACACTGAAGACATGTGAAAGCTCATACCTGAGGCCGCATCCTTGGGTTCCATCTGATGTAGTAGTTCACCCACAGTTCCAAATGGTTCACACTGGCAACAGGATACAGGACATGGTTTTCGTAGTTTACATAGAAGGGATTTGTGAATTCCTCTAACTGACTGTTTATATAGGACCACAGAGATACAGTCTTTGTGCTCACCTCCTGATTGAAAAAAATTTTAAAAATTAATGACATGAATTGCAGAATTTTAAAATATTATGTTAATATCTACATATCAGTAATTCTGTCAGAATTGTACCTTATCTACTAGAAAATTACATGCAGTCGGAGAACACTTCCAGTAGTTGACCATTAAACAGCCTTAAACCTTTAGCAAATCATCTGAACACTTATTTTGGTCCAAGGTCAATAGAGAAAGGAGATTTAGATATAGTATTTTCAGAGACACTAAAGTCTACTTGAGCAAAAACAATCTGTACTGCTCATAATTTACAGCAATATATGCAGCCTCTTAAATACATGGTTACACACTGACCAACTAAACTAAAAAGATAGTTTTAACAAGAATATCAGCAAAGAGAGAGGGAGTTTGGAAGATCCAAAACAGTGTCTGTGAAAAATAATTATTCAATTTTTCTACTCATACTATTTGCTCCTAACAAAAAATTGATACACTTTAAACTCACTATTTGTACCTTTATTTGCACTTCTGAAAGTTGTTTTATTCTAAATTTAATCAGCATTATAATGGTTAGATCAAGGATTGGAAATCTGAACTTACATTAGATTCATCTTACAAATTTAAACTCCTTCATTGCTGCAAAGCATGTGTTTCCACTACTGCTGTGTCTTAAATTGCATTTCTTTATTGAGAATTGCATCTGACTATTTATTTATGAAAGAAAGCTGTCTGGAAACCCTGCATTTGCTGAGAACATGTAATTCAGCTCCATCTTGTGGTATTTACATGCAACTTTTCCCCTACAGAAGCAGTAGACAAACGAGGGAGGAAAAAAAAAAAAAAAAAAAAGCTGAACTAAATATAACAAGGAATTGTAACTTGCTATAAAAAATGAGACAGTAAAACCAATAGTCACAAGTATGCAAAAGTGTACTTGGAATATTAACAAACTTTTAATTTTTCTTCACAAACACACAATATTTAATTGAGTCCTAACTTCACTCATTTAGATAATTTTAATTTCTCTAGTCCTCAAACACAAGTTCCATCCAGTTATGTCCTATAGTAACCTGCCAAGTCATCCATACAAGTTCCTTCAGAAATATAATATAATTTGATAATTACTATTATTTAAAATTTTGTATTTTGGCTAAAAATACCTGCAAGAGGACATACTAAAACCCTCAACCCCCCAAACAGATGATAACTTAAGAAACCCAAGTGCCACCTCACTTAATAGAAGGACATTCAGTATATATTTCTCATACCATGAAATTTAATGTCTTGTTTTTTTAAGACGATGTGACAAATGTATTTTAAAACACAGCTCAGACATTCTTAGCTAGTTTTCTATGCATTTTTATATAAAATTAGAAAACTAATAATGCATATTATACTGATTATTTACCTCTTTTAATCTCTCTTTTTCACAGTTGCATAAGAAAGTCCCGAAGAGACAACTATAAAGGTGATCCAGAATGGTGATCAAAAATAACTCGTTGAATTCAAAGGCTGCAGGAAACTAATATTTTATAAAAGGGTAAAATTACTTCAAGCATTATTTTAAGCAGTGTAGAAAGGAAGAAAGACATAAGAAGTAACCAAATATTTCAGGTAAGATTTTTTTCCTATTTAGGGATTATCTGAAGGAAAAGTCAGCAATTGCAGTAACTCCTGCTTCAATAATTCATTTTACCTACATCTTTACAAATACTTCTCAGAGTTATACTTTACATTCATTATCAAAGTATACCAGAATACAAACATTAGCTGATGCGAAAATGGTGATACAAAACAATCCATTTTAAGAAGCTCCAACAGTATTCTGTTTGACCCCAAACCCTCCTAAACATATGCTTTATATTTCTTATTATAGAAAAAGAAAACATTTGGGGGGAAAGAAAAGGAAAAAATAAGATAATGGCATTTAAGAGTTTTACTTCCTATTTCAACATGCAATGAATTGAATAATAAGGACTACTACACATACATTATGCTTAACATTTATTTAAAACTTCTCTTTCCCTTTCTACTCAAGTAAGTTACTTTTCTCCATTTCACCCTGAGTTTACCATCAATTATATACAATAAGTCTTTAGTCCCTCTTTGGGAAAGTAAATCCTGTACATCTGAAATAAAAGAACTCTTACTCCCCTGAGCACCATTAGGTATTTTATTCACAAACAGAGGTTACCAAATATATTCTAAGACAGTCAGAAATCTGAAAATGTTTCTCCTAATCTGTAGTGCTCTAAAAATTCATAAAGGAAGAAATTACTGCAAACTGCATAGGCTGCTGCCCATTCAGATGGAAGAAGTCCTTCTTTAATCAAATTTTATAGTAAGACTGCATGCAACTGCTTGATGTGCCAAAATAACTTTGTGTCCAGTATGACAAGGCTGGCAAATACAGACATGGAATGATGGACACGTAGAAGAATAAAAAAATTGGGAAGACTTAAGGAAAACTTAAGAGGTAGCATTTCACTCATTAATAATAAAGAGCACATAATAAAAGAATAATGTTCAGGACAAACAAAATAAACTTTGTGCAGTCCCTCTAAAAGAGTAAATCATCATAGAAGTCTAAGAGGCAAAGTTGTAGATTCATAAGGCAGAATTTCCTGCTATATGGAGAAATTTTAAGTCAATATTTCAGATTTTCTTCTGCAGAAACCAGAGGACTGGTTTCTGTTTTTTGCCACTAAAGAACACTCAATCCCCTGGTGAGTGACTCAAGAACTACTTAAAATAAAGATGACTCCTATAGTTAGGAGGAATAACAGTGATTGGGACTGCGGGTGAACTAGCTGATCCAGAAATTCCTCTTCAGTGTCAGCTGTGATTTATGAAGAGGAAATGTTTATTCATGTTGAAAGTAAAGAGCTGAATAACACACAATGGGTGTTCTTGTATTAAAGCCAGAAAGATCTAAGCTTTAAACAATATTATATAAAAAAGGAGACTGATCTAAGACAAACATTGTAAAAACATTCTCTTTCCAAGATTTCTCAAGCTAATACATACCAGCTGCTTTTGACTGAAAATTTTGAGTAAGGAGATTATCAGCATCATAACACAGAAAATTAATGGGACCCTTCTCATGACTGCACTGTGCACTGTTCACCAGCACAGTGTGCTCAAACTGGGGCTTCCGTTGCAAATTGTGGGTTGTTTTCAGCCTCCTCACCATTTGTCTTCATAAGGCATAGTGGAAGTTAAGATTATCAAAATCTCTTTTTTAGTCATGTTCATACGTTACTACTTTTGAAATTCCGTCTCTCCAGGAAACCATGCCAAAACTTAATTACAAAACAATGATGTTAAGAACACAGCTATTACTTTAAGGAAGTAAGAACAGAACTTGACAAGCAGGTGTGCTGAATCAAGTCAGGAGAAAATTCACTGGGTCTCAGATCTCAACCTGCTGTGTCCAGCTCAAAGCAGCAAATACGGAGAGCAAAAATAATTTGCAAAGCATCAAAATGATATCTGGAAAAAAATTTGAAGACAAAGCGTCTCCTAAAGGGATTCTCTTTAACTGAAAGCATTTAATGAGCCTTGTCACATCAGGGTTCTGTGTTGTGACAGGTCCATACTAATCAGAAGGATGCCGACATGGCCACTATTCCAATCCAGTGAAGCATATTCAAAATTCCATACATCAGTGGTTGCACTCCAACTAGTTTATTAATAAGTGATAGCACTTTATTGAAACCCGGTCTTTGGATACAAGAGTTGTACTGTTGGAGCTGATGTAGCAAGACTGTAGAGCTTCTATTACTGCTGCTGAAAAATCACTGACCTAAAAATGCCTTCTTCTGTAGTTCCAAGCCTATTAGCATCTGCTTTAAGATTCAGGTGGAAAAATTCCCCAAATGGAAATTTACTTCTTTTCTCAAATCCACTAATTATGAGAAAATACATGGGTCATTAAAACCTTCCATTTGTTGCTGCTGGAGTTGTTGGGAAAACTTTTTTTACAACAAGTAAAGTGGCATTTAAAAAAAGAAATTATCTTGTTGAAGTCTGATGATGACAATGGCATTTGATTCACAGATATGCAAAATACACTTTGCTTTTAATCAATGAACTCATTCTGTAATACCGTAACATTTAACATTGAAACACTTGGCAGAACAACTGTGCAATGGACAATAATGGTTAACTGAATACTAGACAGAGAAACAGTGCACTGCTAAATCCAGTGAAAAATGCATCTACAGCAACAGCTGACACCCAGTAACAAACAGGATGAAACTTTCTGCTGACTTTAAACAGACTTTCCTCCTGTGAGGGCTCTGTGCATGAAAGGTAGGAAGTTAAACTGCAGGGCTACAGGCAAATTTTACAATTCTGTTTCATTTTTAACCAGGCATCAGTATTTCACCAGCTCACATGTGGCCTTTCAGTTTGACATCTGCTACTCAGTATCACCAGAATTTACTAACAGAGCAGGGAAATCACTTCATCATGTGGTTTTTTTTATTAATATCTGATGTCAATGTACTTATCTCAAGTTCTCCGTTATTATATTTGTGTGTCATGAAGACCATAAACCCAAGGGAAAAGAAAAGGCTCTCAAGGCCTAAATTTAATTGTCTGAAGCTATCTGGAAATTTGTATCTTAGTAGGACTTTAGAGGTTCTCTCACTGTTTTAAGGTGATTGTTTTAAGAATGTAACTCTTACACCCCAAAAGAGCCTATTTGCTTGCTTTTAGCCCATGCCCAAACCAGAGTCCTTACACGCTCCTGCAATTACTAACACTTATTTGAGCTTTGGAACATTTCACATATGTTTACCATGAATTCTAAAGCACAAAACTATCACTGTTTTATGAGCAAATTGGGGATACACAATGATACAACACGATACACAACAATAAAATAGAATTCTCTTTTTTCAAAGGTCTGTGTCAAGGTAATCATAGTCTTCACATCTATTCTCTAAGTGTTCAAGTCAACTGAAAAATTAAAATAAGTGGACAAGAACTGTTCAAGAATAACTTTTTCTATTTTTTTTTCCTGTGCAACATTAATGATTTTTCAACATCACTGCTGTTCATAAATTTCAGAACAATTTCTGGATCCAGGTTTTGAACAGATGTGGTATTGGCAAAATGTTTCACAGATTCCCCCTCTGCCCCCATTGCTTTCTCTTTTTTAAACTAGAGGGAACTAAACTGTTTATGGCAAGAAATAGAAGGCAGCAAGGGAGATCACAAAAACAGAAGAGGCTGCCCTCAATTAAGGATCTCCCCAGACAACTTTTGCTCCTATCAGGTGTTTAGAACTGCCCCTCTTTGCTATTGTTATTGGCCTTCCTCTGAAAGAGAGAGAGAAATTTTCATTTATTTTCTCCAGCCATACTGAACAACACATTAATGCTGAAATACAGATACACAGAAAGTCTACAAGACTCCCTGGACAAGGGCCCAGTATAACAGCAGGGAACTTTCATAAAGCACCAAAGATGACTGTTTCAAATAGAAGACTTGGAAACTATGATGTAAGTTTTAAGAACCATATGCAGAACAAGAAGACTAAGGTAAGAGATCTGGAAGTGCTAGGATCATATGGAACCAGACTAATACCCTCCTCCCTTCAAAACAAATCACACACTATAGAGACTTCAGTATAACAGCTTTTACTATAAAAGCACACATCCATGTTAGGCTTCAAGAAGGTAAAAAAAAGAAGGAAAAAGAAAAGATAGAGGGGAACGTAAAAACCAAAGGAGTCAAGCACCAAGAACTCTACATCACTTGGAAATAAAACTTCTATGTGGACAACCTATTTGAAAAACCCCATGAAAGAATGGCAGTATAAAAGCCCAAAAAAACCTTTAGGTTTTTGCTGATGGAGGCACAAATAAGGAAAAAGAAGACTAAATCCATTTGATAATTTAACATTTCAGAACAAAATTGAGAAGTTGAATATTTTGGCATCTTGAGAATCACTAATTTCAGAGATCTACCCCTGATCTAGAGGTAAGAGCAGTGACGGAAGTAAGAAAACTTATCAGAGAACAGGCTTGTGTGGTAAAAATGCTGTCCTGTATACATAAGGATGAAAATGTTCACATTTGAGACATATATAAAAGAACTTTCTACTACCCTCAGTCAACAATCAGCCCAGATTTTTGCTGTTTCTTAAGGACAATATAAATCCATATAAGTGAACATACAACACAAATAATTTATTTCATCAACAACTCTTATGTAAACAGTAAATCCTTTATAAGCCTATTTTAAACTGAAAAAAATTGCTGGTATTTTGGTTTCAAGACAAAATCTCTACTCTAGTTCCTTGTACCTCACTTTGAATAGAAATTTCCCTCTGTGTACATAGTGCAGCCAATTTCAGGTAAACATGCTACTACTGTGTAAAGGAATGTGTTCTCCTACACAAATTATGTTTCCAAGATAAAGACTGATACCTCATAGAAACACACTCTTCAGCATCTTACCTGCTTTGTCATTTGCCAAACACAGTCAATGAACTGCAGGAAGATGGGAGATCTGTCAGCATCCGCATGATCATCGTCTCCATGTCCCACTCGCTGGAAGTCAGAGCACACTTCATTTCAGTCTGGTGTGTGTGCAATACCATCCCAACACTGCAAAGCTTGTTCCAGTGGTGAACAAGACAGGCAAGTCTTCCATAATGTTAACCTGCATTTTTCAACTACTAAAAATGCATTCCAATATTCCTTTACAAACATGCCTTCACCGTTGAGCAGAGCTGGAAAGCTCTACCAGTTGCTTCCCCATCTTCTACTGCACAGCCACTGATTTCTACCAGTGGTGAAACTGGTAGGAATTTATCAAGACTGAACTGAAAAAATGGTTATTCCATATCTACCTATCATAACTACGAGCCACTTCTACTAAATCACCTTAAGAGTCAGAGCCCACAGAATGTCGTAACAATTTATTCTAATTCCCCATTAGCCCATGTATTAAATAAACACTTCAACTTTAAATCAGAGTAACAACTCCAGCCATTTTAACACTTTAGAAACCTTAACTGTTTTCCTTGGTTCCCCATTCATAAGCTCCATAACATAAATTACAATCCCTCATTTTCATAAAAATGCCACATGACTCTTTCTCACCATTGCATTCAAACCACTTCATATTTATTTTATATTATACGTCACATAGAGGTTTTCTGTTAAAAAATGAATGGGTCACAGTTCTCTGACACACTCAGACCACTAAAAGGACACCAGAGACAATAATTAAAATGCAGCAGACTACTGTGAAAAAACATGCTATTCAAAGTAAAAGTCCTGAAGGTGACAAACCGCACACTAAATTTTCCAGCTTACCATTGCAAATCGATGTCCAAAACTTATCCATTCTTTCTCTATAAGAACTTCAAAGCCCTTGATGGTTCTGTAATAGCTGTCCAGCATAAGCATGGCCAGTGCAGTGAGCTGTGCAGTTCGATCCCAGCCATCACTGCAGTGCACCACTACAGAGGTTTTACCAGACTCAATTTTATCTGCAATTCTTACTGCTCCAGCAAGAAGCATCTTTAAACAAAAATGAAGAAACAAGTGTATTAAATACTACCAAAACCCTACCCCTCAAAAAAAAAAAAAAAAAAAAAAAAAAAGTTTTTATACTCTTTAAGTCATTATGTTTTAAAATTTCAGATAAATTACATAATTATCTTGATGACAATGCTTTAAATTAAGAGATTTCCAAACAGTGGTATGCATATTCCTAGAGGTACAAAGACTGTGCACTCTGTTGTCCAGGACAGAGTTCTTACTAGCTCTCCACTACTAGCATCACATAACAAATGATCCTGTGAATCTGTTCTCTAAATTAATTTATATTCTGTATTATGATGAAAAGACACAAATATTGTAATCTATTTCAAAGGCTGAAGTTCTGAGGTTTTCAAAAGTTCATGTCACATTAATCAATCACTTTCTCTTGCTCCATTTTCAGTTTAACTGACACTACTGAGTTTAGAGAAAGAGACAAATAATCCAGCTTATCTGTATAAAAACACAACCCAAACCAACCAGAAACCCCTGGCTGAGAGCAGTTCTGATTTGTTGGTGCATGAAGTATACAGTATTCAGCTTCTGAGCTGACCATCAATAGTCTGGATTCAGGAGCAATGCACAGGACAAAGCTGGCACAGGACTGAGGTCACTTGTGTGAACTTGTTACTCTTCTCCCCACTCAAAATCCCATCTCTTTTGTTCCGTGATGTCACCCTCTAGCTTTTAAAAAACTTAAATGATCTCTCTCCTGTTAAGACTTGTCTCTAATATGACCTATCATGGCACTGAAAAACATGGAGGAAAAAACAACCACTTGAAGTGGGACCACAAAAGAATTCCTATTCTGTATTCCAACATCAGAAAATGAAATCATGCAAAATATTTGCACTTTTCTTTTCCCAAGCATGCAAAAACACCTTCTGGGATGTAGGAAAGCCAGTGTCTGCTGAGAAGGTGTGCACAAGACCAGTCTTCAAATCTACTTCAAGAACCATGTTTTAGAGACAGTTTCCATTGATTCTATCTCTCATTGAGCATATCTTTTATGATAGAACTTAAGGATGCCAGAGGGGAAATATCAAGAAGCAATATAAAAGTGTCTATAGGAGACCAGAGTTTGTGGTCTGAACTAGCTAATTGCCAATTATTTCAGTTAGAAAGCTCTACTGCATTAATATTAAAACAGTTGGTCTTCAATAAAAGCAGAAAACTAATCTGTTTAACATACAGGTATGCAATAGCTTGCTTCAAAGAGGGCACAAATGCCTGTGAAGGAGGACAGTTGGAAATAAACAACAAGCATAGAAAATGAGCAGAGAATGGGAGACAGAAAACACATTTACTATTAATTCAGCAAATATCTGTGGAGTATGTGAAGAACTTTATTCCACTTTGGACAACAGTTTAGAAAACAGCTTCCTCTACAAATTTATTCTTCTTTACAGATTTCTCAAAACTTGGTAACCAGCACAGTATTTCAGTTAGGGCTCCTAATGAATAACTGGCTTTGGAGTGGTTTAGAAAATGAGAACTGAAAAATAGTTAATAGGACAAGTTCTACCCTCAGACAGAAAATACTCTGGGTGTGCAACAAGCACCAAGTGCCTCTACTCATGTTGTTACCACTGTCTTCACACACAGAGAGTTACTAGTGCCTTCACAAGACACTCCTAGACTATCTCTGAAGCACTGTAGTTGCAAGGGGATTAGAAGGTGAGTTTCCAGTAATGCATTGCATTAAACTGGGACACAGCCACACTGATTTGAGCCCAGAAAACAGTAGATGTGTTAGGAGTAAAGCTGTGGATTGTTAGTGCTATTACAAGCCAAATCAAAAGGCAACGAACTCTTGGAAAAAATCAGAGAGATACTATCAACACTGTTAAGACAATAATGGCAGCTTTTAAGAAATCAGCCTGCGGTTTCTGCTGTCAGTATCGTTAAAGTGAAGTAGCATGTAAGGGACAGGTCAATGTAGAATGTCACACGTGTCAACTCTTCAAAATAATTTAAATGAAATTTCCAATCGCTATGCTATTGCCACCTGTCTGACAGTGGTATCACAGTTCATTCCTGACAATGCCTAATCCAGGAACCCCACCAGAGCCAGGGGCAATGCGAAGTGACCACAAGCATAGAACAGATGACTAGGCTAGGCTGATAAGATGAAAGGCTAGGCTGATAAGAAAAGGTTTCCAGATATTTAGATCCCCAAAACTTTCAATATAGTTTCAAATAGTTCAAATTCAAGAGAACAAGAAAACTAAACTGTTCCCAAAATATCATTAAATTTTACTTAATTTCGTGTTTGCTCCCTCTACTGGCTCTGCTGCAGTTGTCAGCAGCCACTGCTTAACAGAGTCAAACTAATGAATGATCCCAAACATGTTTTGCATGAGTGACATTTGAGACAGCTGCTAATAAAACAAATTACACTCCATCCATATTATTCATAAACAGGGGACTGAATGTGGTAATGAAATAATCTACTCTAAAAAAATTTCAAAGGTTAGTGAAACTGACTGTAAAATTGAGTGTGGTAATGATTTATTTTAATATTCTGTTAAATAACAGGGCGGATGATAACCTGATAGATCACTGGCTACAAACAGCTCATGAAAATGTAGGTGCCCACCACAAGAACTGTAACATCGCACAGAAGGAGGGAAAGATGAGAAAGACTCTGGAATTCACAGTCAAGTCCTTTTGGCAGTGGATCAAATATACTCTGAAATTCCCAGTGCATTCTTCCAAACAAGGGATAACCCTGGACTGCCTACAAACATTCCTTCTCATGAAAATAAAACACAACAGTAAATATGATACTGTGTTATCAGGAATTAACTCACTATCTGACAGTACATAAAACTAGAAATCCTAAGTTATTATGGAATGCTTAAAATGCTGCATTCTAATTGCAATCATTATACTTTTTCACAAGATTATTCTGTTTCAACATTATTTCAGCAATATTTTCATAAACGCAACTTAAAAACATGGCTTAAAAAAGTAATTGATTTTTCACATCAAAAGCATTTACCCTTATATATTCCAGCCAGTGTGTGGAGTCCACGTTTGACAGCCACCGAGTCTCATCAATAGTAGGATAAACAATTTCTTTAAGTTTCCGCAGGGATTCTCTCATGACATGAATATTATGAATCTCCAAAAAGACCAGCTCTGCATTTGGGTAGGCACTTTCACTTTCATATCCTCCACCTTTAGCCTGTCATTCAAAAGATAAAAACAGACAATGAGAAGAGCATGTATAGGACTTCAGTATAAGGCAGAGAGAGTTATTTACTCAAGTTTCAGGATTTTCTGAGAGAAGGGACTATTTTGGTGCTCATAAAAACATTTTTTTGGCTTTTGTTTCTCTAAAAAAAAAAAAAAAAAGTTTTTTTTAGGTGAAAGAAATTCCAATTGTAACAGGCTACATTTGATAATACATCCATATACCCTCCCCTTTTTATTAATGAAAGTTTTGGTCTTCTGTGAGCTCTACTGCATAATTTCTCAACTATATCTTCATGCTGCCTTTGATTCCTGCCAGCCTTTCCAAAATGCTACAAGAAACTTACCTTCCTTCCCCTGGTCTCTTTAGGCACCCTTTCTTATTTCTTTTCAACATTAGGTTCTCCACAACCTGATATCTAGCTCAAGTTTCAGCCTTGTAATAAGGCTGATGAACTAATGTCAGTTATGATACAAACCTACCTTGTTTGTATCTGCAACACTATTCTGCCTGGCATCAAAGATGATAAGTTTATGTGACTGAGCATTGGCATCCATAATTGTCTGTAAATATTTTTCATCTTCCTTGCAACGTTTATCATTTGGGCCAACTGATGGCTGGCTGCATCGTGTTATTGTTGCTTGACTCTCAGGATGAATCCAGGATAACACCTGGAATAAGAAAAAATTATTTAATTTACTATACTTCTATAAAAGCAGCAGGCCAGAGAACAACTAGACAATCACACTGCCTATTTGGCATTATTTCCTGGCAAATCAACAAATGCAAGTTTAAGGACAGGCTGATGCAAAAACATATTGACAGCACACTAGCACTGACTGCTCATCCCAAATCTGAGCCTGAAATACAGAGTGATTCTAAACATCTTAGCTTTTATTTTTAACAGCAACTAAGCCTGTATTATACTAATTGGAAAAAAAAGAAAAGTGCAATGGAGAAATAAAAACTGCTTTCATGTAGAAGACTATGGACCTGTACACTGCCTTGCAAAACATGAAAACCAACACAATCTAACATATTTAAAGGGGATCTAATGCTACCTTGTCTATTCTCAACCAAAGCACTATGGCTATGACACACACTAATCCAAATCAGAACACAAGCTAATACATGCCAGAGCATCAGATACCATCGTGGCCTAGAAGTGCTAATCCAAACAAAAAACTTACTACATAGCACAGTAATTGTGCAATTCAACTCACACTTGAGTTGCTCCCTTCAGTTCTAAACCCATTGAGTCTAATTCGTCTTTCTTTGCTGCCCCCCACCCCACCCCATCTCAGGAAGGAAGCCATCCCACTGTTATTTAAAAAACAAAGCCTAAAAGAACACTAATAATTTTTTAAAAGCTACAAATTTATAAAACACTTATATCTTCTCATACAAATGTCACTTACAGGAACTCTCCCTTTTGCTCTAAATGCTGCCACTTTTGAGAGGTCATCATCCTTTACACTGGTTGGCACAACAAGAACAGCAGGATATGTATCACAAAGCTCATAGGTGCTGTTAATTTTGGATATTTTCCAACTCTCATTGGGCAAGCCCTGTATGAAAACAAAACAATTTTGCACTTTCACAGTAGTTAGACCTTTACATATTTGAGTTTGGGACAATGAACAAATTTTTGTGCTGTATATTTTTTAAAAAAGGCGTGCCCACATTTTTTTTAAGGTAAACTATAAACTTAGATCTTCATACTGAATCATAAACCAATGGTAGTCTTTCCTACTAAACTGATAAGGAAAATAACTCTATGGAAAATGTAGATTTAAAATTCCAAATTACAGTTACTCTTCTTTTTAGTGATGCATATTCAAATTCAATTTTTTATAAAGTTTTTACAGAAACACCACTTGAAAAATGTGGATTTCAGAACCATGTTAAGTTAGACCAATTTGCTCAAGTACTCAGCACCTGTATCTCCACCAACTTTAGCAGGTGCTCAATGCACTCAAATTCAGGCCACTTGCATTTTACTATCTAATCATGAGATGTAGACAGTCTATGTAGCAAGAGCTGAAAATGATGAGTTTTCTGTAACATTTTTTCCTTGTTTAAAAGGCTATGGGGGAGATGGAGAAAAAGAAAATACACCAAGTATTCTGCAACCTACCTGCCTCTTATATTCTGCCATTGGATCATACACTTTCCAGCCATTAACAGCAAACTTCTCTTTATAGCTGAATGCAAAAAGAGGCTAATAACAATAAAACAAAATCATAAATTACTGCCTGACGGGTTGTATGCACAATAATTCCAGAACAGTCAACGCTCCAGTATTTCAAATCTAGCACTTCTAAACCTCCTGAACAGCAGACATAACACCTTCAGTCATGGCTGGAAAACACTAAGCTAGAAAGAAGATAACTTTAAAATCATACTTAATGAAAAAAACTAACAAAACCAAGATAGGAAACAGAAAACTGAAATTACTTGCCTCTGATCACACAACACATCAATGGCAATGCCAAGATGAGAAAATTGGTTTCCTACTTCCCAACCAGTTCTTTACCCACACGAGCAAAAGAAATAGAATTCTGCAGCTAACTAACAACACGACTAAATGTACCTATTTACTGCATTAGATAGAACTTCTAGATTGAATTATCTACTACAGAAAATAATGCAGAAAATACATACATATTTTTAATCAGCAACATTAGGCAAACCTAGATCTCAAGGGTTATGTATAAATTAACTTCACCAATAGCAGGACACAGCAGTGTTTGATGAATTAATGCAAAAAACGCACACAGGGTCAGAGTGGCCTGCCCACTCTGCAACAGATTTTATGAATCAACACTTCAAAGTTTGTTATACAGCCCCTGTATTTCCTTTCTTCTCTCAAAAGAGGAGAGTCAGCGACAGTCTCCTCTCCATCTCAAGACTTACCAGCCCATTAGAGACAGGAAATGCACGTGTTACAAGGTTTTCAAAGATCTCCAGTCTGTTCTGCTCTTCCTGTTTATAGGCCAGCCGCAAATTTCTCATATCCTGCCAAAAATAAGTTACAGTTTTAACTGTATGGTAAATTAAAAAAAAGAAAAAGCAGTTATAAGACATTTAATTGAATGAAGGCACACGTAGAACACGAAGTCACTGACATTATCTAACCTCCAGCAGAACACAGTTCTGTAAGCATTTATATGAGATAACTAGGACTATCATTAGAGATGCTTGATATAAAAATCACCACCTTTCCTTTGAATTCCCCTTCAGACAAAAGGCAGAAGTGTTTAAGACTGCAAGTATCATGAAGGAATTGAAATAAATGAAGCACGATTCAAATACAGAGAACTGATCAGACAGAAAAACAACACAAGGCCTGACAGGTTCTCCTTACAGAAAAATGTAATGAAAATACTTTAATATTAGTAAATCTCTACCATGCCTTACCTTGCAAACTATTTCTATACCATATGAATTGTCTCCATGGCTCTGTACTCCAATTTTTTCAACCCTACTTATAACTCCAAGGGGAACATCAACAACAAAAGGTGGATCCTGAAATTTATATATCAAACAAATGAGTTTTATTACATTAGAAGAAATACAAATCAATATCACTCATGTGTGTTTCATTAGAGCCAACAGTACTTCCTGTTTAGCAGACTGCTGTGAAACATCACACTTCACTGAATTTGTCACTTTCTGAAATCTACTTCAGCAACATTCCTACCCGAAACAACAGAGAAATAGATAGTGAAGTCTTACCCTCTCAACACTTTTGATAAACATTCTGAAGTCCGTCACTGTGAGCGTACCACTGACTGCTCCCATAAATGGACAGATATACATAACATCCTTAGCTGGAAAACAGATGAATCAAAGCTTTGTTTTACTACTGTAGACATTTGTTCCATAACAACCTATTTTCATTTGAAACTCACATGATTTTGGCAGCTCCATAAGATTTTGATGCTTGACCTCTTTAGGAAAGCTTATTCTTGCAAAGTTGTCTTTATCTCAACAATGAAAGCAATCAAATTTCTCAGCCCCACTGCTGCTCAGCAGCTCCTGAGCACCTGGGGAGGGCTGTAGCAAGGGCAGGCAGGTCTCCAGCATCTGCAGGTACCCCAGGTGCAGTCAGCTCTTGTTCCTGCCCTGAGGTGCAGAGTACCCACACTCACCCCAAAGACAGAGCATCCAAAGGGGCAACTACTGATCCATATGCATCCAATTTCCAAGTAATTCAGTTCTATGCCCATATCTTTGTTTTCACTTTTATTTGCTGGTATTCTTTCCTAGCCAAGTACTGGACTGCTAACACAGAGCTTGCCAGCACATGCCAAAGTGAAATAAATCTCATTAGGAACTGAAGTTTACCATAACTTCATCTTTTTTGATATAAGAATTTTGAATCTATGACATATCCTTGGCACCCCCAAGCAAAAATACAATACATACACCTCTATGGAACAAAAAATCCTCAGGAAAAGAAAAATTATCCATATGGAACAAGTCATTCTCTGGATCTGATTTCTCATTCCTACACTTGGATTTAAAAGGCAAAGAAAAGAACTCCACATCTGATCAGCTAATCTTAAGTGGCATTAAATTAAAGAACAAAAGTCAAAATGAAATAATATTCTGTTTTAAAATAAACTAGCAATTTAATAGCAATCAGTGCAGCACTCAGTAGTACACTTACCAATAACTTTGATTGATTCTCCAGGAAAAAGTGGAGCCTCTTCCATCTGTGCCAGTTTGTTTCCATCCCGCAGTGCCTGGCAAAAATCCAAAATTGTGAGTAAATCTCACTCTCCATCTGCACCACATCGATATATTTTGATGCAAAGTACTTTTATTATCAGATTACTGGAATATAACAAGTGTCTTTTTAAAAATCACACAACTGTACTAAACAGTAAAAGAAAAAAAACAAAAAATAACCAAACACAAAACTTAGTATTATAACACAGACATACATGTTAGTAACATATTAGTAACAAAGCATTTATGCAACAATTAGTTTCACATGCTAGCTATACATAGCATACAAAAATATGAATAATAAGATCAGCTCAAATTAGTAATTAATAATTTGTTAGTGTTTTGCTGAATGCAGGTACTATTTGGGGTATTTTATCTATTTGAGAACATTTTAAAGCTCTTTCATTGTTTGGTTTTTTTTTTTAATTCTAACACTGCTTATTTAATATTTGAGTATTTTCATCTGAGACAATTATATGGCAGAAAATTTATTTATTTAATATTTTAACTTTGTGATATTGTTAGCAAGAAGCACCCCACAATGCTCTATTTCAATCAATACTGAGAGTGCCACAGGTTATGGAACAGGTTATAGGAATTTTGGATCCAGATGATCAGTTTAAGAATGAAGTAATAACAAAGTACAGAAGAACAATTAGCAATATTAAAATAAGAGTTAGTTTAATAAATTTTCATTGAGGTAAATGGCTTCCTTGCTGAATGATACATGACGGATTCTTTGGGTCCTTTTTAGGCAGCTAAGATTTCCAATGTACTAAAGATTGTAATAAAGCATAAAATGGTTTGTGGGACTGCTAAGTACCATGTAAGTAAGAAAGTCTCAGGTCAAAATGATGAACTATTATGGTTTCAATTTTTACATCCTGAATAAACATAATGGGCTAACTTGGTACAACAAACAACTAACCTTCCCCTTGTATTGCAGCTCTGACTCGCACAGAAGTAATTGGTAGGATCTATCTTCTTCCAAAGAGATTACCCCAAGCTCTCACTAATAAATAATTTCTAAAAATATTTCAGCTGATCTCTGGCTTCTGATTTTTTGGAAAATTTTGGAATTTTTCATTCAGCACTCAATCACAAAAGATAATGTGCAGAGAAATAGCCAGTGCTTAGAAACTGAGGGTGGATGTGCTCTTTTAGAGGTGGATGTGGTGCTTATGTTCAGTATTGTATTTTAGACTACACGACCTTATAAGAAAACTTTGCTTGGCACATAACCAGTTACACACTAAATGCTTTCTACGGCTTCTCTAGCATGAGAAAAGTAAGATTTATTTGCACTGTATGAGTACTAATTTATAGTACCTTGCTAAATAGTTAATGAATGAAAGATGAGTAAAACTTGCCACCTGATCAGGTTCTGCTTCAGAATGATAGCCATTGTGTCCATCCTGTATCTCCTGTTTTGCATGAGGCAGCAGTAGGGCAAGAGAGAGGTAACAGCAAAAAAATTGCAGACAACAAGTGAAAGGACAGAATCTTATTTTTGATTCCCTTTTTAAAATTTCCTTAAAAAGACAGCATATACTTTAATCTCAGTTTAGCTTTCCAAAACCTTTCACTCCTGGCACACACTACTTTCCACAGAAGGGAATCCAAGCTATCAGCACCATCCTTTGAATGTTACTTGGCACAACACAAAATGAAAAATTAACTCTCTTTTTCACAAAAGAGTCAGTGCTGGTAGATAAGAACATAAAAGTATGTACTGTCTTTTTGAGACAAATAACCTTACAATAAAGAAAATTAATTTCAAGTATGCCACATGCTTATCAATAGAAGAAATTGAGTACTACTTGCAATGGCAGCATTATAGGAAAACTCATGCAATCTTTCACAGTAAAAAACAGTCGACATCAAATAGAAGTACCTAGACACTTAAAAAAAGCTTTGCTGTGTAAAATATGTTGTGATTGAACTCTCAACCTTAAAAAGTTTTACATATCTTTCCAGCAACTTCTTTGTTGTTGTTTGAAACTTGACCAGTAACTTTACAGAATTGAAAATTACTACTCATAGCAAAATATGCAAACAATTCACATTTTCATGTTAATTTATTTCTGCGTCAATTGGCAACAAATCCTGAACACTAATTAAATTTCTTTAATAAACATGGTCCTTTTGCACATCAGAGAGAAGTACAAATGTCATCGGGTCATTGAAAGAATTGTTTTAATAAGTTCAGCCAAAAATGTTCTTCCGTCTTCTTTCTTTAACAGCTGGAGAGAAGTTGTGCTCATGACAGTCTATTACTCCCAGTTCAAATGCAAAGAACTTCTCACTTGGTCAGACTGTAAAATCAGCCTTAGTCTAAATTTACAAGTGTTTGTTAGAAGTCAATTTTTCTTTTTACAGTATTTCTACAGAACCCTCAAGAAACACCTTAGAAGTTCTTCAGATAATTTGAACTCTACATGAGTTTAAAAACTTATAAGTAATTAAAAAACCTTTTCAAGTTATAAAGGACTATTAGCATTTAGGTATGGGTAGAATTGTGTTATAGAGAAATTACTTAAACTTCAGATCATAATTATGTTGTTTCTGAAATCAAAAAGAAGTAGACATTGTGATCTCTGAAAGAAAACCAGCAGGACAATGA
Organism: Muscicapa striata striata; assembly: GCA_030060385.1. NCBI lineage: Eukaryota > Metazoa > Chordata > Aves > Passeriformes > Muscicapidae > Muscicapa > Muscicapa striata. The sequence continues at coordinate 1,415,890 of JAREIS010000112.1, read as the reverse complement.
GCAAATACACCAGAAAAAATTAAATACATGAAAGACAAAGAGCAGATCATTCAAATATCAAAGCCTTTACACAGAACTAGGAACAACTGAACAAAACCAGTTTTTGTTACTCAACTCAGACCAACTATTTGAAACACTATCTATCCAAAAGAAAAAAAAAAAGACCAACTTGTGGATTTGTATGATTGGATGAAGCACATCATTTTTAAATAGGTAAACAACAGATGAGAAAAAGAAATAATTGAGACTTCATCTCTTCATTTAAGACTGAACAAGAGATCTTTGTTTGAATAAAAGTGTTGGATACATTTCATGAACAATGTCAGAACACTATCCAGCTCATTTCTCACTCCATAAATGTTACTAAGAGAGAGGGGCAAGAAAACAAGGCATGCCCTTTTTCATCTTCAATGAACAATGGGCAAGTCCGAGTCTCAAAATTATCATTAAAAAGATGTAGATCATTACACTAGCTCCTAACTTCAAACCTAACTTTCAATCCTATCATAGCTTGGTAACAACTAATTTAAAACAAGTACAAAAGCAAGCATGAATTTGAAACTTATTTAAATAGGATAGACAAAGACATAATGCTTTAACCGCTGGTATTCTTTAGCATAGACGTGTTAGGGCTGCTAACAAAGTACTCTGCAGTCTGAAGCACATAAACCTGAGTTGCAAGCATCCATTTTATCAAAATTAATGCAATAAAACTGAAGTTAGTATTGCACATTCATAATGTAATTTTAAAATATTGCTCTCTTACATATTGGCTTTTATTGCTCATGAAAACATTGTAATGTATATGAAGCATTTCTGTGGCAAAGAAGCTGTTGCACTGCATAGCAAAATGGTCTGACTGGCCCATAAAACCCATTAATGAGGTAAAGAATGCTTGACACACCAAGATCTCACACAGCACAAGAGACACACAGGTAGGAGGCTGTTCACTGCTAGCCAAAGGTAATCTTACCCGTATAACTGGCCTCCTGTACACCTGTTAGTTAAAATATAAAATGTTATCCAATGAAACACACAGATTTGATTTGTTAAAGATACTATATCTTATTTCACTAGACTTTCAAAAGAATACTACTCCTAAACATCTTAATTATAGCTGGATTTTGCAAGAACAAAACGAAACTATGCACAACTAGTAACTATCATTTGCAGAACTGCTTTGGTCTTAAAAAAAAAAACAAACTCAGCCACTTAATTTTAGTGATGTAACAAATTCCAAACTCTTTGGAAACATTCATTCCTAATCGCCTTTTATCCTGCTACACTCTGCTACTGTTAAAAGAGAATAAAAAGCCGGGTAATCCTTCGAGGTGGAAGACAATAAACCTGCACTAACAACCATGAAGGAGAAGCACCGGACCTTTTAGAAAAAGACAACTCTTCTCACCTTCTGAAGGTGTTTGTTGTACTAACTACAATCTGACCCATTTTCATTTGTATGAGCCCCTCATTCAAGAACATTCTGCAGGCAGAGCATGTGTCAGAGAAGACACACAAAGCGTTGCTGTAGGGTTTAGCAAGAAAGAGATCCCCCAGTGCCCTCCCGTTCTGACTATTCCATTAGCTTCCTCTTTGCTTCCCTCCTCCCTGGTAAGTCACATAAGAGTAACGTGAGTAACACTGTTTGATACAAGAATCAATATATTTACCTGATTTTGCAAACATATTAATTTAACGAAAGGGATGAAATTAAAAAAAGGATGAAAAAACAATCCTCAATAAAAAAAGGATGAAAGAAAGAATAAAGCAGTTCCTGGTTAAACCAGCACAAACTAACAGAACTGCCTGACCAGTTCCAGAAGCAAACACACATATCTGACCCGACCTGAAGGTTCTGAGTTGTAAGATAGTCTCTAAACACAGCAATTCGAGGTAACCAAAGGTAAGGAAGACCCAGGAAAGAGAAAAATGTCTCGAAGGAAAACTGAGCTATCATATGGGCACTCTCTTCTCATGTGTGGATTCCACAGTAACAATGAATGAACCGAACCTGTTAGTGGTACTGAGTAAGCAACTATAAAAAAATTCCATCATGTTATATACAAATATGGGATTTCAAATCACAGCAATGCAATGATGTCCAATACAATTTATTCACAAAGATTGTTAATTTAAACCATCGTCTGATAGTTTAAATCCTTTCCTTTAATTTCTCAGAGACAGAGAATGAAGTAGAATTTTAATTAGGCCTTAAAAGATTTATTCCTGTTAAGTAATATCTGAGATGAGTTTGGTATAGAGATAGAAGTTATTCAAAATTAAATAGTGCTCTTCATTCCAGAGAAATGCATTTTACTCAGAGATAAACTGAACACCAGGCTTACACATTTGGATTTTACTAAAATGAAATCTTTAGCAAATACAACATCAACAGATATAAAACAAGGTTTCCCCCAGCGTTTTATCAAAAATGTTGGCCTTGACCTGGAGCAAGCATTTGCAGTTCAGCTGCTGTAGTATGGGACAGCAACTCTTCACAAATTGCTGACTGTGCCAACACTGTGAAACTCTGTTGAGGATGAACTTTTAAATACACTACAGTCAAAAACATGTTGTAGCCTCATCTCAGACTCAGGCTGAATCTCACCTGCTGTCACTCAATCTAAAATACACTGTTTCCAGACAACATACTTTGTAATCACACAGCATTCGTAAATTAAAATCTAGTTAAAACAAAGCAAGAAAAAGAGATAAAAATCTTTCTTTGGCCACTCCCTCTGAAGGCAATAAAACTGTTACAAACCTCGGAAGAAAAACAGATCTAGACAGCAGCAAGTTGGGCTTCTTAAAGGGAATTGAAACATGGGTGACTTTCATCACGTTGTGAGAGGAGAAAAACTGCCCATGCTCTAATCTTGACAGCTGAGTCGAGTGGCTGAACACAGCGTGTTCAGGGAACAGCCAGTGAGAGTGAGAGAACAGGGGCACAAAAGCACAGTGGAACTCAGGGAAACTATACTGTGCAGTCATTACCTTAGTCATAAAAATGCTGCTGGGAGGGAATGAAAGAGGTGACTTGTTTGTTTAACGTTAAATTCTGTGTCTCTGGAGAAACTCCATAAAAAATGATACTCAACTACGCCCCCTGCAAGTAACAAAGACATTCATTTATTTTGTGTGAAATCTGAGGAGCTCAATTCTGTACCCTGAATGACACACACTAGAAACCATTTCAACCTGTAACTATAATCTACCTTACCAATTATTTTATATAGTAATCAAAAGAAAAGCCAACCCATTTCTGATGTTTTATTCAAAACTTTTAAAATTTTCTTTCACTTCTCTGTTAATTTTTATTCTGTAGAGTTCAATAGCACTATTCTAAATATGGAAGAAAACAGGAAGCAAATTCAAAAGACTCCTACACATAATGAGATGTTTCTAGTTCTGAAACACTCAGTGCTCACTCAAGTACTTACCACCTTTCTAATCTTCCACTCTTGTATCTTAAAACAAATCAATGCATTCCTCAAGTCACTTACCCTGTAGTCTCTGGACACACTCTCTGATGGGACAGACCCTGAAATCTGACTCGAAATGGTTGCAGCTATCAGCTGTTTACACCATTCCACGTGGGATCCAGTCGGGCTACAAAACCAGAAATTTCAAAATATTTAGCAGTAATTCCAAATGTGCATTTTGAACAGCACAGGAACTGAGCAGATCCCGAAAGCAATGCTATAAGTGATCACTAATATAATAAAATTTAGTTTGCTTTGAGGGCAGAATACAACTATTTTATTGATCAAATTAGGAAAAAAAAATTTACTAGATCATGTCAGAGACACAGAGCTGTCAGGAGGTTAAAAGTGAGGTTAGGGTCCTAGGAACTTGAAAAATGTTCTGTTCCTTATCCAGTGTAATTTTTACCATTCACACGCTTTTTTCTTAAAATCATCCATGGAATGAGTTTGGCCAAGGAGTAGAAAACTCCTTATACCTTATTAATATGTCCTGATTATTCTGTAAATCGTCAGAATTAAATTACTTCATGCTAGTATTAAAAAATGTAAACTATGCTAATGTTGTATTAAATGCTGAAAATACATGTTTTCTAAAGGGTAACTTCTAGTTAGCTGCATTTTTTTCCAATTCATGAAATAAACCCCAGATATTGTCAATGTGGGTATTCCTACGCCACAGTATCGAATTGTACAGCGTAGGGTGTTTACAAGAACCCTAAAGCATCTGCACCGCATTAAACCCCAGGTGATGCAATCTGAGAACAGTCCGCTAAACTACTGCTGCTCACAAATAATGTAGTACTGAGAGGAAGAAGCAATAACAGTCTGAAGTGTCTAGGTCTGCTTCAACACACACCAGTATTCAAGGAAAAACTGGGAATGCCAGAGGGAACTCTTCCCTGAGTGTTAACACAGCCTCAGCTGATATATTAGATAACTGCCACTTTCCTTCAAACAATTCAGCTGTGCTCTTCTACAGATTGAATGCTTATTCAGAAGTCAAATACAGAAAGAAAATGTTAAGTTTTTTTGTAGTTAATTCATAAACTAGCTTTGGACTCTATGAATGCTCCATGACACTGAATATACTTACTTATCCCAGCACCCAGCAGTTGCACCACGCCTCAGACATTAAGAGGGTGGGGTAACAGCCTCAGATGACCAATTACTATTGAACAAGAGGTCTTTCCTTACATTAACTCTGTCACTAGAGCTAGGTATAAGGCACAGATCCATGCAACAATGCCACACCTGAAATGGAAGATCTGTCAAAACTTTTCTGATAAATTTTAATAGCCTTCTCCCCACCCACACATTCTACGCAGGGCTAGATCTCACAATGTTACTTTGCAACTAAAACACATCTATGATAGTCCTGCTTGAACAACAAAGATAACTCTCAGGTTAGTGCTCAACTCGCACGCAGATTTACTTACAGAACTCTTCACTTAAGTTTTGCAAAAGAGGCCAATACCTAAATCCTACAGTAATCCCTTTCTTACCTCATCTATTTTTCCTTCTCTCACATCTCTTTGATTTCCAGTGTAGCTCTTTAGGGCTTGCCTAAGTTTGTTTTCAAATAAGCACTCACTTGTTAATTAAGAAAAGGATTTATTTTTCTATGGCTTATCTTCACAAGGAATCACTACATCAACAGAGCTAACAGCAGCAGGAAAATGCGTATGAATGCAGGACTATCCCCTGAGACCAGTGTTCCAAAGAACACTGATTATACAAATGTGCCTTCTTCCCATTCACCAGTAAGGCACACACCAGTACTGACTGCTTTTCCATTTTGCTTCATCTGCAATCACTCACATTAGCCGGACCTGGTACAACCGTACTGGCAAACAAGTAAACTATATGACAAATGGACATATAACTGGCCCAAGGAAGAGCAAGATCAGAAGAACAGAGGATAAAAATCAGGATAAGAAAGTACATTAATAAACAATACAAAGGTGTATGTTCTGATGACAGAAAATGGACATTTGATTTCCATCCTCACCAGAATGATGTAAGCCCCTACTAACACAAAAAAAGAGAGAATACAGAGACTAGAACCTAGCACTAATTTTAAAAATTCTTTTTTATTTCGTTTTCATCAGGGTGAGATTTCCATTCACTTCTACTCCCCGTTTAACGATTTTTAAGCTCAGTTCTGAAGTCCACCTTCAGCTGGAAACTTCTGAGTGAAAGAATGACTCTGCCAGCGACTGCCGGAGGAGATGTGGTCCCGCCTGGCCCCGTTCTGGTGAGACCCGGCGGACCTACCGCACACACTTACGGACACACATCAGGGACACGCTGCACCCACGTACGGACAGACAGACAGCATTCCAGACACACCGCACATCGAGGGGGCACAGCGGTGCCTGGGGACAGTCCCACCTCTGCAGATTAAATACACGCACGAAAAAAAAACCCCAAACCAATCAGGAAGAGACTCAAAACCCGCGCACGGTCTCAGCCCAAGTTTGCAGGACGGTGCCCCAACCCTCGGGCCAAAGTCCCGCGGCCGCCTCGGCCAAGCAGGCGGCGGCACTGCCGGCACACGGCAAGCGGAGTAGGAAACTTTGACAACAGCCGGTTCCCGCCGCAGACCATCCACCGCTGCACAGCAGCTGCCCTCAGACCGCAGCTTCTCGGGCCGGAGGAGTCCGGGGAGGCCGCCTCGAGGCCGGGCAACCGCGCTCGGCCGAGGCTCGAGCCGAGGGGCGCCCGCCACCTTCCCTGCCCGGCCCCGAGGGACGCGCGGGCCGCAGCACGTCCTCTCCCGCCGCCCGCTCCGCCCGGAGCCGTCCCCGCTCACCTGTCCAGGGTCTCGGTGCTGGGCTGCCGCGACCCCGCGCCCGCCGCCGCGGCGGCCCCCGCCCGCACGGCTCGCCGGCTCACGCCACCGCCCTCCACCGCCGGACCTGCCGCCGCCGCCGCCGCTCGCTCCATGGTTCCGGCCGCGCCACCGGGATGGCGGGCAGATTCCCGCCTCTCCGCGGCACCCCGGCCCGGCCGCCTCAGCCCGGCCCGCTGGGGCCCCGGCAGCGCCTACGGCTGTCACCTGGCGGCGGCGCTTTCCCAGAGGCCTCCGCGCCGTGAGAGTGGGCGGGCGGCGGGGCTGGGCCGGGCAACTCCTGCCCATCGCCCATTCCGGCCTCAGCACGGAGGCACGGCGCAGGGCCGGCGCGCCAGGAAAACGGCTGTTGGAGGCAGAGTGTTCAGCACTGACATCTTTATTTTCCCCTCCCCGCACATACACGGCAGACGGATGATGTTCACTGCTCTCCCCCCGACCCAACGCCTGACACACAGGGTCCGGCTCCAGAGCAGTCCCGTAGTATTCAAGGAGAGCCGCCGACACGGTTAGTGAAGGAAGCGGTAGTACTGCGCTGTTACAGATCGTGTTTTCTCATGCATGACATAATGCTCGCTGCGACACAGTACCTGAACTCAAGGCAGAGGTTAACAATACATCAGAAGGAGGTAGCATACATGTCTTGGGTACAGCCGTAACAGTGATGCTGGGGGGAAGGGTAAGGCATGAGCAAATAAAGAAGGCATTCAACAAATAACCTTTCTACGTAAGTAACAGAAACCCAGCACAAAACCTAGCTTATTCTCCTCATGTCCATGGAAGGAAGAATACAAATACCTAAACTAGCATTCCAAGACTGACATTTCCTGTGGGATACTGGGCATTCATTGCTGGTGATACTGACACCCCAGCTCTGCTTTTTCACCCCTCCTAGAAAAGGCACTCAGCACCTGCAAGTCTCATCTTCACGACCTCAGAAGCTTCCCCAGGTGTGCTTCTGGCAGGGAACAGTCTACAGTGTGCACAGAGAACAGGAGATCTGTGCAGAACGACAGCCCAGAGCACCCACTTACAGGGAAGGAGAGAGATGTTTTGTTAGCATTGATAAGTTTGCATGCCTACATTGACAAGTAGTATTTGCCAGAACATATTGGATTAAAATCACCCTTATCTTGGTCTCATATGTAAAAACAATTAAAACACTTATCTGCTGACTTGAAAAATTCCAAGCCCGCACAGAGCCATGTTAGAGCTTCAAAGACAAATTCAGCTGAAGAGTAATAGGAACAAAGTAATATGTAATGAAGTAAGTGCAAAAAGATACTTTCCATTACAATCTCCCAAATGTAATAGGTTATCATGTAGTGTTTACACAGTAAAAACTACTAGATTTTCAGAACTTTTTCACACCACTCAGAGACATCACCAATATGTTAAACTCAAATACAACTTTAAATATTCTAATAAAAATAGCATTTTTTAATAAACCACAAGTAAGTAAAAGGCATATATACCAGAGTATGCATAGCTTTCAAATGTAAAATATATCATGAACAACTGAGCATCCTTCTTCATTCATCTGATGTAATGAATCTTACCTTAATAAGTCAATATTGGGGGACAACATTGTTATATTGGATACACACACTGGAGAGCATAGATGGGAGAATGAAATTTAGAGGACAAAAGTCATATTCTGCATATTTAGAACACACATGCTGTATGCCCTGAACTTCCCTGAAAATATAGTGCAACTCAGTGCATATACTGAATTAAATCCAGAGCTGGTATATTTTTATTCCTTTGAAAAAATACTGTTTTAAATACTCAGTGTTCTCTAAACTTTGATTTATTTTATGGAACTATACCTTTAAATTTAGTTTTCATATGCAAAATATTTACACTTTATAAACTTGCAGAATTTCTCATAAACTATATTATATACACTCACACAAAATTTATATATAATCCTGTTATATCTTGCACATCAAAACTCACCACACATGTACAATAATTTACAATGACAGAAGCCTGGAGCATCAAATAATTTCCTTTAAAATAACAATATTAGAGTCCTTTATAGATTCTGATTTGCTGTATTTCCTGGATTGCCTGAATATCATTAAACTTCTCAGAATATGCAAAATTTTAATTAAATATCAAGAGCAAAGTTTGTGCTGTGGTAAGAAATGCTTGCTACTATTTAAAAAATACCTGAAAGGAACACAATAGAGATTTACAAAAAGACTCTGAAAGGTAGGCTTGAAATTAGAGCTCACTCAAATGTTCAATATAAGTGCACACACTATATGCAAATCCTGGATACCAAAGCCCCTTAAAATACTTTAGAATAAATTTGCTGAACAGGAGTTAAATTAAACAGTAAAGTATAAATGTACAAGTCTTCAAAATTATTTATAACTGAGAATTTTTGTCTACTTTGGTATAAAAGCTCCTTTTAACAGGCACATTTATTTTCAGAAGACAAACAGAAGCTTTAATAGTATGGCTATTGCTGGATATTTAAGCAATGTCTCTCTGGTTCTGTTTCTAATTATATAAACCTTCTTTTGGAAACATTTAATTCTGTATTAATCCAAAGAACCAATACTGCCCACAGTGAAAATTTGTACTGTACTTTAGTGCTGAACAGCTAGCCCAAACAGAACTTCTCAGAATCCAGTACAACTTTCATTTGTTTTTCTTTTTAAATAAAATCAATTTACAATAAAAAAGTTTATTTGGTATCTACTGAGCTATTTGAATTTTTTATTTAGAAGCATATCAGTGAAATGCCTTCCATATTTCTGTTTGTTTAAAAAAAGGAAAATCTGGAATTCTCGGGTAGTCAAAGTTTCAAAACTTCTCTCCGACATCTTGCAATAGAATTTATTTTTCTCTCATGAACTCTATGAATGTATTCCTAACAGGAATACAGACATACCTAATTTTATAAAATGTGAGTAATCCTATTGCCATCATTGTGTTTATTCATGACATGCAAGACTGAGCATTAATTTCCTTACAGAAACATGACTTAAAATGTAATAAATTAAAGCATTCTTACAAAAACAATAAATCAATTTAATTTCAATTGAACCAGACCTACCAAAGTAACTCTTAAAGCCCTCCATTGCTATGAGTTGATTCATGTTCCCAGTCCACAGGTTGTGAAAGGCACGTAATCGAAGAGTTGGGTTTGCTTTGAAGTCTGCCTCAAATGAAGATAGTCTAAAATAATTTGTGTTAGGACAATCTAGTGTAAGGCATTAGAATATTCCTCTTTATGCTATAGATCTATGTCAAGCACCACTTGCTATTACAGTATAGAAAGAAGCCAATATTTTCTTCAAAACTGTGTTTGTACTTGGGACACCATTTGTGAGGGAGATGTCGATGTGGCTGATGAATTGGTTATCTTAGAATTATTTGTGATCTGAAGCTCTTCAAGTCTCCTGATATAATCATCACGCAATGCAAGGAGCTCCACGTAACGCTGCTCCACGGGGCTTGGCTGCTAGGAAGAGATCCATGTTAGTCTTAGCACTTCACTCCAACTACTTATACACAGGCTCCTAGAGTATCTGGGGCTTCCTGGCAGGTGTAGCAAGTCATAGCTGAACAGAAATACTCATTGCTGTAACCTGAGAGCTTCTGCCTTACAGCTGTCTCTCCCAAAGTCAATCTTTGCACAAAATTGTTTTGTCTTGACTCAGTAAAATCAGCCACCACTTCCTGAAGTATAAGGATTTTATTTTCTTTCTATCTAATATTGTGTGCAAGATAGATACTTGTATACCTTGACCAAAGCTTGTTAATTGACTTACTAAAAGGTTTTAGGTCCAGAAGCCAAATGTCTCAGCATCTTCCCTAAAACAGTGTTTAGCCAGATTACTCTAGTTACACTGATCAGATTAAGATCTATGTCTTCAGCATAAATAACTTCTCTCACTGATGAAATTTACTTGAGTTTTTAATAGTAAATTTGCAAGTTAGTGTAATTAAGTGAAATAAAATTTTATTAGTGAATTCTCTAAGTAAACTTGCACATGTTTAAAATCAACTGCTCTGGTTTTCAGGAGATTACTCAGAAAGAGCCTTTTAACTGTTTCCACTTTCAACTTAACTTCCTTTTCAGATTAATGAAACAAATGGAAAAGAACTATTACAAATGTCCAAAGCAGAGAGCGAGCCTAAAGTTACCTTTGGCTGAATATACCTGTCTAGAAATTGTTGCTGTTTCACAGTTAACTGCCTGTAATTCAAAGCTATCAGCAGTGGAGTTTCAGCAGCAAATGGTTAAACACCTCGCCAGTTCATAACCAGTTCAACCAGCATTCTGAGATGCACCACTCACTATGCACCCATATGAGGATCATGATGAATGCTAAGGCAACTGTGGAAGTTGGATCAATGCTAAATGTAGGCACTAAGATGACTAGTGGTGTAGGATAATAGTTTTGCTAGCAGAACATACTTCTAAGGAAGGGCACTAAGAAAGGTCATAAAAAAAATAGTTCAGGCCACATGTTCATTATTCAGTTGCTTAAATGAGATGAAGCATAAATTTCACGTGCAGAAAAAAAGTTGCATTTTGTGTACAAAAACGGTGAAGATGAGGGACCAGTAGTAGTAGCATGGAATACTATCCCTTGGGTTTGCATTTCTAAGGAGAAACTGCTACCAAAAAGCTCTCCTGAATAATGGCAAACTGCATTTTTAAGTAGATCTACAGCTAATTTGCATGTCTTATAATCCTTTACTTTCTAAATGAATCTTTACGTTCACCATTTGCAAAACACCCTCATCTTTCACAACAAGCAACGAAAGCTTTAAAACCAGAACTTCCAATTCCAATAGGCAATGTACTTGTAAAAGGCCATAGCAAAATGCTAGGCTTTCATGAAGCCTTTAATGCACTGTAAATATTACAGGAGATCAGCTGTGGAAAAGGAAGTGTATTGCCTGAAAACTATTGACACATTCCAAGGGCTGGACTGTGAAGATTGCTTCTGTCAAACAAATTGCTCCTCTCTCTTCTCCTACTCAAATCTCCACAAGCTGTTAAAAATGACAAAAAAGTCTCTGTACACAATCTATGTGCTATGTGGCTGAGATTTCCAGCAGGATTGTAACAAACACTGAGTATCCCTATGGATTAAAACCACAGAACTGAACTATGTGTCATCTGATAAATGCTTTTCTGGACTTCCAATCTGATCCACTTGTATAAATTTTAGTGATAGCTTTCATCCACAGTGTAAACAATGCTGGGTCATCAGTGTTACATAAAAAAATTAAATCTTACCATCAATACATATAGCTTGGAAAGAGAAAGGACTCAACAGGTCATTTCATTTGTAAATCGTTTCATACCCTCTCTCAGCAAAAGGAGAAAAACCAAGTAAATGCAACTGTGTGTTGCTAATGCCCCAACTCTACTGGAATCAGAAGGCCCCATTTCTAAGCATTGTCATTCAGGATTTAGTAGCATCAAATTGTCTTAGACATGTGCAAGAAAAAGGGCTAGAAAGAGCTCAAGGATGACTTGCTAATAAACAGGAAAATAAGTTCAATGAGCTAAGACAGAACTAAACAATTACTTTCACTTTTTTTTCCATCATTATGAATATAACATTAAAAGCCTGAACAGATTACAGGTATTGCTCTACAAGTCAGTTATGACACAAAAACCTTATTTCCGATTAGCATTTTTTTGTATGTTATAGAGAATTTACTTACTTGTTGCCGAATCCTTGGGTTCCACCTGATGTAGTAATTGACCCAGAGCTCTAAATGCCGCATGCTGGCTACTGGATAGAGTGCTCGATTTACCTCTTTACTATAAAAAGGATTGGTGTATTTAGATTTTTCACTGTTTATCAAAGACCATAATGATAACGTTTTCTCAGTCACTTTCTAAAATGAAATAAAAATAAGAACATAATATAATATGAACATAATGAACAAGAAATCCATCATAAAAGACATTTTTACAGTCTAAAATTTGGTTTACTTAGAAGCATGATACATTACTGTATTAAAAAGATTCCAAACCCAGTGCTTGACAAGTATTTTAGTGACTGCATGGCACTACTGTATAAGAAAAAAGCAGGTTCAAAATCACTGTCTGCAAGGACTATAAACAGATAAAATCCAACCAAAAATTTTGCAATCACCTACAGTAAAGACAGCAATGCAGTAACACAATCAGTGGCTTGACTAACCTCTTTTTCTCTGAGAAACTCGCTGTTATACAAGAAAGTGCCAAATCGGCAGCTGTACAAGTGATCCAGGATTGTAATCAGGAACTGCTCATTGAATTCAAAGGCCGTAGGAAACTAAAACCAGGAAATACAAACTCATTGTTTACATGGAAAACACAGGCACATGCCCTGGTTAAAAGGCTGAAGGTAAAGTTTAGAAGCATAGATACATCTACAAATAATTTTAAGATAATACTTTCATACACTTTATAGCAGATTAAGTGTTCCAATGACCCATGGTGTTCAACCTTCTGAAACTAACCACTGAAAAAAAATCTCAAAATGTTCTACCTACCTTTAATTAATAAAAAACAGAATGGTTCCACATACACTTTTACTAGCAAGACAGAATAAGACAATGCACTCTTACAGTGCAGCACCAAACAGGAAAATAAAGGTCCTGACCCTTAACCCTAAATGGACTAAGTTCACTGCTTTGTTTCATTACTTACTGACATTACGATGTTTAAATCACAACAGCATTCAAAAGCTCCCTAGCTTCCTTTTTAAGCATTGACAAAACAACATGTGTCCCTGCAGTTCAAGGGACAGCTTCATAAAATGGTCAAACAAAACAGGAGACCCCATTAAGACAGCTGGGTGTAATTCCTGTAAAAGCTTTCTGCTGGGTCTGAAATATCACTCAATATGTGTCTGAGAATCCTGTATCCAGGAACACCAGCCGTGCCTCTACAGCCAGTGCCGTGTCCAGCAACATATACACAGCCTGTATATCACTTTCACAAAAGTAAATACACTCTTTTTTTACTAGAGGTCAGAGCAGAGGGGTATGCTGTCCTCTTCAAATACTTTTTTCAAAAAAAATAAAGATGTAGGGCTTTAATTCAGTCAACTCTTCACACTGCTACTTTCTGAAGAACAAGACAACATACCTGTTTAGACATCTGCCACACGCAATCAATAAACTGGAGAAAGATGGGTGATCTGTCTGCATCAGCATGATTTTTATCACCATGGCCTATTCTCTGAAATGAAGCAAAGCAGCCTCCTGGTAACTGAAACATGCTATTTTACAGCAACAGACATGGTTTCTTATTTTGTACTAGAGCATTCATTCTTTTCCAATAATGCAACCCACTGTTATAATTTCAAAATTAGTTACTGCATCAAGGCGGAGAGATTAAGATACAGAGAAATACTGCAAAGCTGTTACAAAGATGTCTGAAAAAAATTACAAGCTGATTACCGGTCCTGATATATAAACCTGCTGATTATTAGACAAGCAGAACTGTTGAAGCATCAACAGCTATGAACAGTTATCAACAGAATGTCTTGATTATTTGACTTTAAAAATAAACAAGACATATTCTGAACTAAATTTACATCACAAGTCTGCCAAGAGCCAAGTTGCATACTCTGTCTTCCTTTTTATTGTAACCTACTGCAGGACCTAGATAATGAAATTATCCACACTATCTTCTCTTTCTCCTCCACTCTTGAACCTTAACATTCATACTGAGAGAGCAGGCAAACATGAACAAGATCAAAGAAAAGTTCATGTTCCTGACACAAAATTAACAGATTTTTAAAAGTTTGGGTAAGCCCCTTATTATGAGGTGCCCAAAGCAACAATCAAAGGAATTTGCCCTACAGACAAAAAGTAGATTTGGTAAAAGCTGTTTGCTTCCTTTTTGCATTTGATAGCTGAGAACAGGTAAGAGATTCAGGGAAAAAGAGTTTTTATTCATTCCATAATTCTGTTTGTGTGTACTTGATGGAGGAGACAAAAGAAAAGCAGGTATGCTGAGCTAAGATGTTGCCTACCTGCCTGTAAGATAGCAACCTTAATGCCTCAAGGACATGAAAAATCATAAGAGCAGTACACTACTCTGTACAATGGCTTGCAACATAGTTTAAAATAATAGAATTGAATGGGAGATGAGTGATGTAGCTGAATCAGACAACAGTAAAAAATGACTAGAAAAGGGCTTTAAAGAAGAAAACCAAACTAGCTTCCTTGCTCTCCAGTTCTCATATTTTGAAATACTTGTTATCCATTAAGAGTCATATATGTGTTTAATAAGGAGTGAAAGTCTGCCCACTTCCACTATAGTTAGCAGTTTCAGAATGTCTATCTCCCATTTATAATTATGTCTGATATTAGAATGCATAATTAGAGTTAAATTCCACATAAGCAAATTTATCATCTGCAGAGTGCACTAAATTCAGCATACATAGAAAAGCTGGGGTAGGGAATTCCTTTTCAACAAGGAGACTTATTTCTCACCTCATTTGATATAAAACATGAAGAGGAACTATTAAGTAGTCTACTATTTGGTTATTTGATATTAAATAATCCAAATTGCAACCCTGGTATAATAAAAAACATGAAGCTTGTGCCAACACAGACAATATAAGTAACACTCTACTCTTCAACTCCCTACTAAGGGGAAAATGAAACAACAACATTTTCAGAGATGAGGTTCAGGACCTGCTCTAACTGCGCTATGAGTCTAGTTCTTATTTTTCAAAGTCATAATTCTATCAAGTAATTATCAAGCTAAAACAGAGTATGAATGATGAAAACATTTTATGCTTGCATTACAATTTTATCATAGGATAGTTAAGGTCAGAAAAGACCATTGAGATCATGGAGTCCAACTGTTAACCCACCACTGACAAGTCTACCATTAAGGCATGTCCCCAAGCAACACATCACATGTCTTTTAAATCCCTCCAGGGATGGTGACTCCACCATTTCTACAGAACACTCCAGAAAAGACTAACTTTCACTATAAGCTAAATGGCCCATCAAATAAAAATTTACAGTACTCTCAAGGAGGAGTGGCTTCAACCATTTCCAAAGATTACTACTTGACTGAGCAAGTTGGGAAAATAACAGTTTAAGCAAAAGGAATTACTTAAATCATTCTTATTGCTGCTACACTGTCAGACATAAATTCGCTCATGACTGAGCAAATCATCTGGAAGGGATGCCAAGTCCTGCCTCACTATTTGGAAAAAAAAAGTCTGTTGAGGGAGAACAAAATCTTTGATTACCCAATTAAAATCAATGGTTTAACAAAAAGAAATATAGATTATTTGAACTTATTAATAATGATGAACACACAAATCTCTCTTTTTAAGCTCTTTGTTAAACCATAACACATTTGACTACAAGTCTCCTAGTTAAATAATCTAATTTTATCTGCATCCTGACTCTTTAACTTTTTAAAGTACAAAATAAAATATGAGAATAAAAAGTCAAGCCACTGGCTTCACATTTTCCAGTGACTGTGTCAAGACAGAATACTTAAAGATTTATAAAACATATCACTTCTAAAAGACCACAAGTAAGCACACAAAAAAACCAGACTACATCAGCTGTCACTCCCAACACCCAAAATACAAATGTCTTAAGCCTCAAACCACCTTTAGAATGTCAGATCAAAAACTGCCACTGCCTACAAGAACATGTAAATGGTGAGTATGATTTATGATTTTTGATTTATGCTGAGTAGCTTTATATGGATTCCCAAATGACTGCAACACTCTTACACATTTACAAATGTAAAATGGTCATGAAACACACACATAGGTGTATTTTTCCACTTCTTGTTTTTTCCAGATTTCCTATTTTCCAAACTATAGTAATATTAATATCTTTAGAATATTACATTAGGGACAAAATATCCACACAAGTAGCTTCTACTGAAGTTGTAGAAACTTCTTACTTGAGAATTACAAGATTCAGCACCAACAAGCAACACTGTTGTAATGTTTATAGTAACAGCAGTCTCCCCGGCAACCTAATCTGCTCCTCCAGGTTCCTCACACAGATTTCCTCATTAAATGGTTAGCTACCACATTTAGAAAAAGTTCCACTAAGACTTTGAAAAGTTTCCTAACACAAACAGAATGAACAGGGTCCATTCCAATTCAGAAGATTCTGTGAATTTTCTGCGAAAATTATTCACAAACCTGTGAAATATTAAAGACTTGATATGGAAGCAACTACTTAACCTTCTCAGCTTCTAAAATCTTCTGCCCAGAAGACAACTGAACAGAAGAGCCAGCATTACCAGTGACAGGCTCTTGGGAGCTACTATGACAAGTTTAGAATATTTGGGAATCAGCACACAAAATAGCACATAGAAGATGCTGGCCAGACTCATTCATCTGCTTCTTGTGACAGTCAAAACAGCCCAAAGAAAGAGTGATGGAGAACCTTGTGTCCCAGCTTTATCTGATCGTCAGCTGCAGAATTTGAGAGGACACAATTTTTCTGCCTCCTTGTTTTCTTTGCTCAATAACCACAGTGACCCTAGCAATTCTATGCTTTTAAAAGGATGCAAAGAACAATATATGAGTTCTCAGAAAAAGAACAGCTATTAATGAAAAGTATTAATCAAACAGGTCCAAACCCAAAAGTTCTGCTCAGTTTACCTGGAAATGTTTTAAATTTAAATTCAAAAATAATGAAAGGAATTATCAAACCCTTACGCAAAGTGAGCAATTTAACACTGAAAGCTTTTCAGAAAGTTAATAATGCACAGCCCTTGCAATTATCTTCTAATTCTTACCGATGCAAACTTGTGTCCAAAGCTTATCCACTCTTTTTGCACCAGAACTTCAAAGCCTTCAATGGTTCTGTAGTAGCTGTCCAGCATGAGCATGGCCAGGGAGGTGAGCTGAGCTGTGCGGTCCCAGCCGTCACTGCAGTGAACCAGCACCGAGCTCCGGCCCGATGACACCTTATCTGCCACCTGAATGGCTCCTGTCAGAACAAGCTGGCAAGGAGCAACACACACCAAACAAACAGCACAGCTTATTTCTGGTCAAACGATAACACTAAGTTGATTTCTCTGCATCTGAATTAATGCTGTTTCTATTAAAAGACCTAAAAGAGCAGTAGAGTTAATTGGAAAAGAATTTTTAGGAGATCAAGTGAATTTCTTGCATAAAAATAGAGAAACAGATTGGTTCCCTAATCCCTTACTAAGATCAAATTCATTTCACATCAAATTCTTAAAAAACAGGGCAGAAAACAGTAATCTTGATAAACCAAAGAACATAAGCTACTTTTTCAAAGAAAGAGGGGATTTACCACATGATATAATCTCTTAAAATTCAGTGTTATTTCATTTCACTCCTTTCTTTGAACTAAACGACTGAATTATCTCAGTTATTGGAAAAATGAGCTTGCACCCTTTTAGTATACTTATTTTCCAAATATTAAATTAAGATGAAAATTCTATTAAGTAGGATTCATTACATAATACTCTAATTACTTTTGCACAGCTGTACTTGAGGCAAAAGATTCAAAGGTCGACTAGCAAGAACACTGGTGAATTACCACCTTAAGTATTTTATTTGTGCTACCAGATGAAAACTACTAAAGTTACAAATAAATTTACAAAATTTATTTACAAAACCATAATTCACAAGATAAAATCACATACACACTGACAACTGAAGTATTTACTAATATGTCACAATGACAGTCAACAGCAGGTCTGTATCGCAAGAAAACAAAACAAAAAAATCTGTTCTTTTGTAAAGCAAATCAGACTAAGAATGCATTCTTCTGCCAAGCACTCACTTGAGGCAGGCAACAAACATTCAACTTCACCTACTGCTGCTTAGTTATGAGTCTCATAACATACTCTAAGATTAGTTAGCAAAAAAAAGCCAACATTCAGGGATGTTGTTTTTATAGTTCAAGTAGTTTCATGTATTTCAAAGCTTAGCAAAGAAAGCAAGTATGATATAAAAATTTGGACAAACATTTTTCAAACAATTAAGGAAAGTTACCTTTATATGTTCTAACCAATGGGTTGATTCCAGACTTGACAACCAGTGTGATTCTTCCACATTAGGATAAACAATGTCCTTCAGCTTCTTCAAAGATTCCCGCATGACATGAATATTATGAATGTCCAAGAAGAAAAGTTCTGCATTGGGATATGCATCTTCACCTTCATATCCCCCACCGGTTGCCTACAAACAAGAGAGCTGAAATTAACTTTAGTCATATAAACACTCTTTTCAACAGAGCAAGAAAATGAATGTCATTTGACACAGAAATAAACAAAAGTAATAAAATGTCTGGCCAAATAAATTTAAATTTAAGAGTTCAGTTACAAATAAGATACCTTTAATTTTAAAATTACGTTCAAGAATCTTAGATTCTGTCTTTAAGAAGTAAATTAGCAATAACATTCAAGTTTACTTTAACTTTTCTAAAACTAAATTTTAGTGCTGAAGACTAAATATATATTTAAACTGTAAAGATATTAAAGAGCCACATAAGTAAAAATTCTGTTCTGCTGCTGCTCTTTCAAAGCATTTCAACACCACCACTGTAGAGGATATGCCTGGTCACAAAAGGAAGCAGAAAACCCACACATATTTAAAGGCACAATGCCACCGATGAAGATTTTCCAAAGATAAGCATGAAATCATTTGGGTTGGAAAAGACCTTTAAGATCACTGAATCCAACCATTAAAAATCCAGTAGTGCCAAGTCCACCACTAAACCATGCCCCCAAGTGTCACATCTTTTAAATACTTCCTGGGACAGTGATTCAACCACCTCCCTGGACAACCTTTGCACAAATAAAATTTTCCTGATACCTAATTTTAACCTCCCCTGGTGCAACCTGAGGCCATTTCCTCTTGTTCCATCACTTGTTGCTTGGGAGAAGAGACCGACCCCCACCTGGCTACAATCTCCTTTCAGGCAGTTGCATAAAGTGATAAGGTTCCCCCTGAGCCTCCTTTTCTCCAGACTAAACACCACCAGCTCTCTCAAGCTCAGAGATTGCAGCATTTCCTGCAGACAGCAAAAACATGCCATAAATTTGGATAAATAAGTTTTGCCTTTATATGTCATTGCAGCCACCAGCTATACATCAGCTGAGAGCCTAAAACACTCTGCAGCCTTTCCCCATGAGCACCACCTACACTGCTGTACAGCAGCACAGTATCTCTATTCTGTGCTCTCTGTCTCTCTTCTCAGATGTGGGGTTGTTATCAGAACTGCCAGGCTATGCAGTTAAAGAAGCAATGAGTGTATTTTTCTTTTTTTGAGCGTTATGTAGTCTTCATGAGGAACGATTCTAATTTCAGCATCAGGGCTGCTGCAACTCCTGACTCTGTCTTGACCTATGTACAAGGAACACAGCAATGCGTGAGTAGCACAGCTCAAGATTTTGCTCAGACAAACCTTCACAGCTGTTCACAAAGTATTTTCAGTGCTGATCAACACCGATTCGCACTTCTTATGTCATTCTCCCACAAATCCTGAAATGTACCCTACTGTGTCTACTGCTCTGAGCATTTAATATTTAGACATATGAAGAATTAAATACAACATGTACATATCAAATTTGTCTATAAGACATTACCTTAAGTTTTCCCACAGTTCTTGGAGAAACTCAATTTTTTACCCCATTTGCTCCAAAGATATAACTGACAATCTTTTCACAAGGCAAACAGAAAGATTACATGTTTTGTTCACCCATAAAAATTCAGTGTGTAGAGGATAATGGGATTTGTACAAACAAATGCAAGCAATTGAGGTAGACCCTCAAAATACAAACCATCAGGTTAATACTGCCCCTAGGACAGAGCCTCTGAAAGAATGCGTACTATACACACAAACATAGTAACAAAGCTTAAGAAACTACATTCTGTATTATAGAGAAGAAGACTGTACAGGTACAAATATAGCACCTAACTTGCACAGAGCAAACTACCAGTGTTATTGTCCCCTTTGAATTATTACTGCTATTCTTGAAAGCAACTTAACAAATGTTACACAGAAACCTCTAAGATACAAATAAGTTCTATCATTTCACATTTCTTTCAGCACAAACACTGAAGAGGACTAATTTCACTAAACTGGTGTTTGTTTTGTTCCACAAAACTATTCGGAAGCTAGAATTCCTTCTCTCCAGATAAGCACACTTATCATTTCACTCAGGTCTCCAACCCTCTTGAGGTCAGCTCTCATGCTCTTTGCTGTGCAGACACACACCTACACTAGTAAGTACTGAAAACACATTCCCTTCATTTGTGTTTGAAGTTCCATGACTAAGGAACTATCCCCAGGCATGGCACATTCTATTATGAAAAAAGCATTAAACTTGTCTCCTGCACCACTGCTCCCTAACGTGGTCTTTGCATATAAAGATGGAGTACATCTATGTCTACTGCACTCCATGCCAAAAACAACACTGACAGAGTGTACTGGCATTATCTGAGCTTGCCTAAATAATCTAATCCTCAACAGAGCTGAGGGGGAAGCCGAGGAGAAATGAATCCACAGGCACACCTTTTCTTCCTGAAAGCTTAGAGGAGATGATTTTTCTACATCTCTTCCAGATCTAATCCCATTTAGGTTTTCATAGATAACAAAGAAACAGTCACCTTACCCAATGAAAACACTTCCTGTTATTACCAACTACAAGCACCTGGGGAAGATTAATAGGCACCAAGGTATCCAAGATCATACCCATATTGCTGTTTAGATTTCAAGCACCCAAATTAACTTATTTATCACCTTCTCTTCATTTGCTGGATGCTAGGATAGGTCTGAAGTAGTCCATATAATGGTTAGGAAGACTCAAACAAAGGATGCCTGTGAGTGGCTTTATGCACACATCCTTTCTAGGACAGAACTTTCCCAGAGGATCTGAAAGTTGCACAGAGGTGGCCTGTCATCCCAACAGGGGACATGCTCTACAGCCCAGCCTACAGCTACCCCTGTAGCTGTACACTCTCCTAGTGCAGAGTGGAGGCACGCTCAACTTCAATCCCATGCTAAGATCTGTGCAACAGAGAACAGACAGGCTGAGAACAGACACAGAAAAGCACATCTGGAAATCCACATATGGTCCTGAAACTCTGCTTAGGGACCTACTTTAGACCCTCATGTCCTTTCATGGCCTTGAGCCTCAGTAGTTGGTTGTGTGAATTTATCTATATTAAGATTACTACTATTCCCCAAATCCTCCTCACAGAAAACTTCAAAGTAAGTCTCCTCATTCCCTTAAAAAACAAGACACGAGAAGCATCTGTTTACCTTGTTTGCAACTGCATTGACATTGGGCCTTGCATCATAGATGGTCAGTTTGGAGATCTGCCCATTGGCCTCCCTGATGATATCAAGGTATCTTTCATCATCTTTATTCCGCTTGCCACTCATTCCAACCAGGGGCTGACTGCAGCGCATGATTACAGCTTGGGTTTCTGGATGAATCCATGAGAGAACCTGGTCACATGGCAAACACACAGCAGAAGATACTCATTTTAGTAAAATATCTTAACTTAAAGCTATATTCTTTAAAATACAAAGTATGAAAATAAACACCTTTCTTTTTATTTCTTCAAAATACAATCCCTTGACATCTCAACAGCTTCTGGTCTCATAAAATTTAATAATTATCTTCAAAATATTTTCCTTATGTATTTAATGTTTACTGAAATCACAGTTACCTATATAATCCAATGCATTTAAATATTTTCCTACAAATCTTAAGTTACACAAATGATCCTGAAAAGCAAACCAGTAACAAACACAGCAATCTCTGCTGAAACTAAAAAAAACAACTCAGGAGAATGGACTCATTGTAGAAATGGTGACTAAGATGCTCCAATTCTACAAGAACAACATTTCCCTTTTTTTTTTTTTGATAAGGAAGTTGAACCTTTCTGCAGTATCTTGAATGTTTTCTCTTATCTTTAAAGCACATTTTGTTCCTCAGCCCTCTTTACAAAGAGGAGGCACTGGAGTGAAACACATGCAGTCTGTGTTGTTCTGAACCAGAGACTTGCCACAAAAGACAGTGAGCTGCCCAGGGAACAGATGCAGTGCCAGAGATTAAAGATAAGGAAAAAACCCAATAAGTAGGCAAAAAAATGCAAAGTCATTATTGAAAAATATTAAGAAACAGTATTCTCACCCATTCTGTAAGTTGTGGGTTACAGAGTGAAAG
The DNA here is from genome assembly GCA_030060385.1 of Muscicapa striata striata. NCBI lineage: Eukaryota > Metazoa > Chordata > Aves > Passeriformes > Muscicapidae > Muscicapa > Muscicapa striata. The sequence continues at coordinate 1,393,365 of JAREIS010000112.1, read as the reverse complement.
AAGATCAGAGTTCAAACAAAAAAAAACCCAAAAATCCAATCCTCAGAAGGTGTTCATTCCTGAGATCAGAACAAGATCTGCCAGAGGGGGGGGTAGGGGGTGTGAAGATGAGTGGCTATTTCTTGAACAAGAATGAAATTACTATTTTAAATTACTATTTTAATAAAATTACTATTACTCTCACTGTACAGACATACCAAAAGGCCTGTCATGAATTTCGAGGTGACAGGAATGACACCGCTAGGTTATTAGAACCATACATTACACATATTCTATACACATTATATATTATACAGATATGTGTGTATATATAGCAAATTTGTAATTATAGACCTAGTCTGTCAGTAAATACCAGATCTAATAAGTATTTGCCATATTGAGCTGTACATCTGTTTGAAACTGAGATTCAAGGCAGCTTTCTGATACTGTCTAAGAATCCAGCACATCTTCCAAGTTTGCAAAAGGGAAATATCAGTTGAAACAAGTATTGGGATAGAAATTAGTATTCTCTATAGTGCTGTAAAGAGCTGATACAAAAAAAACCCTTACCTCACAGATTTTTCATTACAGAAATGCAAGAAATCAAACGGGTTTAAAAAAAGCATCCTCTGCATTGTGTTCAGCAAGAAGTTATTTGGATGCAACTTAAAACTAGCCACACCATCAGGCAAGTTCCATCACCTAATACTCACCGGGATTCTATTTCGGGACCTAAAGGCAGCAACTTTCTTGAGATCATCATCTGTTGCATTGTATGGCACGACCAAGAGTGATGGGTACGTGTCACACAGCCCATAATGCTCGTTAATGAAAGTCACTCGCCACCGTTCATTAGGCAGCCCCTAAAATGCAACATGAAGTTATTCAATGTATTTTTGGCTGAACAAGTAATAATTCTGCTCCTGAATTTTACATGATATTATGGCCACATGGCAACAATTTAACTAAATACCATTTCAAAGCAATAGAAGCAAAAAAGATCACAAGACCACACAAACCAGTTCATTGAAGATGGATTCACAGCCTTAAACAGCTGAAGAGCCATCTCATACACTTAAGCACACAATTCTAGCCTTATAGTAAGGTTCAAAACAATGACTGAAACTAGGAGATGTATTTCTTTAACTGTAGGATTGAGGAAGGAAAATTACTTTCTCTCCTTCCCTGAAGCTTTGCTTTTCCACCTTCCCTGGTGAAGAGAGACTGTGAGGGAGGAAGTCACTATAACCTTTCTTCCCTGTAGCCTGATACTACTGTCAGGTTAAAAGTAAGATTCAGGATAAGTTTCTTACTGAAAACGAACAACAACTAGTTGCACTTTGCCCAGTAAGGCATTTCCAGGAGACATACTCGTAAGTCCTCCACACACGCACAGTGGGGTTTGTGTGGGTGTTCGTATTTTACCTTTTTTGGGCCTCAGGCTCCCAAACCATGAACAAAAAAACTATGCAGGCTAAAAAAAAATTAAGGAAGTTCTCATTCTTTGCTATTTATTTTTTTTAATGTCTTACTTTAATTATCTAACAGACATTTTAAAATGAAATATCATCCTCTTTCATTGACATTTTCCCAAAATCACAAAAAACGCAAGGAAGAATACTAATAGACATCCAGAATTTCTGTAAAGCAATGCTGTTTCTAAAACAAGCTGCTTTTTTTTGGGAAGAAGAACATTTTGGGAAGAAGAACAAATGCAATCTATGTTTAGGACACTACAGTTATGTATTTGGCACATTCTCCCCACCTGTGCTCACTTAGCAGTGGCACATTTTAAGAGGCTTCAATAACTTCCTTCAAAGAGCAAAGATCACCTTCCTGTGGCATTCTTGGTTTTTTAAAAGGCTCAAGTGTTTTATTTCTTTTCTTTACTTTTCTTCATGTTGAAATTTCATCCTCTCCCAACAGCTGATAAAAGAAATATACAAACAGTAATTCCTCTATTCAAGTTAGAAGATGTGAAAGAACCAGACAATGGCAACTGTAAATAACTCACCTGTCTCCTGTATTCAGACATCGGGTTGTACACCATCCATCCATTTTCAGAAAACTTTTCCTCATTTACAAAGGCAAAAAAAAGCTGTAAGATATAAAAGAAGCTTATTACACCAAACTCTGACTGCAAATGGCAAATATGAGGGCTCATCATCAGTTATACCCTAATGCTTGCTACAAAATAGGACTGCTTCATGCCAGCCCCACTCTCTTCATTTATATCTGGTATGTGCAAGACTATGAAGCAAAGAGCAACAAGTAAAAAAAATAGAGATCTTGTAGTGAGAAGGATGAAAATATGACAACAGTTACAAGGTTATAAAAAGAATAGAAATTATAAAGGTTAACTGATTGGTCTTTTTTCTTTTTTACTGTCTGGAGGTTGAAATGCTTTAAGAATGGTTTCCTTCCCATATTTCACATTATCACTAAATAAACTACTGTCTTCTCACCAAATTTCTCCAATAGGCACAGCTTCAATTACAACATACAACACCAGATGCTAAATTCGAATGGGAAAAGGTTTTAATTGCTATTCATTGCCATCAGGAAGAAGCTGCCTTTCTGCATCCCCTCCCCAGCTGATACTTGCTAGAAGAAATCCAAATTACTGTAATACTCCAAGAAAAAGCTGCCGTTGAAAATGAAATTGTTAGCTGCTTACATTACTTACTTCTTGCTTTGCTGCTTGCTCTCACAATTCACTTATACAGCACAGCAGCCTTACTGAGCATTCCAGTAAGTTCCTCATATCTTTTATCCTCCTTCTCCTTCCAACAAATTCAAGTGGGTTCTATTACCTAACTAAGCCCCTTCTCCTCCCTTGGTTTGTTTCTATAGTTTTGGATGAAAGCAAAAGTAACATTTATGTTAAGAATCTTCCTCATCGAGAAAACTGATTTTGGTGGCCTACAAACTCTTCAGATACCAAAAGGAGGATGAAACAAAATTGTTTCAAATAAAAACACAACAGCAACAAGAAAAACAAAACAAACAAAAAAAAACAAACAAACAAACAAAAAAACAACAAAACAAAACAAAAAAAACCCCCACACAACAACAACAAAAAAATCACACACAGAAGAGAATATGTTGTCCTGAGCTAACTGAGCAACAGCATACAGAGCAGAAACACTCCAGAGCCCATCATAACTCATCTGTAAAAAAAACCCAGCTGAAAGTCTCCTAGCTATTCAAAAACATTAAAAGGAGAAACTGAATGCTAAACTGAGCATCCCACACACACAGAAAGCCCAGTAAGCAAGAAAAAAAACTGCCACCATGGAGGAGGCTTTGAATCTTAGGAAGGCTCCAGGCTTCTGCTCAGCCCAATACATTACACTGTTTTTAACACAGAATAGCTCATATCAAAACACAAAACTGAATCCCCCATAAAAGGAGAACATTTTTCCTCATGTAGTTCAAGAAAATAAATACTTTAAAACGACATTACTACTCACTCAAAATGCTTTATCTCAATAGTTTTACAAATCAGAATTCTAAATTAAATCACTATTTTAGAGCAAGTGCACTCATTGGCAGGTTTGCAGAAGTAAACAATGCATTCCCTAGTTTTGTTTTCTGAATGTCTTTACCATTTTTAAAGGGGCAGACCTTCAGTGCAAGTAAACATTACAAATTCTTTCGACTAAGTAAACTACTATTAAGTGATATAGGGGGAGAAATGAAGCAGTAGATATCTACTCTACCAGAGAAAAATCCCATTCCACTAAAAGTAGATGCAAGTATCAAAAGTTATTAAAAACCTGAAAAAGGTTGTTTAATTGCAAACAAGGAATACAGCAAAATGGGAATAACACTATCTGAAGCAGTAGATGCAACTGATTTGCTGAACTATTAATAAACAGCTACACACAAGAACCATCACCTCCTCCTAAAGGAACCTGCTATATCCCGAAGAGCAACTATGCTAAGAATTCATCAAGGACCCAGGAGCAAAGGAGGATCTTAGAACAGAAAGAAACAAACACTGCAATCCTAACAGATTACTTAAAAGATGTCTTGAAGGCAGGAATAAGTATTTTATTTAAGCTCCTACTTACCGCAAGTTTCCACATAAGAAACAGTGCACTGTGACAGCTGTTACACAGAACAGGTTTTTATTGACAAAAATTAAGAAAGGTGTTGTTCCAAACTAAAAATAAATGGCAGCTATGCTGCTCATGTCTCCCAAAAAAAAAATCCACAAGACATCAGAGGGAAAAGTGCATTTTGTTTTTATCCTTTAAAAAACATTAAAGCGTTAAAGTGTTAAATTTATTATGCATGAGAGGATGGATTGAATCCTTTCTGAAAGAACAATGTCCTCCTATTTACAGCATGATTCATTTAAAATGCTTGGCTACAGCAGCTTTACCACATTTGCTACAAAAGCTTACAGTCACAGAGTCCTTAACTATTTAAGTGGACAATTATGCTTCATCAGTTTTGTTGATATTTCAGGTACTACAAATTCTTCTTATGTTGCTTAATAGAAAGAAATTCATCAGTAAAACAGATCAACCAGAAAAAATCTCAAGTTTAACGAATCACAGAACATTACAATGAATGCAAAGGCATATGGAGCAAAATTTGGACTCAGATATTCATGTGAACAATTCAGAGAAAACTCCTGCATTATACACACAAGAATAGTATTTAAAAACTACCAATCTTTAAAATTCTGAAGATTAAAAATTGTTTTTCTTCTGCAAGCATTGACTAAGTTATAGCAAAAGGTTTATACACACACATTTGGATGTGCACCATTGTGTACATTCTGCACAGCTAATCTAGTGACTACTGAAACTCTTACTTGCTGTACCAAAAGATTAAAGATCTGAATTCCATTCCCACCACCCTCAATAGCTTCTCAGGTAAGCCTGAAACACTCTGTGAAGATGGCCTCAGCTTTAGTCCAGCCTAACTGCTGGAGTCTGAAATACAGTAACATCCCCACTCTACCTTAGGCCCACTTCTCCCAACAAAATACACAATTATTGCTGTGTTATGTTGTCATTAAAACAGAGTAGGAGACACACAAATGCAATACAATTATACCCAATTCATATAGGTCTATTTAATTCCTAACTACAGTTTACCTTACTCGACCGTTAACAAGCAACCCACATCTATAACCATTTTATTGTAACAATTATATACTTAACATAAGATAGATGCTTGGATACAGTTGCATTTCATGACCTGTGTCAGTACAAGCCTTATTTTAACACATTTGGACATTATTTCTTTTTGTTTGAAACAAAATATGACAGTGTAGCTGGCAAATGGAACAGAAATAAACAGGAAGGAGAAATGCCATTCATAATATAACATGCGTAGGTTCTCTCTGTCACTTGATATAAGATTTGAGAGGTGCTGTCTTAGTAAAATTACATGGCTTAGCTTTTTGTGGATTCAGGTTCCTTCACATTAGAGCCCCTCATACACACAGACTTGCATGTGAGGATGAAAGCAGCAAGGTCACACAACTGCCTGCAGGCACTGAGAACAGATCAGCTGGGTGTGTATTTATAGCCTTCAGATGCAGAAGGCAGAGGAAGGTCAGAGAAGAACGACATGAGCACCTCTCAGAATTGCATGGCACCTCAAGGGGGAAAAGCCCTGCCAGCCTCTCTCAGTGCACCATTATTCACACAGGAATAGCAGAATAATAGGTTGGCCAGTTCTATGCCTTCTTGTGTTAGGTTGATGTGGCCAGAAATGTGTATTCTATCACCATTTGTTAAAACAGGGTGGGACAGTGATTCCTTATCTCCCTGGCACATACTATCTGATAATGGTCTATCTTTAAGACAGGATAGGCCAATCATCTTTATCTTTTCCACAACCCATCCTCCCTCCAAGAAGATATCATCTGCTGATGGCCCATTCAGTCCCACTGTATGACTGATAAAATTACATCATCCCACTGAGAGATGCTCCAGCCAGGGGAGGAGCCAAGCCTTTGCTACCTAGATAAAAACTGAAATTTTGGACGGCAAGTTACTTTCTTTCCACTGGATTCCAGAGGAAAAGCCAGACCTTTACACATCATCTCTAGACCTTCAGAGGAAAACTGCACCCTTCTACAGGACCACTGCTTCAGCTAAAACATATCTGTCACTGCAGGAGGACTGTACCCACCATTTAATGGGACTGCTACCAATACCCTGACTAACAGGGTGTCAGGTTGTGTTCTGACTCTGTCAGGGTTGGGATTGTTCTTTGTAATACTGTATTTCTATTACAATTTTCTTAGTAAAGAACTATTATTCCTAATTCCCATATCTTTGCCTAAGAGCCCCTTAAATTTCAAAATTATAATAATTTGGAGGGAGGGGGTTTACATTCTCCATTTCAAAGAGAAGCTTCTGCCTTTATTGGCAGATACCTGTCCTTTGAACCAGGACACTTCTTCACACACCTTCCCTTCAAATCCATGGTACATCCCTGCTAGATCCCCCTTCTCCCCAAACAATACTTCAGGTACTCCGAGTCTCCACCCTGACCTCCACACATTTTTTTTCTTCCCTCCATACACAAAATTCCATTCCTTTCTCTCATTGCTAATCCTGCCTCTCCAACAAAAAGATCTTCTCTGCATCTCCTGCTGCACACAGTCTATCTTCCCAGGAATTAAATCAACTGCAGCTTCATCAGATGGGTCCAGATTAGAGTGGAAATTAAAAAAAACAATAAAACCTACATAAGAGATATTTGAGTTCAGAAGAATATTGCAATAAAATAGAAGCGTGATTCATTGATTTTTTTGAAATCATAAATACGTTTTTCAAAACCAAGAACATATAATCAAACAGCAGAACTACAGTTTGCACAAACGCACCTGAGACAACACCACATTAGTTTGGCTGGATACTGAGAACAAGTTTCAGGCAGACTACCTGCTCAACACATCAGTGTTTCAGGCAGCAAGCCTGAGCTGGCATCCCTCCTCTCAGCACTGGCTGGCTGAAAGCTATTTAAATAAAACACAGGTTTACCTCAAGTTATACTGATTATTTATCTCACATCTTGAGTGCAAGGTAGGATAATCTGCAGTCACTTCCAAAGCACTGATCATATCTGTTCTAAGTTTGGAGCTTAATGCTACATGTCTTGTGAAAGCCCATTTATTCTGATTAGTCTATCAACTAATTAAAAATCAGTTTCAAATACTTCTCAGCTACTACAGGAAACAGAAAGAAGAAGTCAAAGAAAACATTAAACAAGTAAGAAATCAAGAAAGTGCAATAAACCACTTTTTGGGTGAAAAGTTTGTGTATTTAGTATGCCATTACTACAAGCTAGCCAGTTACATTTTACCTGTTCATCTAAAAACAAAGGTCAGACATTGTAGTGCTGGTGTAACTGCCTTCTGCTCCTTTGTGAACACGGTCACCTCACACCACTGCTGCCCTGACTCTGATGTGTCATGGGGAATGAAGCCTCAAACCAAGGGTTTTTTGCAAATTCAGGTGCTCTGTCAGACAGGCCCCTCTGCCAGCCTAGCTCCATCTAAAGTGATCTTTGCTGATCCAACAGCAACACCAGCATGAGCTGACCCTCAGACATTTTAAACAACCAGGATAAGCAGTGACAAGAGCAGGAGCAGCTCAAGTCAGATAGCACAGCCACCAGAGTCTCTCCCCATCAAAAGGGGCTTTCCCACAGACCTGCTGAGGTTAGGAATAAACATTGATTACGCAGATACCATGGTGCTGAACAATCTTATAAAAACGATGATGTGTAGTTTCATGGTAAGATCAGGAACTGAAGCAGCTGCTATGCAGAAACTAAACTACAGAGACCAAATATATCTTATCTTTTGTAGTGTACTAAAACATCTCATTTGGGGGGCTTTGGCTATTTTGGTTTTATTTTTTCAAACATTTAAAAAAAAAACCAAGCACACTTTCAGCAATAATTTTCTTTCAATTAGCCCAAGTTTGCCAATGCAACGGAGGATTAGCAACAGCAGCTGCTTGCTCCCCCCCATCAACTATGCTGTCAGTCTGATGAGCTATCAGAATTTACTTTATGTTACTGATTCAAGGCTATCTGAACCCAACCTATGCTCAAACCAGAGACAAAAAAGAATTACCTTCTGGAAGTAAAAACCAAGTGAGGCACAGAGGAACAATTGTAAACAGGCCTGTGATTTATTATAGGCTCTCAAACACTGCTGTTGGGATGGTGATGGAGACAAATCTTGAAAGTACACTGCATTCAGAAATAATCTTTTGGGTTTTATTTACCATCCATTTGTATGAGAATGGTACAGCATGAAGAAGACAGAAGCAAGGCATTTCTACCAGCTCCTGTTTAGGATCAGCTCTTAGGATATGGTACCACTACAGCTGAAAATCAATCATATAAAAATCTGATAGAAAATACAAAAATACAGATAAAAATCAGGACAGTAAAGCTTTAGAACTTAATTGTCCTGACGATATATTCTTTACACTGCAAAGCTGTACAAGTATCAGTGCTGCTGAACCAGCTGAACATCAAGGATGCAGTTCCACAAGATGGTCTGAGCAAAACTAACATTTTACCATTGCTAAAAACAGGACATCCCCCTCTTTTCACTCCTGCCTTCTACCAGTTCCACTCACATGTCCACTCTTGCACTGGTTCTGATGCATACTGGTTTCAAACCATGTCTCCCCAATTTATTCAAAACAGCACAAGACTAACCAGAATATTTTGTGTTGGATAAATGGGTTATGCTGGCTTAATGATTATACAAATATCAGTTTGGTATTAGAAGAATAATCAACCACACGACTGAACAGGTAGAGAGGAGACAGAGAAGAACAAGAGCTCATCATTTGAGTATCAGAGGCCTTCCATCTCCACCCAGTTGTCAAGGGGAACTACAGCACATTCTTTGTGAAACATCTCCCTGAGTGAGCTGGCTACATGGCCAGAGTGTTAGAGAGCACTCCAAGGGGATGGCAGGAATGCACAGTCCCAACACACTCACATTCACACAGTGACACCTTGTTCTAAACCAACCACTGAAAGGAGCAGTGCTTCCTGATTCACATCCACTCAGAGATGCTTTGACCCCACTCTCACTTTGGACTAACAAGACAGAAAAAAAAAAAAAAGCTTTACTCTGAGTTATATCTCCCTGTTAACTTTAGTTCCTTTCAGTTCCATATCTGATTCACCATGCAGCCTCAAACTCATGCAGCAAGAAGAAAAGCAGGAATGGAAAACCACACAGAAACACTCACCATTGGTAGGATCAGTTTAAACTGCTTGCCAAAATGCAATGAAAACATACCAAAAAAATCATACACTTGCTTAGCTCATGTTACAGTTAAGGGCTCATCCACACTGTGACATTAGAAAATAAGGGCAGCTGCAACCTTCAGATGTAACACAGGCTCACTTTATTTCCCTCCAAAGTAATCCTGATTTCTAACGGATTTAGACATAGTTATGAGACAAATTAGACATACTCTCCCTCCACATTGTTGCTATCTCCCCAACTTCTTTGCTCTACTGAATCCAAGGGCCAAATTACTACTGCCCCAACCAAGACTTGTTACTAAGCTTAACTTCTGTTGGCAAGTGGCCTTCACACAAGCCATATAATGATGAGCTTTATTAAGTTCAACAGGTCCAGTAAATAAAGCAGGAAGTGGACAACACACATTACTCACTGCCATCACTAGACAGGATCTCTGGGTCTTTTTGGATGACAAACCTAACACAAGCCCACATCTCATCACCAAGGTATTCACCCCTCATAGTTGGATTATCCCACAAGGCACTCTCCTAAGTCAGTTACAACTTCTTTTGCCCATATTTAATACATACAATCCTCAAAAAAACTCCAGCTCTTCAGTAAGATGATGTGGATGACATTGCATGAGCATTAAGGAACCTAAAATACAGGAAATATTCAACAATACACTTGACTGTGCCCTGGATAACCCAATCTACAACCCTCTTGCAACAGAACCCTGTGATGTCTAGAAGCCCTGAACCTCTCCATAACTTGGTATTTCCACATACAGCTTCTTCTCTTCCATCATACTTTCATGGTTCACATATTCTGTCATGCTTTCAATCATTCTCTATTTTAAAATGGATAAAATAGTAGAATTAGATACATTCACTTCCTTAACAACCATCTTCTTTGTGATTACAACTCCTCACACCTACCCAAATGTAAAAATCTCTTTCATTTCTGAAGGCCTGTTCATTAACAATACAAAATATTCTAAGCAAAAGCATTTCTTTTCCCTTATGCTTTCACTCCATGGTTTGTACATAGAATTAAAATTTCTGCAGAAAAGTTTTAAAGAATTAAATGTTTATAGAGTCCAGCTCATTGACTGACACAAACTCCTGGAAAGAAGTGAGATTCTTGCTCCAGCCTTGTATACTCAACAATTCTTTGAACAAAGTTCTTAAAATTCAGAGAAGATCCTTTGTGAACAGTGCTCTTATACAATTGTCCTAAATTTAAGCACATCAATAAAGTGTAAATGGAATATTACAATGGACAAAATAAAGCATTTACTAAAAAGATGTCAAATGACTCACACTAAGGACAGTACACAGATTTCAAAAAAAGGGAAGATAATTATTAACTTGCATCATTGTTGCTCAATTCCTTCCGTAAGATGCTTTTTTTAGCTGAAATAAATCCATGCAATTTCATAAATGCATTCCTGCAATACTTTTCATTAGTTTGATCAATAAAACAAGTGTTGTCTTACCATATCTTCTTCTCCTGAAGTAAAATCCTTGGTGAGACTGTTTGATTATTTAATGTTTTCAATAAATCAAGTAAGGCATGTATTCACTATATTCCTATATTAGGGAGGATAACTTGCAATTTCTAAGCAATGAAATCTGTATGGAGCAGACGTGCTCAGTAGTGTATCTGGCGCACATCCATAATTTTACATAATGTATAGATTTAAGTGTTGTAAATATACAAAATAAAAGATGCTGTTTAGTTGATCTGCTGACAACAGATTCTTTGGTTATACTTTTTAAGCAGCCATGATATAGCCATTATTAGGTCAAATAGGTAAAGTTAATCGGCAAGAACTTTGCAATACAACTCAGCAATAGAAAAGACGTAACTTACCGAGTTATGTGACTGGGGAAAAGCATATTTTGTGAGGACTTCAAATATATCTCTTCTACTGTGCCCTTCTTGTTTTAATGCAAATCGTAAATTCCTCATATCCTAAAACAAAGCCATTTTCTGTTAGGTGAACCAAAGTTGTAAGATGCTTCTCTCTGTACAAGTGCTATATTATACACTAAACATGATGTAGAATCTGCTTGTAACACATCTCAAATCCTTGTGAATGTTCAGTTTCATTTCTTATCCCACAAAGTAGAAGAGAGTGTAAGAATTGTACAAACAAAGTAGTACCATATTCTGTGTGCTGCAAACAGCACTTTGGCACGAAGCCATCAGAAATGGCTCTATTTGATTCACTAAAAAGTCTCGCAAGCTATTGAAAGTTTGCAGGATGGGAATTTTTCAAAAGTTTCGAAAAGAAAGATCTGCCAATAGTTTGTATAGAATACATTGTTCCTATTTTCTCATCACCGGTGTCAAAAAAAGTAATCTGCACATTAATGCTAAGAATCAAATGTGCATACACTCAATAATGAATCTAGTAAAGGACCCTGAATTATCCACTGGAAACTCCCTTATGACCATAGTTTTCCATGGCGACAATTTTTTGTAAGACTATAGATATTTTTAACATAAACTTTTCACTGGCTTTATAGCTTACAAAGACCCTGTTGGAGGTGTTCTTCAAAGATATCAGAATTATTAAAAATATTCCTTTTAGAACAAACAAAATAACAAAGTGGTGCAGGAATAATACCCTAAAATACAACTGATGTGCAAAACCTTGTCAATTAGTGATTTGGAAAGCAAGATCATCCCTCTCCTTGTGTGCAGGGAGGACAGTTAAACAGTCTTTTATACAAAAGGTATTTCCCTGTCCAGTTTCAAAAAGCTCCTTTTAAATTCATAAGCGTGTACATTTTCCTTCCTATAACAGGTTATCAATGAGAACAAAATCCCCCTAGATTTCATTTTCTACTGAATTACTGGAAAGTCTTACTTTACAAGTTATATCTAAGCCATAAGAGTTCTCTCCTCTGCTTGAAGCTCCTCCCATTTTTTCAATCCTTGAAATTACACCCAATGGAACATTCAATATCACAACTGGATCCTGCAAGAAAAGTTTGAATAAGGAAAAGATTAATGTTAAAAGAAGACTCAAGCAAAATGTTCTTATGTATTCCAGAACAGAAAGCAGACATGAAATACATACAGGAAACAAAAGCATGTGTCTGCCTTTAAGTTTCCTTTCCCAGCATGTTATGAAGTCTGTACAATTACTCTACAGCCTTTAGCATCATCCAGTTTAACATACTGCAAAAATATTTCATGCCTTTCTCAGCATGCAAGAAAAACGGTCGCAACACTGTAAGAAATGCCTTCTGCTACGTACTGACTGCCTCTGCTTGCTAATACTGCTTTATTGATATACAGCAAAAAGCAGAACTAAATGAAAAAAAGACATTACTAGTAAAATTAGCTACAGCCAGAAAGATCTCAGTTCAATAGTCCCAAATTCTTATTAAAAAAAAAAATTATGAAAGAGATCACAAACACATTTTACTCTCCTCCATGTCGCTGTTTATCAAACACATTACCACTACCCCCACCCACATAAGGTCCTACTGATCAAAGTATTTTTCTTTTCTAACAGCAAGGACAATTAAAGTCTAGGTTTACTGACAGCCATTTTTAAGAACTACTGTACTGAACAACTGATTAGTTGCTGCCCTTGATCTATCACAGATTAAGTGTAAAGGGAACAGCTATCAAAAAAGCTCTGACACACAAAAGATAAAGGTATCAGTTCAGTGTAAATTATTAAACTGTAATTTTACCAGGCAAAAATCACACTTTTACAATACGTTTAACTTTAAAGAACTTATATTTTTATACAGATTTCTCAGTGGCACAAGACAATTGCTATTTAGTCATTACAGAATTAAGATATGGTTATTACAAACATTACTGACCATTTCAAGCAAAAAGCCTCCCATGCAATTCCACAAGCATATGTCTGCCAAAACTAAAACAGATGAACTGGCCAAAAAAGAAATCAAAGGCAGGGGTTGAACGGAAGAGAGTTTAAAGTCAACTCATCCCATGAAGCAATTGTGGCATATTACTCACATTTTCCACACTTCTTAGGTACAGCCTGTAATTCGTGATGTACACTCTTCCTTTAACGGGGCCATTAAATGGACACATATAAATAACATCCTTGTCTGTAAGAAATGTAGTATTTCTTAAAAGATTGTGACAAGACAAAATGAGAGCTAAGGACAGTGTCACTTAAGTAGCAGTAAAAGAAAATGAGAGCTGTACTCCGAGGTGAATGAATTTTGAAAGTTATACATCTGAGTTTTATCTACTTGAATTATTAAGAAAATGTGAAAGACTCATATACTAAACTTGTCCAAATGAAGTGCACAAATTTCAGTAGGCTTCCCTAGTTATATTTGTGTTTTCTTTCTCAGCACTATACAGGAAAGAGCAGGGCATAGAACAGGGAGTACTGTTATTACTGTACCGTAGTCTATTCACCATCCCAGAACAAATACATTCTTTATACTATTACACCATTCTGCAAACAATTCTCTACTTAAGTAACAGTTCAAGTTGTAGTGTTTAGGGACCTCACCATGCCACAGAGAAATATTACATTTCAATTTGAGGCAATCAAACAGTAGGGCCACCAGTAGTGTTTCAGCAAGGACAGTAACAGAACAAATACTAACACACACCACTCAAAAGGATTTCAGTGAAGCAATGCAAGCAGAGTCACAGAATTGTTGGCTAGAAAAGACATCTCAAGATCATTGAGTCCAACCATTATGTTAAAGACTTCCACTTATTTCTTCCTATCCACTCATTTCTTTAGCCCAATCTATTTATCTGCCTTCCACAAAAATACCCTATTCCAATGCAATGCCCCAAAGCATAGACAATTTCCACAAGGACAATATCACACATCCATGAGTCCCACAGCCTCTCCCTCACACCTTCATTAAAAACAAAACTACTTCCTCTGAATCACCACTTTGCTTTCAACTGAGCCAATCTTGTTTACAAATCCCAACAGATCTGCCAAATGTAGAAACCAAGATTTTAAACACTTAGAATTGTGCTAAGTGACAAAAAGAAATTTTCACAATTTCTTTGAAAAATTCATGACATTTCAGCATGACTTACCTTTGCCCCCAGGCCAAACCAGTCCAAATTACAAAACAATTCAGTAAGATACAAGTGTGTGCCAGACTGCTGAACATCACTGCACATCAGGCAGCTATTAAGCCTCATACCTGTAACCCTGGTCTCGCCTGGCAGACGAGGTATTTCTTCATTTTGCTCCCAGTTAGTTCCATCTTTCAGAGTCTAAAGAAGAGAAGCACAACAGCACATCACAGTTTATTTACAATTTCAAGTTCCAGATTAAAAATAAAAACAACCAAACTTAAAGGTAATTCCTGCATGGGAAAGAACAGGTCTTGCCAAAGCAGGAATTCATAGATTGAACCAAAACACACCACTATCTTCAAATGCAACTATGAAACATTTAAAGGTTGACCAGATCTGAAACACAAGCACGGTTTAATCTTTCTCCTGAAAGAATAGTTAGCTATTTGTATTAAATTGGAGTTAAATTCTCTGGAAGCTGTGTGCATTTAATTTTCCAAGTACATTGGGCTTGGAAGAACAAATCAACTGAAATTACTTAAGCAATGTACTCACAACTATCACACATAATCTACTCATTTCTGACTTTCCCAAATTCAGTAGTTTCTGTATTTTTTTGCATCCTGGTTACATTTTCTTCAGCTGCACAACATTAGAAAGCAGTGGGGCATGACGTTTAGATTGTTTTAATGTATTTTTCCCTCTAGATAAACATCTTAAAACTGAGGCAGACAAACCTAACAAGGTATAACTTAGCAATTGCAATACAGAATCTAATGCAACAAAGTGTCAAAAATTTTCAAGAGTGCCACAGAATATTTCAAGGTAAAAAGTGAAGAGGAAGGACATTAGAACTGATTTTAAGGAGCCTCTCATTAACTGTGATAGAGAATACTTTACCCATCCACTCCAGAAGATATTTAAATCATCTCAGTTAACTGCATTAGAATTTTAGCAATAAAAATAAATACATACATTCAAGAAGCCATTTAAATACTTATTTTTCTAACCAAATATGCAAGACAATGCTCTCTGGGAACTCTGATGTAAAAAAACAAAAACATGAAAAAAGTTACACTTACCCGTTTACTTGAGGAGTTCTCCAAGGAGTTTGAATTATATTTAGGTGTTGATGATGAGGCCATGCCAGGTATCTGACAAGTAAACACAAATTGGAGACTTAAACTTCCTCCTGAGCTACAAGACTATTCCCAGGAGAGATTTTAGACTTTTGAGGTCCACAGGTAGAGACATCAAGAACTTAAAAGAATGTTTTGCAAGCTACTAGTAATTAAAAAAAATTACACAATCCCTTGTAATTGAAGGGTACTATTCAAAAACATCCAAATCTAACAAGAAATTCATTACTAGCTTTGCAATTTGGTCTTATTACATGAAATATTCTGACTCAAGCTCTATAATGGAATTCAGATGTTGGAATACAAGTATTAGTTCAGTAAACAGACATTAGAGTGCTTATTTTAAGTCACTGTATACATGTATTATGAAATGCTTCCTACCTGGAGTATTATTGCACACTTGAAGTATTATTGTGAAGTCACAAACATGTCAATACTCTCATGTGGTCCAAGTTTAAAAAATGTAACAAGAAAAAGAAGGACTTCCACATCTCTGTTTAAAAACAAACCCCCATTTCCTAACTGAAACTTCATTTAGTACACCAAAAGAATGAGCGTCCAGCCTTCTGGTCTGAACAATCTTCATGTATTTAAAGGAAAAAGATTTTCTTTATTTTTTAAATGGTATTAATAAAAGACAGGATCTTGTGTGACAGAGGATTCGCCATCTTATTTTCCCAACATTGCACAAGGGATTTCCAGAACTAACTGGGAAAACACTTCCCTTTCACTCTTCACACACCCTTCATCAACCAATCTGATATCTCACTGCAGTCTTGAAGAGATTGTTTGTTTGTTTGTTTGTGGGAGGGAGGGGGGAAAGACAATTACAGACGACACAATCTTTGTTTCTATTGCACAAATTTGTAGTCCTTAAAAAGCACTGTCTTTCCCCTCTCAACACTGGGAAGTCCAGCCAGATCACTGCACCCTGAAAAGCAGCCCATGCTCCTGTGTAACACTGGGCTGACAGAGATACTGCAACACGTGTGACAGTGACACATTAGACTGCAATAGGAAAAATACTTTGACACGTCTTTAACAGTACATGAATGTGTCTGTTCAGGAACAAAGTGGAAAACCACACCCTGAAGCTCTACAGGGTTGTTACCCAAGACTTTAATTCTCATTAAGAACACAGGAAACTTAACATTGTGTTTAAAACTGCAATATTCAGTGATATAGCTTATCAGTCAAAAATCACATACCTCCACAAGAAAAAAAAAATGAAAAGTTAAAAAGGAACACACATTCAGTTGGAAAATTGAAGAAAAAAAAACCTTTTGAATGCCACAGAGCCTGTGTGACCCTACAAACCTCTCTTCTGGGTGTCCAGCTATCTGAACTTTCTCCAAACACAGAAACAGGGGCCCTGAACTACTTTTATCGCAACACCAAGAATTTCAATGAAAAGCTATTAGCAATCAAAATTAAATCATTACTCTTTCAAACTACCCCCCACAGAAATACTGTTGCAACACTGAAGTCTAATATTTTGACATTAGAGTATTAAGAGAAGCTATTTTCCTTCCTTGCAATACCTTGCATACTACAAACTTATGGTAGATTCAACTTTTGCTATTTTGCTATGCCAACTTGTCAACACCCAATACTTGTTCAGATAAGATTCTTCAATTTACAGAAGTGTAAGATTTTATAAAGGTAAAATGCATATTTACTCAGAAGGCTGCTTTAAGAAATTTTCCCTATGAAGTGTCATTTTTTTCCTAATTTAAGTGAGAAATGCCAGGTGAGACAAAGGCACAGCAGCTCCAGCAGAGACTAAGTAACGGGAGCTTTTAACTGGAGCTCACGTAAATTTAAATTAAGGCTGCACCCACCACAAGAGATGAGAGCACAAACAAGCCCTAGAAAAGTGACTCTCAAAGAACATAAAAATCCTGAATAGATCTGCACTGCAAAATGGAAACTATGACTGCAGCAGGTACCAGCACACTTGAGCTGGCTGTTGATCTTGCAACCACAGCTACTCCAGCCACATGAAGAGCTCAACGGAGGCCACAGGAGCCCACCCAGGACCCTGGACACTCACCTCAGAGCCAGCCCACTGCCAAAGCTCAGAAAAACAAAACCTTGTTTGGAGACTCCTTATGTGTTCCAATTGCAGTGTACTCCTGCTGCTCACACAGGGAACAGCACCAAGTGCTTCAAAAACCTTCTGTTTGCTTCTTTGCTTTCGGTATTATTTCCTTCCCTTATTGCACATTCACTAAATTTGGGCTGAACTGTATCATTACATGAGGTAAGTTAAGATTCTGAAATAATCAAGAACACTGCCTATAATACACACTGAGATGTGGAAAAGTTATAAGAAGTAGGCAGAGACCCCAGCAGGTTATCAGAAAAAATTCTCTTTGAGGAGCCTGACAATATAGCAGGACAGAACTTCCCCCCATGCTACCACCCCACCAGGTAACTTCAAGCAAACAAGACGTGTGTGTTCTTGCAGCAAATGTTTATGTTTCTGTGTATGGACGTTTACTTTGTGTAAGATTCCCCTATTCTCCCACTTCTTTAAACACACTGTACAGTGAGAATAAATTAATTATCTGACTTCAGTTTCTATGGAAAAATTCATTCTAGAATTACAACCAACTACTCTGTTTTATTTCCAACACTTCAATGATGCAAATTAGACTTATTCGGAGCTAATCAAGTTGAATAAATATGTAATGAAGATAAGGTGTTATCTGTCACAGTGTTTTTTAATTCCATCAAACATTTTCACTAAATTAATGTGAGTTAATTTCATAAGTATGCAAATGGAAGAATACTTCTAATGCTAAAAAACTTTGCTTTGAAATCCAGCCAGACCTAAAAATCCCAAGTACTTATTGGGATATTTAAGCATATGCTTATATTTAAGCATGAGCATATTTATAACCATCTGCATTTCCATAAGTAAACTAAGTCCTAATAATTAATTATAGAGCACTCTTTAGACAGCATTTAGAATAGTGTCCACTTTTGGACCCCAGTACAAGACAGGCATTGATAAATTGAAACGAGTTCAGCTGAGGTTCTCCAAGATGAGCGGAACACGGAGCACCTGCCCTGCTCGAATGAGAGGCTGAAAGAGCTGGGAATTGTTCAGCCTGAAGAAGAGACAGCTTCAGTGGGACCGCACAGCCGTTCACTGCTATCTTTTAGGTACTAAAAAGGCAGAGCCAGGGTCTTCAAAGTGTGAGTGGCAAGATACAACAGAAATCAAAACAAACTAGATTCCAGCTTGATCTCAGGGAAAAAAGAATAAACTCCTTCTTTTGCGCTGTAAAGCAGTCAGACTGTGAAAACAGGAAGTTGCAGTCTTCATCCTCAGCTGTTTCTAAGACCCAGCTGGATAGAACTTCAGGCAACTGGGTCTGATCCTGCTTTGAGCAAGGGGCTGAACTGGAGGCCTCCTGATGTCCCTATCAACCTGGATCATGCTTCTGTGATCTTCAGACAATAGAAAAGATTAAGTTCTCATTAAAAGTATCTATCAAACAAGGGCACACCCTCAAGGAAGTGGACTTCTCTATATCAAGAGAAAATACTCATTTTTTAAATATTATTTCTTAATCTGTCTAACTGTAAAAGCAGCTTCTGGCAGCCACCCAAAGTCATATTGCCATGAACAATTCAAAAACATACTCCACCACAGTCTTAAAATAGCTACAACTTTCTCATTATCACGGAGCAGCAGTAGTCCTTCCACACAGGGAGAAATCTTTCAAGTAGTTTTCCACTGCAAGCACATTTTATTCATGTGCACTTCTAGACTTGCACAAAAACTGATAACCATACAAAGCTCACACTTGTCAGCAGCTGAACAGAATTACTCAAAATTTAAAACAAATCAGATATCTTTGTTTATGATATTCTGCAGTTAGCAACAGTTGAACATTCATTCCTGAATCTAGAATAGCAAAGGAAACACAGCAATTCTACAAGATTTAACTTGAGCTGACAAACAAAGCTTTGTTAAAGTTACCAGAACTTAATATAGTAACACTATCAAGAAATGGAGGTTCCAGTGATCTTACAATAACAATTAAACTACTTGGAATCTGTGTTTTCATTAAATATGTTATTTATACTTGTACTTCCTAAGATTTATGGGAAAGGAGACACACAGAGCAATGTTTGAAAGGTATGCTGGTAGAGTTTTCCTTCTATAGTAACAACATACAGAGCCAGTATGAATACATTGCATCGTGTTTCCCATGTAAAATTAAAAGCATAAAATACAAAGTCCTAAAACCAAAGGCACGTTTGTCAAAACCACAACTGCACAGAAGAGATAATACATAATATGTAGGATTTCAGAAATAACATACAGAATAGAGCAGAACTCTAGGAATTTCTAAGACAGTATCAAAGTTAAGCTAGGACAACCACAAATGAAAAAAGCAAAAAAAAGTATTTCATGCTAAATATTAAGCAGAAAAGAACATAACTCCTTTACAAAATATACATGGAAAAGCAGCAGTCTTGAAGTGTCAAGCTGACAGGAGCATCTAAGTTATCAGAGTCACCAAAATAAGCACCAGCATCTTCAACACTAGTAAATAGGTATCTAATCCAATGAAGACAAGAGTAGTCATTCATCTTACTAAAGGTTAATAAAATTTTAGGATAATATTTAAAGACATACAGGGGTACAAAACAAGACACAAGAACGATCTAAGGCAATGAAGGTAGTTTTCCAGACATCAGCTGTCCCTAAACAAACAAAATGAAACACAGCAAGACAGCAGTGTCACAACCAACTAATCAAGTCCGCAGAAATACACCTCTTTCAAGCTCATTTAACCAGTTATCTTTTAGCACACAGGAACTATACTCAGAAAAGTAAGCAAAAAAAAGGCAGCAGAAGTCTCCAAAATTACAATGCTACCAAAAACCAAAGTAGCATAAAGCAGAGCATTCCAATTTCAAAAGAGTTAAATTACAGAAACAACTAAAACCCCACAGAAGACCCACACCAGAGAAATACTTGCTGATACGTATTTCCAAAGTATATAAATCCAACAACAATTTCCTGCAATAGTGAGAGATACCAATGCAGGGGAGATTTAGAAACAAAACTACTGGGCTGGAAGGGACCTCTACAAGTCATCCGGTCCAATCTCTCTGCAATGAGCAGGAGCATCTTTCAGAAGATCAAGTCACTCAGAGCTCTGTCCAATCTGATCTCAAATGTTTCCAGGGATGAGGCATCCTGTCTGGGAAACCGGTGACGGTGTCTCACCATCCTTGTGAAAAGCTTCTTCCTTTAACTAGCCTAAATTGACCCTCTTTTACATTAAATCATCATCCTTGTCCTATCAAAATAGGCCCTGATAAAAAGCTTGAGCCCATCTTTCCTTTAGACTCCCTTTAGATATGGGAAAGTGCTATAAGGTCTTCCTGGAGCCTTCTCTTCCCCAGACTCAATACCCCTGACTCTCAGCCTGTCTTCACAGGCGAGATATTCCAGTCCAAGATCATTAACCATAACGATGTTGTTTGTGGTCTCTTATCTCAACTGGTAGATCACAGAATCTCCTATTTCTGCTTTACCATTACAGGGTCTAAAATCCTCCCAAGCATAACCTCTTAGTAATGGAGGTCACAGCCCTCACCCTTCCTCAAGTGTATCCTCATGATTCTACTGATCTGACACTGGATTATGCCACAACTGGGTCCTTCTCCCTTAATGTCTAAATAATTTTCCCTATTCGCATGGACTTACAAAATCCACATTTTCCAGGGAAACCATATGAGCTTTCAAGTCTCCCTGAAAGCCTTACCAATTCAAGTTGTATCAGAACACACAAAGCAAGCCAGCAATGCAAGCCTCAATGGAATACTGTCCATGTAGAATCTATCTGCCCTATTGCACCAAGGTTTCCAAGTCAGTTAAATCAAATTCATCAATAATCACTATGAAAAAAAAAAAAAAAATCTGTATCCTACAAAAACAATACCGAAAAAACTCTCTCAATTTGAAGGTGTTTGCTCAGCACCAATTCTACACCAGGCTTCCTATCCCTAAGAAAGATGCACTCCAGAACTGTTGTGAATTCTCTGCTAGACAGTACAGCAGCTGCACAACTCAACACAGACTGCTGAATTTGTATGTGAAGAGCCAGAAACACTCCCTCTTCCAGAAAAAACATTCTCTTTTTCCCTCCTGTGCCCTGCATTTGACAGGTCAACTCACTGTCCCCAAAGGATTCAACATAAACCAATACAAACAAAATTCACAACAGTCAAGTGACTGCTAATTCACTAAACCAATTACAAGTGTGTCAGTTGCCTGCCCACTCAGATTTTACAGGCTTACTATAGTAGGGAGATTTCAAGATATTAGAACCAAGACTTCACACTAACAAAAACTAGTATCCTGACAACAGAAATTTACAAATGCCATCAAAAGAAACAACTTGGCAGAAAGTTTAGCAGAAAATTTCTTAGTGCCACCAAATCCTGCACACTTCTATGTATAAGTTTCTTAAAATGAAAAACCTCTTGTATCCTGTACATGGAAGGCAGGTATTGAATAAAGAATAGCTGGAAGAAGTAAAAAAAATTCTCAGTTCTGTCTTGACTGGTATTTCTCCTGTCTGCATTTGAAGTTTTTGTTTTACTGTCTTAACATTACATGGAATTTAACTCCCACCCTATTTTAAAGTAAATCACAACTCAACAAGACCTAACATAAAGGTTTGTAATGTTACTTTTCCTAATTATCAACCCAATTGCTTACTCCTTTTATATTACATTGAAAATATAGCTTAGAGTGATATCCCAGCTTTTATCCTGGCAAGCTTTCTTTTAAAAGAATTTTAAGTCCTCTCACAAAGAGATGGTAGAGTAGAACATATGCCATCATGGATCTGATAGGTAATTTTTGTGCTTTATATCACCATTACGAATAAAAGCAGCACCTTCTTTAGTAGTAATACATATAATTATTTGCTAAGGCCTGTTTACCAGTAATTGTCAAGACTTCTATTCCTTGCAATTTACGCTAAAAATCATTTATTGTCCACTTGTACTCACTTATTGCTAATCTTGTATTTGTTCTATGTGTACTACCTTTCCCTTGCCATGATTATCTTTTTTCCTGGACTGCTTCTGAATACTCAGTCTGGTAGGTGAGTTCTAAAGTGGAAGTTCAGTCCTGTGAGGATCAAAGGAAGCAGTAGTTTTCCCTCTAACAGCTGAATCTACATAGATTAGGTGGCATGACAGAAGTGAGTGGGTTTTTACAGGAACCATCTGTCAGATTACCTCTAGAATCAACATCACATCTGTAGGAAAACTATACCTCAAGGCTAATCCATGGCCTTCTAAACCCACCCAGACCACTTTCACAGTTTTGCATCCCCTGCAGGGATTGCATACCTCCCACATTGTCAAAAGCTGATGCAGTTGACAGGAAAGCCTGTGGGACAGCAAACACAGCTTCCCAGTTTTCTTTTAAGAAAGCCTTCAGTTTGTCTCTGCTCATTCTTCTTGAAAGACACCCCCTTAGCCCACTGTAGTTCTGTTGCTAAAGACTTAACTGTTGATTTCACAGAAGTGGAAATTGCATGTTACACAATGATATGCTGTATTAAAAAGTGACACTGTAATAGTTAAAACTACATCCCCCTACTCAGATATTCCTCCCAGCTTTCCTTTAAGAACATGTACACCCCATCAGACTCATCTTCTGCCATCTGCTGTTTAGTTCCGTCTTCCATTACATGAATACACATAATGCCAAGGAGCAAGTACCATTCTGAGCTGGTCTGTACTTAAAAAACACAGTCTACTTAAAAAAGTCGACTAAGTAGATTATGACTTCATAGATTATGATGAAGTAATTTACAAATCATTGCTTGATTCCATCCCTAAGAAAGGAGACATTGAGATTACCCTGCCCAAGTCATTCACAGGGCGGCACCATACTTCTGGGGGTGCTCTCTTTCCAGCAACAGGCAGGGACTTTGCTGGGCATAGAAACTTGGATGTTTTCCATACTGATGGGTCCAGTCACATCCTAGTCTCTGCTGTACTAGTTTCCAATCACTACATGCAACAATGGTGCACATAAGTTACTTAGACATGGTTGGGAAAAATCACATTCTACCTTATACGAAAGTGTACTACAGTCTACTTAAAGGCACTTACTTTAGTTCTCTCTTGCTCAAAAGTCTCCAGATTTAACCAGTCATTTCAGTTGTATAAAATACAGATGCCTACTTCAGTGTCAGATGTCAGGAAACTTGTGTTCATTCCTTCAACTTTACAACAACACTTGACTTTTGTGCTGTAGCCAGCCCCTGAGAGGAATGGAACAGGTAGGAAGACATGGTTAGCACTGCCAGAAAATTTCAATTGACATTACTTTTAAAAACTTCAGAAAGGAAGCAAAATCCCAGAGTTTGTTTTTTCTATTTGTAGAGTAGAATGTTTTTGCTATTGAAAAAATTCTGGAGAAAGGAAACAAACAGTACTAGTTCTTTTCATGTTTTACCTTACGTCAGGAGGTTTCGCATCAAGTAGGTGGAATTGAGAACTTTCTCTTCTAAAATTTTACGAACCAGTTTTAAAATGTTGATAACTCAATTTCTTCTCCCAAATACACTTAGGAATGACTTTGATATGAAAAGCAATGTAACTTGGCAAAGTCTGAAGCAACAGACCACGAAACAAAACACTAATTTCTATCCAATTCAAGTTCTTAGATAAACTATTTTGTGTAGTTCTTAGAGAGAACTTTGTGTCCTTTCAAACAACCACACAGCATCCACCGGTTTACAGTTATTTCTCATTAAATCAGTCGTGCACTCTAACTATTGGTAATTAACTTTGTAACTCTACATACAGGAATACAATAGCACTGTAGTTTGATCAACCTTGATGACGCTACATGGCCATCTCTTCGGCAAGTGTGTTTTCCGCAAGTTTCCTTCAGACCAAGCACAGAATGACAAACAGTGCAAAAAGGGAGAATTCTACTTTTTATTGGAAACATCTCTATAGCTCAACTCCTGGAACACTTGCCATACAATGAAATCATACACAGTGCCAGAAGTTATGCGTGTTAAGACTCTGTTAATAACTGAACAGCCTAACTTTTTTAACCACCTAAACACAAATTAACATTCAAAAGGAAACTACAGCAAGGAAGTGGTTCTGGTTTTACATCATACTATTCCTGTACCATCAGACACCTGGTCCATCAAATATGGCTAAAGATAAACAAATCAATGGCAAGCAATAGTCACAATTCCTGGGCCAGAAAAGCAGATGTGCCATAGAGCCAAGTTACTTTTCAAACATCCAGCTTCTGTCAGTGCCTATTGTGACAAGCCAACCTACAGACCCTCAACAAAACACTCTCACAATATTAACACTGAGTTTATCTATGGTAGTTTTATAGCACTAAGAAAATATGGGGTTTTCTGTGAAAAAAGTTAATATCCTTCTTACGCTCCTAAAACTCATACATCTGAAAAAAGCCCACATCAACAAACCAAAATCCACCAATTACACAAATAGAAAACATGCCTTTTGACTGCCACAACACAAAAAACAGCAAGCAGAAAGTCTATCATCTTCAATAATAATTTCTTGCTTTAAATGACAACTAAAAAGCTTGCTCTGAAATGGAAGGTTTCGGCTTTTCAGCCGTGAACACTGAAAATGCTACATACACCTGAGAACAAAATTTAAGACACCCAGAAATTAACATTACAGCGGCTTAAAGGTCTGAAAGCCAATCAAGAGCACTCGGGATATTTTCACATCAAGGAGAAGATTTAACAGGAAAAGTAAAAATTACACTTCGGAGGCGTTTTTACTGAGCCACACTTCAGCAACGTCTCGCTCCCAGATGGATGCTGCACATCAGGAGAATCAGGAGTGGCCAGACCCGAGAGGCCACAAATAGCCCGGGCAACAGAGCCCCACCAGCCGCTGGGCCCCACCGACATCCCCTACACCCACGGACACTGCCTGGGCCTCGAACGGACACTCCCGAGCCCCGCACTCGACAACGCCTGGGCCCCACACCGACACTCCTGGGCCGCAAAGACACACAGCGGTCCCGCACCGGCACTCCTCAGCCCCGCACCGGCACTCCTCAGCCCCGCACCGGCACTACCTGGCACTCCCCGACACTCCCAGGCCCCAACGACACACAACGACCCAGCACCGGCACTCACCGACACCTTCCGCTGGGCGAGGCGGGGCTCTGACTGGCGGCTCGGGGCGGGCCTGGGGTGCGTCACCTGGGGCGGGGCTGGGATCGGGAGGAACCCTGGAAAGCAGGGGGATAAGTGGCCTGGGGCCTCGGCGATAACTGTGCCTGTCGCACCCGAACTTCGAGAGAGTCTGGTTCGGAACAAGGGAGAATAATAAAAGAGCAAGTTGAGATGAACATATGCTAAGGAGTAAACCCAAGCTTTCAATGGGGTCTATCATGACATGAAAATAATATACATAAATAAACTGTTGAACTAGTAGAACAAGACGTACAATTGGCAATGCAAGGGTGGAGATCATTCATAAATTTGTTGCATAATGCCTTGTTGGCCGGAGAGGGAATGTGTAGCACCTGTAGTGAGTGAGCATTTGGGCATATCAGTGGTCTAAGCTTCTCAGAGGGTGACAACGTTGTGATCTCATCAGTGGAAGGAATTTCACTGTTTTGCAGAGAACAGGATCCACTCCAGAGGTGATTAAACCTAAATTACCTACATAAGGAACTTGGTCCCTTTGGACAGTAGAGATCCACAATGAAGCAATCTCAACAAAACCTAAGTCTTGGTCCTTGACCGTAGGAGCCACGCCCAGTTTACTGATCAAGATATCCCATGTCCCTCTCAGACTTAAGGCCACATCTCTTAGAGGAATATCCCCTGCTTTTCATGCCTCTTGAAAACTCTATATAAATTTGCAATTTTTTTCTCCTCTGAACAAACAGTTACACCATCTGAAGAGCTGACTTTTGACTCTAAAGGCTTAGAAGGTAACCATGAAGGTGATTAAGGCAAAGGTCTTTCAGAGAACCATGCATGTAATTTTAATAATATTTATGATTAACTTAGGTAATACCTTTATAATAATTTATGTTAATTGGATCCAATACTTTAGAAAATATACCAGAAACAAAGAACTGGAAAACAAAACCTTATAACAGAAAAATTGTTTATGGAAAAATTAATAAGTATGGAAAGCAGTCTTGTCTGTTGTCTTCTGGTATAATATATCTTTGCCTCTGACATTATATCCTCTCAGCAAAGATTAACTTAAAAATCCACTGATGCAGTTTTGAAGTCTTGCTCTGATGCATTCCAATGTGGTATTTCCAATCATAAATCATGTATTGTTTCATATATATATATATATGTCTATGTATGTACAGGTCTACATACATATATACATATATACATATATACATATATACATATATACATATATACATATATACATATATACATATATACATATGTGTGTATATCCACAGAGGATCCTTTACTTGATCATTCTTTCAAGGTTTCATTCAAATCACGTTTTAAAGGATTTTTTCTGCTGTCATGAGAACAAGAACTCATTTCTGACACTTCATGACTAAGATCACTAAAAGTGCTCTCCCCAAATGTTCTCATAAATTTATTTCCACCAGTTTTGTCCTAGATTTTTTTCCGACCTGGCTTATGTGCTTTGCATTTCTTTCAGAAGACAAAATCTCAAACAGCCTCTTGCTCATATGACCTTTAATGATCACAACTATTATTCCACCTGAATCTGTCAAAGGAAATACTCTCCACCCTTGTTCAGTGACTGACCTGCCCCTTTTTTTCCTCCTGCATTTCTAAGACACCTCCTGGCACATTTTTGAAGGACTGTTTCTTACATGCCTTCTGGCTTCCAATTGGTATTAACCAGGCCTTTCTCCTTGGGTTGCTGCTCCAACCGCTCCATGATTTATCCCCAGCTAATGTATACTGTGACCACAGCTCAAATTACCTTTTCCACTCATTTTTTTCTCAGCTATGCCTCCTCAATGCAGATTGACTTGCTTTCCTAAAAAAAATTTAGCTTGTATCTCTAGTACCTTCTGTGTGACTTCACTTTCCACTACACTCAGTCACAAACGTCCTGTGAATCCCACACCCGCATGGTCAGGCACCCAAAGGTGATGTGAACTGGAAGAAATGTGCTTAGTCCCCTGTCTGATGATTCACCCAATAGCTCCTTAGATCTGCAAGAGCATAAATTATTAACATCTTATTAATTATGTGGGACATGGGAGGGATGTGGGGATGTTTAGGCTCTCTCTGCATTTCAGAACCTGTGCTCGTACTACTGTATTACAGGATATGGTGCCTCAATTGTAATCAGCCCAGACAGCACACAAACACTTCAGCCTCCGATCCCTGGACCATCTGGATAAAAACTGGTTAATTGACAATGCTAATGTCATTTTCAGCTCAGTACAGTTAAAATAGTGTCAAGTCTTCTCCCACAAGTACTCTACTTTATCTATTATGCTATTATCTGCCTGTATCTAATCATCTTTGACTCAGACCTTTCTCTAGCCCTTTATGATCAGACTATGTCTAAATCTGTCCATATACTAAAACTCCCATCTCCTCAAATCTCAATTACTGCAACATCCTTCCCCTTGGCCTTGAAAAATATAACCTTGTCTTACTCATATTTATTGAGAATACTACTAGAGTCACCATTTTTCTTAGTCTGTCATTCTCACTGTGTTATTCCACTCTTTTCATCCCTGTGCTGGCTAAGCCTACTCTATCATGTAGACCTTCGTGTCTTTACTTTGGAGGCCTTGGCAGGCTGTGTACTTACCATTTCTACTCCCTGCTGACATCTAACTGCAGTTCCAATCAGCCCATGATGCCAATTTTCACAGCCCACTTGTAATACATTAAAATATGTTCTTTTGTGCATTCTTTTCACTGCACTATATTTCCAAACAGCCCACAAAATTTCCTTGAAACTTTTTTTTTACCTGTAATGTCTACAATAGATAGTCGGAGTTCATTATGCTGCCTCTCCTGCCCGTATTCCTCAGTTCTCTCATTGCATACTTTGTAAAGTATAAAAAGTGTTACCCTGATACACACAGGGTCTTTTAGCATTATAGTAAAGTAAGTAATAAATACAGGCGTAGAACTGAGATGCCAGGGAAAACTAAGATATTATGAGATTGATGATATCAAAGTGCAATTTGAGAGCATAATACCTGATAATAATATTAACTCATTTTCCTACTATTCTGGAGAAAACTCAAAGTGGAGGTAGGGAGTCTACATCTTTAAATAAAGCCCATAAGTCAAGTTAAAGATGACTTATGTCTATTTATCACACAATAATTTTCTCTTGCTGTTTTCAATTGCTGTCATAACAGATAAAATGGAAAGGACAATGCAGTGTTAAACATCACAAATCCATAGATGTGTCAGTATGTGTACACATGAGTACATTTTTTTAATTTTATGAAAAAGATGTGGTATATGACTGATTCTTTTGCTTTTCTTGCACAGTGCCACATACATCCTTTGTTTCCTGTCATTGTCCTTTGCTAACCTGATGTTTATTTTTCTCTGTTAAATAAAGACCTCCAGATTTAATTCTGGTAAGCCATATTTTAAGACCTCTTTAACCTATTTCTGCCTAGCTTTCCCCTCAATTAGCCTAATTGTTTCTTTATCAAGTAACATGTCACCAAATAAAACACATATAGCACCCTAAAAAAAATTTGCCCCTTGCTGCTTGATTCACAATAGCAATAAGGTGAGTTATATAAGAGGCTTCTTGTATTTCTGGATCATGCAACTCCCAAGGGCTAGAAATAGCAACTGTATTTTGGGAAGCATTTTCAGAAACACTGACTGAATACTTGTTATTGTGATTTCAGGCAGATGATAGCTCACTTTTGGATATCTGAGTTTGCATACACAGCACTGCTATGACCAAAACCTGGCACTTGGCAACTAGTGCATACAAAATACACCTGTCTATGTGTATGTACATAAATACACACATCTGCTGTCACCACTAGACACATACTGATTCCTTGTCTTCAAAGAAAATTAGTGTCACGTATTTGCTGATCCTATATTCAGGCATGAAAAAAACCCTCTTATTTTCTCCGTGCAAATATTAGAAGCAGTTGAGAAATAGCTGCATTTCACAGAAAGGCAAACTCATTCTCATGTGTATCATACCTAATTTGCATAGTACATAAAGGCTTTAAGAGAACTGGAGTATTTGGATTAGAAGAACCAAACAAATGGAAGTTAGTAACATTCACTGAATTACTCGATCTGTTAGTGGAATTAATTCTAGTAGAACAATGCCACGAATTAAGAGAAATAGAAGAAAATCTTAAAGTAAATAGCACACAGAAGCATGAACTACATTTTCTACTGCAAACTGTTAAATGTATAAATATAGCTTCTAAAAGAGAAGGACCCTTTAGACTAATACCTTGTAAGTGCTTTGCTTTTGCTCTCTGCTCTGAAGTTCTGTGAAGGGCTGAGGTTTCACTGAAATCCTGAAAGAACTCCAATAACACAACTCTGGCAGCTGACTGCAGGAGTGAAATTGTTGAAGTTAAAACACCTTGTAAAAGCAAAAGTGTCTTGGCATCGAACAGTTTTAGCAGCTGTGCAAGATGGACACCCAAACACTCTCCTCCTATTGTCAAGGTCCACACATGTGAAGCTGTAACTACAGTAGTGTCTGAATCACTTAAAATTTAGCATGTAAGATTTTAAGCATAATTTTATGTATGTGAATGAGTGACAGAGATAGGCTGTCACAGCAGAGTTAATACATGCTCCATTGAGAAATACTCTTTGTTTTATAGTTCAAAGAGTCACAGCAGTTGAGAGGGCAGGACAGGAAGCCAGCATTTCCTACTCACAGCGGAATATCTGTGAATTTTGAAAACACAGCACAGCCCCTTTCAATTGTCATCCTACAACAAAGAGGAGGTAGCTTCAAAATTCAGACAGCAGATCGCAGTTGCTGAATGGCAAAGAGTCCCAAGGTCACAGACCAGCAGTGAGTGCTAGTGCACAATAGGCAACCAATGAGTGGGCAAGCTGTTTCAGGCACCACTGCTCACCAGAGCTTTACTGATTTCTGTTTCTCTAAAGCCCAGTTGATCCAATAATTTGGATGAAATTCTTAACTATCAGGTGTTAGTGATGACCTTCTTGTTGGATTCAAGCCTTTGTCAGCAGAGACTGCCAGTGCATAGCTCAAGGAACTGAGAAGCACTTTGAGTTCTCCCAAGTTCATGCTCTATTGATTCTGGTTTAATTTAAATTTCCTTGACCATGCTTTGTAGGCAAAATGGATCTATTCTTGTTATTCTAAAGTGTTAATCTTGATAATGAAAAAGAAAACACACCACCATAGTCAGTGCCTAAATATGTCATGGTGGGAAGAAGAGAAACTGGGTTTCAAATGCAGTTTTCTTTCCCACTGTTAGAGAAAATTGCCATTTATGGGCAGGATTAAAACCAACTGGCATTCTAGGTGTTAGCAGGACCCTTCACTGCAGCAATCAGTGAAGATCTTTCTCTTAAGTCCCTTGGGACCAAGGATCATTCCTGTGGGACTGAAAGAGCCATACTGCTGTGGATCATTTGGCCTGGCTCATCTTTACACTTTGGTGATGTGGCAGTTTCAGTTCAAAACCAGGTAGAAACACCAATTTTGTGTAGTGGTTTCACTCCATCAATTTGAGATTTCCTGGACAATGCACCAATTTACGTGGTGGGTCTAGTGCTGGCCAAATCATCAGTGCATCCAATATAATTATTTACTCATTTCCTGTTGTGAGAGGATTAGGAGAAAGGCAAAGCAGGTTCAAACTGTAAAGGGTATAAAGGAAAACTTTATTAATAGAAACTAAAAGAAAAACAAACAAACAAAAAGAACCAGAATCACACCTTCAGAACACTTCTCCTCCCCCCGCACCCTCTTTTCTTTCACACTGAGAACGTACAGGAACAAATCAGTCTGTTTACCATCTCTAAAACAGTCTTTCTTCAGTTCACTTAGGGAGAGGAATCTCTCTTGTCAGGCTACAGAGACTTCTCCACAAGAAGGCTTCAGTGGCTTCAGTGTCACAGTAAATCAGCTGTGCGGGAGAATGGAAATCTGATCACTATGTAAAAGTTCCTCCCCTCGACTTACAGCTTTGCCCAAAACTGTTTTCGAGGGCCGTGTCAATTTATGGGATACACTTTAAGGATTTGAGAAGCTCAGAAGAAAAGTTTCTCTTCGTCTAACTCTGAGATCATCCTAATCTCTGTGAACAGAGGTCTTTTTCCCTGGGGGCAAAGGGTCTTCATCACTCTTCTCTCTCTCTGTTCAGACTTTTCATGGGATCACAGCTACTTCAACATCTGCTTGCTTTAGCATAGATGCCTTTGCTTGTATCTACAGTTTGAATGCTTCAACCACCCCATACTTCTCAATGATTTATAGGGATATTCAATACAGTCCATCACCATAGCTTACAAGAGAATTTCAGCTTAAGGCATCTCCTCATCTTCCTATCCCATCTGGGACATGACTCTTCCTTCTTGTCTGACCTTGATGTCTCCATGTTGTTTCTCTGCGTGTCTTCATCTCTGTCATTTTCTTTCACTCAAGAGAAAATCAATGTTTGCAGGTTTCATCTGTGCAGTGAAAGAGTTAATACCTAGTCCGAGGCCTACAGAGGGTCATGTGATCCCTGCTGAGTGGTGGTCGGAGCTGCTTAGTATGGAGAATTTTTCAGCGGCTGCGCTGGGGGCCTAGGTCAGGTTAACAGGGGCCCAGAAAGAAACGGTGGTGGTTGCTCTGGCTGCATGGTTGTTTTCTAGCTTTTGCTGCATTCATTCCAGCCGCGGGCTGATGGTATTCCTTCACCACGCCCGGCAGCCGCCAGGGCCCAGCTCAGCCCAGCCCAGGCCCCGCCGGGCTGCGGCGGAGCAGGCCCGGCTCGGAGCTGCTCGCGGGGCCAGCGGAGCCTGGCCCGGCCTCGGTCCGGAGCCGCTCGCGGAGCCCAGCGGAGCCTGGCTCGGCCCGGAACCGCTCGCGGAGCCCAGCGGAGCCTGGCTCGGCCCGGAGCCGCTCGCTCGGAGCCGCGGAGCCCAGCGGAGCCCGGCTCGGCCCGGAGCCGCTCGCGGAGTCCAGCGGAGCCTGGCTCGGCCCGGAGCCGCTCGCGGGGCAGGGCTCAGTGTCGGCGAGAGGTCGATGTTAGCAGCCGCAGCCCGGCCGGGCCTGAGCCTCCCCAACCCCACCCGGCCACTGGGCCGGCTCTGTTTTTCCGAAGACTGGAAAGCAAGAGAACTTTTTCCCGAGCTTGTTAGTTTTTAACATGTGTGTTCACAGAGGCATGTTCAGGTTTCTCAGTGTTTTAACAGATTGTCAGTTCTCAAAACTAATTCCTGATTGGTTTTTTGTCAGACATAAAGGAAGCTCTCAGCGACTCCTCTTAAAAAAATAATTTCTGTGGGTAGCTTCTTCCCTCCTCACCAAATGCCATATGTGCAAAACCAGCACAGGTGAATAGGAGAAAATAATTTTATTATTAAGCATAATTTCTTTGGTTGTTCTAATGTGTGAAACAAACCTTCTTTCAGCTTGGCAAAATCACTGAGACAAAGTGGAGTCTCAGCAGCCCTGAATACACATCAGGTGCTGGTATAGGTTCTTTAGAGAATTAGCAAATCTTCAAGTAGCCCCCTGAAAGAAATAGTGGCTTTTATTTGAACTAATGCAGTCATTTCTTCCATGAAGCTTCTTGTGAATAAATTCTTGCTGGAAAATTTGTACATTTATACAACAGTGACCCTCATTCAGGGTTCAGAAGAACAGAGCATTTACAGTAATCTTTGCAGAATTTTTTATCTCCAGCTACAGCTACATTCACAGCATGAAAAGAATAAGAAGTTAATGCACCAAATCAGGTGATGTCTGTGTGGCAGTGTTAGTCTCAGTGTTGAGCAGTTATCTGTTAGTAGACTTATGGTAGCATCTAAAGACCAGGCGTCATTGTTTGGGCACTGCATAAAATACACAAAGAATATATTTGCTCTCCAGGATAGCTCAGTTTAAGTTTGAGGATGATTTCAGGATATGGAAAAGAGGTACTATAGCTAGAAATACTGCCACAGCCAGAAGCAAAACTTCTCACGCTTATTGTGGATGCTGACAAGAGGAAAAAATTACCAATTGACAGACAATTAAAATGAAAACATTATTCTGGGATCAGACTTCTCGGTGCAAGAAGATGAAGAGTCTCCCTCCTGATTTCATGCCAGGACAAGCATGGATGCAGATGGTGTCTCACTATATCTTGGGTACATTAACCATCCATTAGAAGCTCAAGAGGTGTCAAGTTTGAGTTTCTAAACCAGCCAGTCATGGAGATATCTGCAAGATGAAGCAGGAGGTAGAATAGTGAAGCAGTTTCATATCCCTGTGAATTATAATTCTGGAAAAGCATGTTCTTATGGTTGTAGTTCTTCACATGGCTTAGCATGTTAGCTTTTGGCATAGCAGCTGGAATTGGGGGTACCTTTTCTGGCTTGTACACTGGTAACCATTCCAGGATACAGTGACCTTTTTTGCTACCCCTGGTAAATAATGTTTGTCTTCTCTCTGTTGAATGCTGTATCCATATCACATCTCACTTCCAGCCAGATCCCCCTGAGAATTCAATCAATGCTTGCATGTCTAAGCACACTCCCACTCATCCCCTCTTGCCCAAATAGATGACTTTGCACTGTTGGTTATTTGTACCAAATTCAAAATACACTTGATTTAGCGTTAAACAGCTACCCCTCAAACTATCTGTGGATGAGGGACTATTTGAATTTTATGGCTAGGTAAGTTGAGGCACAGACACTAGCAGCCTCTTACTTAGGGTGACAAGCTCACCTTTGGGCTAGAAAGCCTCCTCAAAGGAAGGAAAGGGCTCTGCAGAGCAGCAAAGGAGTATTCCATGGCAATCAGCTGTGCAAACTCCCTTCCCACACTCCTAGCTCTCCGCTAACAAAGACATGCTATTACGTTTCTGCAGGCTCCACTCTGAGTGTAGACTCCAGGGGAGGTGACTGTGCCACAGGATTTGGGGAAAAGGTGTCCCTATTCACTTCAAGCTGCAAG
Organism: Muscicapa striata striata; assembly: GCA_030060385.1. Taxonomy (NCBI): domain Eukaryota; kingdom Metazoa; phylum Chordata; class Aves; order Passeriformes; family Muscicapidae; genus Muscicapa; species Muscicapa striata. The sequence continues at coordinate 1,358,748 of JAREIS010000112.1, read as the reverse complement.
TGAAGCTCTTAGACACGATGTCTCCAGCGCATTTATGCACCCTCTTTCCCTCCCTCCCTTCCTCTGTCCTTCCTTCATTTCAGGTTTGCCCCAGGTGATGTTACAGGCCCAACAGTCCCGCTCTGGCCACAGCCAGCTAAGCACTGGAGAGGGGATGCTGCTCCCAGTCACCCAGAGCAGCAGCCATCTTCCAGCCCATGCTGAAGGAGCTGTGCAGCACAGAGACTAAAGCCAGGCTGCCTCCCATCCAAACACATGTCCGTCCTCTCCACAGCAAACAGGAACCTCCTGTTTCCTCTGGAGGTGGATCAAAACTCAAATTTGCCTCTTTTCTCCTGCTGTCTCTGCACAGGTCTTCTTTCTCCTGTTACCTGTCTGGGTACTTGCTCATTAGTATTAGCAGTGTACACAGATTATAGTCCAAAACCCTTAGCTGAGTAAATAAATGGAGGTTTGAAGCAGGGCTAGGTCTTTGAGATGCACAGGTGGCACTTCTGAAGAACTTGTTGGCAGGAATATTGGCCAAGAAGAGTGACCTGCTCATGTTTTCTGTTGTGAGCCCAAGGCCTAGGGCAGGGCCTGGTGTGCCACATCACAGAGATGGGAACAAGACACTGAGTAAAGCAAAGAACTTGCACAGGGGAGAGGTGGAATCCATGGCTCATCCTTCACTGCCTACCTGCCAGGCTGCATGCTAGCCCTGCTGGAATTAGCCAACTGACTCTTAAGGTTGGAAAATTAAGACACCAAGGGGCCTGACTCACAGCCCCTTTTTGCTCACAACAAGCCATACATAAACAACCAGCTTAGATCCTCCCGGATTCTACACAGCTACTGGTGGTAACACATAACCCACTGCCCATGAGATGTGGCTACTGGTTGTGCTTAACTGCACTTGAAAAATCCTACTGGTGTCTGCCTGCCTCATTAGGCACCTAAATATCTTTGGGATTCGAGTCCTGGGCCTTTTGTACCTCATGGTCCCCCACTGCTAATGGACATCATCAACTATCCTGAAAGAACATCTATTTATTAAGGATTGTAAGGCTCAAACAGGGGGTTAATGGGAACTGCTTAGGCAAATAGTGGGTCAGCTAATAGGTGAGAGAGAATAGTAATTTATGGGCTGAGAAGAGGGGCTGCCAGGTAATTCTCTTTCCCTGGCTGCTATACAAAGCCAGCAGCTTGACAAGACCTAGTCTATAAACTTGAAACAAAACATGTTTCTACAGCTGGATCGCCAAGCACAGCTCTGTATCAGCAAACAAAAAAGAGATTTCACAGCTTTGTAGCTTTGGGCTGGTTTCCCCTCAAGGAGTGAAAATAGGCCAGTCTCACCACCCCTGCCACTGCCTCCGGGTTTTGTCTGTCCCAGTCATCCATCAAACATAGCACAACTCCAGGACAGGGAACCCAGCAGGGTCAGCACACGTCTTTTCACTCCTTGAAAAGGGATTAAGACAAGGTAACAACAACTAAAACGTCCTTTTTAAATACAAATCCAACTTTACGCTTAAAAGGGCATTTCTTTTTTCTTCTCCAGCCAAGTTGTTTAGAGACATTAAATTGCAGCATCAAAAACCTTGATAAGAACAAAAACAAGCTGGTGCACAAACCCCAGGAGCTTCTCAGTGCTTTTTGGCTTTGACACACGTTTAGGCTGGCAGCAGGGTTCAGCCACGGGCCCTTTAGGCTGTGGGACAAATCACTGTTGTGGCTGTGGGTTGTTTTAATTGGCACTTGTAAGGGTCTGTCCGAAGTTTCTCTGATCTTCCTCACAACCATCATCAGAGACTGAGACCCTGGGACCCCCACCACTCACTCTGGACCTGAGTTCTGGCCTGGCCGAGGTGGATGCTTGCCAAGGACTGTTTGTTGGTGTTCTTGGAGCTTGCCATGGTATACTGCTCTCGAACAAGGTACTGGCTGCAGCTTGCCTGTCTCCACACCTGCGTCATGGAGCACCGATCTCCACATACAATAGTCCATAAATCTTCCCACCTTTTGGCCAGAAGCCACTCGCTTTGGAAAGGACTATAAAGTGACGCCCCTGGACCAAAGACCCCTGAGATCTCCCCAACGACATCAGACATCTATTGGCTGGCTCCATGAGGATTCGTCTGACCGTTTGGTAGCTATAACCCGGACCCCCTTTCAATCTCTCTCTCTCTCTCTCTCTCTCTCTCTCTCTCTTTCTCTCCCCCCTATCACATTTTTGTTTGGCACTCAATAAAGTGCATTTCTGCAAAGTAAACTGATTTTGTCCCCTGCTGTGTCTTTTGCGCTCTGAGATCCCTAAAAGAACCTCTCAGGCCTCCGCATGTAGTGTGGACCCTGACACCACTTCACAATGAGGCAACTGAGACCATGGGCTGGTCATGCCAACCCTGAGAAAAGGAATAAAAATCCAGCCTTAGCTCCAAAAAGTGAAAAAATGGGGCACCATGGCCACACCATGTGCATGGTCATGAGCACTTTGCTACACAAGGGGCACACAGTCCAGCACCAAAACACACAGCCTAGCATCAACAGACACAGCCCAGCACCAAAACACACAGCCCAGCACCAACAGACACAGCCCAGCACTAACAGTCACAACCCAGCACTAACAGACACAGCCCAGCATCAGCACACACAGCCCAGCACCAGCATACACTCAGCCCAGCACCAGCATACACTCAGCCCAGCACCACCAGTCCAGTCACCAGTGCCCAGCCCAGCACCAACACACACAGCCCAGCACCAACACACACAGCCCAGCACCACCAGTCACAGCCCAGCACCAGTGCACCCCAGCACCAACACACACAGCCCAGCACCAGTCACAGTCCAGCACCAGTGCACACAGCCCAGCCCAGCACCAACACACACAGCCCAGCACCAACACACACAGCCCAGCACCAGCATACACACAGCCCAGCACCACCAGTCACTCAGCCCAGCACCACCAGTCACAGTCCAGCACCAGTGCACACAGCCCAGCACCAACACACACAGCCCAGCACCAGCGCACACAGCCCAGCACCAGCATACACGCAGCCCAGCACCACCAGTCACAGCCCAGCACCAGTGCACAGTCCAGCACCAGTGCACACAGCCCAGCACCAACGCACACAGCCCAGCACCAACGCACACAGCCCAGCACCAGCATACACGCAGCCCAGCACCACCAGTCACAGCCCAGCACCACCAGTCACAGCCCAGCACCAGTGCACACAGCCCAGCACCAACACACACAGCCCTGCACCAACACTTAGCCAGCACCAACATACACAGCCCAGCACTGAAACACTCAGCCCAGAAACAACACTCAGCCCAGCATCAGCACCCACGTCTCAGCACCCAAACACAGAGCCTGACACAGCACAAGGCCTTGTCAGGCGAATTGGCTGCCTCAGACAGAGTGGGGATGAAAGCAAAGCCTCAGACCTGACACATAAGTGGAAAGGGATCAAGACATGCTTAAAACTGAGTATTTGTTCTGTGCTGTGCTACAAACCAATTCAGTGAGTGGGAAGGGAGCTGCCATGGCTGTGATTAACTACAGCTCAGTGGTTTCAGCCCAAGTGCTTTAGTAAGGTGCCTGTCCCTGGTTTCATGCAGGATTGTACACAGGAGGCCTCTTTCCCAGCCAGAGTGTTAAGTTCTCAGGAACTCCCGCATCTGCCAGCCAGTACTTGTTTTAGTTTGCCCAAGAGAGACCCTTATTGGTAATTAAAACATCTCACTTTTTCTAGACCTCTTTTTTTTTTTTTTTTTTTTTTTTAATTTGCTGTCTATCTATCTATCTATCTATCTATCTATCTATCTATCTATCTATCTATCTATCTCTCTTTACCTGTATCTATATATCTCTATCTCTATATATCTCCATCTCCATCTCCATCTCCATCTCCATCTCTATCTCTATCTCTATCTCTATCTCTATCTCTATCTCTATCTCTATCTCTATCTCTATCTCTATCTCCATCTCTATCTCTATCATCTCTATCTCTATCATCTCTATCTCTATCTCTGTCAGGGAATAGAAGGAAACAGGCATTAATTTGGAGTTTAGCACCAAAACCTGAGCTCAGCCTGGATAACTGTCTGGGCAGATGTGCCACGGCCAAGTGTCCCCCCAGGGGCATGTGCCACTTGCCCATCACTGGTGCAGCGGCTGCTGGCCTCATGCCTCCCTATGTCCTTGCTGCCCTGCAGTACCAGCAGGGAGCAAGTCCTCTCTTGGGGCCACCCTGCAGCATCTGTGGTGCCTCTCCCACTATGAAGGTCATCCAGGCAGGACCATGAGACAAGTGCCAGCTTATTGCCAGATGCTTGCTCTGCTCCCAGAGATGTAAATCAGGGGTTACCCTGCAGCAGGCAGTGGAATAGCTCCTGATTTACAACATCCTACACAAGAGGAGAGCTTGACCTTACACTTCAACATCAGTGCAGCTTCCTTTGTTGAAAGCTTCTCAAGACAGATGTAATCAATCCTGGAGAGCCACTGAGCAGCAGGGCTTAGGTTCTGCATAAGTCAGGGCTATGCTTCCCAGGGAAATCATCTGATCCAGGCTCCCATGACATTTATTTCTAGGTGCTCCCTGCCTACTGTCTAATAGGAATGAGTGTGTTTTTCTATTTATCCTTTCTTGTAAATAGGCTGCTTTAGATTAATTTTTCAAAGCGAATTTTTCTGTAGTAAGTCTGGCTTAACTATGCTTAACTAATGTTTCAGTGAGAGAAGCTTTCAGTGAGCTCAGGTCTTTGGAAATTCTGGACCTTTTAGGCATTTGATGTTATTTTAGAATCCAAGAGGAAAAGCTTACTGCCTTGCCTCTGTTTTTTCATGGCCATAATTATGAGGGCAGTCTGGTGATATAACTTGTATGGAAAATAAATGATGGCTTTCAACAGTGAGTACTGTCAGACACTTTGTTCCTTGTAACTATTTTAGAAATCCAAATTCAGTTTGCACTGCCAGAGCACGACATGCTGCTCTTATTGATGTTCGTTTAAATCCTGTACGATACCACTGCCTTCAGGAGATCTATTGTGTGTTTACACTTCTTGGTGGCAGAATTTGGTTCGTGTATAAGTCCATGTAATTGTGTGGGGGATCTGCTGGTCCAGTAAACAGAGCAGAAAAACTGTGCAGATATGTTTAGTCCTACAACTCACTAGCCCTTACTAGCTATTACTTACTAGCCTTACTTAATATTTGCCTTAATGACAGACTGTGAGAGTGAAGGCATGATGGCACTTTGAACATTTTGACATTTTAAAGAGAGAGAAGAAAAGGCAAGGCAAAGTACAGACAAAGGTAGGGTTTTTTTCAGAAAAAACACACAATTAATTGTTATTAACTGTTACAGCCTGACAGCAACTAGGACTGCAGTGCTGGTACTCCAGCTGCTGGAATGTTTGTCCATGGTCATCATGCCTTTGCCCTGCACTTCCCTGTGTCTGTGCTCCAGCCCAAGCTGTTGTCAGAACCAGGGAAAGGCAGCAGCCATGTGCTCGGGCTGCAACCCAAGCAGGGCATTGGTCATTGTGGTTATGTGCCAACTCCCCAAAAGACTCGTTGACTAAGGAGCAGTTACAAATACAACCAGCAAGATAATTATACTTAATCTGGTTCTTCTTCCAACAACACCTCTGTGGCAAGGAAAGATCATCATTTCCTCTTAAGGCATGAGGAATAGGATACAGAGGGGTGAGAAGGTCCACCAGCTCAAAAGGTAGACAAAAAAACAAGAGTGAAAACAAGTGCATACATAACAGAGGTACAAGATAAACTGTTTTCCAAAAATTCTGTTGGAAAGAGTTGGCTTTTGAAGACATAATCCCCACAGTGTTTGTAACCCAAATCATGCAGAACTGAAAAGATTAAGTGCGTATTGACAGAAACAAAATGAAGAATGAAAAGAGGAACATTTTTGCTATTTTTATTAATATCACAAAGAGGAGCATGTGGGCAGTAGCCTTTTCTGCCATCAGTGACTGCTGTGCTGCTGGCCAGCCTGGAGGCTTGAGTGCCTCTGGACCCCAGACCTGTGTCAGATTTCCCACTCCCTGAAGCTCCCTGTGCCCTGGCAGGATGCAGTTCACAACAGAAAAGCTGCTGAAATGGTGCCAGTTTTCACAGCCAAACAAACTCACCTTTGTCCTCACCACAGACTTACTCATGGGCATTTCTCCCCCTCTGCTGTCCAGAGGCAAGTGAGCATTTCTGCCTCACTCAGACGATGAGTTCTACAGCATGTTTTGGGCAATTGTTTGGTTTCCTTCGCTGGAAAAACTGGCCTTTTTCTTACTTCCCCTGGTTTCATGCAATACATGTCAAACTTGCGATGAAGCTGGTTAGGGGTCATTCCCCTCCAAACCTCTGGCCCCATGGGATCTGCCTTTGCCATCAGGAAGCCACAAGGATTTCTGACAAGCCTGGAGTGGTTGTACCTAGGGAGGTCCCCTGCCCATCTTCATACCAGCAGCAGAGCATGTGCCTGGCTGCTTTAAACCCTGACCATCCCCTCTCATTTTTGACTTTAAGAACTGTTTTCTGCTGTTTGGCTCTGGAGAACAGGCTCCTAGAAGGACCTACTCCAGGACAGGAATGTCCTTGCCAAACCCCTCCCTCCATCAAGGAATCCCCCCAGGAGATTTCCTCAGGCTTTCGGTGCCCACAGTGTGCCTGGGACAAAGGGCAGCAACAACACATGTCCACCAGGAAGCTAGGGCAGTGTCTTGCTCAGTTAAACGGAGGTAATTTTAGCTCCAGATTCTACTTGTGCATTTATTTAACATTGCTGAAGTTCTCCTCTTCTTTCCTACCCCTCCTCTCAGCCTGGCCTCCCCCAGGACAGGCACCAGCTCTCCCATAAGACAATTTCTGTGTCGAAGAAATGACATTCTGTACCAACCACTGTCCTTGCAGGTGTCACAGAATGGGCAAGGTCCCCTTCTCACTGCCTTACACTTGGCATTTACACAAGAACTGTCACTTAAATAAATATGGTGCTATGTAAAAAAAAAAAAAAAAAAAAACCCAACAGGGATTATTTCTCGTTCGCCTATAATTACACTTGAAAAGGACAGTGGGCCTCAGCAATCTCACCTTAATATAAAATTAAAGCCTGCTTAAACTCTTTGTCTGGCTCTCACCGCTCCTACCAACAGCACACATGCATTTGTATGTATTAGATTGATGATGTAGCATCCTGGACAAATGAAATTAATTCAAATATCTGTGGGTACAAAACACTGTAGCTGAAAAATGAGCACATAAAGATATGCAATTTTCCCCTGGCAGTTTATTATGGTATGAAGAAAAAAACATTCTGTGCTTGAAACTGACATTATATTACAAATGTATTGTGAAGTATGACGTGACTATTAAAATATGATTACACAAAGTATGAAGAACATTTTAAGAAGTTTACAGTACAGCGAATCTTTCATAAACAGACTCTTAAATATACAGAGGACAATAGTAGCTGACAGAAAAACATCAAAAATTAACTATTAATGTTTGTAGACTTTTCCCCTCAAAAAAGTCTTACATTAAAACAGAAATTATGAAAAGCCTTAAAACCAGGAATAAATCACCTGTACACTACAAATATACATGGTAGAGGTGCACACACCAGAGCTACCTTTTTGCTGAAGGGTTCAGTGGCTGGAGGCTGGGCAGTACCTGCCCAGCACCTCCTGTCCAGTGTGGCCATCATGGGCCACACTGTGCTAAGCCTGCAACCCAGACACACACCAGTCAGCAGCTGGAAGGTCACAAGCACACACTCCCTGCACTACAGAGCTGGCGTGTTGTCAGTGGCACAGTGACCTACTGGAGTGTATCAAGCTGAGAACATGCCCTGGATCTGGCAAATGGATCTCTGAAAGCAGATCTCTCAATGCACTGAGAGCCTGGATGGGACCTATGTACCAGGTTTGGTCTGCAAGACTAAGTGACAAGGGAATCAGCAGCTCCTTTTAGGGATTTTATTTTTTTTTAATGCAACTTTTCAATCTTTCCTCTTGATATGGGAGAATAGATGCCACATTTGATTTCTGCTTAGTCTGGTTGGAATGACACCTCTAGATCATGTGTTAAGTTATGTCAAAAACATAAGTATTTTATGCTGTAATACACAGTATTACTGAAACTAACAATATTATTTGCATATTTATAACAAGGTATAATGAAATCCCTATAATAAAACCAAAAGTTAAGCTATAGATTTATTTACAAAGAGTCCCGCAAGGAAGTATAAATACTTCTACATTTAAGGTTTAGGAAACATAATTTACAAAATATTCAAATATATACAATCATCTGAAAAACTGCCAATATTAAACTTTGACACAGGCAAAGAATTGGCTGAGTCTATTTCCTCTGTATTGAACAAGGCAGTGGCTTTCACGGGCTGTCTGTTCTGTTCAAAGCCATATGTGTGTTATTTACAATGAGGCTGCTTCTCTCCAAGCTAAACGTGTCCAGAGCTTTGAGCGTGCTGTCCCAAAATGTCATCTATCATTGTCAGATTGTTCAACCACTCTTCGTCATTGCTGCTGCTGTTCTTCATGAGGGAGTCGAGGAAGTCAGTGTCGCTGCAGTTGGCAGGCATGACGGAATTGCTGTGCTGGGACACCAAGTCATACTGGGGCAGCTCAGCAGTGGCAATCATCCTGCTGAAGGTGTCAGGCTGGCCAGTAGAAGGGTAGCTTGGTGGGCTGAGACCCGGGGCAGGATTGAGGTGGTTAAAACTGGACACTCCTTGGGGCACCGATTTCATAACATTCATAGCTGGCAATGGTCCCCTGGTTAAATTGTGTCTCAAGTTCTGATTATTCATTAAGCTTAAGGCCTGGCCAGACTGTCCCATGCTCAGTTTCTGCATCTGCCTGACCTGGATGCCAGGAGCGATCTGATTTGGTGGCACCACAGCCTGCTGGGAGAACGCCTGACCCGGTGTGCTTGGCCTCACGCTCTGTTTGGAGAACATCGTGTTCCCAGAAAACTGCTGCATGCTGGTATCCATTTGGCTTTGATTTGGCATTCTTGGCACAGTAGTCGGCGTCCACATCTGGGCAGATGAGTTGGGGTAGACATTGGGGATTCTTGGCATGCTCGGCTGCCTCACATGTTGCTGTGTTGTGGAGTGATTTGTTAAGGAGCCAGAACTGAAGCCTCCCATTGGCATTCCCGGCCTCACAGAGGAGTGGCTGTGAACAGTTTGGCACCCTGAGTTCATGCCTAGTGAGTTCTGGCTTGGCCGCAGTGGGATGTTAAAGTCAGAATTAGGTGGAAAAATCCCCTGCTGCTTGCCAGGGTTGTGTGGAATCATCACCATTGTCCCACTGCTCTGGCTGGCAGTGGCTGAGGCCATGCCGGAGCCCAGGGTGCTCTGGAGCATGGCTGGGTTTGATGGCAGCATGCGATGGTTGGGTGGAGGAGCTGGGATCACCTGGTTGCAGTCAGCAGGAATGGGTTGCTGCACAGCTATGGACAAAGAGAAATGTTAGCTGGTAAGCACAGATTCACCCTTGAAACATGGCAAAACCTTTAAAAACTGCTGCACTTTCTTTCATGTCATGGGGGCTTCTCCTTTGTATTCTTTGTAATAGAGTTTTCCTGGAGCCATAAGGAAACAGGGGAATCTCATGGTATATGATAAAATGCAAAATGCTTTTAATTCAGGGCAGAGAATCATTAAGAGTCTCTATATAATCAGACACCAGGCCCTGGTACCTCAAGGATTTTCAGACCATTTTCAGACCATTTCCTTCCTTACCTTGAAACTGCTGAGCTGCAAACAAGCTCCTCTGCTCAGATGTTACTCCCAGCATGTTTTGTCTCTGCTTTTCCTGGAAAACAAGGGGAGTAATAGTGAAGTTGCAATCTCCTGACAAGCAAAAGAGCAGCAGACATTTGAAGTGCAGCCACTGCCATAAACAACCTCTCCCATACACCCTTTACCCCCTTCCTCTCATGAGGCTCAGCCCAGACAGTTCATTTCAGACCGAATCTTAATTTCTCACATTCCCCTTTTTGCAAAGGTGTCCTGATGCCAGCCCAGCCCTGGGAACTGCAACCTTTGGCAGATGCTGCGCAGGCAGCCAAAGTGGAGCTGGACAAACATGGAGACTCCTGTGTTTACCAGCTTATGAGTGAAGTGTGCTGCTGCTGGAGGCTCTGCCCATGTGCACCATTCCCTTGTGTGCTGGTTGCCACTTCTGACCAGAACACAGGAGCTGGGGATCCACAGCAGGTGCTCCCTGAGCAAGGCATTGCTGGGCTACTCCAGGTGACCTGATTCAAGTCTCCCACCATTTAGCCCCAGAATCCACTACTGCACTCACATCCCTGCTGTGAGCAGCAGCTGTGACCTGGGGAACTCTCTGGGGATGGTGGAGCTCCTCCTGTGTTAGAGTAGCCCAGGAAAAGTTGAAGCCAAGTGATGGCAGGGAGGCAGAGTTGGGTTTGAAAGGGAGTTTGATCAAGGAGCAGCACAGGACTTCATTGAGGGTTTTACTGAGCTACTTCTCATCTCATTTCCCATCCATCAAAATGAGCCTCCTTGACCCAAATCCAGCAGCACAGAAAGTCAGAGGCACATAGTGAGGCACATAGTCAGAGCTGCTTTATCCGATTCATTAGTGGGACTTCCTCATCCCAGCTTCCCCACACAGCCTGTTGCAAACCTCCTACAGGAGCTTCTGTTGCTAGAGAGACCAGTCAAGTCCTGGACAAACTGGAGCCTAACATCTACTCTGCTAAATCCCCAGGGAACCAGAAAGAAAGGCAAGCATGGAGAACTGCATGGGGCTGATTCACTTTCCAAGCCTCTCTCCTCTGCATCTTCCCTCCCAACTCTGTGGCTGACCAAAAATGATGTCAGAGATATGGAGATGACCAAATCCTTCCCTTGCATATGAGGGGGCAAATCTGCACTCAACTCTGGCAGAGCAGAACTTGGCCTTGGCCTCTCTTGGCCTCATCCTAGACTCACCACAGCCTTAGTTTGACTCAGCCTAGCAATTCCAGGGTCACTCTTAGTGTTTGCTGACTGATGATTTCCTCATTCCAGTTAGTCCTGTCCTTCCCAGTGAGGAAGACAGCACAGCAACCCACAGAGGGATTCGGCATCGTACCTGCATCAGCTGCCGTTTCATTATTTGCTGCTTCAGTAAGTGGTTCCTCATTGTGTACCCATTGACCGTGGCTGGTGCCGGCACAGAGCCGCCACTTGGGATGGAGCCTGGCTCTTGCAATCTGGCAACAATTCCAGGATTTTGATCCTGCCAAGAAAGATGAAAAAAAGAAAATTAATCTCATCAGGGAAGTAACAACAGAAGCCCTTATCCTCTCTGCTGATGCCCTCTCTTCTGTCTTCAGCTGTCCCAAGGCCAAAACACCTCATGGCCCTGTGTGTTACAGTGAGGATACTGAGAGGTGGGGGTGCTCTGATTTTTAAGGATCAGCACAAGAAATGAGAGAAGCTAAAGGTTCATCCAAAATTCCTTGTGAGTTGCCAAGACCACAGGGACCCACTGACTACCACTCCTGCAGTCACAGGGCTGCTTGGCTGGCAGAAGAGGTGTGAGTAAAGCATGACATTTCTCACAACTTCTCCAACTGTTACACTGAAAGACGAAAGTAAAGTTGCATCAGGGTAGGATCTGGCACGTGAATGTAAAGGAAAAAGCCCACAGGAAAAGAGCAAACGAAAGATTTAGGAATGGAAAAGGTGCCATCAGACCCGGGACCCAGAGAGATAAGGAAGATGTGGACCTGGGATTGAAGTAGTTCTTGTCAATTTCAAGATGGGATGAACAAGAAGAGGTGACTGTGAAAGGAGAGAAGAACATACAAAAATGCAGGGCCAGGTCATGTGTGGCCACAAATCAGTAACAAATGCAGTGAGCCCTGCTCCTGCCTGGCACAAACCAGCCTCTTTCTAAGTCCTCAGTGAAAGAACCAAATTGACTTTGACAGCTGAGCTCTTGCCTCCAAAGGAGTACAGTGGGGAGGAGAGAAAAAATAATTCACAAGAACAGGATGAAGACGCAACCCAAAATGGAAAAAGAATTTTAAAAATACTGAATTCTAAACATCTTAGGAGCTGGCAGGTATTCAGGGAAATACAAGAGAAAATTGAGGGAAAAAGTCAAGGCCTTGCTAAGGACAAGATCCTGTGAGTGCTGTACCCAGGAACACCAGTACCAGCATATTCTCTGTTCTCTGTTTTCACATCCAGCTTCTTAATTATTTATGATGTTTTGTTATTACTGGCAAGAAGAAATATATATGTTATATCCAGCATCCTTTGTTTTCAGAATGGAAGCCCACATCCTTTGTTTTAGAATCAATGTTATCAGGAGATAAGCAACAAGAAAATGGTTGTTGCCTTCTGACATCTGACAATTAGAAGCATGCTCAGATGGAGAAAACAGGATACGAGCCATGTTTCAGAGTGGCCAGAAGGAGGCCTTGAAAGGCATTTGTCACCAGGAAAGCTCCTTGAGCCTGGGGCACCTTTCCACAGAGGCTTCACCATGAGGAATCATCCAACTCCTTCCAAGACATTCTTTCTACGAGGGATTACCAAGAAGGTCACTGAAATTACTCATTTTTATGGTGCCTCCTTTTGTTGTAGCACTTTGGTCTATTATGCAAAAGCACAATTGATGAAATGTAAATGCCTGTGAGATAATTTACTAAAAGACACAAACCTGCAACTCATCACTGCTCTCATTATCATTCCTATTCATGGGCAGTCTCATAAGACTAGATTTTATTACTGGTGCTTTGCTTACAATTCTGCTGGACATCTCCCCCCCTCCCCTTTCCCTCCTACCCATTTTACTCCCTCTCTCCCACGGAAAAAGAGGAGGTGAGGAAAAAGTAAATATGATTTACTACAGATGTATATATGAAAGTTCATTTTAAGCTGGCAGTCTGCTTTCATGTCAGACAGGATTCTGCAGCCACAGTTAAGCTTTGAATAATGCAGATTGCCTCTGGGGAAATATTTGAAAGTGGAGAGATTCAGTTTGTGTACTCTGCACATGAAAGACGCTAAAATGTTCATACCAACAAAATCCCTAACATCTATGCAATTTCCTCCAAACTTGTCTTGTGGTGCACAGAGGGTCTGTGCTTACTGAGGCAAAGGAGTTTTACTGCAAGGACAATCATTCTGATGTCTTGCTCTGGGCTATTGCATTAACAAGTCATAACATTAAAGTGTCTTTTCCTAATCATGTCCACCTCATTCTAATTTCTCCTACACACCATCAAGAAAATAATGTTGACTTTTCCCTATTATTAATGGTAAAGAAGTGTAAATCACATTACTAATTGTGGCTCTTGTGCTGTGGCGGTATAACTGCTTAATTATATGTGATTTTCTGCAGGCACCCTATAGCAATACTGACAATCAGCAAAGTTTATTTGCAAATACACTGAATGGGTTGCTGAGTTTTTCAGAGCAAAGTTGCGTAACACTTAATTAGCCAGTAAAGAAACAATGTAGAGATTGGAGTTTGCTTTTGGGGAAATAAGGACAAAATAGTACAGATGAGAAGCCAAAGAGTGAATTTGAAATCCTGACTTCTGCAAATTCACATCTAGGTTAAGACAAAAAAGAAAAACAGAAAGGAAAAGGAAAAAGTTCTCTCTTTTCACCACTAGTGGGAACTACTGTATTCTTGTACAATAAAAAATAACCACTCGCACGTCATGACTAAGAATAGCTATGGTGTAGTCTAAAAGACACTGCAATCTGTACCAAAGGTTAATGAACTTTAAACATTTTTCCTTTTCATCACTTCCCAAGAAAAATCACTTTCCTTCCCCTAGTAAAAGCAAGCCAAAGCAGCCATAATCGTCTGCAGTTTGGATTTATCCCATTATAAATCCAAGAAGACAGCAAAGAGAGGACGATTCTGGTGCCAAAGCTGGGAATGTTGGAAGTGGGTGTTCCCACCCAAGGTGTGGTTGAACTGTACAGTTAACACTGGAGGGTGCAGAGAGCTATGGGAGGTTTTGACGCTTTGACTTAAGGAAAAAAAAGCATTTGCATGTAGGTATTAGGGTTTTTTCTCCATTTCCCCATCCCAAAACTCATATTAAAATGGGCAGAATCCCTTGGCACACCATATAGACCTGGAACTGGAGAATGTGTTTGAAAACATGTGTTCCTGTTGCCAGGTAAAGTGTCACAGCAGGTCCAGAGCTCCTGCAGCACTCCTTGGGCTTCCCAGTGCAGCAATTTCTGCTCAGAAAGGCCTTGGGGAAAACGACACAATTCTGACTTAGTATCTCATGCACTAGTTCCAAGGGCAGGGAGAAAAGAGTCAGTCTCCAGGCTTGCCGGAATGTGTAATGCTTCTGTCACTGTTCAGCCACTGACTGCAGCTGTAAAGGCCATTGCACAGCCCAGTGAAACCAGTGCCCCACAGCTGCCCGACTGGTGCACGATGGGCAAATCTGCAGGTTACTACACCCAGCTGTAGCGAGTGTGGGTCTGGTCCAACAACCACTCAGGCAACTGCTGAATGGAAAGGGTGCAAACAGCACCACTGAGCCCTACTATGTACCTCTGTGAATCAACATCCTTCCAAAAATCCACTTATGAGCTCGAGCCCCATCATCTGACTATGTAGAATATGCACAGCTGCAGCAAATAACTGTGGAGATGAAGCATTCTGTGTGAACATGGTTGATAAACTTCAGTCCTCAATACTTAGTGATATATCCAGTAATCACTTTGTGTTCTTCACTTAAGCAAGAATAATAAATTTATGGCCCCTAATTCCTCTGAATTCTCATTAACAAATAGTCCAAAAAGAATTTAAAGGGAAGACTTTCCGAGGATCTGAACAAGAGCTGTAGTCACTCTTTGGCAAGTATGTAAAAAAACCCTCTAATCTTTAATAAAAAGCATTCATTGGTTTTTTTAGGACTATGTGAAAACACTAAACTAATTTATCATTATTAAACTTTCCCATCTGCTCTTACGGTATAACTCCAAAGAATATAACAAAGAAATTGTACATGTTAAACTGTATTGACTTAAGCCCAGAGCTATTGGAGATGTACAATTTATTTCAGTGAGAGTAAGAAGGGGACTGCAGGCTACTAGACAATCTCATTTGTCCAATGCTGAAAAGACAGTTATCTGCACCAAAATGGCTCTCAGAAAGGCACATTTGCTTTATAACAAATAAGCTGCCAGGTGAGGCCATTCAGCATCATGTTAAAGGCTCAGACAATAAAACTAAGTCATGAATTTGAATAGTTAACAGATGGACTAATTAGAGACTGAATTCTTTGTGGTTCTAATAGATAACCAGGTCACAGCAGGGTTACTGAGAGAGAGGCAAGCAGCACTGCAAATTCCAGTAGATATTTGCAGAGTTGAGGAAGAGCTGCACTTCCTAACTGAAAACATTAGCAGTAATGGAGAAACAGAAAATAGGCTAATTAAAAATACTTCTAGTACCTGAATTTAAAAAGTTTATTCCATTCCAAAAGATTCTGCTAATTTGAGAAATATTCCCTCTGCTTCCAATGAGGCATCCAGCTGAATCCAGTGATTTCAGAGCTTAAACCAGACGGGCTGTAGTGATGAGCCACAGCATAAAAACAAAAGACCAAAGGAAATGGGGCACCCAGGACGGAGGTTTGCTCCAAGTACATGAGTGGGACAAACTGCTCTTTCCACCAGGTTTGGCATTTTTTTGGCAACCAAAGGTAACTTAGTTTGAAGTATTTACCATGATATCACATAGTAAATAAGAAACACAAGAAACAACCAGAAAACCATGGCTAGAGGACTTGAGCAGAGCCACTCCTGACCTGCTCTAAGTCCCTGGCTCCTGGGCTGGGGACTCATGGGCTATCCGTGCTCATGGCAGGGACAGCTATTCCCTAGGGGGGCAGTGAAGTTTCAGGAACCAAGTTTTGTACTGTATTTTAAGAACATCTGTTACATACAGGGTGTTCTGTACTCTGCAGAGAAAATGCAAATACTACTTTCAGACTAATGCCCCTGCATTTCCCTGCACTCCCATCTGCCCCCTGATGCATCCTCTTCCATCCAGGGACACTGTGCTGCATCTCTTTGGTGAGGATTTCAAGCTTGGGCAGCACATCTCTCTGAAGCCCAGGACTGAGACCCCTGGGCACAACCAAACTATAAATACTACAGACCAAGCAATTAAAACACCAATAGCATTAAAGTTGTCTTACCCAACTTGATGGTTTTAAGAGTTTCATTACTTAAAATTACAGAGAAGCCACATGTAAACTTCTGCTTTGTGCATCCCCACAGGAATCCTTGATGCCACCTTTACAAAGAAGGCTCATGGCCTCCACAGCTGTTAATGCACTTAGATACTAAGATACCTATGCATACAAATAAAGCAAACAAAATCCAGGGTCAGGTTTGTCAGAAGAATCATGTCAGCACACTCAAAAATGTGATGTCTGTGAGATACCACTGTCATTTGCTTCATGTGGAAATCTAGGCATACCTGTGCTTCCATTAACAAAACTCTCTATCTACTCTTTGGAAGTTTTCTGTCTTTTTTTCACCTCTATTCTGCTCACAATTCAGAGATGCTCTTCAAGATAAAACAGCCTTTCAGTTCAGAAATGCTCTAAAGCTTTCTGTTTGTTTCCATGTTTGCTTTAGCACAATGTATGAATGTTGATAAAACAAACTGTGCAGTTCAGTGGATCTGTTTGGTTTTTTTTATTATTTTTTTACCCATCTTTCACCCCTTTACTCGATTCACAAGCATGTGAAATACTGCCAGACTGAAGTTCATAAGCTTATCTTGGGGGCTGTCAGTCAGGAAAAGGCTTGGTTTGAAGACTGTGAATGATCTTGTGGGTATATGGTTTTGTTAAAAAAAATCTTTTAAGTTTTTTGTTCTTTTCTTACAGCATAAGCATGTACAGTTTCCTTGAAAGGTAGTCCTCCTTCCTTGCTAGAAGCAGTGACAACATCACCACACCTGGCTATCAATTTTATCAGGATCTTCTTCCTGCCTTCATGAAAAGCAGATAAAACACTGATTTCCCTATAGTTGTTATACTTCATGCTGCTCAAAACAAAACAAAATTCCATCAAAGCATCCAAAGTGCTTTTAAAATGCACTCACAATTCTAGTAAGATGGAAACTGACTCCACTACCCCTCTTAAAAAAATTAACTGAATTAGGTAAGGCTTTTGTGCAGATTTTACCAATATTTTTAGAGCTGGTTTCATCCATGAAAATATGTCCTTAAAGAGCAACAGCAACCAGAGCAACAGAAAGACAGAAAATCCAGACTGAATTATTGCAATAGTGATTTTTCTCTTCGATAAAAATGCATCCTTTAGCAGGCACGTGGAAATCAAGCTGTGATGCTGTTACCAGCACCAGTGCAGTTATAAGGAACATGGGAAACAGCTTTAGGTGCAGCCAAGAGCTTGAGGAATGGAAGACTTGGTGTGTAACAGACAGACACAACCTCCCAGGGACTGCAGCGCTTGTAAAGAGGTGTAATCAAGATTCCATCAACAGCAGCTTCCTTGAAAATAGATCCTTTGGCCCAGATAAACTCCCAGGCCATGGGTGAAGGTAGCCTGGAGAACAGCTTTGATCCACTATCCCGAATGGAATGGAAGGATCCACCATCTTTTCAGGAAGACTCTGTGCCAGGCCTCTGATGGCAGTGGGACCTAGATGCCTGCAGTGTTCACACATTTTTCTTCCACCTGAGAGCAGCGCTCTGGGGTCAGACTCATCCAACATCACCATTCTTTAACAGAAACTGTGTCTGTTACTGTTTTTCTGTATATACACCCGAAGATGCAGGGATGGGTGTTTTGTACCTCTCTGTATAACATATAGTCATGATCCAAAATTGAATTCTCTGCACAGAACATATATTTATATTTGGGTTGTACAGCTGCTGTGCTTCTCCAACCCTTGACAACACACTCTTGTTCCCATGGAGGGCAGCTTGCCTATAAATTGAATGAGATAATCTAAAACTGTATTTATCTCAGCTGCCAATTTCAGCTGGCAGTCCTTCTGCCTGTCTCTACAAGGTTGTGCTAGCTATGATGACAGACTACAATATCTTGTATCTTATAAAGTGGTTTAACTCAAGCAATCCTTGTATTATGTCAAGTCATGCTCTCAGAGATGTCAGTGAGATTCCAAAGGAGTCAAGTTAGCTCAATGCCCAGCAGAAGCTGCTACAGGTAACTGCAATGACTGGCTGGTAAATTTATGTATTAGGGAGAGCAGAAGAAATCTGATAAAAGCAATACTGAAGATTTCATACTAACAAAGTGAAAGTCAGAAAATCTTGAGCTAATGGGATAAATCAGTTCTCTACCTGCTCATTTCTGAAAAGTTCTGTGAACTGCAGTGAGGTGGTCTGGATCACTGAGATTTTGAAAATCCCCTGCTTTCTCCAAATTAACATTTCCATTAATTTATTTTTCCTTGTCATGCAAAGGCAGATGCCCAATTTGCAGAGGCAAATGCCCAAGTCTTCTTCACTTTCAATAGTAGTTGGCTGCTTTGTAACTTCTGAGAAGCCCTTTGCATGAAAACCTCCCACATGCAAAACCCAGCATTACTCCCAATTTCTCATGTAAGTGCACAAACAAAGCATGCTCTGGCACAAAGTATCACATCACTTTTTCAGTATTAAACTTCTCACACCCTTACTCTTAACAGATGAAACTAGTCCAACACCTAAAAAGGGTTTCATCAGATCCTCTGCCCAATCAGGTGTCAAAAATCACCCCCATAACTTACAAAACAAAATGCAGTGGTCAATAATATGCTAAAATAATGGATACAAAGAAGGATGTACTAGGTAGCCCTCATGATCAAATTTTTAAAACCAAGATATTGACACATTAAAAATGAAAAATGTGTTAAGGTGACCCTGAGTATGGGGAACAAGGAGCAATTCCATTATGTTTTAAAATGGAAATTATTATTAAAACACCTGAAGCTGAACTGTTGTAACTAACTCAACTCAGTCTCCTCTTAAAAAATCCCTTTTCTTCCTTTCCATTCAGATTGTATTTACAAACTGTTGATGTCTCAATTTTTTCTTGTGTCATTTCATTACAGAATTGAGACTAGCCATATGCAGCCTCATTTCATAAAGCTCTGTTTTGTCCTTGGAGCAAGGTCATCATCACAAGAACATAAAATGCTGCTTTCCTCAACTAACAGTTCTTTATGTCTTCTGTAAATACTCCCTACTAATTTTAAATAATTTTACCACTTCATTCTCATACACACTGAAAGGCTGATATATCCACATATTAATAAGAATCTTGTCATTTAACTACTGCATGTCATATTAGAGCAATTAATAGTGTTTATTTGCTGATAAAACAGGCATTTCGAGCTCCAGCTCAAGAATCCCTGGTAGCTTCATGTGACTTGCAGGATATTAGCTATGGGTCAGAAGTTGGGATCCCCCCCATTCAATATTATAATATGCTTGGAGCAAATCTGTTTTCTATCAAGCAGGAAAAAAATTGCAGTCAATTCACAAAAATTACCAGCTGCTATAACACCATATGATCGGTGAGTGATAATGAAACATCACTAGGTATATGTAGGTTCATTAATTGAAATCAACAGACCGGTAAAGAAAGATTTTCAGGCATGTCACACAATGTTCCAAGCTAAAAACAAAGAAAACGGAACATGGAATTTCTATGCAGATCAGATATGACTTGCCATAAATTCAGGAGCATCTTCTTTGAAGCAGAGACTGCTGTTCTAGATTACAGGAAAAACCAAACCAAGAAAACAAAACAAAACAAAAAGGCAGGGTAAATTAAATTGAGAATCTTCAAAAGAACCACCAAAAAGAAACAGGGAATAACTGAGTGGCTGAGAATAATCAGCATTAGCTCTGAGGGTCAGTCTCGTCCCCGATCTTTGCCTGCATATGCTGGCAACAGCAGACTGAAGGTCCTGGCTCTAATCTCCAACACAAGGTGCCTATCTTTTGGCACCTGGAAAATTCATTACTGAGCGGATGTGGTGGATTCTGAGATACGCTCTGCTGTACGCAGCCATCTGCCTCACAAATAATCACATGAGAGCTTTTACCTGGGTGTCTCTAATAGCTTTGGCAGTCCTAGCCATGAAGACATGAAGAAACTGGAGGTCTGTTTGCAAACACCTCTGGGTCTCTGCTGTGCATTCAAGACTCTGAGGAGTTTAGCCATGCAAGCAAGTGTCCCTTTGGATAAACAGTGGAGGGTGAGCTCATGAGACTGTAAGCATGCAATCTGTCAGAAAGAGAAGTGGAAGCTGGGATCACTACAGGTGAATTCCCAAGCCTCTAAAGGAGATGATATTGAACAATGAGTTTGTTTCGTTACTGAGTCACAGGACAAAAGCCATTCTTATGGACTTGGGCTCCCATGACCAGGTCCAGTTTCCAGTTCTGTCATACAGAGATTCTTCATGTGACTATAGGCAAACAACTTCATTGCTCCCTGTCTCAGTTTCCCTCCAAAAGGAATTAAAGTTCCTCCCAGAAAAGAGGAATGAGGGAAATTTCCTGAGGGAATGTAAGGGTTTATGTCTGAAATGCACCTCTGCTGTGCCCTGGGGTCATGACCCCACAGACCTGGCAGAGCTGCTTTCCTTGCTGCTCACCAGTGAGAGGTGGAAGGGCTTTTCCTGCTTCACTCCACATATAAGTTGTTGTCATGTTCTCCTCTCTACACCTCTCCTCCAGGTCTGGCCACAGCTGGTTGCATCTCAGAACAACACTAAACTACACAGAGTTGCAATGATCACTCAGGACCTCTGTGCAGGTCTGGCTGCACAGCCCAGTGGAGTGCAGCATGTCCCAGCCACATGCCCCATGATCCCGTGACTTGACCCTTAAGTCCTCAAAAAACTCTGCTTACAACAGCTTTGGACATCACAGCACCTGGAGAATCCCTCAGTGTCCAGCTGCAAGCTGTGTGAAGAGAGCTCGGTGCTGGGACAAGTCAGCCCTGTGTTTTGTCTTTACAAAAAGAAGAGACAGGCTGAGGTAGTTACGTGTGAAAATCTTGGGATCTTCCTGCAAGTCCTGCTTGATATTTTATTATGACAACTTTTACTGCAGGGAGAATGGTCCAGTTTCACCCCACATCCTCTCCCCCATCCCTGTCTTTGCCCTGTTCCGTCCCCATTATACGTCCTTTCTCCGTCATTTACATGGCAGATGTTTTTCATTTAAAATTTATCCATGATGAGAAAACCTTCCAAGTACCTCCAAATACCATCTTCTCATGTCAGCCAATATTTCCCTGAAATTCTGAGAGATTTTGGTGCCTCTTTCACTTAAGATAATAGGAGTCTAGGAAACACATGCCTTTGAACATTTGACCAGCCACACTTTTGCTGTAAGGAAAGAGGGAAATGTACAAAAGAGGCTTGGAGGCTGGAGCTCAGCCATGCTCCCTGTGAGGCAGAGATGGTGCAGAGCACTCACACAGGTCTCTTCTGCAGAGACACCAGAGACACTGCATGTCAACAGTTAACTTCCCTTTGTTCCCATCCAAATGATTAAGCGCTTAGAAGCTTGCCTGGTGACATCACCAGAGTTTAAACATACTGGATATGGTCCAGAGAGCCAAAAGTATTGCTGACCCCATGGTTACTGATCCACTCTGAAAGTAGCTGATGTCTGCTCTCACTTTATAAATTATTTAATGCGTTAAAGATTGGTCAGATCTTCTTTATGCAATATACAGCTATACATTGGGCAGGAGGATGTAAACATGCATTAACAAGGTTAAAGTCATATACTGTAACTACACTGTTTTCAGCTTGCAGCTTTATTGACTTAATCATGCCAGCACTGCAGCCAACAAATCATTAAATCCATTCCATTCTTCTGCTGGTTACCAACCACAAAAACAGAGGCAGGCAAACACAGAGCAAATCTTGGAGGGGGTGGGGAGGGCAGTGGGGTGCAGGGCTGAGGAGAACAGTGGGACCACTATAGAGTGACACTGGCCTGTCACTGCCAGCACAAAGATACCAAATCTGTCTTTATGGACTACGTGGTTTCATGGTTTACAGTGACACACTAATTTGTTCCTGTTTTGCAATGATTATAGAAAACAAGAAGGGGGAAGTGGGGAGAGGGAATAAAAAGCAAGCTGAGCTTCTTCATACCGTAATGGGGTGTGTATGCATGTGTGTGTGTGTGTCCGTGTGTGTGTCTGTGCCTATGTGTGTTGTGCATCCTCAGAGAGCCAGTCGTCAGCTGCAAACATCCCCCAGGCCAGGGCAGAGGAGATCTGGGTGCTTGTGGTACCTGAGGGGTCTCAGGCTCTGTGCTGCACTCACTGCTAAGCTGCTGCCAAACTTAGGCATGATTTAGAGTTCAGCATAAAAGCAAGGAGACATGAAGCATTAAATCAGTCCTTCCACTGCCCTCCAGGAGCTCTCTGACCACAGAGCGCCATGGGAGAAGTCTCTGCTCTCAGACTGAACTAACAACTTCACTTTCAGGAAAAGGCTTTCATCTTTGGCCTAGCACTTAACCACAACTTTTCAGAACTGTGTTCAGGACCCCTAGAAGCTCCCTGATTGTCAGTAGTGTGGAGGTCAGCAGATTACTAAAATACTGTTTCTAGGTGGTTAGTTGAAGACATCCAGCTTTGGAAATTAAGCTGTCAGCTTATCAGGTCTGAACCTCTAAGATCTTTATTTGTCACTGCTGTTGTTCCTGTTCATTTTTTGATGGAAATCATCTTCTCTATCACCAATGGCTTGGTGCCTGTGCTAGCGGAGCATCCTGTCAGGACACAGGCATATGTTTTACAAGCAGGCTGCAGAGTAAGAATTCAGCATGAGCTCTTGGAAACCTTCAGACATTGGGGTGCTTTGCGTCTTTTACTGATCCCAATTTGCCAGCTTTCCTCCAGTGCAGGAACATGAAATAATCTCCTCCTGTCTGGGGAAGACTCAGCTACACCACGAGAGATCCCTGGCCCATTTCTATTTCTTATGAGAATAAGAAATGACCAACAAGCTCCCTTTGCTTCACCTTCTACGTACAAGCTGCTCAAAGCTCCCTGTGAGAATAATTAAGATTTTAGCATCCTACCAGTGCAGGGGCTTGGCAGATACATTTGCTCCTTGTCCTGACATACACCACTCCAGACCTTTTTGAGCATCACCATTATTTGGTTTATAGTTGTTTTCTTTAGACCCAAACAACTCTTCTGACAGTTTGAGTTCCAACCCCGCCTTTTTTTGTTTACTGGTCACCAGATCCCTATCACCCAGAGATGGCTCCTGGCTCCATGTATTGCAAATAAACATATAATTACTTGGTGCAAGAGTCAGCCAGAATTCCTCTTGGAAACAGCCTCCAAGGAAGAGCCTGTCCCCCGCCTCTCACCTGCAGTGTGGAGGCAGTGGAACACACCATCAAAAGTGCTTCTTTCCAGCCACCACACTGGAATAACAGACAGAAACAAAAGCGATTTTTGAAAGTCAGAAAGTCAAAAGTCAGCTATTTAAGGTACCTGTGCGACTTTCAACTTAATTGACTTTTATATATTGAATCACCAGAGCCACAGAGTCTATGTTCCCTCCATAGACTGGGAATAAAGGCACCTCCAGCAGTCAAGGGCCAAGCCTCGGTGTTGTTCTCCAGGCTTTCCTCACTGCAACCTGTCCACCACATCTTCAAGGTGCACAGCACGGTGAGCTGAAATTACTCTCTAAACATCTTTTCCTCCACTGGCCACAAGAGAAGTCTAAATGATGGGAGCAGAAAAATGTATCCTAACCAGTCATGGAGGACGACTGACAACTGAGAGCACTAAACCCACAGCTCCCAAGGCCCAAACCAGTGCTTAACCACACAACTATTTTGCCTTTTTTCTGGGGTACAGCAGCCCCAGCTCCACAGCTTGTTCTCAATAGAACCACCTTTGCTGGACTTGGCCAGCACTGCTTCCCTCCACTGAATCTCAGCTCTGCAGCTCCTTGCCAGCCTGCACCTACCTCCCACTCGTGTGTGCTTGAAGGCCCAAGCTTGCCGTTTGGGGGCTGGTGTGATGGACTCAGCCTGGAGAGCACCTTATCAGTGCCCTGTGCTTATCGGGAGAACACGGGGATGCAGAGGAGGCTCCGCAGCTGCAGTCATTAGTGACAAGCCGCTTCAAAGGGAAGTGACAGTTGTGTTAATGTTTAAGGACTGACACACCCAGCTAGAAGTAAAACAAAAGTTGGGCTATTTATAATCACTGATTCTCAAGTCTTAAAATAGCACTGCTTTTATTTTTATATTTTTAGGCACAGTGGTATGTTTAGGCAACTCCATTTGCAGGCTCCACATCAAACACATCTCAGGCTGTCTCGGAAATGATACTTGAGACTCTATGCCTCCCCACGGAAAGTATATGTGAATTTCCTTCTCCCCATCACACCTATCTCCTTGGCAAATGTGACTACACCTATTTCCATGTATTTACATACAGACTGCCTCTTCCAAAAGCACAAAGGAGGGGCCATGCAGGTTCTCTCTGCAAACACCCAACGAAAGCAGAACAGCAGAGGTGCTCCAGGCTGCAGTACATGGCCACACGTGTTCTGCTCTCATCAACAGGCACCACAAAGCCTCTGAAGGAGTTAATGGGTCCTATAAGAAAGCAACACTGTTTGTTTCTGTTTTTCTTAAAAAACAAAGGTCAATATATAGAACTAGTCAAACAAACCAGGGCTGCAGGTCTGAAAGGAGCACTCCCTTCAGCTGCAGCACAGCCCTAGCTATTTATTCTCTGCTGCCTGGTGCCAGAATGTACCTTGGTTGTAATTTCTTAATGACTGGAGCATCAATGTCTTCTTTGTAGACCAATTATAAAATATTCAGGGCAGGAGAAAAAATTCCTTGCACAGCCAAGACTCCAGCAGACTGCATAGGTGTCAAATGGTAAATCGTTGGGTGTTTTAATTGCAGAGTTATTTATATCCCGGAACTTGTTATTAACATAGGAAAAAACAGAACCTATTGTTACCCATAATTAAAGGGATTATTATGGGACTGCAAAAGCACAGATAGCCTCAGCCAGACCACCTGTCTTTTGGCAGTGGTGACTGTCATGGGGAGGAACATTAAACAGAGGCCCAATCTTAAGGTACTTCAGCCAAGAAGGTCAGAGGGGTGTCCCAACATGCGAACCCAAATTTCTTTACTCAGTCTCACCCCCATCATTCCTCTGCTGCTTCTGGCCACAGGCCTGGCATTAAGCAGGGGAGCTCTAAGGAGAGGGTACTGCAGGGGTCCAAACCCATCCTTCCCTATCAGCAAAGCCTTCCTGACCAAGGGGTGCACACAGATAAGACACATCCTGGATTTGGCCTGGAGTTGCATAATCATCCTGTTAAAATTCAGGATTAGCAGGTTATATTTTCATTTGTGAGATCATTATCTGCCCCAAGAAAGGTTTCCGATTTCACCAGCACTAATCAGGAGCCACAATGGATTTCCGGTCTCAGCAATGAGGCTCGAGAGCCTTTGTACCTTGTGGAGCCAGTTTCAAATCAAATCTAACTGGCAGAGCTATCAAGCTGCATGTTTAACAGATTACAGAGGAAAAAAAGTCACTGCCATGCTATTGTAACTTATTTCTAAAACCATTTCTTACAGACACAAATCTCTGAGCACCGAAGCATCTCATAGCTACACTCCCTTTCCAGGAATGACACCCTCAGTCTCCCCAGTGGCACTGAGCAATGATCCCCATTACAGTTCTGTTCTGGTTTAGGCTGTTAAGGATATATAAAAAATAAGCAGCAAACAGGTCCAGAATAAAGAGATTAGTGTGCCACACAGCCTGTGCCTCCAACAACATAGAGCTACATGCCCTGCACCGGGCTGTGTGCTCCGCAGCATTTCCCATTGGAATGCTATCACCCAGACAGGGCATCGCAGCACAGGAGGTGCATTGGCCTAGGACAGTCAAGTACTACTGATGCCATATTTATACCTGGGAGGCCAAACAGACTCACAGGAGGCACTATCTTTGTGGACAGAGAGGTGAAAGGCTTACTGACAACTGGCTTTACCAGATAAGTAAATTTGGCTTGGGTTTACAGTCTTCATGCTCTCTCACTGTCTCCACTCCCTGGGCTGCATGAGTCAGTAGAACTGGAGGGAAAATATTCACAAAATTCTACAAGTTTAGGAATTAAAGAGACATCTCCGAAGCTTGCCTGTGGCACTCAATTCCAGCTGAAGAATTGGGTTAGGTTGACATTGCTGCTGTAGATGAACAGAACTGAGAAGACTGGCTGAGTAGCAGGTGAGCAGAGCCCCTCTCTGCAGAGCAGGTGAGCACAGTGCTGCCCACAGCCTCATTGCTCCAGCATGGAAACACCTTTTAAATTTTTAAATCCAGGAGTGAGAGCAATTAAGAAAACAAACTTTGTTTCCTGAACAAACATGAGGTTCAGACAGTTTGGGATTATAGACACATGCAAATCACAAGTCTGGCCTGAGCAGTTTTTGAGGGCTGGAGAACTCGCCAAGTTCTCCAAGGTTCAAAAGAGCTTTGCCTTGAGTTGAATAGTCATAGCAAGACCATTTCAGTATCGAGGCTCTTTTACTATCACCAAACCAGCCCCAGCTGACAGTCACACTACCTGGCAGAAGGCTGGCAGAGCTCTATAAAGGGAGCGGCAGCTCTGGAGAGCAAACCCCAAATGTCTTGTAAATCCTGCTGCAGGGAGTGCCACATCACAGGGGGCTCGTTTGAAGATTCTCCAGGTTTGTCTGCTCACACAGGATACCAGGCCCTGCTGGTGATGACACCCTGCTGCCTTTCCTGATACGATGCCACCTGAGATACCTGCTTGGTGCCACCCTGCCCCTGTCCTAGCAGCTTTTAGAAACTAGGGCACCAACTAACCCAGGAAAAAAACAACAAACTACCAAGTTACACCAATTTTTCCTTAATACTTTCCTTTCTGCTCCAATTTGCTGCAAGGCTTGAGGAAAGAGGACTGCTAAAAATGAGTCCACAAACCTCTGATACTCTGCCCCCAAGATGGGGAGGTTTCCATGGGCAGGAGCAGGGGCTGCCTCTGGAGTCAGCTGGGAGGAGGGAGAGGAGGCAGGGGAGCGAGAAGGGGAAAAAATGAACAGCTGCAAAGCAATTAAGCCTGCCTCCCTGCCGTACAGTCCAAAGCAGGAGGCAATCTAATTCAGCCTGGTGCCTCTCTTCCTTCAGCTGTCTGGTGCCTGCCTGGTATTCAGGAAAGGGGCTGTCTGACTGCCCACTTTGTCTGACGAGCCAAAGGGGCCCTTCCCAGCCGCAATTTCCAAAGGAAAAAGATGTTGGCTGGTGGTGTTTCTTCTTTTCTGAGGAAAAACATGAACAGAATGAAGTGGCAGCAGCTTTATAACCCTCTCCTGCCCTTCCTCAGCAAACAACCAAAGTAGAGCTGGAGGAAGAAAATGACCCTGCTGGCTCTCCAGCTCAGCACTTGTCTCCCAGA
Source organism: Muscicapa striata striata (assembly GCA_030060385.1). Taxonomy (NCBI): domain Eukaryota; kingdom Metazoa; phylum Chordata; class Aves; order Passeriformes; family Muscicapidae; genus Muscicapa; species Muscicapa striata. Next base: position 1,331,199 of record JAREIS010000112.1, on the reverse strand, counting down.
ACAATGAATCAATTGGCATCCCATCATTATTGTGGTAACTGTATCTTTCACAAGCAAGATTTTATATAGAGATAGAATAGTATGTTTTCTGCTCATTTCCTTCCTGTCATTCCAATCACGAACTACTGTTAAAAATACAATGCATTTAAAGTCTGTAAATTTGCAAGCATGTGTTTCAGTTTCTCAGCTGAACGGCTGGGCTTCTGTTTTCTGCCCAGTAAAGATGTGGAGAAACAGCGATAGTGAGGAGCCTGTGGTGCAGCTGGGTTAGAAACTCACATGTACAGGTCATCTCCTTTTCATGTTCCTAATATCAGGGATTACTTTAATTCCTTGTTCTGGCCAATTGTTTTGCTTCATAATCGATGGCACAGGACTCCTTCCAGCCTGTCTAAGGTGGCACTTGTTCTACTATTTCTTCAGAAACTGGCAAAAAAATTTTTATTTGGAAAATGTTAGTGAGGCAGGGCAATAAAAGCCTTTAGTTCCCAATCAGAGGACCAAATAGGGTCTGTGAGGAGAACAGAGCACAATTTAACTCTACTTACAGTTATGTTTGACAGTAATCTAGGCAGAAGGTATATACCTTCCCCCAGCTTCATCAAGACAAAAATATGCAAAATGTGTATTTTAAATGCAGCTAGGCAGCATTTCATCTTATGAAATGTCTCAATACTGTTCTCATAAGTAGAAAAAATAAGAAATCATAGAGAAGGCAAGATTTTAGCTCACCATTCTGATAAATGCTTTATAAAGGATGAAATTTGAGGATTATTATTTAGTTCTCCATAAACTAAAGCACAGTAACTTTCGCAATAATTCACCTTAATAAGAACTTACATGTCAAGGGACTCTATCTCTATTTTGAGAGATATTAACACACTTTGGGGAACTGTAGAATCATAAATAATGACATCAAGAGTCCGACTCTATTCCTGGACAGCTTGTACTCCCAGTTACATCAACAGGAATTTGAGATGTGTAAGAATTGCAAAAGCAGATGTTATTCTGCAGCAAACACCACAGGTATGGGCAGTCTGCATTTTTGCCTTAAGCAAACAAGAAAAACAAGACTATTAATGAGAGAAAACAGCACCAGTTTCTAACTGCATGTATAAATAGGCATTAACACCAACTATATTCCTGAAGTAACTCATTACAGCATAAAGAAAAATTTTACAAGAAACTTCATGTTGTTTACAAATTTCCCATTTACATTTTGTTTTAATTCTTGCTTTCCCACTTGTAGCATGCGCCCCAACCTTAGTAAAGATCTTCAAGAGATGAAAACTTGATGCTTAAACTGAAAACAGAATCATCAGGATTTACTCCTTCAGTGAACTGGTTCTCCACTCTTCCTGTAGTCAACTAACCAAAGCAATGTAAACACCGACCTTCTTATCAAACCAAGCCAAGATTACTCGCTGTTGTGCTGGTGCAGGGGATGGACGCTGCTCTGGCAGGGCTGGTGCAGGATGGGGGAATCAGTGGCCACTGTGCTTTCCACACTCCCTGGCACAGCCCTCAGTGCTGCGCTAGTGCCGAGCCAAGGATGAAAAATACAGCAGGAATAGCTCAATTCCAGCTCTAAATGAGCTCAGCAGGGAATCTAAACAAGTCAATTCCTAGAATCTGCACTTTTCAACCTTGTTCTGCTCCTTTGATCAGACTGAATTTTGAGCTACAGCTATTAATCAACTAATAGAGGAAGTTACAGGACATCTCTTGGGGGAGAAGGGAAAGGAGAAAAAAGTATCTCATACTCATCGTGCAGCTATGCTGCTAAACACAATTCCATGTAGAAAACTAAAATGCCACTGCAGAAAATGTGCTGACTGAGCAGGAAAGGAGGAAAAAAGGGAGTTGTACGAAACAAAATAATAATGCTCATATGATTGTTCATTCATTGCTTAAACACAGCCTTCAGAGCAACGGGGAGAGAAAACAGACCCGAGTACAAGCGCCCTGTAAAACTACCCTTCAACCCAGTGCTGTAACTGTTTATTCTTAATGACAGAAAGTAAAGGAAATATTAAACATAATTATGCAAAGATAAGCTTTCAAAAGCCCTGAGTAATTAAGCACTAAGAGAAATTGATTTGTTTATGACAGGGATACATACTACTGATATTACAGGGTAGTATGTCCTCATCTTGCTGGAAAGGGAAAAAAACACATTAATATTAGCAGCCTGCTAATCACAAAAGAGAGGGAAAAAGTGTTTTGTTACGATTTTTTTCCCCATTTGCTTTTTTTATTGCTGTGCCTGAAAGCATGGGGCAGCTTTTCTTTGTACAAGGGGCAAGTTTTCCTTCTGTAATTGGTGACTTTAAAAGACAAACACAAGAGGACTTCAAATAACCTCTAGACTGATTAAAACATTAATTTATTTGAAGCTTGACAAGTTTGTAAAATGCTGGTACTAATCCCTAGAGGGAAAAAACCCCAGTAACAACAACAACAACAATAACAACAACAAAATCACCAGAAAAGCCAAAAATAATTCAAATGTAAACTTGAGCTAAGGCAGGAACAAGTGCATCAAAGCTTCCAACTTCCTCTCTTTTTTTTTGCTGCAGCACTCATATAGCATTGCCAGTGACTGCTTGGCCCCTTGCTGCACCTTCTGCTCTACCTCTGGAGAGACCTTTGGTCTTTCTTGAGCATACAAAGCTTAGATACATACATGATTCACTCTGCTCTCAGAAATAATCCTGCAGTCGACCTGGAATGACCTCCCACTGCGTAAATTTAGGCGTGTGTTTGAATCTTTACAAGATCAAGCTGTTAATGTAATGTCTTAGGCCAGGATATCACTCTATTGTGGCTACATTAAAGGGCTTAACCTCCTTGTGGGTCTCTCATCTATTCTGTAGTGGGGAAAAATAATTCAGCACAGCTTGTGCATAACCTGCATTCACATCTGCATCTGCCTGACACTGATCCAAGGAATTGCATTTTCATTAATTCAATGACAAATGTTAAATAATTTTGCTGGTTATCCTGAGAATATTATTTATACTGAAGTAATGCATTTACTACCTTCATTCTTTAACACTCCTACATGCCAAGAGTTAAACTGTAATACAGGATTACTTCTTGTTAATGGTAGTGCTTTTCAGAATGATGTACTGATAATGATGATATTTGCTTTTATGGCTATAAAAAATTTAACTTTAAAACATGTAATAGAGTGATTAGCCTTTAAAGCCCTAAGAAGGGCTGCTGCATTCTGATTATTAGTGCTGGCTGCTTGAAATATCCAAAGTGCTTGAGATAGAAATATTACACAGCCATCAGGACAGACTGATAGGCTTCCTAAATGTACAGTTTTTGAAAACAGCTCATAATAGTGTTTGGCTTTCAAACCTTAATGTTAACAGCTTTGATGGGACTGCTTCTAATTTGTATTTAAGACCCATTACCTCTTCCTCTAAGCAATCTTCATGAGACACCATTTGTTCTGGGGAGGTATTTGCCATCCAGTGCAGCTCTGTAATGGCCGTTAATTCATCCCATTTTGCTTGCTGCTGTATTAATCAGCAAACTGTGAATCGTCCCAGTGTTTCCACACTCACAGATGTATGAGAGAATCACCGAGGCCAGTTCACTTTCTCTCCCCATTCAGTCCCACAGACAATACCAGTTCCTGTTTACAGCCACAGCTTTGTTTTCCCCCACCCACACACTGAAATTTCTCCAAAATGCCCAAAGGAAAAAAAAAACCCAAAAACCCACCAAGTTCATTTTACCAGGAAAGTTATTTCTAGGTACTGCATCTGAATCAAAACATGTTTGTACTTTGAGCTGGTATGCAGTGTTCACTGCAGCCAGGCAGGAATAACAGAGGAGCAGAACAGGAAGGCAAAGGGGCTTCTCCTGTCACCCTGCCCTGCTGGAGCACCGGCTGGAGCCAGGCACGGCATTAACAGCATCCCAGGGACTCTCCTACTCACTTGTTTGCCTTCATTCTATTTGTTAAATTGGACTTTGGTTCTGTACATGTTTTTGCCTTGTGAAGTACTGATATAATTTTAGACTATGACAAGACAATACCAGATATAAAGCACTCCAAAAAATCATGGTTAGATACCATGCTCTAACAGTGTCACTGTGGAAAGTATTAAAGTTATTTATTAATTTAGGCATCAAATTTGAGGCAATAAGTAGGGCATAATTTTAGGGAAGGGAACACATTTTCCAAAAGGCCGACTGCTTTTAGTTCAACACAAGCTCCCTAAACTGTCATTTACTAAAAAGAGACAGTAAATACAGACAACATACAACCCTACTTTCCAAAAACATAGGAAAAATGGAATGAAGATGTTCTGATATAAATGGGGAATTATAGCACAGTTGAAATGAGTTGGGTGTACAACAGGGCCATGAAAACCATTTCCTCATTGGTATTCCTCAGCATGCTAGGCCATTAACACACCTTTGCAATGTAAGAATTTTGGGTGTGCTCACTTGTAAGTGAGGATGTACCTTACCCATCACTAACCACTCTACAAGTTTTTATTTTTAAGAATGATGCACAGAAGTAGGTTATGAAGTAGTTATCCTGAAGCCAAGCAGTGAGAAGGTTGTCAAGGGCTTTACTAGGTTCCCAGGATGTTTAAAACTTCATTGTATCCAAGAGCATAGTTGAGAAAATATGTATGTTCAAAGCCTTTTGCTCAACTGCTTTTAATTAAAGATTCCTGCATATGGATATAATTTTTTTTTTAAATCTGTGATAATAAAGAAAGCAACATGGGTTATGTGGGAGAAAAAAGGCAAGAAAATCTGCAGATGGGGCCTGATTCAGCTAATGTTCACTGTTCAGCAGAACACTTGTGAACTGCTACCAAGCTGCCTGGAAAACCTGAGAGGAACTGCCCACCTGGGCTGGCAGGGTCAGAGGGGTTTGGGTACAACTGGTCAATCAGACATTTTTCAGCATTATAGTACCACCTACCCTATACCTTTGGGAGATAAGGTTGTCTCCCATCCTGCACTGCAGAGTATAATGAAGCAATTGTCTGTTGCTTAGAGCTGAAAACCACAAAATCAAGAGATTTTCAGGAGTCATATAGAATCCCCATGCCATGGCTCCCCCTCCTCTGCTCACCCAGGGCTCTGCAGCCATGCTTGGACTGGAGCGGGGACACAGCCTTGAGACACAGCCTCTGCCTTGAGCACCTGGAAACACTGCAAGCAGCCTGTCAGGCTGAAATGCAGCACCTTGCCCTTAATTTCTCTAAGTAAGTCACATTTCCCTCTACATGTTCACAGCAGATGAGCACTACTTCCTCTTTCTCCACCCTGGACAACCCTCTCTCAGCCCTGCAGGCATCGCTTCATTGTCCTGCACACAACAAAGAGAAACACTTCCCCCAACGTCTCCAGCACCCCTCACTGGTGTTTACAGTGAGTCCTCCTGAGCCTCTTTTTTCTTTCCAACTGGACTTTAATTTGTCCAGTGTGAGATTCCTATTGAGTTGCCTGTGTCCTAAATGCTCAATTGCTGGCAGAACACCTTCCATTTATTAAACAGGTCATAAACAAGGGAAAGACTTGTCTGAATTGAGGGAAGTGCTGCAGCTTTGGTGTAGTGCCCACATTAATTTCAGATCCAAAAGGTGGGTGATGGTGAGAACTGGGGAGGATAATCCCCACATGGTGTTTAGAAAGATTTGGTCTATTTACAAGCTTCTCTTCTGTAGACTGCTTCCCCTAATGATGTGCTGTGTGGTGTCCAAGGGTGCTATCAGCACAACAGAGAGCTAAACTGGAAGGAATTATAAGTGCATCAGGCAGAGCTGTTGGAAAGATTGGTACCTGCAAACATCTTAAAATGCAAGCCAAAGAAGTGGGAAGGTTAAGACATGGCTGCAAGGGCTCCACTACAACAGGAGAATGCTTTGAAATACCCAAAATGGAACACAAGAAGACAACACATGCAATTAAAAAAAAAAAAAACGCTGCAAAAGAGCAACAGGCTCAGAAGATCAGATGTTAATTAAGTTTTTTTTTTTTTTTATCTTGATTACTGCACTTCTGAAAATGTTGTATTACTGTTGACATGTTGAGACCAAACACCCCTTTTGGTTCCACAAGTTTACTTCTTACTTTCCAAAACTTATCTGACATTATTTATTCACAGCGGAGGGAAAGAGAGAAGATGCTCCTCTCAGACTCTCTTGAGAACAGAATAGAGAATCTCCACGTTTGAAAAAATATCAACTCACTTGCATATGCTCAGATAAATATAAATTCAGAAATGACCATTCAAGAAGATGTTTTTACATCTGTGGAGATGTCAAACTCCAGGATCAGCCTTATTTCTCTCTGTAATCCAGATTCATCACCAGCTTCCTCGATTCCCCTATTCAAAGGCACTTAATTAGTTGCTTTGCCTTCAAAAGCTCTCCAACCCTCAAAGGCTTTGCTTTGGTATTGTGCTACCATTGTCCTTTGAAATCAAATCTGGCTTCCTCCTCACAGCATTGGTAAAAGAAAAAAAAAAAAGTAGTATTCTAAAAACTTGCTTCCCCAGAAATAAGAAAAGGGAAAGAGAGGGGAGGGGGCAGCAGAGGGGTGAGCAGAGGGTGGAGGAGAGGAGAGGAGAGGAGAGGAGAGGAGAGGAGAGGAGAGGAGAGGAGAGGAGAGGAGAGGAGAGGAGAGGAGAGGAGAGGAGAGGGAGAGGAGAGGAGAGGGAGAGGGAGGAGAGGGAGAGGAGAGGAGAGGAGAGGAGAGGAGAGGAGAGGAGAGGAGAGAGGGAGAGGAGAGAGGGGAGAGGGAGAGGAGAGGAGAGGAGAGGAGAGGAGAGGAGAGGAGAGGAGAGGAGAGGAGAGACCAGCAGAACGTCATTCAAAGTGGCTTTAAAAATGCTTGACACCTGAAGAAAAAGGGTAGGGGATTGAAACTGCAGATGAAATCTGGCCAGTACTTTTGGTTTTATTAATAATGCATGATGCTCTAATTGTTTTATGTATTAGGAAGATGCCTTGTGACATCTTGGAAATCCCAAATAGAACATTATTTTCCCCTGTATTTGCAGGAGAACTATATGTACTCAGATGATGCAGGTTGTGTTCTGTTCATGGACCTCCATCAGAGCTTATAAAGTACCACTGAGTCAGAACAGTCTTGCTTAACAGTCGCAGTGCACTGACTTTTCACAGGCAGAAATAACTTCCCATAACATATGGCACCCAGAAATCAGGCCATGGTATTACAATTTCTTCCTATTAATAAAAGGTGTATTTTGTATTCCATTATAGTTATTTAACCTTTGACATCTAATATCTGGATCAGTGTGCTCTTTATTACATTTCTTCTTCAGTTGTGTTTTTATATTTAGAAAACTTATGCTCTGAAAGAAGATTTTTTTTTAAATTTAAAAAAAAAGTATATTTAATCTAGCTAAGAAGTTTTGGTGTTTCTCTGCAACCTATAGTTTATTCTTCCAACTCAGATAATGTATTGTTATGGTATTGCTTTTCCCACAGTCAAACAAATAAGTTGCTTTTCAAAGGGTATTTTAGTCTCCAGCATCTTTGCTATCTCATATGCAGTCCATCTGTAGTAAAAATACAGCCACTTTTATTGTAAATAATATTAGTTTTATCTCTGTCTCTTCTCTTGTAATTTTTTCTCTCTCAGTATTTTTGGCAATGGAGATGAAACTAATATACCCTTCACTGACAATCCAGTGTACAACTCTCTGGATGTTAGCAGGAAGGCAGAGAGGCTCTAAGAATAGCACATTTGGTTCCTAGGGTGCAAGTGGAGCTCAGAGACACAGCATGTCCCTCACAGACAATGGCTGTTTATCACCTACATCCCCCCAACAAAACAACCTTTTCAGCTGTGTTTTGGTTCTCAGCATTTCACACACAGAGTGGGCAATCCTGCCCTCCTCCCTGAGACTCCCAGGTTTTAACTCCAATCAGCTTGGGCTTCGAAAAGAAATAGCCACCCAAAGGGTTTATTATTTTCCAGCCTGACTGAAACTGTAAATATCACCGGCTGGTTTTCCTACCTTCAGGGAGGAGGGGATCCCTCCTTCCCCTGCACCGAACCCTGTGTCTGTTCTTACACTGGAGGAACTGACAGAAGGCCTCCTCTGAAGTGCGATGTTGTATCAGCATTGCTGAAGGCAGAATTGGGCCCAGTGTATCTGACATTCCAGAATGGTAAATCTGCAAGTACAGACTATTTAGACATGAAAATCAGGGAGATGCCCAACTAGTCAACCTGCCTGGGCAAATGCAGCTTTTTGTGCGCCCAGAAACAGCCAATAAAGTCAAGTGATGAAGCTTTACCCCTGAAAACAGTGTGTGATAATTCTGGAGACTATCTTTGACTCTGGCATTAACTACCATCTTTATATTCGGGATTTACGAGTCCAGACCTTTGAGTATAATTTCACTCACAGGCATCAGCCCTACCGGAATAAAATGAAAACCTGCCCATAGGCAGAGAGCAGCATTAGCCCCTCCAGGCTTTGCGCTATCACACAATGCAAACTGTCAGCGCCTCAATCAATACCCATCCATGCTCAACAATAAAGACATAGTGCTTCAGATGGGGGAGATTAGCCCTATCAGATTCAGCAGCTGTCCAGGCAAGACAGGATCTGGGACACAGACTGATTACACTTAAAAGATACATCACTAACTACAAAAATGGCAGAGCTGTGACGCACCAGCAGTAACGCTTTTGGAATGTGGAGTGTTTGCTTTAATGAAAGAGTGAAACAACAGCAAAACCCAGCTAATTCTCGGTCTACGGCCTCTGCTCTGTTCTCCATGTTGCTGTGCCTGCTACAAGGATCAAATTTCATGGTTTATTGTTCTCCCTCCAACTGGCCACCATCCACATTCTTCTTCTGTACAAAGCCGCACCTCTTGCTCCAAAGAAGAGAGAACTATGCCTTCTTTTTATAAATTTTAGTCACATTTGCAAACACACACACACAGAGGAGGGGATGACCTTTAAGCACTAAACAACATTTCAGGGAATGCTGTTACTCTGAGCAAATTTCTATGAATGAAGCTAAAAAAGGGCAATTTTCCACCAGAAATCTACTAATTTTTGAGATGCAGAAGTTGTCTTCCCTGTCTTCTGAATCTTTAACATTGTGCCTTTTAATGAAACAACTGCTCTATCTTGAAAAGTCCTATTCATCACCTGCCTTAGGAGGGAATTGGCATTGAAATTCTTCAAAGCTCAAATTCAGCTCTGGATACACTGGAAATCAAAACCACATTCACTGGGGCAACTTCACTCTAATGCAGTAAAATCGGTACAGAGCAGGTGGGGTCCAACATTCAGTACCAATCTCTCAATGTAAATAAGAAATCTATTGCAGACAAATAACAGATCTCCATGCTAGATTCCAAGAAACGTAGTATCTCAGACTCAAGGATCCCTACACAGAATAATTCTCCCATGTAATCTTTCTTTTAATTCAGCACTCAGAATTCATTTTCTTCTATGAGATTTGCAGTAAAGTTATCAAAACCTTACAAAATGCTCCACTCCTGAACATCCACCATCTTTCTTCAGCAGCTCAACAGACTGTAAAACTGAAGCACTGTCCTCTAGTGTATAATAATTGTACTAAGTCTTCCCTGTAAAATGAGGGAGGCACCATAAGCTTACCTAACTAGTCTGAAACTCACCTGTAATCATTGTCTTAACTGTCCTTGATCTTTACTGATAGCAGCAAGATTATAATAATTCTCTATCTGACAATGAAAACCAGCTGAAAATGCAGCACAGGCAGAGCACCAGGAAAGTTGCTTGAAGAAGAAAAATTTTGGCCAATTAGACACTCACTTCAGGATTCTATTATTTATTTAATTATTTATTCATTTATTTAGTGTGTGTAGGTGTCTAATCAGTGATGCAAGGGGTTCAGAGGTATAAGACTAAAATGTAAAGGAAAACCGGGGCACAGAAACCTCATGAATCCAACAAGGATGTCCCAACTTCACAGACTCAGTGGTGAAGCCAAAAAAAAATAACCTCAAAGGTTATGAACGTATGATCAAAAGTGATCATGTCACTGTGGTTAACAACTTATTAGTCCTCATGCAAGATGCAGGAAAACACCATGAATGTATTCTTCACCCACACCTGCCTTCAGAGTAAAACATCTGGTGGGCAGTAATTCATGGAAGTGCTGCACTTTGCTCCTTTCACTCATGCCTATACACAGGCCTGGATCCCAAGCTAACAAGACTCTCTACTCCCTGTTTAACCTGGGTCCCACCGGACACAAGCAGGGTCTTCATGTGCTTGAAGCAACAAACTGCTCTAGGTCTTAGCTGAATAAGGGGCCTTTCAGTGGTAACCTTTTAAAGAGCACTACGTGTGCCCCATTGTTGCCTGTTCACCTGCATAAGCAAATGCAGTGAGCCACCAGTCCTTCCGGCCGCCTGCTTCAGGCTGTTGCATGAACTAAGGGAGAATGGAGTGTGCACAACTTGGAAAAGGGCGAGTTGATCCTGAAGAGGCACAATGGCAATGCGCCTCACTGGCTTACCACTGATATTTAGTAACTATCCCACTATATCTCCTTGCTATCACAGGACATTATGATATTTAGTTACATCAGCGTTAACACCAAGATTGATGAAATCCCCCTTTTAAAGAACCAGCCACTTTGCAAAGAAGAAGAGCAAAGAAGACGTGGCTCTAGGGTATTCTAGGGCATTTCACACTTCAGCTCTCCAGCAGATCCCAGCAGAATTGCAGCGATCAGTCTCTGCTTTGCAGGCAGAGAAGTGTCTCTCAGTCCTTCCCCAGTTGCTGACTGACTCTGTGCACAGCTAAGCAGCTTGAAGGAATCTTACAAAGTGTTGGTTCAGCCTAACAAAGCCCTTGGTTCGGTGGTGAGATTCAGTGTTTCCAACTATTCCTCCAAATAAAAAGACGTTTACTCCTCACAGCCAGGCTGCTCTCAGACCCAGTTCCTGAGCCCTCCCCTGCTCCCAGGACCCTGTTCACAGTACATCTCTCTGATCTGGGGTAGTAGCAGATTCACATCTCTCACTGAGTCTCACTGAGAAGGTCGCTGGACAGAAACTAGGGCTGTGCCTCTCTTTTGCTAGCTGCATTTTTGCATTTACCAGCTCGATTGGTATCACAGATCACCATGGGTGGGGAATGGCCGTCATCCAAAGCAAGAAATGGCTTCTGGCAAGTGCTAGTAACAGGTATTTCAAGTCTGCCTCTTTGCTTTTCAGGGGCTGTACTGTTTGACTGCTGTCCATGAAGGACACTTCTCACCCCACTTGATCTTTTCTAGCCTCAGAAGCATAACACAGAGATGAGAAGGACACTAAGATAAAAACAAGATATTCCTTCTGAAAAGATAACATGAAACATGCAATGAAAGTATCTCTGGAGCTTATAAGCTTATAATATAAGAGACTATCACTGATACATGTAAAAAACTATTTGAAAATAGCACAAAGTTCTCCACCAGGCTAAAACAGGCAATGCATGGTAGAATGATGGTACATTCTTAGTTGAAGAAAGAAATAAATTTACTCTGGTAACACCAGAGATTGTTATTGCCTTGTCCATGTATGCACTGTGCACACCTCAGAAATTTAGTGACATTGCATTTGAAACACAAATGAAAGAGCAAAAATAAGAAAATAAATTATTTGGTATTTTCACATAAGCCATGTAAGATAGAAGAGAGGTTCTCACCTGTCTGCTTTGAGATGGCAGTGTGGCAGCCTGCATCTGTCTCTGCATCCGATGTGGCTGCATTAGTTGTCGGAACTGCTGCTGGAGAAACTGGCTGTTGTTGGTCTGCTGGGACTGCTGTGTGGCTGGAGACTGCTGCTGCTGCTGCTGCTGCTGCTGCTGGAGATAGTGAATGAGGGACTGCTGTCCTTGTCCTCCTGTCAGAGGAGACATTTTTTGACTAGCTGGCTCTGAGGCAAAGTGAGACAGTGGTTTGGTGTTGTTGAAAGAAAACTGGTCTTGGCTAACAGGGCTCTCATTCACCAGACCTGACTGTAAGCTACTGGATGGCTGTTGCATAATTATGTTCATATTTTTGGTCTGGTTTGTAGTCATTGATTTAAAAAGCGAGTTCTGCATACTCGTGGGGTTGCTGGTGGGAGTGATGTTAGAGATTAATGTACCTTGAGGACTGAAGGGCTGCTGATGCAGAGCAGGACTTGAGAGCTTTTCTGGCCTGTACGTTGGAGAAGGTCCAGTATTTGTGGAGGGCATGCTGGCAACCAAGTTGTTCTGTGGGCTTTTAATGCTGCTGGCTGGCAAGCTGGCTGCTGTCAGAGCAGGCAGCATGGAGCTCTGAGGGCTGAAGGGCTGCTGGCTCACAGCTGGACTGGAGAGCTTCTCAGAGCCATAAGGGGGAGAGGGGCCACTGGATGGGGTGCTGCTGGAAGTCATGCTTGAAAGCAGAGTGTTTTGAGGACTCTGAATATTGTTTCCCGGTAAATTATTAGCAGGCATGCCAGACACCATAACATTTTGAGGACTGAAAGGTTGATGGTGTGGGGATGATCCTGCCCTGTAAGGCGGAGAGAGACCAGGAGGAGACATAGTAGGCCAGCTGGGAGCCTGTACTTGTTGCTTGGTACCAGACACCTGCTTGCTGGCTGCCAGCTGCTTTAGCTGCTGAGCATGCCAGTTGGAGCCAGGCATGTTGGGCAAGGGTACTGGGAGCATCGGTGGTGGCTGGTTTTTGTTCTGAGCTGCTGTAGAGATGGGTGATGCAGCAGGTTTGTTTGAGGGAGGAACTTGGAAGTTAGCTCCAGTAGATGATGGTCTCATCTGAGGGGATCCTCCACTGGCTGGATTGCAGCCTGGAGAAAAATCTTTGTTAGCAACATGGTTCTCCACGTGGGGAGTCTGTGGGGAGGACTTTGGAGTGGTACTTATGTTTGGTTGGGAATGACTCAGACCAAGTGGATCTTCAGCCTTGCTGCACAAAATCTTCTCCAGATCCAGGTCATTGGGAGAAGGATCAGGCATTTTGGTCAGCTCTTCCAATAGATCTTGCAGCTCTTGGTCAACAGACTGTAGGCTGTTTCCTTTCTCATCATAATGGACAATGCTGTTGGTTTGCCCTTCTATTGACCCCTTCTGATTTATTTCTGTGTTGGGTGGCACTAAGAACGGGGAGCCAGTGCCACCACCATTCATGTGATTGTTTTCGAGGAGCACTGGGTGCCCTGCGACTCCCAGGGAAGAAGTGCTGTGACTAGTGGAAAATGGAGAACTTTGCATTTCTGGACATGCCATGCTGGGATTGGGACCTTGGCTCATGGCAAGGTTTACATTGTCAAGACAAAGTCTTTTACTGTCATTTGGGAAAGTGACATCAGGCACGCCACTGGAGGCAGGAGAGCTATCATCTTCCAGTTTTCTTTTAATGGATCCCTGTAACTGTGAAAACATAAAAGGAAGATTAAAGGATCCATTATTGACCATATTCTGACATGCACTGAAGCTCCACAATACAACACTGGGTTGGAGATAAAGAAAATTAAGTCATACAATTAAAAAGCCAATCATGTGAGACAAATTCAATCAGGACTTATATGTGTGCAACTTCACCGAAATGAAAAGAATTATAGTCAGACAAAGGCTAAATCTCATGAGTCTGCTTTAAAACAGATGTTAAAGCTACAAAATACTGTCTGTCATGTGAACTGTAATAGAAGTTTTTAACATAGTTTCTGGTTGCATTTCAATTAAGACATCAAACTCCCTGCATAACAAACATGCCAACATTTTATGGTAACATTTTTTAGGTCTAAATGGCAAATCTGAATGAAACCCTGGACTCAATTTAGTGACCTTCTGCTAGTGACTCGGATTAAATTCAGACCTGAGACAATTAAATTGTTTTACATTCTTTATAGGCCAAACATCTGAAATAACTAGCATACTTTTTAAACAAACCAAACCAAAACAAATTTTCAGCTATCTATCTAAACAGACTTTCAAACTTCCTAATCACAGATGTTTTAAATTCCAGAAAGAGTAAAGAACAGCTAAACTTCTTAATTTTTGTTTATTCTTCTATGTCTAAGGCATTGTGAGCTTCATTCTTTTGAAGGATTGCCACTCATTCATAAAAATGGACATGTTCTCAAAATACAATTATATAAATATCTTGATCTACAAGAAATGGAGTAGTAAATTCACAAATCTTAGGGAAAAGAAACCTGTCTTCTACATATAAAGAAAGTGAATCTGAAAACAATGCTTCTCATACTATTTCAGGATATGGCAATCTCTTCCACCTAAAATCATCTATGGCTTTCAGTTTTAACAAGCATGACCTGTATGTCACATGATTAATCAGACCTTAACATTGCTGGTTCAAGTTAAGGGAAATAAGCATTATGAACTTGTTTATCAACAGAGGGAAGCAGTATGTAGAAAAGTATCTGATCAGCAATGGGAAAATGAAAGAACACTGGTTCCTCTAAGCCAGCACCCAGTAAAGCCTCTCCCAGCTCTGGGCTACAAGTCCACGTGCTTCCCATCATGTAGTGCTATAAAAAAAATCCCATCTCATAAAAGCTCATATCGCCTGAAAAGTTCCTCCTGCCAAGCCCAGCATAACCAGATCCACTCTAAGGCTATGCTGCATATGATCAACTTCTAAATTTTACACTCATTTTTAAACACATCACAGTTATGCCTCAGTCACTGCACAACTGGTGCCCTCAGACAACAGTGTCACAGCACTGTCATCACAGGGTGTGTGAAGGCTGCAGGGCACAGGGTGGGCACACAGCTCCTTCTGGACTGTGCAAACAGCTGATGTCCACCCCTAAATTCAGCCTATCTTCAGGAAATCGCCCACAAACATGTATGGCTCTGGCCTGGGAATGTGGCAGGACTGCCTGGTGGCTCACTCAGCTGGTCTCACACCTCTCATCACTTATTTCTAAATTGGTGGGCAGAAGGACAATGGCAGATTTGTGCCTATAGTTGCTGAGGGTGTAGATGATTAGTATCAGATATTGTCATGCTGGTATCCAGTTTACAGAGATATTTGGAAGACAGTGAGATGATACAGGCTGGTTATCCATGATCATCATGGTAGGTCTGCAGACTACAATGCGCTGCTGAACAGCTTTTAGGAGGTGTTCATCTACCCTCCATCACCAGACACAGCAGCTTTGGCATTGTGGCAAAGAGACCTTTGGGTATTTTCCGTTTACTCCTCAAGACCTGTCCCGTACAGAGTTATCAGTGCTTGTCTCTGGTGATCTTTAGTCACATTGCTTTAACATAGGCTATGCTCAAAAACTACAGGTGGGGAGAACTGAGGAGAGCTGCTCCCAGTGCACATTGTCTGGTTACCTGAGAGCCTCTTTGGGCAGCAGTGTCTGTCCTGGGCCAGGATTGCTGCTCTGTGAGAGACTGTCCTAGTGTCACAGCCAGACACTGCTGCACCATCAGACATTTTCTGATGAGGCCAAAATTGTCTTAGCTTTAGGAAATGGAACTAGGCCTAAATCTTCTCCCAAGTGTTAGTCTAGTGATGGATGAAATAGTTTTCCTTCATTTTCTCTGCTAAAACTAAGCCAGAACTGCATGTTTCAACAGATGTTGCCCTGTGTAGGCTAAAACATGTTGGTAGAGCATAACTAAATATATTTAAACCTCAGACATGTATAGAGAGTATTTACAGGGGCTTCACTTATCCAAAAGAGAGTGTGGTCCCAAGTTACACCCTGGGAACCTTCAGGCAGGAAGTGGTGGGGGATATCCCACCCTTGGCCTGCTGACATGCTGGCATGCATGTCCTTGCCAGCTCTTCCTTTGTCATAGGACATTCCTATGCTCTGAGTTATCAGGGAAAAATGTGGGGTTTCTAAACACTCTGAAAAATAGTTTTTAAACTGTTGCACTGGGGAATAAATGTGATGGGAAATGAAACTTCATTTCCCCTAGAATGTTACTAGATATAAACAGATAAAATAAGGCTATAGCTTTCCGATGGCACAGGTATTCCAAAACTGGGACAGGACTTTTAAATAGGATGCTGTTGCTTAGCCCTCCTGAGAAGATTTGCTGTAAGAGAGGCAGTGAAATTAGCTGGGTGTCATGTTCTCTTGAAAAGCAAGATTCCTGTTTCCCATGTGAGTATTTGCACAAGTACCATAAAATCAAGGAGACCAATTTCTCCCAGTGCAGGCAGGTATTACTCCACAGAATTTAGTAACATTGCTTTTGCTGAAGATAGATTTGACTACAGACCCAAACTTGAGAGAGAAAGATACGGTCCTTAAAGCAACTAAACAAATCATAGAGTAATTTTGGTTAAAAGGGGCACTTGGGTACCATCATCCTGCTTCAAGCACATCACCAGTGTAAAAAATAGACCATAGTTACCACTGAAGTAAGAAGTTTCCATTATAAACAGAAATCCCTCCTTGCTCTGGCTGAGAGGTTGTTGGCAGTGTTCCCCACTGACATCTCAGTGGTTGTTACTCCCACACAGCATGCTCTGGGCTGGTGCTGGCTATGAGGAGCCCCAGCTCCCAGTGACTGCTCTCCATGCACATGCTGCTGTGGAAATCCTGACCAGTAACGCAATGTTGTGTTACTGGGACCCTGTCTGGCTCAGACATGCCAACCACAGTGGTGGCAGGAGAGCATCAACAAGGCACTACAACTTTTAGAACCAGGAGGTCCTGACCTCACTAATTCAATAAGCTGTTTTTTGCAAAACATTCATTCAGTACTCCCAGACATTGCAAGACTATCTCTTTGAAGCCTACCTATGCTTTTCTAGACTCTTCCTTACCAAAAATATTTTTATTATCCATTTCCTTCATCTGATTCCAGATTCCCCAGGAAGGACACGATTTATTCTAGCTTTTTCTCCTATTCTTTCTTTTACACAATTTGACAAAATCAACAGAAAAGAGAACACCAAAGCATGTTCTTCCCCTTTCTCTGCTGATTAGTATATTGGACAGCTCTGTTTCAAATTGAATACCTGAGAAGTGAATGGAAATATTTTAGAAATGCATCACACACACACACTCACTCTCCTAAGCTGGCTGAAGGCTGCCTATGGCTCAGTATGGGAAAGCTTCATTCAGATGTGCCAGCAAGGACGAAGCAGACAAGCAACAAAGGGGCTCTTGTGACATTGTCAGAATGCATTAAAATGCACTGACATGCACAGGCTAACTTCTGTTTGGGAATACCTGGGAAACAAAGGCAGCTCTCTGATTCAGGGAATATCCGATTATGAGTTCTCCATTATCTCAGGTTTGCTTTTAGCAGTGATCTCCAAACCAGCAGGCTGTCTTTCTGGGAAAGACCCAAGTCATGCAGGAGCAGCACTGCTGGTTTGACATGGCAGCACAACCAGAATATATAATAACTGTTTATGCTGCTCTGTCCACAGAAGCTGCACAGCTGTGGTTACAAACAGCTAATTTGTCACACACTCCCTCCCTGCACCAAACTGATTCCCTCCATGTGGGCGGAGTGCTCCACAGGCTTCTTTTGTGCGAGGAGGAAAAGGCAGCCTTAGCAGGAGAAACCAGTCCTTGACTGCGCCCTCCTTGAGCTGGGCTTGCTGGGGCTGCTGTGAGGGTGATTTGGGCATCAGGCACCTTTCAAACCTAGGAGATGGTGCTGGCCTTGAGGAACTTACTCAAGGAAGGAAGGAAGGAAGGAAGGAAGGAAGGAAGTGGCAAAAACTGAAACAGAGTGATCATATTGTTAACACATACATACTGTGATGGGTCCATTGGGTTTTAATAACCAGCCACACATGGGCACCTCTGGACTGGCTCCCTGCTTTACCAGCATTCAGCCTTTCCTCTCTTGTAACACATCAGCTGTCCTCAGCTGCTACTCCAGCTCTCCCTGAGAGCCAGGCTGCCCCATGGCATTCCTGCCAGCCCCTGTTAATTCTTCACCTGGAACTCATGCCTTCCTTTACCTGCAAGTGGGAACCTGGGAAGGAGCAGCTGCATCCTGTACTGGACAGCCTTGTTTCTCCAGCCTCACAATTAACCCTTCCACCAGAAACAAGCCACCTCTAACCAGAGATTCCTATTTAGGTCAACATACTGCAGAAATGAGAGAGGAAAAACATTAAGCAAGGTATTTCAATGCCTCTTCCTGTGCCTGCAGCCTGTTAGAGAGTCAAGCCTTGATTTGAAACAACTGCAGGGTGCTGATTATTGATCTGCACCATCCCACTCCACTTACTGCCATGGACAGATCCAACCCACAGCAGTGATTCCCACACCTACACAGCCTCTTCAAGTGAGCACTGAGACCAATTGGATACTGCCATCCACATCCTCCCTTGGCAACTGTCCCTGTGTTCAGCAGCATGGCCAGAGGTTTTCCTGATTTAATAAATTGAAGTTTATGGATCCATGACTGGGATATCCACAATGGAAGTCAGAAAACCTTCTTTCACTAAGAGTCTCAAGACCCTTGTAACCTTGGGAAATCCCAGGTGTTGGCTTTTCTGTTTGTTTAATTGAGGAAAAGAAATTATTGTAAAAGGAGATGGCGCAGGTGGGGAAGACATCAGTCTCACCACAGATCCTGGGATTTGCTAATGTGGTGGCAGCTTTGGACAAAGACACATGGAGAATCCAGGTCACTAACAGGCTGCTAAGATCTGGCATATCTGAATTACTTTGACAGATGGAGCACGTTTAATTTTTGGTGGAAGGACTGAGCAAGGCAGAAGCTTGAGATAAACAGAAGTATTTTTTCCTCCCAGTATTTTCTCAATGCATATTGCAGACTGTTCCCTCTGCAATGTATAAAACCTGAGTCTAAGGTTTGCTTAACTGAACTGCCTAGAGAATCTATCAGTCTCTGTCTCTTTCAAATACTAGACACTGCCAAAACTGGAAGTATGCATTTGCCAGAAGCGAATTATTTGCAGCATTCAGCGATCAAGACTTCAGCCTCTGCAGCTTCAACAAGCTTCAGTGAGACCTATCTGCCCATCAGCCCGAAATGTTTCTATCTGTTCTGACAAAAATAGTCATGCAATGAGAAAACAGAACTGGCAATTTTCCATATAAACCAAGAAAAGTTCACAATTTTTTTCTCCCATGCCTTAAATTCACAGTTTGGAAAGTTTTGTGCTCACTTTTGCTCATTTATCTACACTCAAGATAGATTTTCCTGTTCTGCTAATATTTAGGGGTAGTTGGTGAAAAAGAAGTGAGAATGTGCCTGCGTGTTTAAACACTGGAAAGTGGGTTTGATACATAACATTTACCTTTTAAATAGTTACTTGCAGACCCTTTGTGTTGGGTAGTAGTCTGGCTTGCACATGAACAGCAAACCCCAAATGCTCCCGGGCAACAATCCCACTCCAGTACAGCAGGACCTGGCATGGCAGTAAGTGCATTTAGCACATCTGTAGGTTGCTGTTTGTGCATGCTGGCTGCAGTTTGGTAACAGACACATTATATTCCTAAGTCTGAGAAAAAATGCCTCCTGCTGACCAGTAAGCAGCCAAAGCAGTACCTGAATATGAGAAACATAAACTACATTTTATCAAAGCAATATCTCAAGCTACAAGGAGAACTCAAGCAATTAAAACTACCACTCACTTTCTCCACACTAAGATTAAACATAAGCTAAAATCACATTCTTCCTACTACTTTGGGCTGTGTGACCCTTCTAATTTCAAGCAATTTGAGCATAGATGGACATTAAGATGTCATTTTAGTGTCAGGAAAGAGATCATAATGCAGTTCCAAGCTACCAGAGGCATGCACCAGTGTGCTTAAAAATTGCAATTCCCCAATTCTCCAGGTAAGGAGTACCAGAGTAAAGTCTTCTTTGGGGTCTATTGGGTACTTGTAGGCTGCAAAGGTGGCAGATCCATTTGTAATGAGATGTGGTGGTAGAGAAAGGATTATGAGTAGGGAAACTTCACAGGGTAGATTTCCTTCTATTCATCATGCTCATAGGTAACTGGAAGGGAGGATGTAGGAAGAGTAACCAGGGATGTAAGCAGTCACTTTAACCATTAAAGGACATTGGTTATTAGCTAGCTTGTATGCATTATGTGGATTGTTTTTACCTGACACTACAGCTTCTCCCAACTCCCATCTTTAAAACAAATATAGCAGCAACAGGTACTAGAAGCTGCTACTTAGGTGTGCACATGTAAATCACCTCCTAAACACTGCTGTTATATTTGGAGAGTTTGATCTCCCCAAGCATCAGTTGACTTGATGCGAATGTGCACTGATCCTTTTCTTGCACCACTCATTGAGATCTTCCCCAGCTATTCCCTCAGTAAATCAGGGACCTCAAAATGTGTTAAAAGAGAAAGAAAAGAACAAGGTGTGTGCTTTGCCTTAATAAATCTCACGCTTGTGTTGTGAGTGCGAAGCTGCAGGAAACAGAGGCTGTGCTCACACACCCTGTGAGTGTGCATTGTCAGAGACTACAGCAGAAGGTTCGGCTTCCTTGCCCATGCAGCAAGGGAAGCAATCCTGGTGGCAAACACTGAAATGTGCCCTTTAGCTGGTAAGCACAGAATCCCCAAATGTCAAACATCATGACTAGACAAACCAGAATAATATAATCTTACAATAAGCTTAAGCCACAGAAACTAACAGGAAATTCAACCTGGACTACCATGAGCCTAAGGTTTCTTTTCTTCTAAATTTTAACAAAAAATTTAGGGGAAGAAAATACTACAAATATGATTTTCCCATTCACCGATCTGTGTGAATGCAATAACACTTATAATGATAGAAATATGTGTGCTCTATGTCTTGCTTTCAAATGGAACAACTTACAGCCTACAGAACAGAAAGTGTGTGAACATGATTTTTCTTACCCCTGTGGAAAATCACAGAAAACATCACTAATGTCTGAATGAAGGTATCAATGTAGGATGAGTTCCAAGAATACACCTATTTTGCCATCTTACATAAGCAAGATGCATGCAAGAAGCCAAGCAGCATTCACTATAAATAAATGAAAAAAGAAAAAAATCAGTAGCTTTCATACTTTTCAGGTCAGATGGATTACCAGACTAATTTGGTAGGCACCAACAGAGATCTGCCCTATCAAAACAAATGTTCAGAGCCCTCTCGTCTCTCCTTAGCAATTCATCTGCTTTTGGTATTAATGGCACTGTTAAAATGGAAATTTTTCCAGGAAAAAAATTGCTGTTGACAAATGGATCTGGAAGAACAGAACTACTGCCTGCTCCTGTGCTGTGCTGCTAGCAGGAGATCTCTGTACAGATGCCTTGTAATTAGTCATCTGAAGACTTACAGCAATCACGTCATGCATATTGTTTGGCTGTAACATCCACGTTCCATTTAATGACAAGTGTTATTAACCAGACAGCTGAAGACCGAACAAGCTCTTCACCTCTTGGTTTTAAGCTGTAGTACAAGAGCATTTATTTCATATCTGGCTGTAAATCAAGATCAATCTTAGACTCAATGCTTTTCCATTAGTATTACCTCATCTTACCTCAGTTTTAATACCAGCAGAATTGTTTAATATCTTTTTTTATAGTCAATTAATTTCGAAGTCCTATGGAACACTTTGCAGTAATTTTGTAGACTACATTAATTTCTCACAGCAATGTCTAGGCTGCAGAATTGCAGATCCTCTCCACTGAGCAGAAAGTGATGTTTTTGCTACGTGGGTCTCCCAGGATATGTAAGATACTTTTCTCTCTTCTTTTTCAGGCCCTAACACTGGCACAGTTATGCAATCACCACAAGTAGAAGAAACAGGATGTACGTGTTCCTAAATTATGAGGTAGGTTTTCCATTTACTAGATAACCAGATAAAATCCAGTCTGACACTTCTTTTCTGCTACATATTGTATTATATTTTTAATATCTCAGAATACTTAGTCCTGTGGTTTTACCAAACTACAGGTGCCATTCTGTCAAAAGGCAGGGTTGGGGAATTAACAGCCTGGAGGCAGAGCCTCCAATTAGGTCAAACCTAGGGAAAAAAGCTTTCGAATTCACAGAACAGTAAGAAACAATGTGATTTCAGTCTGAAAAAAGGGCATTTTTATTTCAACAGCTGAAGTACTCACACTTACTCCTCCAAAGAATAACAGCTCCAGCCTCCTGTTTGTGGCTGCCCTGAATGCTGACACCAGCACCCTTACATCTGCCAGCCCAGTGCCCTTCTGCTGACTGCCTGCACTGGAAAATATTCTCTTACTGAATCTAGAGCTCTCCTCTAGGCTTGGGCAGGACAAAACATTTAAAAGAGCAGTTTGAAGTTTCTCCTAAGTGGTATCAGAAACTGGAGCACAACTCTTAAGAAAGATGGAACAGGTGGGCAAGGAAGGGAACATCCTGAACAGCTCCTTCCCTCCTCCTTTGATGTTCTCGGTCTTTCAGAAAATGAAACAAAAAACAGCATATTGACTAATACAGACCCAAAAAACAAAGCCTCACTTACAGAAAACAAATAATCAATCTAATGTGTCCCACAGAAAGTGGGTGTAGAGAGAAGTCTGTATAACAGCCAGAAGCAGAAATCTTTTGTAAGGCAAAGGAATGAATATTTAATTTGTTTCTGAACAAATTTCAAACCAATTTCATCTTTACCAACCCAGCACCCCTGCTATTCTCAGCGTGCATCAGCTGGAATATGAAAATGATTCATCAGAAAAATGCTGTCTGTACACACCTTTCCTCCTGCAGCAGGGAGATGACCAGCTCAGCATACAGCTCTTGCTCCTGTAATGCCTGCTCTTTGAACATGGCTCCTGAACATAGCCAGGGACCTTTAAAGGGATTCTGCATGTCAGTGGCACTATAAACCCTAAACCAAACACAGATGCCAGTCCTGAAGCCCTTGTTCTGTATAAAGCTGCTGAAATCTTGGCCTCAATTAAATAAATTGGTTGGATTTGATGATCTTAGGTCTTTTTCAACCTAAATGATTCTATGAATCTATAAATATTTTGGGATGCTGACTTCATCAGGGATGACATTTCACTCTTTGCTCCTTCCTCCTAACTAAAGGAGTGAATTAAAAATACACAGGAGTTGAAGAAATTCTCTCTGCCAGAGTATGCAATGCCCAAGTTACTTCGGTTATAACCAGAGAACCTCTCGACTTGCTATAGATACCAGGTCCCCTCTGTCCTAGAAGCAATGTTAATCACACATTCATCACTGCAAATTGACAATATAAATGCTGACTTATGCAAACAAGGTTAGAGAAAATGGTATTCTTGCTGCAGAAGTGAATTACACAGCCTTTTAAGCTTTCTACGCTTCTCAGTTTTATGTAAACTCTAATTTCTAAGCTTTTGTTCTGCCTTGAATGGTCACATGGTTAAAAGCTATGAAGAATAGCATGTGTTCCCACTGATATTAAAATACTGTTTACTAAATCATGCATATAAATGTAAAGAAGAAACTGTTTGCAACCTACTGCGTTAATAAGAGATGATTTATAAGACAATACAATTCCAAGTATCAACATGTGGAATGTAAAGATCTCAATCATACAACGTGATTTTTTTTGGCTGTTTTTTGAAGCAAAGTCTCTGCATTGCCATGCAATCACACTAACTTCTGATGACACTGTATTTGACTGATTAAACTCTTAATTTTGCCAATGCTTAACCTCAGGAATACAAGTGGCCTTTTCAGATATGAGCATATGACTGCACATTTGCAAGATCATGACTTTATTTGCATATTCAAATTGCAAAACTGCATCTTCCCTTTGTCTGTGTAAGGCCAACTATAGTGCTCCAAATGCTAACAACCACCGTAGAGTTGGACAGTATTTTTAGCATCTCTGTGGTGCACTCCTATCTTTAGCTGCTGTATTCACAAACAATCCCACAGGACACTGCATAGCTAACATAGCTCAGGCTCTTCACCACATCACAACTTTTCACCCAAAACATGGTGAAAGCAGAGTATAAAACAGACCACTCAGGCCTTGCTACAGTTTCCTAAGATGCATTGTCTTGAACAGGGCAGAACTATTTTCAAGGACAAAAACAATAAAACCTCAGCACATTCTACTCTGGAGTGGTGATGGAGCTTGCTGTGACTTCCTCGGGGGAAAATACAGCTCTACACTCCCAAGTTTGCACTGTGCAGATAAATCAAGTAGGACAGTGAAGGATTTCTGCATGTTGTTCCCTAGCAGGATGTGCCCATGGGTTCATGGTAAATTTCTCATCAAAGCTTAACCCTGCAAGAGAAGTTAATAGCTGAACTTGCCAAATCATCACAATTTCTAAATCCAACTGTGCCTTGTTTTTACAAAGGGGCATATTAGACCAGTGAGCCATTTTTTGAGACTCATGCTCATGCAATAAAAACATGTGTTAGCTCTTGAGTGCCAAGTACCATTCTGGAGGGTTACCAATCCCTGATACAGACTTTGTAGCCAGACTGCAGTTATCTATTATAACAGAGAAGGTAGTTTGGAATACACAGGATGAAGCATGCTGCACCACTTGGGAATACTTTAGGTGGTCCTGGTCTCTTTGTAAAACTCTAGGGAGATGAAGTGCAGCAGGGGAAAAAGAGCTTGAAATTCACTGCTAGCTGTACTGGGACTATCTCACAGAAGCCTCCTGGATGGTTGGAGCAGCCTCCTTCATTCCCTTTAGGAACTTTTGCAATGGGTGCAGCATCAACATGCAGCTGCAGCAGCTGGTCAATTCTGAGTGCATATGAAATGCTTTTAGTCATCTGCATAAGGCATTTCAAAACTACAGGAATACCACAAAGAAAGAAAAGACTCATCAGGGCAATGGGAGTATTAATCAGATGACTGACCTTTGAAGCTTTGAATATTAAATGCTTTGCACACTGAGCTAGAGCTGCACATGGAGACAATAGCCTCCCATATCTTGATTTACAGAGGAAGTACTGATGTAATTCCATATATCCTGCTAATGGTGAAAGGAAGGGAATTATCTAAAGGAACTACTTTTTTCATTAAGTGTCTTAGCTAAGCCTTGCAGATGAGCCTAGACCCTTGGCTAAAAGGGGACAAGATAACCTCAAAAAACCCTCAAAAATCCCTAGACCTTGTGAGTGCTTCAACAAATAGACTCCTCATTTTCCCATTTCACTTTTCTTCTTTCCCAACAGTATGTGTGATCAAACCTTCCCTTATCAGAACTCTTTAACTACTAATGGACTTTCCAAACAAACTGTGTTCATTTGCTTCCTCTACCCCACCACAGGTATGGCTATATGTCTGGGAGGTGAGAACTCAGGAAACAGTACCAGGACTAGGAGAGTGTCCCTTAGCTCTGCAGCAGCAGCAGAGCAAACAGAAATGCACAGGAGGCAGTGGCCAGGCAGTAACACGTACCATGCACTATGGCTGCAATACACCATGTCTACAATATACGTGTGGGGTTTTTTTGTGTGTGTTCTGGTCAGAGTTATTTTTTCCTTTTAAGTGTAGCACAAGTTCAATTCAGAATATCACAGGTTTTTGCCCAAAGTGTTCACACTACACAACATGAGTATCAGGTTAAGGAGAAAGCCAAAAAACCCTGCAGGTACTTTGATTTTGAGCCCCTTCTTAAAGGACTTAAATTTTCCAATGAGTGGAGACTTTCTCTCCACCCAGAGAACAAGGCTGACATCCTAGGTTATAGTCCTTCTCCTAGTAAGGGCTCCTTAGTTGAGAAATGTAGGTTGAGAGACTTGGCCTTTACTAAGAAACAATGATATTTCAGGAAAACTCACTGTATGCTTTTGAACATCAACATTTAATTACCTTTCTATTTCCTAATACAGACATGATGTCTGGAGTTGAACAAACACATTCTTGAAAGGTCAGAACACTTAAACTGTGTGTATCTAGTTCAGGATGACAAACCTGTTACTGCTTTTTAGCTATGACATTTCAGTTTACCCACAAGAATCACACTATTTCCCCTAAAAGTTTTCAAGCTCGAGAACATGCTCTTCTCCCAGTGTCTGAAAGAGAAGGCAAAACTTTTTCTACATAAATTTATCACAGCTACCACTGAATCCTGTAACTTACTGAGACTTCTGCCTTTCCTCCAAAAAGGGCTTGAGCCACCAGCAGACACAGGCACAGGGACACCCTGTCCACCTTGAGGAGAGGGGCTGGCTTGGCTGGATGCCAGACAATGAAGACCTGCTGCCCAGGCCAGCACACACAACCATTCACCTAACTTTGCAAACCTGAATTAACAAGTATGAATTCTCTCAAACCACACAGCTGGAGAGCTCTTCATTTTTTTTCCTGAAAGAATGGAAGGAACCTCCTTTTTCAGCTATCGTTTCACAGGTTAGTGAGGATATAACTGCTGCAACCATCAGGAAACAACTGTCTGGATGGCACCACGGAGTGTTCCTGGGGAGATGCAAGGACTTTGCAAACTGGTAACAAAAGTTTGGATTTCCTGGAAGTGTTCTCATCTGTCAGTAAACACTGTGCTGTGTCCACCTTCAAGTTTCAGGGCACTCAAGGAATTGAAGGGGCACCAGTTTAACACTAATCCAGAGAGGGGAGTTCACTTAATTTCAACAGAGCTGCCTGAGATGACTTCATCACTTCAGACCATATTCCTTCCCTGGGGCTCACAAATCCTGAAGCCAAGGCCACACTAAGCTAGCTCTGGGACTAATTAGCATGGGTGGGCACTGTGTTAATGCAACCCACCTGGCTAGGACATGCTGAGACCTCAGAGGGCACTGTATGTGCTGTGCCCAGGTAGTCTCAGCAATCCTAAGTGGAACTGTACCGAGAGAAAGTCCCCTTAAGGACATCCTAGGCACAGTAAGATGACTGTCCTCTCTAAGAAATTATAGCCCCTCAGGTGGAAGTAGCTGAACTCCAGCTCAGAAGCACTGACTGCAAACACAATGGAGATAAGGTGTGGCTGAGGGTAACCATTTTATTTCACATTGGCACAGAGGAGGTCAGGTAGAGGCTGTACATTTCCTCTGTGGAAGGAAATGAAACTTCTTCAAATGGACTAACTTGAGTACATCCAACGACCTACCATGGCTGCAACCCCTCGCCTCCATCCGTACCTATTCAAAGCTCTGCCAGGACCTTGACAGCATATTCTGCATACATCACGACCATCAATATCCATTTCACCAGTCTCCCATTCCCAAGTTCCTATAAGAGGGCCTACTTCTCTTCTGAAGCAAATTTTCAGCAGTGTCCCTCCAAGTGCCCACCAGCACCACTGGTTCTTCGCCATGGCATATACTCAGCCCTGTGCACCTCATCCTACTCCTGTGGGGGAAGAGATCTCCAGTTCTTCAAAACTAACTTCCTATTGAACTTGCTTGAAGATAATGCAAAGAAATTGTACCTGGTTTCCTGTGCTTCAGCCACTGCATTTACCAGACATGATGTGGGAAATGGGCAGGAAACACCAACCTTATTTATGTATGGCAGCAATTCTTTCCCTTCCCTCCATGACACGTTTGTGTAGCACACCAAGACCTGACCTTGCACTTTTCAGTGCAGCCTTTCTTACACAAACATTTGAGTCAGATCTGGAGCCAAAAACAAATAGAAAGCCAAATACATTGCCAAACACATTTTTTTAATGAAAAAGACTGACACCCTGTTTTATACCTATTTGTACTCAAATCTAAAATGTACAGTGAACTTTTAACTGCATGAATTTGGTAAGATCAACAAACATTAAAAAAACTCAACCTATTTTTACTCCTTCTGATACTGGTGCAAAAACTGTTAAACAACTGATATTATTTGGGCTCCGTACAGACATGAAAGGTGCTGATGCACAAAGAAGGTGCACTCTGATTAAGCACATTTGTTAGGAGGTTTCAGCTGTTATATTTCTCCCTTTTACAGTCATCTTCACTTTGCTGCTATTTGAAAATCTACTCAGAAAACCAACACAGAATTAGTCCTTCACCTTGTTTCTTTGCACAATTGTTTGGACAATGTATTTAAAACAGCACTGCTCTAACCTGGCAGCATTTTATATTTACTTTATCCAGGCGTAAATGACAGCCTAAAAAATAAGGAATTGTCATCAGATACAGCATGTCTTTCCCTAGTAAAACTACCTCTCTTTTCTTCTTGAGCACCTAAAGCTGAAATGCAATTTCCCTCTTTTGTTTCCCCATTCATTTTATACGAACAGGGACAGATAAACGTCAAGCGTATCTTTAAAGGAAAAATGCACCACAATTTATCAGTCCTCCAATGCAAAAAAAAAAAAATCTTCTTCTTGAATTTGAACTTCTTAGTATACAACAAGACATCCAAAAGAACACATGGGAGAAATGGGGTGACATTGGGGCAGACTGTTGATTTACAGAAGTTTCTGCTCCAGCTGCACCCTGCGTGTTGCCTTACACAGCGTTTCCTGGTTTCTGTGAGACAAATCTGCTCTGTAACAAGACAGACAGTAAGTCAGAAGCGTCAGTTTGAGCAACTCCCTGAAAACAAACTTTGCTCATTTACAATGCAGTGTTTCTAGTGTGGGAGGTGGAACTGCACTGTGGGAAGGAGCTTGGCAGGCTCCTGTGAGCAAGCTGGGCCCATGGCAAAGCACGAGACCCCACTCCTCAGCTCTGCCAAGAAAATGGGATTCGTGGGGAAAATGGCAAGCTGGCCAGAAGCTGTGTCACCAGATTTCCTCACCAAGCACACTTGTTCAAGATGAGATTCTGCTTGTCACTAAGTGCCCCCACTCCCAGGGCTCAGGGTGTTGGGGGCCACTCGGGATGGGGCCGAGATAGGAGGGCACCTTGGGCAGCTCTTGCACAGCAACTCTGAAAACCATGGACTCTTCAGGATTGCCCATTTCATGATGGCAAAATGGAGCTGTTATGGGATTCCCAGATGGCTCTCATATTGTGATAGTCTGGATCTCTCATTGACCCACATTAGTTTTGGGTTTT
Source organism: Muscicapa striata striata (assembly GCA_030060385.1). Taxonomy (NCBI): domain Eukaryota; kingdom Metazoa; phylum Chordata; class Aves; order Passeriformes; family Muscicapidae; genus Muscicapa; species Muscicapa striata. Next base: position 1,302,274 of record JAREIS010000112.1, on the reverse strand, counting down.
CTGAAAGAGACCAAATTTCTTTTCCCCCTAAAATGTGCAGAAGCTCATGGATTGAATGGGAAGGAAGGAGAATTAACCTCAAGTATATTTCCATTATTTTCTAATGATTAGTGCCTAAATCTAAGAGCAATCCATGAATCAGGAAGAATTTCTATTACCCCTTAAAAACATGTGTATTTCCAGATAAGAAAACTGGCAGCCTTTACCAGCACATAGTAAGCTCCTGGCTTCTGAAGCACATGGCTGTCAAACAACTAAACACTTCTAATAGAAACCTGGTCCATTAACAAGCTGAACCATCAAGCAGTCATGCAAGAAAAGCAAACAACCCCAGGAAGAGCTGCTGTCTTTCCATGCTGAACACAAAACTATTTACAGGAAGCGAAATAAAGCAGCTTCTAATAATGTTTTTCCTCCCTCTCCAATGCATCTGCACACAACTTTCCCTTCATTTTTGATGCAAATTTAAAGACACAAACCTTGCCCTTGCCTGTGCTCACCTGTTCCTGGGGGTTCCTTTGTGCTGATGTCCTCCCAGCACTACGTTTCAGTGCAGCTCTCTTTCCAACTGCAGCTCTTGTTGGGTCCAGGCTCTCTACTGCCCCACACATCAAACATATTTCTGTTTGGGTATCTCAGTGCTCATCAGTAATATTCTTTAAAATAAAAGCAGAGCTTGGGCTTTTCCTCTCTCAAATCTGTCTTTAGGATATTCTATACTCAGAACAATCTGTATTCAGTTTTATAACTGGACCTGAGCTGGTGAAACAACTGGAAACTTTGCTGCTGATTTCAGTGGGCATTTCTCTGTGTATCCACTCACAGTTTGCTCTTTTGAGGATAAAATGATCTCCACATCTTTTACAGCAACACCAGTACTCACCCTCACTTTCTGCATACCTGTACATCTAGACATGAATAGAGATTTTATTGTTTCTGAATTCTCCATACTCGACTTCTTTCAAACTCCAGTGCAATACAAATAACTACACTACAAGGAAGAGAAAGCACATGTTTAATGCAAACATTTATAATTCCAAAGCCTTAGACAACAATTGAAATAAACCCAGCATCAATGGCAGTACAGGCTGTGCTGTGTGATTCAAAGGGGATCCTCAAGGTGCAATTTGCATTTAATGCTTCTGCCATTAGCTCAAATTTTAGGTGAAACGAAACACCCCACCTCATTAGGCAGGTGGAATAAAATGAAGATGAGGTGTACAGCACTCCTACTTGCTGTGGGAAGAACCACACACACTTGACAGGCAAAGTGATGTTACATCCTCTGATGAAGACTTAATTTCTGTAATTTTTATTTCTGAAAAAGGATTGACCCCCTCCACTCAACCATTTTAAGTATGTTCCTGAAGGCATTCCTAACACAGCAAATCTCCTCAAATCTTTTGCCTTTCACATATAGGCCAGGTCTGCTCTCCAGACACAGCAATGGGCTACAGAATCGGGGTGCTGTGATTTATAGCCAAGGTGTTTAAAATAAGGCAATCTAACTATTGATAGCCCACAAAGTCTGCAGTCAGCAAAGTCTAAAAAATTCAAAATATTGACAGGATCAGACAAATACATAATGAGGGAGTTATTAAAATGCAAACTGCCTGCCTTCTGGTACTCCTGTGATGCATGGCACAGGACCCCAAAGCCTGCATCCCTCTAACTCTGTGCTGGTTAGGAGGAAGAAAAGAAACAGAGCTGGTGAAAATGAATGGGCAGCGCTATCATAGGCCAGCTGGGACTCCACATCATGGGGATCCCTCAAAGAAAGACAACGACTACATATGAATGGGAGGGATTGCAAGAACAGGCAGCCCTGCACACACTAGACCACAGACTTTTCAAAGATTTCAGAAAGGTCCTGGAGCAGAGGGAAGCCCCATAACAACAGTTCAGTGCCACATCTATACGTCTATTTTGGGGAAACATCCAGAAGTGAAACTTTTTGCCAGTTGGTGAAACTTGATATCAAAATGCATGAAAGGCACTGCATTAAGATTTATTTTTAAAAAAGAAAGTCGAAAGAAAGGTTGCAATGGAAATCCTCTATCCAATCTGCTCTGGGATGCTAACACCTGGCTTTATATGTTGATAAGTTCAGAAGAAGTTCAGAGCCCTGATCCAGTTTGAGAAGACCTAGCTGGAAGGTGAAATAGGGTACTGTTAGAAGGCATAGAATTCCTTCCCTTCTCATCTCTACCCCTCACTTTTTCTTCATTTAAATAGCTTTCTAATCCTGTGGACTGTCTGGTATACGCTTATTATTTTACCTTGCAGACACATTCCTTTAAGTCTGAGGACTGTGTCTAGATGTCTAAAATAGAACAAGTAAAATAATACCATTCCCAGCTGGGCTGTATGATCTAAGCCCCCACCAGAAGAAAAGTTTGATACATAATATAATTTCATGCAATGCATTTCAGTCATGTTAATACTGCTGTAACAACTTCTAAAAATGACTCCAATATAGACAGTGATACCTAATTAACAGGCAAATTCTAAGGGGGAAGTTAAATGCTAATTTTACACTGGCATTTAGCCTAAGAACTTCATTATGCCATCTGCTATTTTAAACTGTAGCCATCCCACCTTGTGCTGCCGCCTGTTCTCAGGCAACATTGCGTGAAGCACAATAATTCCTTGCAAGACAGACAAGGTCACAATGGTTGGGGCTGGGTACCTACCTGAAAGCAGGAGAAAAGCTGGTCCCCCAGGAGCCTGCAGGGACTCTGAAGCTAAGCTTTAGCCATGCGTGGAAGGGGAATTTTGTGCAGGGCACTAAAGTGGTGATTGGGACAAACGGATGTAGCTACTCAGGGCTCCTGAAAAGGCATCAAAAGGAAAAGGACACTGCAGCAATACTATATCCCCTGATTATAGGTCCTTTCCAGTACCTGGTTAGAGCAGCCATAGGAAATGTGGCATCAGTCAAAGGTTGCTGAGCCTTCCACACCATTGGTGAGCAGCACTGATACCAGCCAATTCTCCATCTCTTCTTTCGGATAAATAAAATCCAAAATAGATGGCATTTAAAACACACTGACAATGGCAAAGGTGCAGAAAAATATTGAAAAATACTACAGAATACTTGAACTTACAGCCAGGGCTGTGGTAAAGCTGTATCAGATTTGCACAGAAATTAGATGCCTCGTTAGCTGTGGATAGATGCACAACTGTCCAAATTTAAACCTCCTTCTTTCCCCAGCTCACCACAGTCATTACAAATCATGTGGCTGAATGAAAGCTGAAAAAGCACTAAGTACTTGGCAGTTTTGCTGCAGTAAGTCCCATAATAAATGAGGGACAAGGGGTGGCAGCACTGATAATCTTAATATCAAAACATATCAAATAATCTTAATATCAAAACATTTTCTGCAAAGCAACCTACTGTTGTTCATATGTAAAATACATCATGTTTCTAGGGGGGAACAAACTGTCCTGCACTTTATAGATAGCCATTTTATTACAGATTCCCCCTGATTGTGACTCAAAACCCACACAATCCACACACTCTTTCTTTTTAATAAATGCACAAGAAGTACAACATGGCTGGATGATGGCCACTCTAGACAGCACTTTCAAATGCAGAGTTGGAGGTATATTTCTACTGTGCAGTATCACACATAAATTATTAACAAAAGTTAAAGAATGAAAGAAGAGCAAAGCATCATCTGCCCAACTAAAGTCGGTTCCTGAAACATGCTGAGCAGCATCCCCCAGTTCTCAAATCAAATGGGCTGGAAGCAGCACGGTATCCAGGAGCCCTGGTCCCCACGGCATCTCTTCCTGGTCTCCCCATCTTTCTCCCTGAAGCAATTAAAAAATCTTGAAGGCTTCTTGGCAAGCCAGTTTTTCTCTCTCCCTGCCTCTGAAGTGACAGTGGCTAGGTGTGGTTTAGTTTTGTGAGCACTAGGCCTTTTTCCTAAAACTAAAAATGTTTGTATAGATGTGAACAGCCTTGACCACGTGCAGGAAAATGTAGTGCATTGCTTATCAGTCAATCTGGCTTCATGCCAAGAGTAACACACTGCTATAAAGGGCCAACACAGTGTGAAAAAGGAGCTGTTCTACTAGAATACACTCCGTTAATTCTGGTAGAACTGACATTCTCCTAGGACAAGAGCTCAAAACACATTTAGACTATTGTACTAAGCATGGCAGGGAATGGAGCAGCAGACTGGTTTCTCTGATGTCACTAAACAACAGGCAGACACCTCCCGCTCCCCACCAAGAAAACCAATCTCTCAAGAAAGCAAATGTGGGACAAATTCTCACAGCATCATCTTCCACCATAATGTACCAGGTTCTAAACAAAAATCCCCACCACCCTAGCAGGGAAAAAAACCCCTGAAAAGTAAAAAATTCCAGCCTTGCTAGACTTACTGTAATTGTCCTTTATAAGAAGAGCCCTCTAGTTACGTGAAATGACATTGCCTCAGCAACCCAGGCTCCCCACGCTCCACACAGGAAGGAAGCAGACACACATCTCTTTAAGAGCCGTTTCCTCTCTGCTCTATTAATTTCAGAGATTAAGCAAGCCACTCCTTTGTGGCATAACAGAGCAAGACGGAGCCATTGTGTTTGAGGAGAGTCCTGCTCACTGGCTTCCTACCTTTTAGTAAGGGGATGCATTAGTACTTTATTCTCAGATGAAAAACCAGAAAACTTCCAGCAGCCCTAAACCCCCCCTTATTCTTAAATTACAGTTTCAGCACAGAAGAGGCCAGCAGCACTGGCCACTGACAAGGGTTTTAATGTCTCACTGACACAGTTCAGGATGCGAAAAAACCAAACCAGTTGCATTAGAGGAGGAATTTTCTTTTCAAGAGCCCTGAATCAAAAGTATTTATTTAATCTGGACACACACATCCCACCTCCTGTTCCTCCCTGCCATACTGAATCTGAAGCACTAAATTTACCATAATTTTTTTCCTCTCTTTTCTTCCTTTAAAATTTATACACCCTTTTTGTTCTTTTGCTTGCAAAAAATCCCTTCAGCTTGTACCACATGCCTGATGACCTTTAATAATATGGAGGCCATTACCTCTCCATTTCAAAGACTATCACCACATGTCTTGTTGGAGCTTGGTATTACTGTGGGCAACCAAACGGGCAACCACAGCAACCATCAGCTGACCAGAGACTCAGCTGTTCCTAAAGTTTTCTGATGGAAGAAGAGAGAAACAGAAGATTCAGCCAATGAAGGGTAATTTGGGACCCCCACTCCAAGCCTGGGCTTCCACATTTCCTCCTAAAGCTCACTTAGAAGTTTTAATCTCAGCTTTCCAGGTTTCTTTCCATTCAGCCAATGAAGGGTAATTTGGGATCCCCCCTCCAAGCCTGGGCTTCCACATTTCCTCCTAAAGCTCACTTAGAAGTTTTAATCTCAGCTTTCCAGGTTTCTTTCCAGACTGTTAAGCAATTGAGGCTGGGAACACAGGACCCTTTTGGAGTCAGCAACCATAGGAAATACCACTTTACGGGGGCACACAAAGCTGCAGAATCATTGAGACATGGAAATCCTTCACATTTCTTACACTGTAAACACGGTCCTTGCTAAACAGAAATGCCATCAGCAGCAGATACCTTCACAGGGAGGGGGCAAAAGGATAACACACACTCAGAGCTTTTGAGCAGCAGCAGGAGAAAGAGCGATCTGCTGGCTGAAGCAGGAGTGTATGAGCCAGAATACTGTTTGTACTGTACCTTCCCTTGCAACATAGAGTCAGGAACACAAAACTCACCCAGATAAAACAATCTGCCTATTCAGCAGCTTTCTCTTCATGAGCTGCTTCATCTTTGCTCGCTGCCTACCCCTTTCCCCTCCCCACTTTCCAGTCACCAGCTGAAAACTTCAGAAAGAAAAGAAAAGGAGAACGGAGTTGTTCAGACAAAGGGCTGATTCTCTGCGAGCGAAGGGCACACACACAGAAAACATGGTCGCGGTGTTCTGGGCACAGCGCTGGCTCGTTGCTCTGCCAGTAGTTGTACGAGTCTGCTCCCCAGGCTCTGCTTCAGGTTTTGGGACCACGCATTTAGAAAAAGAAGGGAGCTGTAGCTGGGTATTTGCACCTCTGCACCTTCTCCCAGCAGCTACACAGGGCAGGTCCCTTGCAAGCTTTTGTCTGTCTGCTGTCAATAGAAATCTTAACCCTATCCAGAGATTTTTCCTCTGGGACATTCTCTTGCAAAAAACAGTCTGGAGATTTTTTTATTTTTCACTATTAAACAGAGACACTTTTCTGGTGTATGAATGTAAATCACCAGCTCATATTGCAGAAGTGACTCAACAGCCATTTAGATGCCAACATGTAGTTACTTCTGGATGGAGCAGGATGTGATTCAGCAACTACAGGCAAGTAGCAGTGTATTCATTTCACCTTCAACACTCCATTTTTAAAATAAATTAAATAAAAGATCGGTTTTTTACTTTGTGTTTTTCTTTTTTGTTGGTTTTGTTTGTTTGTTTGTTTGTTTGTTTGTTTGTTTGTTTTGATTACAGTCATTACTGGTCTAACATAACTCTTTTCTAGTATTTAGAAAATCTACGAGGAATTGTACTATTGCCACACATCAATAACGTTAAAAATCATGTTTGGCATCACATTTGGCTTAGCTTCTGAAAAACTTTCTTTTACATTTATCAAAATTTCACCCAAAATGCAGCCTCCACTACAGCTGTTTTACAACAACAGCTGGAAGCAGCTTCTCTGCTGCTCTGTCCTCTTAGGACAGTGCCAGAGCAGGGCATATCAGCATCTTCTCCTGACCAGTTCTGAGTGCCTTCATCAAAAGCATAAGTGTATACCTTTACATAATGCTTTGCATCAAAGTTGGTAGGGGGGAAGCAAACTACCTGAGCAGTCCTGCAAGATCTAAAAGGCAGGATTTATTAGTTTTATTAATAAAATATTTAAAAATCTACTCTGATCATAAATCTCCCTGATCAGGAGCTCTGAGTCACTGAAGAAAGAGACAGGGAATTTTTTTATTTTTTAATTGCAATTTTGGAGTTTAGAAGCCCAGACTAAGTGACAATATTAATCATCACTCACAGCAACCCTCTTTCCAACATACAAGCCTTTTCTCACATCTTCCACACAGGCAAATCCTATTCACTTATTGCCCTTATGCCCAACCTGACTAAAGAAACAAATGTGCTCTTTGCCACCCACTTTGTGACTGACTGTACTTCCCTGTCCCACTTCCAGGGATTAAGAGGAATTTGGTGACAGGGAAGGTCTGGACCAGGACTTTGCATTAGAGAAAATAACATGCTTATTGACAGGTGTTTTGGTCCCCAAATCTGGATAATAGCTCCCCATCTACTTTGATCTTACTGCAAAACAAATCTGCACTGGAATAGTTAAAACCATGAACTTAAGTGTTTGTATAAGAACCTTTTTTCTAAAGTGCAATAATGGCCTATTAGCTTTCATTTAAATTGGCTCCTAATGGAGGTAAATAAACTTCACCCTGCCTGGCTGATGCCTTAAGAGGCTGATCTGGAACAGAGACTAGACAGTTAAAACAATAAAACATATTTATTTAAAGGCCTTTAAAGGATACACCTTGGGCAGTACAAGAGTCTGGTCAGGGCTACACCCAGGATGGATCCAAGATGGATTCTGATCACGAGTTTTTACACATTTATAAGTTTTGGTCCATTTACATAGTGGGGTTAAAAGTCCAGTTACAGCTCCAGGTCATGAAGTCTCAACCTCCTGGCTTGCCCTCTTCACTTTGCTGTTATTTATGCTTTTTGGGTAACGGTTGTCCTTGATTCAACCTGGGAAGGGATTGTTTTGTCTAACTACCCTGTGAAGAGAACTTACTAACACCTAATATGAAGTTTCAGAGTTACATACCAGGCAGCAGAGAATCTGAAAAATATACAAGTTAAAACTTAAGGCATCATGCCTAAATCTCAGCACACACCAGCTGATAAACTGTGTCGCTACCTTGTTCAGACAACACCTGAGTCCTCCTGATTTAAATTCTGCCCTGAACAGTTCACTTTTCAGATGTGTGCCCTGCCATCCAATAGTTACCTTCATATAGGGTAAAAGAAAAACACAATAGAAATAAACACAAACAGGATTCAGGACTCTATAGGCACTCTGAGGAAAAAAAGGGGGGAAAAAATTACATCAGCCACAGGGCATAATCAATTCAAAATCTGGTTGCTCAGAAAAAATTACCAGTGTTTCTTTGCACAAGGAAATACGCTTCTGATCTTTGCCAGACACAAAACCAGCAGCAAGGAATTAAGCACTGAGCTAAAAATGGTTCAACTCTAAAAGCAGATTGTAAAGTGAACGGGAAAACTCCCAGGGAAAGCCGAGAATAAGGTTTCTTAGTCTTACACTGAAGGTTCATAAATAAGCAAGCTCAATACCTCACAACCCTTTTTGAGTAAATAAAGGTTTAAAATATTCTTTCTTTAATGTGACTGAATTCCTTTCTAATGTGACCTCAACATGCCATTCCTCTGTTTTTATCTGCCAACACAGCAGAGCTGTTGACCTTTCACCAATGACCTGAGCAATCAATAAACAGCCCACAAACTACCTCCACAGAAATGCTCCACCAAGGAGTTCCTCCCTTGCTCTCTGTCATTCCTGAACTTTTCCTCAGGCCCTCGGCTGTGCGTCAGTGTGACTTAACAAACAACACGGGGCTCGGAAATACGTTTTCTTGGGCATTTCCTATCCAAACATATTAAACCTGTAAGTGGTTTTGCTGTTGTTTGCAGTGCCACAAGCTGCTTCATGTTACTGCAGGATCTACAAGATCTTTGCCTCATGCTAAGCACTTTGCATTTACTTCCAAAGACAGAATCCAAATTCAAAATAACTCCAATATGCTGAAACTGTTAGAGAGTAAGATAACAAATCAAGAAAATAAAAAAATATTATTAAAGACTTGCCCAAACACCAATTGGCAAAATTTCATCTTAAAGAACATCATTAAACAAAAAATTACCACAAGCAGTTACAGATGCCTGGAATAAGAAGAGAAATTAAGGCAGGTCAGAAAATACTAGTGTTACGGGTGTCTCTCAGATGAGTTCCCATGCTATCACAATTCTGTTGTACTGCCACATTACGTGAAAAAGGATTGAATGCAACTTTTCTATCACTATGATTTATGAAATCTTGACTCAAACAGAGCCATATTTTAAAGGTGTTACAAGATGGGGAACCAGTCAAGTGCTGCAATATGCAATATGAGGTGCTTACAGCAAACACACCAAAACATGGATCAAGATCTGAGAAGCTAAAAGAATGAAAACTATCAGATATCAGCCATAAGCAGAAATGAAACCAATTAGCCCAGAGAGTCTTCGTCAGACTGAACACAAAGGTAAAGCAGAGCTGCTTTAGTACTGAAGTACTAAAAAGTACTGAAAAGGGACTTAAGATTAATAAAACTGAAAGCAAAACAGTTTGAAGATCTTATTTCCATGACAACTAAAATGCTTAACAGAGATGGAGTTTCTCTACATCTCTACATATACATACACTCATATATATAAACTTCTTTTTCTCTCTATATTTATATATATACAAAATCTAAGGAAGAGCTTGCGATGGCTCTTAAAACATTAATGATATTTGCTGATCCAAGATGCCTAAAGTTTCAAAATCCAATAAACCTGCTAAAATTTGCTTCAACTGCTACTTGCTCATATGCTCCACATATTCCAGAAGACTGATTTCTTGTTTCTCTCCATGCAATTAAAAAAAAAAAGAAATGGTAGCATGATTACAACTTCTTTCTGAATTTTTCTTACATTAATAATGTAAATCAGTAATAACTGAAGCATAACAAGGTATTCTTTTATAAAGATTTTTTTTCAGTGTCTCTAATTTGAAAGTAGGTTCACTGGGCATTGTTACAACCCACTAATGACAAAGATTAAGTCTTTAAAGGGCAGCGGCATAAAATTTCAGTGAAAGTGATAAAGTGATTAACCTGCTTGTTGCAGAAGTGAGTGTTTACATTATTGCCTGCACTGCAGAGAGCTGCAATGTATGCAGCAGCTCTGGGTTATTTATTTATCCTTAATATAAACGAGTCAGAGTGGTTCAAATGGCAGTATTTAACAGATTGCATTGATGGATCAATACAATATTCCACCAAAGTCAAACTTCAAGCAGACGAGAGCTATCAAAGCCTTTAAATAAAAAACCACTTAGCCTTCTTGTAATATCTAAGTCCAGATCTTGCAGGCTGATCCCCCAGCAGGATTTCATGGGTAGGAGCCCCTGCATTTCACCTGTTTCATGCTGGTCAGGGTGCCTGTGACAGCTGCTGTGGCTCTGTGTGAGCACAGGAGCTACCTGCACCACGCCCCAGGTATTTCTGAGGCATCTGCAAATAACTTGGTGAAGGAAAAGAATACACCCTTCAGATTTCTACACATTACAGCTATTTCTCAGTGTAAGAGTGGGAGTCAGACGTCCTGTTTGGGATTGCTTAAATAAACTGGCACAGATTTCCAGCTGGGGATCTCTCTTGCATGGTCTGTGAGTGCAGGATGCTGGGTCAGGAAGGAAGTGGTGTGACTCTGCTGGACAAGGTATACAAAAAACTAGGAGCCCTTGGCTATCAGCCCTGATCCTCACCGGACTCACTATGACTATCACCCACAGTGCCGTATAGTCACAGTGCTCTGACAAGAGGGACAAAATTATGGTAGAAATAATATGGTGGAAGAAAATGCAAGGCCACTTCCCCTTTTTTTTGCCTCTCAGGATGTACAAAAAAACCCTTGAGATCCCAGAACTCTCCAGGTCAAAGCTATGTGGGAATATTTGAGCTGTGCTGGGTTTTTGGCTTTAGTTTTAGTTTTCTTCCTTTTCTTTTTGTTTTTCCTTTTAATCTAGATGGACTGAATCGAAAATGTTGCTTAAGAAGAAAAGAAAAGGAATGTAAAACTGGAGAAGCACGATAAGTAGGTGTATTAATAAACAGGCTTCTAATTTCTAATCTTTGATGGTATTCAGTACTATTTTAAATATTCTCAAAAGAATCACAAACATACAGAAGGTCATATATAAAATCCCTGATGAAGCAATTTAATGCTAAATTAAAGCTGAAAATAGGTAAGCCCAGCTCTTGGGATCTTGGGTATTTTCAAAGACTAAAATAGAATCAACACTACCCGAAATTACCATGTGTTTTTCAGATTTTTAAATATTTATTTCCTAAATTAATTAGAGCAGAATTAGCTGGTTCTTACAGCTTAGCAGGAAACAATTTAATTTCCAAGCCAATTGTATATTGACAGTTAGCAACAATGGTTTTACTTTATAAAAAGAGAATGGGAAAATAGTTGTGCGTTTCTGAAATACTTGCAGCGAATTTCCTTTGAGAACACGCTGAGTGAAAAGTATACAAACAGGCATTAAACATGAATGTAATTTAATAAATATCCACTTAGCTATATGGTGTGATAAATAGTTAATAAGAACATAATACGGGCATTTACCTTTCAGCTTCCAAAGGAGCTGGAAGCTAAAATAATAATACTTTCATTAGACTCTCCTGCCTGGCATCAAGAGCCAATTTCCACCTATTAATATGGATTTCTATTACCTGCCTTGTGAATACTGTTAACCCATTTATCAAGCAAGAAGCCATATTTTTGTCACTTACTGCAAGCAGAAGGGGAGCAGAAGGATTGTTAAACCATGTCACATTAGAGCGTCAGATTAAATCATTTGACCTAGAAGATATTCCAGTTACATTTAAAAAAGGAAAATAAAAAAACCACTGGAGCCCTGCTCCTCTTACATTCAGTAAGACCTCTTGCAGGACCAAATTTTTCCTTGTGGTGTCAGGAGAAAAAAATAAAAAGTTAAAAAAAAAAGTCTGCAGACTAACTGTAAACTAGGTGCATGTGTAATTAAACATGCCTCATTGGTTCTCTTGATCTGTCAATAGTGGGTAGGAGGAGGTTGATTTAAGTTAAATGACTTGAGTTTTATGAACATTTGTACCTTTTCATGTCCTCTAAGCAAAGCATCATTGAACAGAAACACAGCCAAATATGAGGAGCTTGGAATGAAATGTTTATTATTCAGATTACAGTGGTGCCCAGAACACACTGGGCAGTATTCTAGTGTGCAGAGGGAGGTGCCGGGACAGGTCCCTTTCTCAGCTCTTGACATCCACCAAGAGCACGTCCCCACTACCATGACCACAGAGTCCCTCTCCCGCTCCCTTCATCCCACAGCTGTGGAGATGAATGGAGGGACAATAGTGCTATCACAGAGATGACAGGCACATAGCTATTAATCACGTTTGTTGCTAAACACACTAAATTCCCACTTTCCCACAGCGCTGAGGTCTCCTTGTCCTCACACCTGGTTCTCAGCTGCAGTGACCCAGCACTCAGCAGCTAATGGGTCCAAATGAGCATTTAGCTTTAGCCCCCTCATACCTCCCTGCTCCACCACTCACCTCTTGATAGGGTATCAAGACTATACATTTTTCTTGCTATTCACACTGGATGAGATTATAAAACATGTCTGCTTCCATGCCTGTGATAAAAGCTCCACAATATGCACCTCAGCCACTTTCTCTGGAGCAATGACCCAGGAGCAGTACTTGTATTCCTCCCACTCTACACAGCTCAGCTATAGATGCCAAAAATACTTAAGACCTCAATCCACAAAGGATATATACAGGATCCGGAAAAGCTGCAGAATGCAAGCAAAGTTTCTGAAGTTATAATACCTCAGATTTTCTGCTCTTTGTTTACTGGAGTAAACAAGATATTGAAATTGAACTGGGATGTCTCAGCTTTCCATGCCTCATTCCCTACTGCTGAAAGACCACAAACTTGGTCACTTGACTTCAACCACTTGATGCTCAGTTACCCCCCTCATCTGGTTATTCCTGTTTCAATTCAGTTTTGTCAAGCCACTGAAGTATCCCTCTGTGTATCTTTTTGCAAGACTTTCATATAACTTCCACTCCTGGCACAGCAGAGAGCTTCCTGCACCATGTGGTCCAGTAGGGACAAGGGGCCTCCAAAACTCCCTCTGAGAAAAGAACATTTCTCTTTTTCTTCTCTGAAACCTCACAGTGATCCTTGAGTTCCTCAGCAGTCATTGAGCAATCAGGCTTCTCAATGAAATTATTACCACGAGTAATTCTCAGTGCAGTATTCACAGGTTAGCCAATCTTACATCCTCTTCAAAAGATTCAAAGAAGTTCTGCACCTTTGTGAAACAGATTTTTACTCCTCCCATACTCTCAGGTAGTAGTTTTATCCCATATTTTACTGTTTCTCACACTGCAAGTTCATGCATATCCATTTATTCCTCAGTGGTCCTTTAATCCTTTTCTGTTCATGCTGCAGCTCAGCACAAGGATGAGGGTATCTCTATAAGCCATGTGCTCAGGAGGCTCTATCAATATGCATGCATGGTACAAGGCAGAAATATATTTCTGCTGAAGAATAATTAGAAGTTGGGGTCAGACATTTTATACTTGAGCCAGATTTTGATAAGACATATTAGAAATTCATAGGGCTTTTATCATTTTCAACAGCGAGAGGATTAGACCCTACACTGACAAGAGCAAGAACATTGGTTGTTAGAAGAAATATGTGCCACACTGAAATACAGTAAAGCACCTGAAAGACAAAATGAATTGTCTGATAAAAACACCCTAAGCATTTTCAAATTCAACCCAGTGATGATTTGCCGAGTCAGTGCTTCATTTGTCTGACAGAGTCAAAATTACATTGGCTTCTGTTCCAACACTCAAAAATGCAACAGACGTGCAAAGGGAAGCCAGGATTCAAACCATGGCCTCACACAACAGCAAGGATTCAAACTATGCATAATATACTGATGCTTAGGTCATAGGGAAGAAAGGAACAGTAAGAATCTTTATTTGGATTCTAAAATTTTATGCAGTGAGCTTGCAATGTTGACAAAAAGACCAAAGCAATTTTTTTTAACCCATATTCAGGAAAAGGTAAAGATAATGATTCAAAAAGCCCCAATCTCTTTCCAGTCTGAAGAAAGATCCCAAAACCAAAAAGAATCTCAGTTTCATCGTTCTTCTCCCCAAAATATTCAGAGCACTTTAAACATGTTACAAACTAAATTACTTTTGTACAGAACTTCTAAACTCCTTGACTTTTAATAAGGTCGTGCATCACTTGACTTTAATTACAGATTTTTTTATCCCTTAAATTTGACTAAAAATGACGTGATTTCCAAAGCAAACAAGCAAGCTTAAACAAAGCTAATTAAATTCACTAGATACAGCCTTGCTTTTCCCCTCAGTGAGTGTTTATTTCAGCTCCCAGTGCTCTGATAGTTCCTGACAGCTCGCTGGGACACAGGAAAGAAGTAGGTCAGGGTAAGCTGGAATCAGCAACAGAGGATCCCATTAGACAGGCTTGTAGGGTAATATGGAGATCGAGGAAGTGTGTGATGTAGTGACAGTGCTGGAGACACAAACCAAATAGCCTGAGGACAGCCTACAGCAGAACAGGTACATTTATCTTCTCTGTGTTATAATGACCCCTCACATGGTCTCTCCAGTCTGTGATTTCTCCTACAAGAGGTGCTGTATAAACCTAATGACAAAAACGTGTCCCCGCTTGGCCAGGCGGTGCGAGGGAGCAGCAGCACAGCGGCTCTGGTCCCACAGACACCTGCCTGGCTTTCTGGGGTGTGGAGCTGCCAGCTCCTCGGGCAGAGGGCTGGGCATTCACACAGCATCTGTCCCCACACTCGAGCTGGGCGTGCAGTAAGGGAACTCACTGTGCACAGAGATCAAAGGAACACGAAGACTGGTTTCTCCTAACCAGCTTCTAAAACATGGTACTGATGATGATGGCTGCAGTGCCTGCACTGGATCTGAAAATACTAAGCACCCCAAAGTGGCAAGAAAAGTCACTGTGGCAGCTGGGGAATGCAGCAAAACCGTATGATGGTTTTAAGGCATAAAGGCAGCATAAAGGATGCCTGCTGCCCACTGAGCTGTTGTCTGGGGGCTCCTGAAGAACCAGCACCCTGATCCTTTTTTGCCATTGGATGAGGCAGTAGGGCTTGGGTCTGTCTTCCCTAGCACAGCACCTCTTCCTTTGGGAGCAGCGACTGGCAGGGAGGAGAGGCTGAGAAAGCTGTGACTTCTGCTGGTTTTTCCCCGATGGGTTTGCTGTGAGATGAAGAAACATCAGCGGAATCAGGGAGGAGAACATAATCAAAAAGACCAAAGTGATCCAGGTAAAATATAAAATGCTCTACGTACCACTGTTTCAGATGAGTTAATGTAAGGTGTATTTTTACCACATGTATATACCCAAACACTAGCTAATGCAACTCTTCCTTCCTGAGGAAAAGTATAAAAGTATTTTGTTTACGTGTCTGGGCATAAGAGAGGAAAACATACCACCACACACTCTCCAGTTTTAATATTAAATCAGAGGCAAGTGGAAAAGCAGAGTGCTAACTCCCCTTGTTCTTGTGACTACTGCTCACACCACTAAAAGTTCAAAATTTCTCCACGATCTCTGGCAGTGCTTACATACATTAAACACTTAAATAATGACAGTCTATTTCTCAGGCTCACACACAGCCAGAGAGATTCTCCCCAAACCCAAACTGTGTGGATCACATTAAAAGGAGAACAGAAGCATGTCCTGTCTCAGAAAATAGGTACCTTTGACAGGAACAATTTGAATCGCCATGGGCATAAACAAACACAAATGGAGAATGTTTTTTTATTTTGTTCAGAGCTCAATACATTCACTCTGCTCAGAGAGGTCTCCAGCATCCCCTTTACTTGAAGTGCCTAAATGTCTTGGTTTGCAGCAGCAGTGGGGGTCATCCTAATAAACCAGGAGTTTAATTTTTCTCACCCCAACTTCATTTCCTCCTTTACTCAGTAAGAGTGCATCATGCTCAGCATTTATCCCCTCTTTTTTTCATTACAAACTTTCTGCAGCACAATCGCCATCCAGGGGCAGCCATGCTTCCTGTTCTTCAGGGGGTCACACTGTGTGGTCACTTGCACCCATCCATTTTATAACACCACACATCCCTTTCCTGCAGCGTTTCCTTAAGCAGACAGTTCCATTGACTTCACAGAGGTTTGACACTGATTGACACCTATTTGCTCCATCTCTGAGCATTGAGGTAAAATCCCAACCTAGTTCAATGTCCTAAAGAAAAACATGCATGTCCTAAGGAAAATATGCATTAGGACAAAAGCATTAAAATAAAGGAAGACAATGAGAATGATCAGAGCAGCCTGCAAGGAAGGAAGGAAGCTTTTAATAGCACTAAAATAGAAAATTGATTTGTACACATATTGGATAAAAATCAATACAATTAGCAAGTAACTGAATACTAGAAAGGGAAATTGATTGCTCGAGAGTCCAGGGGACTCAGGGCAATCAGTCCATTCTTCTAGCTCCTCCACTCTTAGTAAAAATTTACTTTTTCATAATCCTGCCTGAACTCTTTGCCCATTAATAATGCTGCTAAATAGCTCTTGTTTTAGCACTATTACTGTAGACCTGCTTGAATTACATTTGGAGGCAGTTTCAAGTGGCACATTCTGGCCATTTTGCTAAACCTCAGAACAAGAGCATGAAAGAATAAGGACTAATGAACGGCAGCACAAGCATACTTGAGAAGAGCTTATACATTTAAGTACCAAAGTTTAAATAAACGGATTACCACAGAATTTATTTACTACATCAATTTGGTTAGCTTTTGCTGGTACATCATTCCTGACTCAAAGGAGAAGAGCCACCAGTTTGAAACAACTAATTAAGCATTTTGAACCATGGCCTTACAAGGGCTGCACTGCTTTTCTCGTTACTCCTACTGCAGCATTAAAACCATTACTCCTTGTGAAACAGGAGGCTCGATTTAGAGTCAAATCTAGACAAAATTATGTGGCTTCCATGGCCACCATCTCTGAGTGGATTTCGGTTTCAGGCAAGGGCATCTTCTCTTTCTTCTTTAAGGTAAGACTGGAGGAACTAAAAGGCAGTTGCTTTTCCCCACACAGAAGGATGGAGACTCCCCTGGGGAGCCTCCCAGGTGAGGGTTTCCATTACAGTCAACCAGCTGCACAATCAGACTGAGGATGCACCCAACTTGCATGCATCTACCAAGGAGGCTTCTGTTTCAGAAGATCAGATGCCTTCTCAGACAAGAACTTTCTCAGATGTTAAGCTTTGTCCACTGACTCATCTTAATAGGAAGCTCTTAAAGCAAAAAACTACCTTTGGGCCCTCAACAGGCTCCCTGCCAGTCTGCAGTTCAGGGTGACATGACCTTTGCTGCAAACCAGGGCCCTGATTTGGCAATTAATTTCAGTTTATTCAGAGCTCTGTGAGTAGTCCTATCCAAACCGAAGGTAAACAGATAATTTTTCCAGATTAATGAGACCACTTGCATGCTTAAAATTCAATAATGTAATTTAAGCACTTTCTAATGCAGTAAGCCATTACTTGATTAAAACTGTAGATGCATCTCATCATATTCACTTTAACAGAGATTCTTTTATTTCAGAAATCTCAACACGCACTTATTTGGACTTACTTGGTCCAACCAGACCAATGACTAAACTGAGCCATTCTATCAGCATAAGGAAAGATCCACGACACTTTGCAACTCAAGCAGCAACCTGTGGGAATGCCTCTGTAAGGGAAGAGAACAGGCTGGCAGGACACCAGCCTAAGTGATGCCTCACTGAGCTCTTATGATGTTCTTACTCCAAAGTCTGTCCTGCTGCTTCTTCTTACCAAGGAGACACATTAGTCTGGACTCAGAAATAGAAACCTGAAATTACACAGTTTGAGTGCTGGCCCTCTTTGTAACCATGACCAAACTGCTTTAATTTCTTTGCTTCCGTTTCCTTGCCTTTATTTAGCCGAGGGAGTAAAACTTAGTTCACCTAACTCATATATCTTTTGCAAAGATTAAATACTTGTTCTGTGTAAAGTACTTGGAAGATGAAAGATATCAAGTAAATATGAATCTTAGTCACCACACCTACCAACAGGATCTTCAGTATGATTTGGGTCCATGCTTGATGAGGCTTTCTTTGTGCAATTCAGGAACTATGCTTTCTTGGAGTAGTATAGCTGAATTAAAGCTAATCAGGAATTCCCATGTTAATCGGCCTTCTAGCATTCGAAGATCATAAGAAGGATGATACTTCCATTTCAAAAGACAGCACACTGCCACAGAATTAATTACATCAAACTGGCTGAAGCCCATTTACAGCATGGTCATGGAGAAAACTATTGGAGTTCATCCATCGACATTCATCTCAGGGCATACGCACTTGTAAATCAGCTCCTATTCAGTAATGAAATGTCGAGTGACTCATTCTTTCTACATTTGAAAAAACTCTCACAGAGAACCAAACACTCTTTTACTTCCCTGTCTGCCTTTATAAACACTGAATTACACCTCCTTACTTCAGAGAAGACATAATGCTTCCAGAACCAGCTGTAAAAGAGAACATTACCATCTCTGGTTCACAGAATCCAATGCCATCTTAAGATTCCAAATTGCTGTTGAAGGAGATTTGGAAAGATGTTTAATTAGCAGCTCAGATGATCTTCTGAATTAGCTTCCCGGTGCACAGCAAGGTGCACTGGTCTCATGCAGACATACCCCTAAGGCTGTCCTGGGGAAGGCTGGCCCAGGGAAAGCCAACTTCAGGCAGGCTGGCAGTGCTGCTCTGGGCACTTCTGCTGTTCATGTGGGTCAGGTAGCAGATTATTTACTTAATGTCTTAAGCAACTTCTGCAGCTCAAACTCAGCTCATGCAGCCGTTGCTGTCCTGTCAGCAGTGAACTGCAGGTTGGCCAGGTGAAAGCTGTCCTCACTGTTTCTGCCTGAACCAGCAAATTCACAGAATAAGGACAGCAGGGCAGTCATACCTTGACTTTTACCTCAGTATTAGCACCAGCTCATGTCCAAGCGGCACATCCTGCAGCTGCACAGGGAACAGCAGCTGTGTGCTTCAGCCAGCTGTGCAACACCTGGGCTGCCCCACCACTGTGCTCACCCAAAGAAAAATCTTTCTTACAAAACAAACCCAACCAAGCCATGCCTGTGATCACAGGGAGTGCACAGCCCTGGCACTGTGCTGCTCCCTGCCACAGCTCTGCCTGCCTCTGGAGAGGTGACACCAAGTGAGATGCCAGGAGCAGAGCAACCACAACAAAGGCATGAAAGGAAGAGTACAAGGGAAAACAAGGGTTGCAAACTTAAAAGAGACAACATAAATAAAGATAAGCAGTGCCTGGATGTCAGTGTCCAAGGAGCACAGAACAACTTTGCACACAGGAAGCACTTGAAAGTGCTTCAAAGGAAGTTGTAGGAGATGCTGGACCTTGTGGACCAGGCACGAGATTCCAGCTTTACTGAGGCAGTTCTGGACCTGCTGCACCTCCATCATCTCTCAGACACCTGCCCAGTTTCCTTAGCTCTCCTGTCTCCTTGGCTTTGCCCTCCCTTTGGTCCCAGCCCATCCCAGCTCTCTCTCCCCCCTACCATTGCCTCCTCGTACTTTGGACCTCTTCACCTCTACACCCCAAGGTCTCTGGTTCTCCACGTGTGTCTGCAGCAGCAGCAGCACCAGCCCACGCAGCCGGGCCAGCCGGTGCTGCAGAGCAGCTCTGCTGGTGCTGGCAGTGCTGGTCTGTCTCCTCACCGGGATCCAGCAGGATGAATGCACAAACAAACAAGCTATACTACCGACACAGCTATGCTCCAAAAGGAAATGACCACTGGATGTTATTGCATAACCCTTCTGAATAATGAACATGTATTTCTTGAAAATACATGCCACCTAATCCCCTTGGTATTGCAAACATGTACCACAGGATGGTAATTTAAGTTAATCAGGCCCTGAGCTCCATGCAAAGTTTAACAGTTTGCTTTGCTACGGTTTGAGGAGCAGATGGCAAAGCACTCAATGGCACATTTTCTGCCATTCTTGTACCTGTTTCTTTTCCAGTCATGAACATCAACAAATAGATGCTTGCTGGACTAGCTGGCCACTGAATACCAAGAAATAACATACACATAGATGCTCCACAGGGAGGTAGATGCATCCACAGTGGGCTGCCAAAATTGGTCATTTCCTGGCTAGTTTGCCATTACTGCAATTCTTAGATATTATAAAATTAAAGCTACAGGCTAGCATAAGGTTCTTTGTAAGTAATCCAGGTCTTATCTGCAGAAGCACCATATCCACAATCAGTTTCATGCAGACAAACAGTATGGATTTTCTTACTCAACAATACTGGACACTGTTGCTGTAGCTCACAGTATATCTATGTACACTGTCTTCCAAATGACTGTGGACTGTACCTAGCCTGGCATGTGGGCACCAGAAACCAGTCTGAGGGTGTCATTTGGATTTCAAACCACCTCTGTGGAGAGTTCGTGAAATGCTCTATTTCTGGCTAGTTTGTGAGATGCTGGGCCGGAGGAGAGAAGAACTGACAACGGAAAAATAGAAATTTGTAGACAATGTGTACAAGGCCAAAGTGATTTTAAAGAAAGCAATTCAGATTGTCTAAGTCAAGCTTTTTCTAGAGAGAGCTAGAGAGAGAATGTAGAGAGAATGTAGAGAGAATGGGAGGTGAGGTGGTGAGCAATAAACAGTGCATCCTGAGACATTCATCATCTTCATAATTTATAATCAGCAGAACACACACACCTTCTCTTTCAAAACAGGGAACTCAGACCCCAGCATGCAGTTAATGGTGCTCATCCCCTCTGTACAGGAGATGTACTTGCACTAATTGACTGGGTCATCGCCACTGCTGTCCCAAGCATTTCTGGAACTAACATTTCTACAGCAGCACTGAGCAGAAACGCTTCATGTTTATTAACTTGTTTGGTTTTGACTGTTGGATTGGCTCCCCATTCCCAAGGCTCTCGAATTCATTCTTTTATCTTAACACTACAAAGTAATCAAATCACTCTGTTACAGCAGACAGACTGTGGGAGCCCCAAAGGGGAGGGGAGAGTGGAGTCAGAAGAAATATCTACATTTTCTCTTACATCCTTTGCGCTTGCCCTAAACTTCAGATTTGACTCATCTACTTCTCTGGAATTCAAGAATATTGAACTTTAACTGACATGGGAAGTTATTTGAAGACACAGGATTTTCACTTGAAATTAAGTCTGATCTACCTCCTGGGATCAGGGACCAAGATTCACGTCTCGTAAGTACTGAAAAGCCCAAATGCACTTTCATTCTCCTTCAAGTCAAACACAAGTGTTGCTGCAACCAAGAAAACATCTTTCCAAAGCTATATAAATTCAAACCAACTAATCCATACCTAAGAAGAGGAGATGAGATGGAAGATTCAAACATGCCTTTGTGCCCTTCCATCAAATGTGTAGAATAGGTAAGAACAGGAAGGCAAAAGAAGTGGCTCAGAGAGTCAAGATTAATATGGAAATGGAGAAAAAGGGCATGCCTTAGGCTGAATTTTGTCTGTCTCTCTTCAGTACAATCTATTTTCAGCTTTATGCAATGTAGTATTAGAAAATGCTTAGCACACAACCCTTGATGTGGAAGACAAAGAAATTTTTTTGATTTAGACAAATTCCAATGTCCTTGTCTAATGTTATCCAATGCAAAATTAGAAAGAAATTAGAGCTTGCTTGGTCATGTGTTTTAAAAAATAATTTGAATGACCCACTGCCTAAAGAATGGACAGGGTACTCTGTTATTAAAATCCAAACAAAGTCTGTAATCAAATTGACAGGGTAAAGCTTGAAGAAAATCCCCCAACGGGTTTCTTTAATTGAGAAAAACAAACAAAAAAACCTATGAAGCCTGTGAACGAACAGTCTTACAGGCTTTGGACTTAATATACCAACAGTGTCAGGCATTTCAATGCAGTAGCATCAAAACCAGGTATTTACTGCTTGGTAGTGAGTAATCCTTTGAAAAGGGAGGAACAAAAATTCCTTTTTAATGAGTCACCATTTGACAGTCAGAGATCAAAACCTTTTGCCTGTATTTCAATTAGAAGATTGTATAAACTTGAGTTTTTCTCTGTGTGAATTTATTCAAATCAACACAATTAATTAAGAAAACAAGTAAGTTAAGGTAACAGAAAAAGTGAAGTCCTTAAAAGTACCTGACCATCAGCAAGATTTACTGGGTTACTGAAGTATCAAATACATTCAGAAATTACTTACTTTCATAAACTTGGACTTGTGAAAATCCTAGTAGGATTTAAGTAACTATTCCAAGCAAAGTGAAATTATACTCAGTATCCATCTTGTTAACAACATGAAAGAAGTGATAATAATTATTCTTAAACTAATGCAAATGTTGACATACTAAATGTTACATACTAATGCACGGGGACAAAGCTACTGGTGTGTTTGGAACTGTTACAAAGGTCTTTGTAAAATATTGACTTTTTTACCATTGCTGAAAACTTAAACCTATGAAGACCCATGACAGAGAATGAAACATTAAAATACATGCCTGAGGGTAGATGCCATTTTTGTCTTTAATTATTTTCTTTACCCCTACATGAAATTCTGAAGTTTCAGCAAAAAAGAAAGATGCTATAATGTCATATTGGGGGGAAAAACAACAACAAAAAAATCCACCTGAGTTGGCATAACAGCTAAAGCAAAGAAATAAAATTGTTGTTCACAGTAAGGGGGGCTTCCAGTAGGATATAATTGCCTTTGTTTTGAATATAATTTCCAACTATTTGAAAGGACCCTGAAGACCTCAGCTGGTAACAAGCACTGATGATTTATGAACTATTTAACTAGTTAAGGATACTTAGTGTGAAGATAAAGGTGAAGCACCATCATTCCTATTTTGCAAAGGACAAGTAAGAGCCTAGGAACGATTTACCCCAAAAATTTCCTCCAGCAATACATACGTACATATATTCAGGTTGGTTTTAAAGGGTTCAAAAATCCTTTGGAAAAAAATAAAGTTGACCACTTTGAAATTAGAATAAGTATTACTTGGCCTTGGCTTGTTATATGCAAACGAGTATTCACAAAAAATCCCACTTGCTCCACAGAGCTATCAAACCATCCTGTGGAACTTCTGACCAGCAAGAGTATCTCCAAACCTGACTGTCAGCTCATTGAACCACCCCGTCCCTCACATCAGTTGATCTTAATTTATGTTCACTTTACTTGTAAATTGGAAGTAATTAGAGTAAATAGTTACAGTAACTGGTTACAGTTTGGGAATTGACAGAATTGAAAAGAATTCAGAGAAATAATCTGATCTACTGCTGTAAAGAGAACCAATAATCACTTTCCTCCCATTAGTCTTTTTGGCATCCTGTGTCACTGTTGCTATAAACCGGGATAATGATGCCACATTAATTCTCCTTTAGAGAAAGGAAATACAAGATGTGACTCCATAACTGTGTCCTACCAGACCTTGGGGAATCTTTAGGAAAAGTTTCCCATCAAATGCACTTACAGCTTTTACTGAAGGAGAATTACTGAGTTGGGCCCATGCTTTGTAACTCAAATGCACAACACAAAAATGTACAACCAATCTTCTGTTTCCATTAGAAATAAACTATCAGTACAAAATGATTTTTCAGGCCCAACCTGACATGAGAAATTATATTTTCCAAGTCATTTTAACAAGCCTGGCTCAGAGTTGATGAACATGGTGCTGAATGACAAGACCACTACTGCACACTTCTGATGTAATAACAACTTTTAGCTACATTTCAGCTACATTTACCTAAACTGAAGATAGCCTGCATTTCTCAAGCCTAACCTTTCTAAAAGAAAATAAACCAAAAAAACAACTGACGCCTTTGCTGTAAATATTACAGAACTGGAAAAGAAGAAAGTCATTTCATGTGTTGTAACAGGAGCAGACTCACTCTCTTTCTTCAAGACAGCAGACTGCTCTAAATGTGAACTGTGGCACTGCTGATGTCACTGTGAGCAGCGACAAGAGAACATATGGCCTTTTGTACTATTCCCATGATGCTGCATGTTGAAAAAAAAATCAAAAATCAAAATCATTATCCAGGCTGGAAGAAGCCCAAGCCATCATAAATGTTTGTTTACTGCAATTTGGCAGACCTTTTGAGAAAAAAACAAATTAGACTTAGATATGTAATCCTAAACCAAAATGTCAGATGGGAATAGAGTAGAAACCATGCCACTATTTTGAGGAGAACTTGAATTATTTGGGTGAAACTTTTGCTGAGATATTTATCTGAGTGTTTCTCTGTAAGTAGATATCACTTCCATTACTCTTGCTGTAACTAACAAGTTAACAACACTATTTACACTAGCACTGTTGTATCATTAGAAACAACAAGATTATGTAATTTAATTCTAATGGCAGTACAATTATTTTAACACCAAGTGTGTTAGATCTGACTCTGTACCCCCTAAATTAATTTCAGAGTAGTGGCTAAATAAAATGACATACTTCTTTGTGCTTTTGTTACAACACCGTCATGTGCAGCAAACTGTGAAGAAAATGTAGTAATTAGAGGTTAAATAAATCCCTGATAGACAGGCATCTCAGTAAAGCTGGCGCTCTTCAGAAAACACAGCATAAAGCCTGCTGGTCTTTCAGAATTAGACACAAAGAATAGGGAAGATTGGCAAGTCCCTCACTTCTGTGATCCAACCGAAGGGATGGAGTGCTGAGAAATCAGACTAAGTCCTGGAGCAGCCAATACTACCTGGAAGAACTTGTAGAGCTCCAACGGATTGTTGCTGCAGCCGCTTGAACTGCCTGATCAGGATCAACCACTTGAAATTACAGACAGTCTTTTGCCCAGCAGAACAGGCTTCTAACCACCATGTAATCCACTTGAGACATTAATAAAAGCAAACAATGGCATTATATTTCACAACATAACTAGAAAGTTACCTCGCTACTTTGGATTTTAATGTAGGGAATGGGTTTCAATGCCCTCAACTGAGTAAATGTGCTGGGTTACTCTGCAAACAGTGAATAGGTAGGTCTGGGGTAGGTGTAAATCCCAAATCTATGCAGAGTTTTGAGGTACTTAATTACAGAAAAAAAGAAACTTACACAGAAAAAAAAACCTTGCAAGAAGAAAGAGGCAGCCAGATCATGATGATGATGATACCCAGTAAGTATTTCTTTTGTGTGTGTGTCAGCAGAGGTAAATGTTTTTTCCAATCTCTCTAGCTGTGGCACATGAAAGTAGCCAGGTTTTAAATCCATGCGAACATAGCCTGTTATCTACAGGGGGGTAACTGAAGGGCATCTGTTCTGTTTTGTGCGAGAAGCATCCTGGCTCCCATGCTGGCAAATCCTGGCGCAGGAATTGCAGACACACCACTGCCTCCATTCCCATCAGACCGATACCTTCCCTCCAAAGATGGAAGGCGCAAAGAACAGGCTTCTCCCTGGGCTAAGGCTGCTGCCACTCAAGAGATTGCTTGATGTGGGGTGACACACTCCCACAGTTAACATCTGGCCCTGCAAAGGGAACCTCAATGCTGTCTGCAACAGGCTGAGTACCCAGCTGTCCCTGACCAAATGGGGAGGCATGACAGGCATCTGCAGTGGGATCACCAAGTAAATTTAAAAATCCCCAAAACCAAATGGAAAAAAAAAAAAAAAAGGAGAATGCCTGTATTACAACTAAAGTAAAAGTCAAGCAGGGGGCCTGCAGAGACTGCAGATCTGTGTGGAAGCGCTTTAACACCACCAGCATTTCTGTACTACCCAGGTCATCGATTATTAACAAATTGGGACATGCCTGTTGGGGTACTTACGTAACACTCCTTTATCAATAAAACTGCCAAATCTCTTCAAGAAAAAGCACCATGGATCTCAACAAGTCACAATATGATACCTTTCTCTGGACAAGACACTCCAGTGAATTCTGGTCTCCCCCTCCTCAGTCTGGCCACCAATTCCCAAAGAGGAACTCTGGGCAGCCTGGCAGCCCCTGCCAGAGGCCCAGGGTGCACACCAGGCTCCTGTGAGCAGCAGCCCTTTAATCAGGTCAGTGCTTATCAATGGCTCATTGTAGCGATGAGGCAGTGCTCTGAGTAAAGGGCCATATGAAATCTTGTGTCCTACTGCATCTCCCACACTTGGGCCCCACTGGCTCTCCACTGGCCCCATGGATACAGCCACCAGCCACACACTCCTTGGGCACAGCATGTGTCCTCCAGCCAGTCCAGCTGGCTAGTGAGTAGGGAGCAGAGGAAGGAAACCCACAGCTCTTGTCTCTGCTCTTCCCTTTGGGCAAAACAGGTTCTCTGTAGGAGCAAACAGCCAGGTACAATTCATCCATCAGAGATAGTACACTGACCCCTGCTTTGCTTCCATTTCGCTTCCCCCGCCAGATGAGAGTGAGCAGGGTGGGGGCACACAACAATTCCCTGTCTGTACTGAAGAGCCTGATCCTTGAGCCCATAATTCTTGGATCAAATCTGAGCCCCATCCTCTACAAAATGAGGCTGGGTCCTGGAAGGAGAAAGCTGGGTCTGGGTATACTCTCCTACCACCCAAACCAACGAACACCTTGCAGTTCACCCAGGGTGCACACCAAGCTCTGAAAGGCCTAGTGCAACTTGGCAAGTAAATGCTGCACAAAATAAGTATTCTCCTCTTAAAGGAAAATAATGACTTTGTAATACTTTTCCCTCTATTTAATGAAATGAAAAATATTATCACTGAGAAGGGCTCCAAAAGGATCAAGTACTCCTTCCAACTCATTTGCATTTGCAAGTTAGCCCACTCTGACTGCACTGCTCTTTGGCAATGTAACTGGTGACTTCTAAAACCATGGAGTCACATCCTAAGAGCAACAAACCCTGCTTATGCTGTCATCCTGAGATATACTTTCATTGTGGACTGAGCTGACAGCCCAGTCTATAGCAACTGCAATGAAAAATATCTACCAAAAGAAAAGGACGTAAAGTAAAACCTCTAAATGACAAATACTTCAATTTTCTGTGCAAAACACTAGGAGTGATAATACAGAACAAGGGAAGGAGACAGCAATACAAGCACAGACTGTTTTGCAAAGTTTCCCTTCAGCTGCTGGCAGTCCTGGAATGAGTTGTAGAAAGTTAAAACTGTGGTTGTAGTACTGTGATTGTGGTACTGATCACTGCCTCTTCTTCAGGGTTGTTTTTAAAAATTAAACAGCATTTTTCTATTTCTATTTTTACTTAAAACAATATTCCAGTAACTTCCAAAAGCCAGTCCAATCCTGAAACAACAACTAATGAGAACAGTAGTATATACTCAACCAGTTTCATCATGTATTTTTTCAGCAATTGCTTTTTCAAGCAATTGCACCTTGTATGGGTGCACAACACAAAACTTACTACAAGCAAACAGTGGTATCATGCACGTTTGGCATTTTACAGCCGTGATCTAAAGTTCCCCTTCAAAATTACTGGCAAGGAAGGAAGTTCTGTGTAATTTTAGAACTCAACATCTGAAAAAATTAGAAATGTCCCAACTGTTCTTTGAGATGTATAAAAGGACAGTTGAAAAACTTACAGTTGACTGGTGCTACCTAGGTTACCCATCAATGGCATTGAGACTGGTATATTATTAAGAGAGGTGTATGATGGGAATTGGTTTATTGTGCTGATCCATAGTAACCAACTCCTGTTCGTCCATCATTTATCTCCCTCACCAGCGACATATGGGTTTGTCTATTCACACTCTCAGCATTCTCTCTGCTCCAACAAACAGTCAGCCTTTTCTGCTGGGATAAGGAGATTTTTTAGTTACATCCATTATGTGCGTATCAACATTTATGGCAGGAAGATAATTGCCAAAGAGCTCAGGGGGATAAAAGCTCCCTCTTTATAACACAAACCCCCTTAAAAATCAATATTGATATAAAACAGTTCAACACAAAGCCTTGGTCTGTCTTCTGCTTCCTTCAAAATGTTGGTTTTATTTTTTTTCCAACATTGCAAGTCAAACTGGAACATCAGGTAGAAAGCCTTTATAGTGAGTTACATCACTGCTCTTCCCACAGAGGATGATATAGCAGTGTACAATATTAAGTGTTTCTCAAAGAAGTTTGCAGCAAACGTGTCAGATATAAGGAGGACTCCTTGGAGAGGTGCCAGCACCATTTAAACTGATTAAGCTATTTTTATTTGGAGACCATACCAATTACTAATGAATTGTAACTTACAGTCACCTTTGCCTAAATGATGAAAAACCCTGACACAGCCAGCACCAGGGAACAATGAAAACCTGGGGATTCTGCCCCTCTCCCTGTGTCAGGAGCTCAACCTTCTACTATTTCATCCCCCAGTTTAAGTAAACCCAGATATACTTCACTTTCCCATGGCTATGTACTCATAAAAGTTATGTTAAGGTTGCTTTTATCAGAGTAGCAAGTAACGTAGAACATATATTGATTAAAATACTGGGAACCAATGAGTTGCACTGTACTTAACCTACAGGACAACTCAGGGATTTTACTTACTGTTATTCTTGCCCTTGTGTTTCTTTCTGCCTCCGTAACTTTTGTCTCTCTCATGAAGCCCATTATTAGATCAATTCTTGCCCTACAGTCATACCCAGGCAGGTTAGTGACCACTTAAGCCAGGGCAAGAGTGTCAGCCTGTCACTGACATCATGAACTCTTCCAGTAAATCTTCTGCATATTCAGAAACCATCCAGCACAACAGCTCCCTAATCCCATTTTATATCTCCAAATGCTACCACACTGTAACATTTACAGCAGTGTCAGTAAAAAACAAAACCAAATCCATTGTAGTTATTAAACACTCCTACCTGTGTTAAGAGGAAGTCACACAAAAGAATTTTAAAAATATAACTGCCTCCTTTAATTATTAATCCCTCTCCAAACCCTCTAACAACTATCTTAGCTTTAAAAAAATCCAAGACACTTTACAGTTCAAAATACTTAGTTACAAGGGACTAAAAGCAAAGCCCTGTCAATATGTGCTTTTCTGATTTTGAAGCATTACTTAAAAGGAATAAAAACAGAGTTGAAAAACCACATGTAAAAAAGAGAGAAAAACCCTCAGAAAATAAAAAGCTGAATTAAATTTGAGCTGCTCATTTGTGAACATTGAACAGCTTTTCACTCACTCGAAGGCTGTTAACTGCATGTTACCTGCCATACAGTACAGACTATTTGTTTTTTATCCCTGTGCAACAGACTATTTCCTGGTTGAGTTTAAAAACTCTGTGACGTTCCAATATCAACCCACACATGTGTGTCACTGTCAACGTCAGTGGCAGGAAAACATTAGATGTTACCCCTTGCTAATGCTTTCCTAACACGGAATCTCCTTGTACCTCGTCCCCCAGCCCACCTCCTCCTTCAGCTGAGAGCATCCTTCCCAAAGTACACTGTTTTTCTCCCTTCTAAACATATGGCAGTGAGAGAGGACTGAAAATGGGCAGTGCCAGCACTAGAACGCTGCTTTTTTAGGTGCTCCCGCATAACTCACTCAAACTGCTCTCGCTGCCTTGCCTCGGCGAGCGCGGCCGCAGGGAAGAGCCCCCCTCCATGCGCGGGGGCTTCCCTTCCCTCCCCTCCCCGGGGCGAGGGTTCCCCCCCGGAAATTCTCTGTGCCTTCGGCCGCCGCTGCTCTCCTGGCACGCAGCTCCGCCCCGCGAACAGGAGGGCACGTCCCGGGTAGCCCTTTGGGGGTGGCGGGGCTGACCCGGGGATGCGGGTGCGCCGGGGGAGGCCGGGGTGGGGGCAGCACCCAGCTGCCGGGACCGGCAGGTTCAAGGCCGTTCTGGCGCCCTGCCTCCCGGAGGCACCATATGGTCCATGCTGCACATCAGCAGCTTTATTTCCCCAACAGCTCGGCCCAGAGGGGGAGCTCCAGGAGCAACTGCCACCCCCTGCCCCACAGCCCCCCGGGTCACCGGTACTAGGCATTACCCGGGGATTACGGGGCTAAGTAGGGGAAAGACTGGCGTTATACAACCCAGGGAGCGTTCCGCCCTCCCGGAGCTCCCCACAGCCCGCCCTCCGCCCCAGCCGGGGCGGCCGCACGGCGACAGTGGGGGCGGGGGTTGGAGCCCGGCGCCTCCGCCCCCGGCCCGCGGAAGGGGCCAGACGCAGTTAATCCCCCCGCTAACGCGGCGGGGGAGGGACCGCGGGGTGCCCCCGCTGCCCGAGGAGGAGGAGGCGGAGGAGACCTCTTCTAGGAGGCTCTTTACAAGCGGCCGGTGTTCGCAGGGGTTATCGGCTTCCGACGGGACGAGGCGAGACGGCCGCGCGTCCCCGCACGCCGCACCGGGGACCTGCCCGCCCGACCGCACCAGGCCGCGGCTCTGCGGCGCCTCCCGCCCCGCTCCCCGGCCCGGGCCTGCCGCCCCCACCGGGAGCACCGTGGAAAACAAAAGCGGCCTTTTAATTTATTGTTCCGGGGGGAGGCCGGAGGAGGGGCAGTGTGAAAGGAAATCAAAGCCCGTTTTCTTCCCAGAAACGGCCGTTCTCCCCGGGATCCCTCCGAGTCACCCTGGTGACAACCCCCCTCCAGCCAAAGACGAACAAAAGCCGCAGTGCCCCCGGCCCCGGCGCTCCTCCGGGCCGAGCAACAGGCCGAGAGAGGCGGCAGAGGAGGGACCGGCTATTTACGGGGGAGAGGGGCAGCCCCTGTCTTGGTGGGGGGACGTGGGACCGAGCCAGCGAGCGCCGTGTTTACCCTGCCATTGCTCCGAACCCCGATCTTAACCACACCATAAGAAACGAAAACAGTTTAAAGCGTGAGTCAGCACGCGTTTTGTTCACGCGCTCTGTTCCGAATACACGGACGGTCCAGCAGCGAGCGGCGAAGCCGCCGCGCCGGCAGCAGCGCCCGCACTCGGGGCTGTTCCCGCACACGCGCTCCCGCAGCTCGGGGCTCAGCGCCCGTCAGGAATAACCCAGGGCTCCTTCATGGCTCGGACGAGCCTTTTGTTCACAATCCTGCCTTATGGAACGTGCGCTTCAGGTTCCCAAAATAACCAGGCACATGGCTGCCAACACAAATACCAGGAATTATTAAAAAAAATTATACTAGAGGGACCAGCGCTAGCTCCTCCACGCGTGACACCTCCCGGCGGAGTCCCCGTGCGATGACGGGTTTGTTCTCCTCTGCCTGTCTGATCCAAGTTTAGCTGGAAATCCCCGGACGATGGCTGAGCCGGCGCGGCCGCGCTGACACGAGAACCCGCGGGCTGGCGGCGCCGGGCACACCGGCGGGTCCCCGCTCCCGCTCGTCCCTGACAGCATCCACCGCCTCTTCCCACAGCCAAGCAATGACACGGAGACCACGGAGCGTCCCCAGCTGCCACGCACTTGCAGCCTCGCCGGGACCGCGCTGCACCGCAAATCACCTTCTTCACCACCATTTTAGAGCCCAGGGACCCCCTCCCTCCTGCCCTCTTATCCGTGGTCCGACTTCACCTCTGACCAGAATGGGGGGCGAAATTCCCCCCTCAAGTTTCTGTCCCCTTCCTTCGGCGGCCCCCGGCACACGGGACCCGCGGGCAGAGAGAGTCCAAGGTGGGCACTTCCTCGAACAGCCCCTGCAAACTTTCCAGCCTGGCTGCGACCGTGCCGAGCCCGCTGAGCAACTGTTCCGAGGGTGTTTAAGTCCTTTTATACCAGCTCCTACTTTCTCAGTCCATATCGATTTCAGATGCTACTTACTGGAATATGTGGCTCCATCCGTGGTGCTTCTACCCGCTGGGAAACCAGCAGCATCTTGGACTGGGGATCAACCGGCTTTTAGATCCACTTTGGCTGTATTGGGCAAGCCCAGCGCCGCAGAGGACTCGCAGCCTCTTTTCTCTTTTTAGGTTCCAGACAAGTTCATCCTGGCGTTGCAGTTTGCTAATGATTCACTGTCTGTCTCGATCTGCTCACTACATTTCCATCAACCCACAGCTTCCTCACTTAGAAGGTGGAGTTTGTGGGGTTTAAGTTACTGATAGGCATATCTAAGTGCTGTGTCACTCAAAGAGGAGGAGACACACACACACTCACACACACAGTCCGCACACTCACACACACGAACGGCGCCAGGCTTAAAGGGGAAGTAACGCTTTCTTCTCTGCAGAAATTGGACACCTCACAGATCCAAGGATTGAATTTTTTTTTCCTTCTCCGTGCATGAAGGCAAAAATTAACCAGCGTATGGTCAAAATTTTAACACACAAAAAGCTGCTTAGAATGTTTAGCACCTTCCTCGTAGAGCTTCAAGTCCATTTAGTACAAAGTCAGATAGGTCAGAAAGCGACTGACAATTATAACAATTTTTTGCCTTCCAAATCAAAGTGCTCAAATCACTGAAAAGAAAGCCCAAAGCATGAAGTGTAAAGGTTTGGGTTATTCTTACACAGTGTAGTTTCCTGTAGTTTCCCTTTATGACATGTGATGTTCAGCACTCTTAACACAAAAGGGTTAAGCTCATCTCACCCAGGTGAACCCAGATTAGCAAGAAGGACATAGCAGAGTTCTTCCATTTTCATCTTTTGTGCTATGTACATGTCTTTTTGAAGACAGACACAATTCCAAATAGAGAGCTCCCATAAAGCCACACACTTCTCATATGACTATAAACATGCTTGCTATAAGCTGCAACCTCTGAATACTAATTTTGATAGACCATCAACTGAAAGCTGGGAACCTATTCAGACTTGGTCTTGGACTGTGCAGGAAGAACTAAAAAGAATAAGCTACAGGCAGCTAGGAGAGCACACTGGGTCCACAAATAATTGCTGGTAAAATTTCATTGTATTACCTTGCTAAATCACTACAATTGTCACTCCTATCCTGATAAATTGGAGATGCTAGAAACCCTGTCCCAGTACATTGACTCAATGGATGAGGTGTGGAAGACTTAGTAGCATTTGCAATAAGATGTCTAACTTCTAAGATCATTACTGAAATAGTGATATGAGTAAATTATGCTCTTTAAAATTAGGAATGAAGTTTTTTGAATACAACCCCTTTATTGTAACCAAATACATAGAAGTGGAGCAAGAATATGGCTGTCCAGAGTTTTCCAGACAGCAACCACCTTTGACTTGCAGTAAGCTTACAGGCCTTCAAACCCATCTTTGTACCCTGAGCTAATAAATATTGGCAATAACAGTTCATCAACAGAGAAACATCACTTTTAGCCTTGCTGAAGCCTCCGTCTTGCCTGTGACAGCTGTAACAATGGGCCTGCTACCCTGAGTAGTATTTGTGGTATTTCAGTTTGCATTGTTTGGAAACTTACTGTTTTGCTTTTCTGGTGCTTTTGCCTTCTATATTATTTAAAATCACTTTGATCTATTTTGTCAATTAAAAAAAAAGAAACGCAAAAATAATAAACTTTTCTGGGTGTAAATACCCTGAATTCTACAGCCTCTGAGGGCCAGATCTCAAAAGGTTTCAGTGACTAAGGGGAGGTGTATCAACATCTGATGTTTGGGTTTGTCTGGGCTGCCCAGACCAAAGCTACAACCCTGCCTGAGGTGCTGAGGCCCAAACACAGCATTAGGGCAACAGCATGGGATCTAGAAGAGCCAACATGCTGAGCAGGAGCCACCTAAAATGAGCAGGCTCAGTGAAGATACACATTCATCATGCTTGAATTATGCTCCACCTGGAAGGAGGTGCCCCTGTCTGCCCAGGTGCAATGTCAGAAACCCTTCCCTGACACACGTGTGTGTAAGGGCTCCTATCTTTCTCCTTGGAGATTTTTGAACTAAAATACATACGTATGGAACATGTGGGGCACACAGGGATTCACATACTTTATAGCTGAACCTACTGACAACACCATGATCAGATGATGAACAGTGGGTCCATGCCAGTTTTTCTGTGCAGCACCTTCAGTGCCCACCAGTTATTGTCAAGTTTTGTCATTTATGACTCTCGCCAAACATTTGAAGTTCCTGACAGATAACAATATTTTCTAAGAACTGTCATTTGCTTTGTTAACTTCATAAAACTAGACCAAAGGCCTTCCCCAAAAGGAAGATCACATGGGTAGGATGTATAGGAGTCCCGTCTGCTTGCTCTGCAGCAGGAATGGTGCTGCTGCCTTTAGTTGCCAAGGGGATCTGCTTGCCAGGTAGTGGTTTGTGTTCTCCTCTGTAAGGTGGAGTGTGCTCTCAGAGGGAAATCAAATCAAGACCAGGGAAGCTGTGGACTAACTTTTAGCAGTTAGTCCATGACAGAACTGTGGCAACATTTTCTTTTCTGAACCTGCTGGCTTAAGCTGTGTAGGCTCTGGATGTCACTCCAGCAGCTCAGTGCCAAGTGTGCCCATGCTGCCAAACCTGGTGCACTGAGGTGATCGGCCTGTATGGTACATGCTGGGATGCTCAACAGTGGCAAGGACAGCTTTGGCTGTGCTCAAAAGCCTAATTTCAGGCAGTGTAAGCATTTAACAAACTCCTTGCAGAGATCACTCATTTTCAGCGATAGGTAATGGCTAAGCAGGGGATTTCAGGGCTGCAATTTAGTCTTTGGTGATTAAATTATGAGCCCTTTCTTTAGGCATGTTTACTCTAGCTGACCTGGGGGAATCCATGGCTGCTCTGGAATCAATAACAAAACTTTCACTGGTTTCTTCAGGGCAGTATTTCATCTTCTCAGGTTAGGCTTAACCAAAGCATGTTGCAGACTACCTTACTGCTATCCTTCTGTCCTATTTTGAAAAAGTGACTTGTAGGATTCTGCAGAAAATATGTGATTCTAATGGCATCAAGGCTATTATGGCCATGGGACTTGACAAAACATATTCTAGTACCTCAAATGCTTCTCCCAATTCTGGGCATCAAACCTGGGCCAAAACTGGCTGTGATTAATCACATTCTTTATCAATTTTATAGTAGTTTGCCACATTTCATTTAGCATCTTTAATATTAATAGAAAATACGGTTTGCTTTGTTCCTTTATAAAACTAGTGTAATTTCTAAGATGTCTTGCTCAAAAGCCAAAGAGCTGAGAAATTATACCTTTATCTGGAAAATAACAAAAGGATGAGAAGAGTGCCTTGAACCAAAACAAAACCCCAAAAACATAACAAACCAAAAATATCTCAAACAAAATCAATGTTTTTCCTTTACTCCACAGTTTTGAAAAAGCAGTATCTTTCTACCTAAGGAGAACAGTTAGCTGGAAAGCTGCAATATCCTAAATAACTGCCCGAAGTTGTGTTCACCAAGCAAAAGGATCGTGTACTCAGACACAGCCTTGAAGGGTTGTGTCAGCAACAGGTGCTGCCAGTGTAAGATGGCCAAGGGCTAGAGAAAAGGTTTGCATCTTCCAGGCTGATGTGAACTAAACATGCTAAAACTGAGCATCCAGGAAACCATGATGCTGGGACTGTTCTCTCAGGAGAACTATGCCTGACTTCCAGCTGGCCTCTGGTGTTCCTGGCATCAAAAAGGTTAACAGAAGTCTGAGCA
Source organism: Muscicapa striata striata (assembly GCA_030060385.1). Classification (NCBI taxonomy): domain Eukaryota; kingdom Metazoa; phylum Chordata; class Aves; order Passeriformes; family Muscicapidae; genus Muscicapa; species Muscicapa striata. Next base: position 1,266,808 of record JAREIS010000112.1, on the reverse strand, counting down.
GACAAGGGCTGCCCCACAGCATGTCTTGTACACTGAAGGGAAGCAGCAACTGAGCAGCACAAGGATTCACCACAGATTCACTGAAGGATTCACAAATTTGTCAGTGACTCAGAACCAGATGGATGGCAAGCATGTGATGCTTTCTACTCACACATTTGCAACCTGAAATCAGGTGAAATCAATGGCTTGGGCTAGACAAACCTTCAGTTAGACTAGTCAGTACTGCATCTCTTATGCTAGATCAGATCAGCAATCCAGCTAATTTGGTATCTTGTCTCTGACCACAGGCAATAGCTGATGTTACAGAAGATAGAAAATAAACTTTTATTTAACAGTTGCAGGACAAATTGCAGGTAGTGGTGCAAGCCTTTTAGCAGTTGTTTTTTTTTTTAAGCAAAGCCAATCTGTGATTGGCTGATGCTCAGAACCAGGAAGGCTCATGTCCTTCGGGTACTTCCCCATAGTACAGTGTAATAAACTGGGGATGAAACAACTAATGCATGCAAAATTTCAGTTCATTTCTGAAAGTTACAATACTATCAGCATCAGTAACATTGTGTTGAGTAAAACAGCATCTCAGGTAATTTCTGGATGTTTAATTGCATGTCCTTTTTCATAGAATCAAACCATTCTTTGATCCTATGGTTTGGGTTGGAAGACACCTTAAAGACCATTTACTTCCAATCCTCTGCCATGGGCAGGGACACCTTCAACCAGACCAAGTTGCTCAGGACCCCATCCAACCTCACCGTGAGCACTTCCAGGGATGGGGTATCCACAGCTTCTCTGGGCAACCTGTGACAGGGCCTCAACACTCACAATAAAGAAATCCTTCCTAATATCTAATCTACATCTGCTGTCTTTCAGATTCTCTCTTTTCTGTCCTACCAATACGTGATTTTTTCCCACTAGAAGTATATGGAAAATACCTAAAAAATAGATAAAATGCATCAATAAACAATTTTAATTTACTCAGTAATGCTTGCTACATTGAGCAATTCTGTAAGTCGTATAGAAAAATATATGTATATGTGTATAATTGGTAATGTATCAAAAGAAACATTACTTTTAGGAAAAGAAGCTTCAAGAAAAAAGCTTTTGATTGTAGGTAGTTAACTAAAGGTTTTCAGCATGGTCTTCACTGGACATGAAAGAAGAACACGTATTATCAACTTGTTGATCAAGTTGTTAATGGCTGTTTAGTGGCCAGATGCTTTTTTCAAACTGATGTCTTTTGAACTTAATTTTAAAACTCAGAAATCAATTATTTGCATAGCTCAGAGATCCACTTACGTACATGCTAACATTATGTATGAGTCTCTCAGAAATTGAAGCGATTACCCTTCCAAGTGCTGAGGGAAGCATGCAGATGATCAGGGTGGTGAAATGCTGACAGGTTGCTCAGAGGGTTGGTGGATGTCCCACCTCTGGAGACTTTCAAGGTCAGAAAGGACAGGGCTATGAGCAACCTGTTATAGTTGGAAGATGTCCCTGCTCAGTGCAGGGCGTCTGACCTTTAAAGGTCCCTTCCGACCCAAACCCTTCTGGGATTCTATGAGCTGCTTTTGTAGAAGACTTACAGACATTTCAATTCTGACCATCTTGTAGCTAATAAGATTTTTCATTATACCACATTTAACAGCTCTATTGTGAGCAACAATACATTGAAATGTTTGATAATGAATGACATTTTGTCAATTCTGATTTGTGCATAAAACATCTTCCCTCTTGACTTGTGATGTGCATTCTCAGCGTGGCTGCTGCTGGTTCTGCCCAGTGAGCACAAACTCTGCTGGATTGCAGGTGTGTTGGGTAGCAGGTCTGAGGCTGCTGCACATTCCACCTGCAGCCTCAGTTACACCTAAGAATAAAAGCTGTCATTTGCTGAAGTGAGAGGTGTCTGCAAACACTCAGGCATTGTTTAAACGAGCCCCTGTCACTTTCCAGGAGAAGTATTTTCTGCAAGCATTATGTTCAGCAGTGTTGTCACATTCATCAATTGCTCCAATAGCCAAATGGGCACAGAACTGGGTCTCAGCACATGGTGGGGTATTGGATCAGGAGCAATCAGTGACAGGCATCACTTGCCAAATTTCCAGTTTAACAATAGGTCTAGGCAATAGGATACACTTATTTGACTCCTGTACACATCTGCAAGGAAGACACCACTCAGAATATGCAATAACGCAAACGAGGCTTAGCAATAATTCTAGCCTTACTGTTTCTCACTGCTGGAAACAAACAGTTCATACACAAGTGTAATGACCAGGGACATAAAGACCTGCCTCAATTCCTCTAGAATCAACAGAATCTGACCAATACCTGATATGAGCTTTAAATATCTAAGCATGAGAAAATGCTTCTACATTCACATAATTTTGCTTTCCTCCTTTTTACAAAAATACACCTTTTTTCCTTAATTTTTCCTTTCATTTCAAAAGCTGTCCTCTCTTTGCTAAAGCTATTTTTTAAAACATTCTCTATTTCATGACTGTCAAAGTATTCTTTCCATGCCAGATACATGGCAAAGTTACATATTCTCCAACTCAAAACAATTTACATGAATATTCATAAATTACCTGATGGCAGAATTGGCCCTGAGATTTAAACCCATAAAGCTCACAGAAACAAATGTTACCCTCTTTCCTTTGTCAGAGATCCTTTGGATCATGCTTAGAAATTATACTTTTATGCAGTTGCCAATAAAATGCAAAACCAATGCATGAAACATTGCATGTCCTGTTTATTAAAGAAGAGTTTCTGTGATGATACAGATATTCAGCCAGACTAGGATGCTGCCAATGTCAGTTTGATTTACCAGAAATTATTGATTTCAATTCCTGGTTTCCCAGGGCTACTGAGCATATCCTCTCATATAAATATGCATCCATTTGCTAGAGGCTGCAGCCTTCTGTAGAAATGTGTGGTGTCTCAACTAGTGTCAGATATCCTGAACCAAAAAATAAAGCTTTACTTCCCTTCAGTAAAGGAATGAATAAAAGCTATTAAGATACATTTCCATGTCCAATGTAACACCAACAAAACTATGGCTTCCATCCAGAACTGTACATTTTGTTATTCAAATAAATATGGTGGCACAGTCCTGAGAAATTGTGCTACCACCCTCCCTGCCCCCAAAGGAAAGTACAAGACCAGTGACCTCAGACTTCTCATGTAACTCAAGAAACAGCCTGAACTTAACTACTTTTATGTATGTATAACTTACAAGTCAGTTACACAACACACAAGTGCAAAAGGATGGTGAGTATAGTTACTCTTCGTACCTTAGGGCCAAGAGTGAGTTGAATTACCAGCACTTGTAAATGGCGGAAAGGAGAATACCACTGGGAGCCCTTGGGAGCTCCAGCATGTGTCTCTCAGATCTCTGTTCCCCTCCCAGGACCCTCTGCTCTCCTGCCCATCTTCTGCTCCTGGTCACTCAATGCATTCCTGCACAGTGTTTCTTCATTTAGCTCTACTACTTCTTAAGACTTCCTCCTGGTCCTTCTGCTGTGTTCACACCTCTTATTCCAGCTACCCACTCTGCTGTCTTCCTTTTCCCAAGGGAAGTGCTCCAGGATGAGAGACAGGTCTCACCTACTGTTGGAGCTGCCAGGATGTGCCACAAGGTACAATGGCATTTTGGAATTTGGTGAAAGATGCTGACAATTCTGCTGCATGCAGAATTTGGTCCATATCCATCTCAGTGTTCAGAGAAGGGGTTTGGTTTTATATTTTTCTCAAAAAACCCTCCATGTTTTATCATCACTTTTCTCAAGTCAGTTGTATGCCCTAATGAGTTCTATGTTTAAAAAAATACAAAAAGTTCAAGACTGACAGTGGTGGCAGAAATGACAGAATAAACAGGATAGCATTTTCTTTTGTCTTCTCACTTGTTTATCTACAGTGCAGAATAGATTAAGTTTGGGAACAAGAGAACAGGGCACAGGCTCACAGGACCAGCCAGTGTAACCTTTGCAGGTAAAGATTGCGACGTGGACATGAATCAGCTTTGCTCCCTCCCTGCTGCTGTGGCTGGTGCAGCTGGGACAGTGAAAGCACGTTCCTCTCAGAGAGGTGATGATGATCATTCCTGCTCTGCCTTCCAACTGTACCCACTGCTGTTTGGAGCAGCATCATCTGCAGTTTACGCATTACATTGAGGGAAGTTGGGTTTTGCCATGGCAGGATGGAAAAGGTGGGAAGAGGCTTCTAGCCATGGGGGATGTTGCCTGGCTGATGCCTATTTCCTACAGACACAACAGCCCCACAGAAGAACAGTGATCACCACATTGTGAAGGAAGAGCCCTCTCATTTGGGGACAATTTTCAACTGGCTTAGAAATGAATCCCTGAATTCCTTTTGAACACTCTGGCTCTTCCTAAAGTATTTGAAACCAACTTATTGCCAGATTTTGGTGAGGTCATCTTGCTCTTGCAGGAAAAAGAAAGGAGAGAGAAAAGGAAGCACTGCAACTTCCCAAGCTACTTCAGCACTAATAGCAGTGTGATCCTGAATCAATGCAGAGGGTCTGACAGCAACAAGTGTTAACTGTTGAACTGAAGGGGCTGTTTAACCTGGCTGGAAGAAGTTATTTCGGCCACAGCTATTTGAAAAAAAACACTGGCAATTAAATTAATTCAAGCATATCCTCTCTTTTCATGGGAAAAATGCAGAGAAAATCCAGGCAGAGAATGAATGGCACCTAGATTAATGCGAAACCACTTAAGAAGAGAAAAACAATGGTTTTCTAAAGTATATTCATATTACATTCTGTGGTAGCACCATATCCTAGTTTTCTAGAAGCTGGTAATCCTGATGTAATTTTATCTTGGCAAGTAACAAGGAGGGAGCTGTACAAGGCCAAGTTCTTCCCACATATCCATGCTGAAAGCAGTTTACCTTTGCTCTGCGTTTTGAATGTGAACCAAGAAAGCCATGCAACTGCTTCAGAGCATGCCTTTATTTTCTGGCTGTATCTGAACTGGCTTTTAAAAATCATGCTACTGCATTTCTTGAGTCTTTTATGAAACCTCTTTTTCAATGATAGAGCCTAGAAATGTTGGACTTAGAAATCACAAACCTCAACTGCTTCAATTTATTGGTCAGGTTCACTAATTAGATGCAGCAGGAGACCATAAATTGTTCCAGACAGAGGAGAACAACAAAAAGCCATTCTGTGTTAGTGGGGATGTATTAACATATATGTAGGACTTCATTCTTCTCTAAGTTGAACAAATATTCCTTAATCAGTCCTTAGAAATCACTTCTGAAGGTGGTGGCATTCTTCCATTATTAGATAGGGAAAACCAGCTCTGACTGTACTAGAAAAAAGAACCACCACTAATTAACATCATTTAATTGGATAGATTTGAAATATCTATAGCACAGGTGACCTTAACTCTAGCCTGCTGTTGAATTATTATACTAGCAGTCATGCTGCTCTGCTCCAGCTGCACCTCTAGACACTTAACCACAGAGCTCGATACAATTCCTGTTGCAGTGATTCTGAGGCTTTTGCAGAGTCAGCAGTCCAAGGATGAAAGTGATTGCACGTTCACAATTCACATTATTTTGAAGGTTTTTGGAAAGATGCTGGTATGAACATGTATCACAGTTTCCACAGCAGGTGCCATGGGGAAGGACTGAAGTCAATGGCAATGAAATGGAGCACAGAGCTTGGAGCACTTTTCTCAGGTGGGGCTCACCTTTTACAGAGCAGCCTAAAGAGGTGGGGCAAGAGGCAAGTGCAACTTTGGGTGTAATGCCTAGAAGGAAAGCAAGCCATGGTATGTCCCAGTAAAACATGGAGAGCCAAACAGCAATTCATCCACAAAAAAGAAAGAAAGAAAGCAAAAAATATTTGTAGATTTGTCTCTGTCAGTTAGGGATTTCAGGAGGAAAATCCAAGTGTCCCTGATTGTCTAGTTAGCAATTTATGCTACACTCATCAGTACAGTATGTGACTCCCTGTGACCACACTGCCTTTTGGTAACTTTTAGCCACTCTAAAGATAGGTGTGGTAGCACTTCGGAGTCACTCTGGAAACCAGGAATACACGTTTGGGAGGCATCTTTTATAATTGGCATGGCTGAGCTGCAGCTCTGCCTCAGGCAGAAGGTAGACTGTCTTGCTGGGGGTGGTGAAATGAAATCTCTTAGCACAGAAAGAACACAGAGCAGCTCAGAAGCCTGGAGGAAGGGGCTGGCACCTGGGGCTATACAGAACCTCCTTGCAAAGTAACTGGAGGGAATTTTTTTCCCCAAGTGAGGGAACTGTGTGGAGGATGTTGTTGCCAATGTCACCAGTGAAGTAGGGAAATCGAAATAATGAGCTACAGGAATCTTTCTGCATTTTGGCAAGATTTGAATCCACAGCTGTTTATAAGAAAGTAATTAGTGGCCTGTCAAGCACTTTGAAGATGTTCTGAGTGCTAGAAAATTGTGATAAACTTATCTTTCTGTGCCTCTGTGTCTTGTCAGCGATTATTCAATCAGTGGGGTTGTTGACTGGAAGACTCAGCCAAACAGTGATTGGGCTTCTGAGCTACTGAATTACCTCTAATGAAGAAGGATCAGAGAAACAACCCTTAAACAGAGTATTAACACGCAAAATAATTCTCAGAAAAAACTTCCAGACACTTGCCAAGGTTGGCTTTGGAGCCAACTGTGATACAAATGCATAAAGTAGTTCCTTAATCACTACCTTAATGGTAGTGAAATGTTGCTCTTTAAAGGTTACTGTCTTCCTATCCAGACAAGGCTGCAGTGGAATGCTGAAGTGGAAGTGATCCATAAATCTAAGGTTTTCAAGCACCTGCAACTCCCATTAGGGTCAATAGGAATTTTGGATTACTGGGATTTAGCCAGAAAAACCTGATTCTGCATGAGATTAAGAATCCCCAGGGCTATTGGCCTCATCAACTGCAGTGTTTACCTGATGAAGTACTTGGAAATGATGGCTCCAAAAATGCTGGTTATTTGGATGCATGTTTGTGATGGAAGACTTGATCTCTGAAGCACAGGGACCAGGTCTGTGCCAGAGAGGTGGCCTGGAAGTGGAATCGGGAAGAAATCTCTCTGCATCTGGCAGAAACATAGTGATCCCTGCAAAAAGTGCAAGACAGGATTCTGATTCTTAGGGAATTTCTCTCTCTCCTCCATTACAAGTCTCACCATATACAAAGAGCTGACTTGTTATTGGAGCTCAAAGGAATGAACGAGCTCAAAAGAATGTGACGAGGAGAGAATGCTACTATTCCACTGGGAAGAGCTGCTTCTTTTTCTTTAAGTTTTCCATTCAGTTAATATTTTACTACGGCCTTGGAGGGCAGTCTCATTGGAATGCCTCTCTCCTGCTGCAGTACCGGACAGTCGGTTGGAGCATAAACACTGCACCTGCCTGTAACTGTGTAGAAGTGTTGTGTGTGTCTGCATTTTTGAAAGTATCTCACGGTTTTGTTTCCTGTGAATGTGCATTCAGCCCTGCACACTCGTGAAATGCTTAGCTGGGCTTGGGAGCATGTACATAGCGGGCCACAGTAGGGGGATGGGGCAGGGGAAGAAAAGGGGCTGTAAGGCAGCTGGAGAACTGATACCATGCTAGTGTGAAACTTCTTTGTGAAGGAAACAACACTGCCAGGTTTTGGTTTAAGGATTCTCAAACACTCCAGCAGCTTTAGAAACTTGAATGTGTCCTAGGCTCAGCTGTGTGCAGACACAATGCTGGAGAGGCGCCCCCATTTAAAATAGTGCCAAGGGCTCTGACAGCTTCTGAAATTCCAGGATCAGGCCTAAAAATAACAACGTTTGACCCAACATAGCCAGCAGAGCCAGAAGAGATGACAGTCTGCACAGCACAGTTCTAAGCCAGCTTTCCTAAACTGCAAACCCATTAAATATTTAGGTGGCCATATGCAAATCATTTAAATTCTGTTTCTCAGAAACACACCATGGTGTACAGATGTGCTTTGTGCTGAGATCCTCATCCTAAGCTTTCATCAACTGTTTATTTTAAACAGTAAAGGACTTAATTAATGGCTAACTGTGAGCTACCTTTTTTTAAGGGTATTTATTTATGAGGGAGAAGGAGGCAGTAGAAATACAAAGACCTGAGTTTCTGTCAGAGCAAACTCACAAAGAAGAAAATACACTTTTGCGACTGTACCAAAGAAAACCTTTGCTCAGATTGCTCAGATATTTTCAACCCCCTTCACGGGTACCAATTTGTTAATTCAACAAACAGCCCTTTATGTAGGAGCTGTCTCGTGGACACTGTGAGCACTTCAGAAACTAGGGCCCCAGATCTTCTTTTCTTAATGTCACTGTGAATTTGCTTGTGGAAGTGTATGACACCATGCGCGGAGCCGAACAGCTGAGCTCATGCTTCAGGCATTCTCCCAGGACCGAGGGGGAGGGGGCTCTCTGCCAGCTCTCGCCTCTCCCTGTATTTACACACACACAAATCATGTTATCATAGTGAAAATATATAAGAATTCCAGGAAGCAGAGGAAGTTTGTGTGTTGACCTTAATTTAATTTTTTTCCAGAGGAAGATCACTCCGAATGTAAAAAGGACGGTGATTGCTAACTGAATTCATTTGCAGATATTTTAATTTTCACTGCAACTCTTTCTTCTGCTGGATTTTGTCTTTTAGGAATATTGCGGCTTGTATTTTATCCCATGTGGCAACTTTAACTGAGAGAACTGAAATCACTTGGTTAAGAGGTCTGTGGGACCTATTTGGTCAAAACAAAAATTGGTAAAGGACGTCCCAGTGCATTCTGATTCCTATTTTCCCTTACAGTACAGTAAAATTGGGGGAGACTGTTTCTGGAGGGGAGGGAAGGAATGGATGGAGGAAAGAGTGGGCTAACACAATAGGCTTTGGCACATGGAGGCCTGGGTTCATTTTGCTTTACAGTTCTGGGCTGGAACTCTTAAAATGCTGATCAGTTTGGCCCCAAACTCAATTGCACTTCTAAAAACACACTTAACTTTAAACGTGCAAATGCCATTGGAAGAGTGTGGGACCTTAGAAGCTGCTGTTCTGGGAAGGGCAGTTACCTGCACTGGCTGGTGCACAGCACCTTGCAACATCCATTCCCAGCAGTTCATCCCTGATGAACTGCTCTCTCTCCATGCCATCAGCTCATCCTAGCCTCCCTGCTCCTTTCATTGGTATTCACACCTACAAGGCTTTGCACACATTCCAACACATCCATTCCACCACCCCTAGGACACTTATGAAGAGCCAGGGAAATAGTACATGAATCTTTAAATACTCATCTCTCTCCATATACTATGGACAATGTGGTCACACGTAGACTTGTAAAAGGGCAAGTAAAGATACCCCATTCCTCTTAACTGGCCAACAAGGAACCCAAGCATGGAAAATATTTCTGTTTAATTGCAGGGGTCAGTTGTCCCTCAGCCTGACTGCCTGCATGAGAAACACCAGCCACACCTGCTGGAGCACCAGCTGTGCCCTGTGCCCCCAGCATACCTGAGCCAGGTGGTTATTCCTGAGGTACCCCACACCCTACTGTGTGCTAGGACTTTTCAGATTTTGTAAAATATGCTTTGACCAGCATGTTTAACTTGTAATATGACTGGGCATTAATCCCGGACACATCTTGAAGAGTTTGGTTTGAGAATTTATCATATTGCTTAAAATTTCTTTGCAAACTATTTAATTCCTTATGTTTCTCTATTGCAAACTTAAGCTTGAAGCCTGATTCAGTTTTAAATAAGCAAGCCTGTTCTTCTAGCTAGCAGGCAGCCTGTGATGTATATTTGAGCCAGGCATCCCCACCCAACAGCTCTGCTCAAATAAGTAAGGCCATCACTGCAAAATCTCCTGAACAGCTCAGTGTCGGCAGCCTCCCTGAAATCAAGGGATACGTCACTGAAGCTGTCAGTGTAGGACTTGTCCCACAGAATTTATTGCTCTACTCAAGCTTTTCTTTATTCTTTTCTACAGGTTTTCTGAATGCACTTCTTTCTCTCTCCCTCTGCTTGCCTCTCATTTTATTATCTTTTTACATATTTCAAATACACACTTGCCTTCCCTGCCTCAAGTCTGGAGGGCGCAGGTAGAAGGTGGCAGGAAAAGTAGTATTTGAATTATATTTTGGTTTCCAGACTATTCAGACGTAGAAGTAGGCAATGCAAGCCTGCTACTTTGCATGTTGTGGCACTGAGGCTTATTTCTTTTTAAGTATACAACCCCCCACCAGCTGCAGTCTAGATTTCACCATGGGGAAGAACACAGTAGAACCAGATTAGAGATTAATCAAAGCAAATTCTGACCCACTGTTACATGTGTCTCAAAGATTTAAAAAGTAAAAATAAAAAATGAGGAGGCTTTGCTTTGGTAATAAACATTACAACAAAAAGGCACAACTTGCCCATATATGCTGTGAAGAATAGACAGATGCCTTCTAAGGCCTCTTGGTGTCTCTGGCCGTTGTTGTAGATTCATAGCGTATGCTGCCAGAACGGGGGCTGCTGGAGCTGCCCAAGCCTGCTCCCAGCATATGTTGTAAACATCCAGCGCCTTCTATGGTGTCCGAGGCAGACTACAGACCCCAGCTCGCTTCTGCCTCCTGGTCACTGGGAAAATTAACGATCCAGAGGTTTTGATGTAAGTTGACCACACTGCCCAGGAGAGAGCCAAAAAAACTCTGGGATTTTTTTCTACACAGAAGTCCCTTCTAGTCACTTGTTTGTTACTCTAAATCATATACTTGTGAATAATAATAATAAAATAGTCACATACAATGATGAATTATCAGTTATCCTGAAATGTGACATATTCTTCAGCATTTAGGTGTATTTTTATTCTACAGGGATTACAATCAGGTGGAAGTTTGTAGTTAGCAATCACTAGAGTAGCATGGCTAGTCTTCATTAAGAACATCTACTTAAACTTTTGGGCTACTGTCCTCAAATGGCATAAACTAACATAGCTCCATTTAAGTTAAGGTATCTACATAGTTGCATCTTCTGGGGAGCAAGGCTTTACTTTCTTGGGAAGAGAAAAAACCCCAAATATTTAGTAGGGTGAGTATTTTCTATTTTAAAAAAATATATTCACAGGTGGCACAGGTAAATCACTATCTGAGAAGATATCAGAAACTGTGAAAACCATCTGTATCTAGAAAAAGGAAATGCTCCCATCCTTACTGGCCTGTGTGAGACATTTTAAAGACATCACAAGTGGTTCTAAGTATCTTTCTCAGCAAAGATATGGCTGAATTGGCCAATGTGTGTAATCAGGGCAGGGTTATACAGTAAGGCCCCAATTCAGCAAAGTGCTGGAGCACACCTTCAGCTTTTAATGCATGAGTGGCTTCATTGAAGTCCTTAGTAATTACATGTTTTGCTGAATCAGGACTTGAATTTATTTGGGGCAGGAGGACCTTAATAACTTCCAAGGAATTACACTTATTAAAGGGGACAGTCTATAAATTAGTGTTTAAGTTAAAATCAATTTCTAGATAATACATATCCCTAAAAGACAGATTGTTAGTTTGTACGAGCTTTGTAACAAAACTTTAATTAAAACCCTTTTAAAAGAAAACCTGTTGTACATTATACTGCTAATTGACTTGACCTGGTACAAAGAAGACTCTGCTAGCTAGAGGAGACTAAAGGAGATTATTCTGTCTGGTGCTGCAGTGATTGTGTGTTAATAAAATTTATTTCTTCAGTCTTGCCCAACTCCCTATTGTGTATTCAAGAAATATGTGGGCTTGAAGCCAGTCATCACAAAGCAAAAAGTAATAAAACCTCAAAAGCTGACTTTTTCTACCTCATTCTGCTGCTTTGCTGTAGCACAAAGTACATGGAACAGTCTGCTTGCATGCACATCTCAAAGTTCTCTTTTTAAATTATTTTAATTTGTTTTTTCAATTACGTTAAACTCTGCACCTTACTAATGTAAGCACAGTAACAAGTGAAGGACAATTAAAGGATTCAAAAAAACTCAGTGATGAAATAGCCTGGGTGTGGCAATCATATTTTATTGCCACTACACTGATTACATACATACAATATAACACATCTAGCAATTAGAGAAACATGTTAATCCTCCTGGCCCAGACCTATTTCACACAAAATCCATTCCAGGGGTCCAAATTCTTCCTTCACCCTCATGTAAGTAAATCTGTAATAGCTTCTTGCCAATCAGTAGAATCATTTGGATTGACATTCATGTAAATGACAGCAAAATATGACTTGTTGACTACAGAGAGTTATTCCTGATAGATGCTGGGTGCAATCACAAAAAAGTAATCACAAGAACTTATGCAAGAAATACATGGAATAAATAAGAGAACTTGGAAGTTTTAATACATGCTCAAAATTATGAATTAATTGGCATAAGAAACTTGTTGGGATAATTCACATGACTAGAATATTAATATATCTAGTGGAGCTCATTCAGGGAGGATAAAATGCTGTCCTCACAGACACATTCATCCCACAGTGTAAAACATGGGAAGAAATAACCAGTTGAAAATCCCTAGCTAATAATAATGGAGTGAACACAGGTGCTGTCATGATGGGTTGGGGGGGGGGGGTGCATAGAATAAAGCCACAAAGAACAGATGGACAGAACTTCTTTTGGAGGGCAAGAAGATGAATCATACACACATCCAGGCCACTGGGCTTGGAGACAATGGAGGCACAGGCGGGAAGCTGATGGAGATGCCTGCTGGGACACAGGGTCACAGGACAAACTCCACACTGACAATGTCTTGTGAGAGACAAGGCTGGAGAACCAACTGAAGGGAACGTTCTTTATTCTTCGTTTAAAAGTCAGGAGAAATAGGTTTAAAAATAAGCAAACAGAAAACAATTTGGTGACAGTTATCATGGACTGAGAAAACCACTGCTCCTGGAAGGGAAAATTAATAGCAAATAGAAGCAATAAACTTGAAAATAGCCAGATTAAATAAACTCAGAGAATTTTAAGTATTATCTCATGGGGAATGCACTCAGAGTAGCTGATAGTTCCTTAAAATAGTTCTATTAACAGCATGAGTGCAAATTATCCCAAAGCAGGAAAACCATTTGAAGTGTTGTAAGAAACCACCTTAGCTAAATCATGGACTCCTCTTCTCTGACCTCAAACACCAGGAAGGCATAGAAAGTTGAACCTAGGTCAGATTACTGAAGACCAGAAGGAAAGAAAAGACAGAGTGTAGAGCCCAAATCACAAAAGTCAAATGAGAACACATTGGTGCAGAAAGGACAACAAGAAAACAGGATGTAATCATACCTCATAAACAGAGGAAGATGAGGAAAATGTGTTGGCCTTCTATTGAAAAAGGCAGGGAAAATTATTGACAGGTGATGCTGAAGAAGCTGAGGGCTTGAAGGTTTTTTCCTCCAATCGTTACCAAAAAGTCAAATGAGGTAAGGTGGGAAACAGCAATAGTGACAAAGAGGTAGAAACACAAGTGAAATCAGGGAAAGAACAGATTAAATAGTACTTAGATAAATCAGATCTTTCAAATTGGCTGGATCAGATACAATTAATCCTGAAGTACCCCATGAACTTATCTGAAGCAATCTCAGGGCCATGAGTGGTTTTCTTGGAGATCTTAGGGGATATGGGTGAATATCCAGAAGACAGAAAAAGAGCAGATAGTGTGTTTTCTTACAGAGAGGGAAAAGATTGTAATGAACAATTAAAGAGCAGTGAGTGAAGGTCAGTTTTTGGGAAAATATGGAAACAATCACATTATTTGTAACCGCTCAGGAAATAACAAGGAGATGAGTAACAGTTAGCATGGCTTAGTCAAAAACACAGATTTGTTAAACCAATTTAATTTCCTTCAGAGGGAATGGAGAAGAAGCAACAGATAAATCTTAGCTTTATCAAAGCTTACCAGAATCAGCCTCCTCATGGTCATAAGTGAGCTAGGAAAAAATAGTCTCCCTCTACCTACAAAATTCTCTCTCAAACGGGAAGTATGTTAAATACACTTCTGGAAGCATCTGCCCTGGATTTGCTCCTATGAAATACTTCTATTCTAGTCTTGTATGTTAGATCAGAACAATTTAGTTTCTGCATGCAGTGAAAGTGAGAATGGCTGCACAGGTGACACCAGAGCATTCTGAGGAGGTTTGTTTAGAACACAGTGAAATTTTTCACAGCAGGAGCAGTGTAGGCATTTTGTGGCAAGTCCTTTCAGCTTTAAAGAAGATACCAAAGAGAAAAGACCTAGCAGAGAGCACTGAGAGTAGCCAGAACCCCAGCAAACACAGGCTACAAGGAGAACTGGAAGGAATGCTCTCATATAGTCTGCAGAAAAAGTGGAGGAGGACTACAAATGTAACATGCAGTTAAAAGTGGAAAGGAGGAAGTAGTCTTCCTTATCCAGTGCGGATAGGATAAGAATTATTGGGTTAAACAGGAGCAAAGAAATTTAGGTTAAACATTAGGAAACACTTGGTAATAATATGGCTAGCTAAGCACTGGAAAAGATCATGTGGGGAGGTCATAGAGCCTCCCTCCTTGGAAGGTTTCAAGAGTATGCAAGATGTACACTTAACAGAAGTTATGCTTTTAAAGTTGTGGCAGACTTAGGTGACCTCTAAAAACCCACTTCCCTTTATGTGAGGGTTACTATTCCCCCAGTTTAAAAGGATAATTCACTCTAGGGAAATCATGGCAGCCATGCCTGGATGTTGGAATGGCACATCACAGCAACCCCAGCCCTTTCTGAGCGTCAGTGGCTCAGCAGGGGCGTCAGCCGGTGCCTCAGCTCCAGCAGAGAGGTGATCCCTCCTGCAGGCACCTCTGTACCTGAACTAACTTTTCAGCACTTTATTGAACCAGGAGCTCAGCTGGCAACCATTCCCCTGCCAATGTGCAAACACAATTGGCTACATTTTTACCATCCACTGCTCATACCTTTGACAGTACTCAGCCGGGAATTGCTGCTGAAGGACACAGAGGGACTTTACTCATTGTTTCATGTTTCCAGAGAAAACTGAACTGCTGGGCAAAAACATAGTCTGCATTCTGTGGTCTAGCTAAGAATTCATTTCAGAGGGAAACAAAGTACTGAACACTTAAGTCCAGGTTAGAGTCTTATGTAGCAGATCATGTCCTACCCACTGCACCTCCTGCCCTGCTTGGGAGCATCTGCTCAACAGCCTGTGGGTACACATATGCAGACAGAAGACATCGGATCATTGGCCACTAGCCAAGAATTAATCCCTACAATAACCATGTTTAAACTGAGACCTTGCCATGTGTAGAATGCTCTGAATGACAGAGTTGCTGAATCTTTCCATTAAAATGGTAACTAGAATATCCATAACTAAGCTCACACTCACAAAGATATTAATGTTCCTACCACCCCCAGCAGTCCCAGGCACATGTCACTCTATCTCTCTGCCCACTGAAGCCACAGTGCTGGAAGAAAGTCCCAGCTCCCAGAAAATGAGGAAGTTAGTTTATCTGAACTTACACAGCATGAGATGGCATCGCTAAAATGATAATAAAATTGGGAAAATCAGAAGAAGATAGAGCTTGTCTGCTGGTTGAAAAGGCAAAGTGTACTAGAATTCTTGCATTTCCCTCATATACAAACACTGATCTCTATCTTAGGGTGTCAGTTGTAAAGGAGGTGTGATCTGTTACACAACATATTTCATTCAGTTAACAACACTTAGTTACATGCTAATAAAGCATGTATTAAGAATACATAAAACTGAAAATTTAATCCCATTTTCTTCCTCCATTCTCAATAGCCTGGACTGGATTTGTGGCATAAAGAGGATTCATTAAGTATTTCACTGTTTCAGTAGGTTTTCTGGCATACTGGGCCGAGTTTCTCAAATTTGTAGGAGGAAGGAGAAAAGCCACACAACACATGTGCATACTCACACACATACATAAACACAGAGCAGAGAATGAGGAGATGATACACTGGCAGGATGTGTCTGCTCTTGATTTCACAGTGCCACCCAGTCCTTCCTTGGGTTACACAGTGGGTTTTTTTCCATGATATTTTGTGTCTCAATGCCAGCACTGATTGTGGTGATTGACTTCGCTGGTGCTGCAGGATTCAAAACTAGAACCCTGGTGGCAGTAACTCAGGGAAATGCAGAGAACACTAGGTTAATCCAAGGAGAGAAGAAACGGTGATCTGAGAAGCGGTGGTGATCTGCCAGCTCTGAGCATCCTACAATAAATTAGGAATGGCTATATTCATTGCTTTAAAATGGAAGATGCAAGCAGAGCCTGGCAGAAACATTTTAAACACTGTGCTGGGCTTTAGCCTGTGGGCATCCAGTGAAAAAGCCCTTTTTCCTACACATTGAGCTCTTCCTCACACATCTCATCCCACCAGCCTCAGCACTGGGCGCACAAAAGCCATTCCCTCCCTCTCTTTGGGGCGCAGGGGCTTTCTATCTGCCTGTCCCTGATTAACATTTACTGTTATTCACCCACACAGAAATGGAAGAGGTGCTGCTCACACAGCTCTCCTTCCCTCTGGCAGCAGTGTCCCTTTCCTCGGGGTCTCCCCACTCCTCGCTGAGGATCAATGAAACCCACTCAGACTTCACACCCATACCTCCTACCAGGGTAAAGGAGGTGGAGATTCTTTTCCAGAAGCAATGTTTCTCCTCGGGAAAAACCCCTAGAGAATTCAAAGACGATCCTTCAGCTTTTTGCTTTTGTTACTTTTCCCCACCATCCCTTTATCTCCTGTGATCTCCTGTTCCTGCTCACTCCACTGCTGCCTCTTAATTAAACATTTTGACACTGACCCTATTTTAATTTTATCTAACTCCCCTCTCACTCCCTTCAGCAGTCCCACCAACGTCGTCCCAATTATGTTTCTCCTCCTACTCAACTTATAGTAGCAGCTACTTGTCTTTTCCTGATAGGAATTCAGCCCTTCCCTGGATGCATTATGAAGATAATCTGCTCCTATGACAAAGGAATCACTAATGGACGTGCCTGCTTTCCCATCCCGGGAACAGTGGCTGCTGCTGTCAGGAACTTTTTTCTTAGCACAAGTAGTTTCCCAGCATGCCCTGTAAAATAGACCACATTTATGATTGCTGGCATACTCACAGGGTTACTAGGCAGCTTTTTTCAGGACAGACTTTACAACTTGCATATAGATGGACCCAGACATGGCTCTGGTTAAAGACAATGGGAGATTTACTATTGCATGTATTTGCACCATGATTTAGTGGCTCTGTATGAACAAAATAGAAACAGAAAATAATTATTTGTTTGCCAACCCACTGAACGTAGGAAAGAAACACAAAGTTTTATTCATCTGCAAGCTCAGCAGATGTCAGTGTATGAATGGCCTGATTTCAGTCTTGTTTTTGGACTAATGAAGA
The DNA here is from genome assembly GCA_030060385.1 of Muscicapa striata striata. Lineage (NCBI taxonomy): Eukaryota > Metazoa > Chordata > Aves > Passeriformes > Muscicapidae > Muscicapa > Muscicapa striata. Next base: position 1,249,427 of record JAREIS010000112.1, on the reverse strand, counting down.
TTTAATATAACTAACAGAACCATGAGGTAATTCTGGCTTTGAACAAAAAGTGATTCCATATCATCCCATAACTTGTCACGATTAAACATTAGCTAACCCCATGAATTTTGTTGGTGGTGTTTTGTTAGAACAGCTTCTGAGGGGAGCGATAGTTCAGTCATTTTTTGAATGTCTGCTATAGTGGAGTCTATCAGCACTGAAAGCCCAGAATAATGGCCTGTGTTATTCTTTTGCATCTTTTTCTATACAGCTTTTGAGGGAGCTGTAATTGAAGAGAAATGAAAGGGCAGTCAACCAAGAGACAATACTGTGAGGATCAGTACTGGAATGTGAGACAACATACTTTAAAAGCTGAAACTTTAAAATTCCTGCTACGTGTGTACTTTTGAAAAGGGTAACATCAATAGCAAAAGAAAAAAAAAAAAAAAAAAAAAAAAAAAAGAAACCCCAGCTATTTTCTCCCAATTAGGAAATAACCATTTTTTGTTTATAATCTGATGGCCTCCTATGAGGGCATGAAAAAAAGGATTAATGCCTTCACTAAGTACCTATTTTTTACTGCTGTTGTCTTTAGAAGATGTGATTAAATAAAAAGGTGAAAAAGAGACCCATGGAATAGAGATATGAGAATACCAAGGCAGGGCGTTAAGAAGCAGGGACCCTACAACAATTTACAAAGAGCTTGCAAAATATGACCTGCTACTTAGCATCAAGTGTAAACTGGATCTCCAGTGATGTCAGTGTGGTATCCCCTGCTGAAAGCATTCCTTGTGCTTACAGGGAGCTGAAACACCACAGACAGTATTTTCCATACTTAGTTTCAAACTCCAGTACTTAGAGGATTGCCAGAGGATCACCACTGTGCACTGACCGATGCACCAAGTGTGCTGGGGACACATGGAACAGGGAGGGGGAGGGGAGCCTGGCTTTCAAGAGAGCCTCTTGAAAAACACATGGGCTTGAAACAAGAGAACAATCTCCTCTCTGGGAGCCTCCCCTGAGGCTGCGAGGACAAATCAGAGACCTGGGTGGGTGATTGACAGCCCAGGAAACCAATTGGAAGGTTGTTTCATTTTCACAAATCATGGGGAAAAAAGGGTTGGCTCGGTCTTTTGCCTTCCGGTCAGGCAGGTGAGCGGGAGTCTGCAGGGCTCTGGGCCCCTGGCCTGAGGGCCCGGCCTGGCCTGGCCCCAGCACGGCCCGAGCCCTGGCAGGGGGGGGGCCCGGCCCTGGGAAGGCCCCAGGGTGGACCCGGCCCAACCCTGGTGGGCCCCAGTCCTGGATGGCCCCGGGGGGACCTGGCTTGGGCCGGTCTGGCCCGGCCCCAGCCCCAGCCCCTGGTGGGGGCAGCCCCATGCAGCTCGGCTCGGCGGAGCCCGGCCCGGCCTCGGCTGGGCTCAGCGGGGGCTGCAGCTCGGCTCCCCGGTTCCTGCTCGGCCCGGTTTTTCCGTCTCCATGCAGCATGGCTGAGCGGGGGATGGGAGAGCTACCGAGGCTCTCCTTTCCCCTTGTTCTGAGAAGAGAGGCTCCAGCCAAGCACGCGGCCTAGTGGCCACATGTTTTTCCCAGCGTGGCTTCAGCCTGGCTCCTTACCTTTTGGATACAAATTTAACTATTAGTGCCTGGATGAGACTCTAGATCTCCTGAGCTTCCCTGAACGAAAAGAATAAAGCAGGAAGAATTACAGAAGTCAGTGGAATGAAGACAAAGTTCTCATGGAAGGAGAGATTGAAAAGTCGCCACTGATAAGTAGCTGAAAACCTTTTTTTGTGGGCTTTAGGGGATTGTGACTTTACTTAAATTCCTTTAAACTGTGGAATATACTTGGGGAGGCTAAGTGCTTGAGATGAAGACCTTTTTGCCTCGGGAAATGAAGCTCTCTGTTTTTGGGACTGGAATATTGAACAGAGATGTTTGGTGAAGAATGAGATAAAGAGTCTTTTGTGTTCTCAGCAGCCTGCCTTTAAAATGACACCCCATGTGTTTCAGCAACCCATAATACAGCTCTGGAAGGACTGTGAGAATGGGAGGAAGAAAAATCATAATTTGTAGGTTTCCAGGCGGATACAAATTATGAGAGTGAGACGCCCTCTAAGCCTAAACTAAAAGAAGTGACTTTTCTCTCTAGAGTAAACTGAAATGATTATTTAAGTAGATAACTGACTGAAGTGTTCTCTGTATGTTGCTAGTATGACGAAAGGGGGAGGAGGGAATAATCTAGAAATCTCATTCTGAATTGTTTTGTGTTATTAATAAATTTCTTCTTATACCCTTATACCCTTTGTCTTTACTCCTAAATTTGATCCCCAAGAGAAAATTAAATATATTAAAATTGGCAAACCCCAGTCACACCGTGACACCAAGCTTAAATTTTTCTCCTGTTTCTACAAATATGAGAAGTAGAAGCACTTCAGCAACCTTATATAAAGCTACTGAAGCCATTTTGAAGCCTCTAAAGTCAGTGAGAATCTTTACATCTGTCTCTTGCACTCTTGGATTCTCCAAATGCTGATGTGTGTTTACTTAATGTTTGTCTCCGGCGATGCAACTTGCCTCGGACCAGCCGTGGTGGCAAATCAAACAGAGATGGGAATAACTGAGGGTGGCCAAAAAACAATTTAATAATATGCCAACAAAAAGAGAAGCCGTACACCGTATAGAACAACCTCAGAAGACACTTCAATGGGGTTAACATGACAATATATAACCTTTATTACAGCGCTGCTGGAGGGCAGTGAACCAATGACCAACTATTTTACCTTATATGTAAAACATTGCTAACCAATCATTAAAAAGAACTAAGAACATTACCTTATTTGGTGCTACCATCTTAACATAGCCATTCCCATAATTCTATTCTCCTCTCCATAATAATCTCCAAAACATCTCTCTCCAGATGTTTCCCTTCTTAGCACCTTATTTCCCACAGTCTTAGGTTGATGCCCACTTCATTGTTGACCAGAGCCAGCTCGCTGTCCATCCCTGGCCACCCAACTCCCACAAATGTTTACATGAACAATCCCACTGGAGAAATTGTTTGTCTTAAGCTCAGAATACGGCTAAGTTTAAGATGGCTTTAGCCTAATGTGGCCATGGTAAGTCTAGACATAAGCCTTCTCCTTTCCAAGACAATTCAGCAATACTCTAGATTTCTGAAATGATCTGAAGATATTTGTGATATGTTTGTGATCAAGACTTAAAATCATACAGTGAAGCACTGATTGTTCAAAATAAGTTGGGTCCCAAACACAGGAGTCACTGGATCATCAACATAAGAATACTGAGGCTATTTCAGGCTGCAATAAGCAATGCTTCCTCCAGTGTACACCCCAAAAAGATTATGTTGCTTTTAATGATGAAGAATTTAACAAAGCATAATTTGGAACTAGTTTTCAATACTCCTGCCAAATTCTGAGTAAAACATCATTTACCTCCTAAGTGAACATTTTTTTTCTGGCAGCTTTGTATGAATTAAACATTTTGGTAATTTAAAGGGAAAATGTTAAAAAACTGGAGTGTTCTTAAAATAGCAGATCAGTATACTTGAAATATCTTTACTGATTTTAGGGAACTTTCCCATGCATGTAACATTCTATGAAAACCAGAGCTATTTTGCACAAATTTCAGAGCAAGCTTATGAAAATAGTATAATAAGGCAAAGTGCTCAGCAATGCCAGAGCATGGGGACCACAATGCTGTAATAGATGATATCAGGATGATGGCAAAATAATGTCACTGCACTCACTGGAGACTACATTACTATGTCAAGATGATGGCAAAATTATTTTGATGCAAGTCTATTGAAACTCTGCTAAAATATCCAGATGATTGCAACATATCAGGCAAATGCCCAGAGGCAGTGACTGATACATTTGTGTTAAAGTAGTTCAAATACGTCACTTTAATCTATGTTACATATGCAAGATCCTGGTCTGCTAATGCTTTAGCCTGACCCCATCAACAACAGCCAAGGCTCTCAAAAGGAGGCTCTGCCTTTTGGGGAAAAGTTCTGATGATCCCAGGCCATTCCAGGATATAGTGTTCATTTGGCCTTCTGTGCATGCGCAGCTACAGTTTGAGTCTTCCACAGCTGACAAAACAAGTCCACTTCAAATGCAGCCTCATCTGAGGGTGAGCAGTTCTAGGAGTTTATGCTGTGGAGAGGCAAATTGTGCCCTGGTGCTCTAGACGTGGAAATATCAGGTGATACCTAAGAATTACAGCCAAAACAAAGAGAAAGCTTTCCCATTGTGGAGAATGGTAAACATGTCACAGGTAACAGAGAGCTAAGGTAGCTTTAGTATCTTCTTCCCATATAAAGAAACAAGTTGATCAGTAAGGGATGCTGTCTTAGATCATTTACCCAAGGGGGCTAATTTTTTTGCAGCAGTAAGAGACTGTTCCTGAGAGTCACAGCACAGCTCATGGACATTGACAGAAACTGGATGTGGAGAGCCTGATGGAAGCAGAGCAGATTACCCTGGAGTTCAGCTGAGCAGATTACACTGAAGAACTGTTTCAATAATAAGTAGTGATGTCTTCTTTTATGCAAGAAGAACTTGCAGAACATCAGCCAGCACTGCTCCCTGCTCTGCCAGGGCTGACAGTCCCTTAGTTTTAAGAGCAGCATACTCAGCAGGAATGGTACGTACTGACTGCAGGACTGAGCCCTTGGAAGATTGTTACAGCAATTAGTGCAGAAGCAGCAACATTCCTGCTATCAGAACTAACAAGAAGCTGCAAGAGCTATTTCAATAGAAATAGTCAAAGCTGCTCTAATTACATGCTCTTTGCATAGGCTGGCAAGTACGATGATTTTAGAAACTGGGTTACTCAAGCTTCTGAGGTTACAAATGCTGCTGTGCCAGCTCCACCCACTAAGTAAAAGGTTGCATGCTGCAGTCAGCTCTGGCTCCTTCAGTGCAGCCAGCTACAGGCATCTTAGAAGGGGAAATAAGGCTGTTCAGAGGACAGCCAGGCGTATTTAGGAGGTGTCCTTGCTGGACTTTTGGTTCTACCACAGGTATATTTCAACAGCGGTGAAAAGTGTTTTCTGCCATTTTCTAGTGAAAAAAGACTTTACTGCTTGTTTTCTAATCTGGCTGCTCTGACCCACTTGTTCCTCACCTCCAGCTGACAATGCTAGGCTGGTCATCGCATTCAGCTGTGCCCTGGATCTTGGGCTCATCATGTCTGCTGTGAACAGATGGAGCTTGGGGTTCCTGCAAATCCCATCTGCTCCTGTAGCAGCCAATATTAGCTTCTCCTTTAAGGAGAAGCCTAGGTCCTTCCAGAAATCACAGTCATCTTTCTTGCTTTGCACTGTCACTTACTGGGGCAGATGGACCAGTGAAAGATGGCAGGAAGTGTCAGCAATACCTCCAGAACTGGGCATACCTCATCTTTCCAAAGGAATACGAGCAAGGTCCTTCAGGCCTTGTTCTGCAAACGTGGACTTGTGGCCACCTCTGCCAGAAAGCTGCCTCACCACAGTGCAAATCCAGCTGGAGGAGCCTGTACCTTATGGGTTAAGTGTGCAAAGGAGGCTGATAAAAATACAGGGTTTTGCACAACACAGTTCACAGCCTTAGCTGACCCCTGTATAATTTTTTGGTTCGAATTTAAATACCCAATCCTAATTTACAGAACCTTCATTGTTCCAGGGCTAAGTTAGGTGAAGACCTACATTCAGGTACACCTCTCCATGCAGCTACACTCACAAAAGAAACAACATCCAGGAATTCTGTCACTCCTGAAACTCCAAGAAAGGAGAGCACAAGTACCCTGTGGAAGATGAGCCTCAACTGGAACCCAGCCTGCTTCAGCTCAGCATTTCTGCTCAGAAAAGAGGTGAGAGATAAAGGGAGAGAAGGGGAGTACAGACAGCAGGGGTCCCTTTACATGCAGCTCTTCAGGCGAGAGGTTTGCCCATGTTTATGCCACAGGCTTGGGCTCTGCTGGAAGATACAGGAGCACATTCCCATTTCAGATTCCTGCCTTAACTGTCTTGCTAGCCCCTATCCACGGAGACTCAGCCACCCACCACCGCCCTCTTGACTTCCCGAGAAGGAGCCTGGCTCCCTGGGCACCAGGAAACTTGACTTGCACACTCGGGGATCTTGGACCCACAGGGAATTCTCCTAAACCATTCGGTCTAGATGCAGCCCCATACAGGTGAACCTGGTTAGAATGCCTGATAATGTGAAAGTGGCACAAAGGAACAGATTTTGCTTTATGTGACCAGTAGAAAACCCTCCCTCACTACATGGATAAAGCCAAGTAGAAATGGTTTCTGTGCCTTTCCAATCTCATTAGAGATTGGAACTGGGAACAAAGTGATATTTGGAATGCTTTGCTCCAGTGATCTTCCATTTCACGTAAACTCCATTCCAGTGGTGGAGAATGGAGTGATCTCGTGATCACTTTTTACGTCATCCAGGGTCTGTCAGTATAGATTGATCAGCCTGTAAGAGGCCATCGTTGCATTTTTGCCATCTTCCTCATTCTCTAGAGCTGAGTAAAATTGTGTTTTTTCATCTTTTCTGTTAGAATCTGAGAGAAGTACAGATTGTTTTGTTTCCTATCAAGACAAAATTCTGCTTTCAATTGCACTAGCTGAATACAGAATAATGCCATTAAATTCAGTGTTGATGGCTATTAAATTATTTGGCACTCATGCTAGTCAGTGGTTGAAATACAGGCATCTCTCCTGGAGTCACAGTGACACTTAGTAGCAGAAAGCAGCTGGAATGTGAACACTGTTCTTTCAGCATGAAACTAGCTGTTGTAGCTCAATTACTTACTCAATTTTTCTACTGTCACTAATATAAATCAATACTTTTCCATCTGCTGCCATTTCTAGACTTGAACCATGTATCACCTTCCTAACCATTATGCAACCTCTTGACAGAAACCCATTATAAACCTTTCAATTTATTCTGCAGCACAGCTCTGCTAGTGATATTTACATCTATAATGCATCTATACGCATCTCATACTCTTTTCTTTCTTGAAGCTTCTTTTATTGCACTACATTTTCACACTGTACTCACTTCAGCCTCTAGCCAAAGCAAACACAGACAAAAGTATACTTCTTAAACATATTTCCATTTTAACTGCAGACTTCAGTATTTCCAGTGAGAGGATCATAAAGAGCTGTCAACAGAAAAGGGAGTTGATTTCAATTTTTAGTGCCTTCACAGTACAGGAGACTTGTTAAAGATCACAGCATTGTTGGGGATGTTGAGCTGTTCCACCCAGTGTATAAAGCTGCCCCTTAGATGTGCAAGACACAGGCACCCACCCCAGCTGCTGATCCCCTACTTGTGTACATCAGACACCCTTTCTTTTCCAACAAACATATCCATACATTAGTTTCACAGCATAGAAGAAGCAGCCTGACAGGACTTCTGTCTTTGGTGGCAGGACATGACAGGTTTCACTGCTGATCTAACAGGACCATACTTGTTCAAAGTCACACCTGCCTTCCTGACAGTCCTACTCACAGTTTTTGCTGGTCTTGAAGTAAGGCAGGTGGTAACTACAGAAGCAAGACTCTGCCCAAAGTAGAGCATGAAGCAATTTCAGTATACATACATATATATATAATTCTTTTTCCCAGGCTAACTGAAATCTTGTCTTGAAATTACACTCTGCACAGCCCACAGCCCAGTCTCCAACAGCAACACACAAGAATGAGAACACTCCTTGCTGGATCAGTCACTGGCTAGTTGGGTGTAACATCAGATCAACAATCAATCCACAGCAATTTTAGAAGTGTTTTTAACAAGGCTACCTGGGAAGGAGCTTAAAATGATGAAAAACAAGTAAGTGGAGCTCCCCATAATGCCTTGGTGAAACTCCCAAATGGCCTACACATTTGCAGGAGGCATGGCTTCAAGAGAACAAGAGGACTGTCAGCCACACCTGTTACCTTGCAGGAAGATGGGAGCTGCCATTCTGGATCACACCTGCTGTCCCTGTAGTCTGGTATCATGGACAAGAGGAAGTGTGCTTGTAATGGTTGATTATGGAAAAGCTTGCCCTTGAGGGAAATATTTCCCTAAGTCTCATCAGTCAGTACTTACATATGCTGTGAATCATAAGCATTTAAATGTCTTCAGATTTTTATCCTAGTTAACATCAGTGTAGATAAGCTCATGACCTGTTTCTGAACATTTAATTGTCCTTTCTTGAATACTAGTAAGTAAAAATATTTTATTTCTCACACAAGCAGAAAAACAATACTTTGTGAGTATGTAGTCTAAGTAACTTTACACACTGGTCATGTCCTGTGCAAGCAAGACCGAGCATTGCAGGCAGATGGAGGAGAGGCTCCCAGGCCACTAAATAGGAATAGCATGTGAGAAAATTAGGAAAAAATCGTATTTTGAAACAAAATTATCTTTCCATGTCTTGCATAACTTTTGGCTTTGTTATTATGAAAGATGTATTGAGAATTCCCTGGTGCACCTTTTGTATTAGATTCATTGTTTTAGATATCACTATTCTGTCAGACCTAATATGCCCATTTCCTAAAGTGTTCAAAAAATCAGTTTTCCTCAGATATTTCCACGTGTTCTTAATGAGAGAAAGCTTCATTTTCAAACAAAGTACAGCCCTTGTACTCACTGTATTCACTGCTGCTCTGTGGTTTGCCACAGCTATACCCTTAGCTAACTTGTCAGTGTTAGTCAGGACCTAGCCATGAACAGCCTCCCCTCCTGTGTGCTCTGCAGCATTGCTCCAGTTGTGATCACTGAGTGGCTTAAGAACTTGCTCTGGCACATTTGACTAGTTTATAAGAGGGAAGCTGGACTCACCACTTATTACTGTGTTACTTAGGGGTTTGGGGGTTTTTTACCTCTTTGATTTGCCTCCATGTTTTAGTCACAACATTTTCTTAGGCCAAAGAAATAAATATGACTTTATTTATGTAACAGTATTCTGATCAGGGATTTTTTTCTCTCGTGTTTATGGCATAGTTCAGTTCACACAAAAATGTAACCTCTACACAAACCCCTGGCTATGACACTGGTTACTCTGCTGCTGAGCTAGTCTGCTCTTCATATGCACTTTATACCCTAACACCATGGCTTGACACTTGGTCATATTTTAGTGCTGTGTTCACAAAGGAAATAGGACTGTACACAAGAAGATAGCAGAGCTAGCCAAAGAGTATTAGGGCTGAGGTATTTGGTTGCAAGCAGGATCATGACTAAGAAATGAAATAATAATTCTGGTGTATATGTGACTGTGCTGATAATCACACAGAACTACTGAGAGCATCCTGTGTCTACCAAAAAGGTGGAACTTCAGAAGCTGCCAAACAACACAGTAAAATCAGCCACAGCTGACTGCTCATGCACTTAATATGTAGTATACCTTCTCTCCTGAAAAACCTGCCTCTCGAGTATTCATAAAACATTACATGGTGTCAGAAGTTATCTTAAGCTAGAGACGGAACAATTACTTCCCAAAAATATGCTGGCTTAATGAGGGAAGCATGCAGAAAAATGGTGTCAGCTTAGCTACATTTTGAATTATTCTCTGCCATGGGGGCTGCCAGGAAATTAGCTGAAGAGCAAGTGATGACACTTCTTGGAGTACAGGGTACTCAGCAGCCCCCTAAGTACACGGTGTATTGGGAAGGGAAAAAATGAATTTAATACAGTGTTAGGTGCTAAATAAAAACATTACAGTGATTGGGAAGGTGAGTCAGGTAAACTTGCATTGAAGTCCCAAAGCAGAAGCACCAGCTTCAGAATGAGTGGGATATGCTGGGGTGTGCCATCCATACACAAGCATCACAGAAGTACACACAAAGAAAGCAATCACATACATATTAATTTCAAAAATTTCAATCCTTCTACTGCCAAAATACAGCTCCAGAGTGGCAAACATTAAGATGAGGTTTACAGCCAAAATCTGGTTTATTTGTGCCTTTACTCTAGGAAATGGGCTACAGCAGTTGCTGCAACCCATTAGGCAGCAGGTTTACTTAGCTCTGCTTTGGATAGAGGTGACACGCTTGCTTTGCCTCCTTCCTTAAGTTTTACTCGTCATATTTCCCCAGTCAAATGTGCCCCACTCGCTCGTGTTGATAGTGACCTCGCAGAAACTCCCAGCTTGGCTGGAGCCGCGATGAACTTTCTGCTTCTCCTCACTGGGTGTGCCCTGTCCTGCTGGGGATAAAACGGCGCATTCAGCTGGTGCTCACCACAAGGAATAAATAAACAAACCAGGAAGGAACCGGAGGCTGGCGGGAGAGCCGTCGGTAGCGGTGACGTCCGCGGTGTTTGGCCCCGCGCCCGCCACGCCCCCCGCGTTGTTGGCGCATCAGCCCCGGGCGGTGTCAGCGCTGCTGCACAAGCGGGGACGCTCCAGCTCGGCCCCGGGGACACGGCGGCGGCCCCGCCGGCCGGCCGCGGTAAGTGCCGGTGGAGCCTCGTGGGAAAAAGGCCCCCAGCTCCCCCCTGCCTGGAAAGTAGCTGTGCCACTGTAGTGCCACATCGCTGCTGTGCCACCTGCTCATCCAGATCTATGGAATCCACAGCACGAAAGGCCAGAGGAATTTTTTTGTTTGTTTTTCTTTTTAAGAGAAAAAAAACCCCGTAAGTTTCCTAGAGTCAGGCTAGCAAGCCAGCACCATACTCCTGAATTAGCACCACTGGAGCAGAGCAATTCCCAGTATCAGCTGGGAAAGGGCAAGAGCAAGTGAGTGAAGCAGGCATAGGGGAACATTTAATACAGAGCCCATCTAAATAAGTACCGTGTGCTACTGCCAGGAGGCCGAGCTGTCAGCACCGCCTTTCACCTGAGCCCACCGCCTCCTCAGCCAGCTGGAGGAGGATGTGTACAGGCAGCTTCTGATGACATTCAGGGAGCCGAGGACGGCGAGCTGCTGCCTCCCACGAAGTGTTCAGTGGCTGGGTGGCAACAAAGAATGGGATTGAGGCGGAAAAGTGGTGATAACAGGGTTCTGCGATGGCTTTCATGCATACTGCTTCACCTCTGAGCCACATGAGGTGTCACCTGGGGTAAGGGACAGTGAACACCGAGCTCAGCTTACTGGCCACGGGTGCTTTTGATAGTTCAAGGCTGCCCATGCTCGGCCCAGTTGTGCCCTTTATGAGCACAGCCAGAGGTTCCTCACATTGCTGGAGCACAGCCCAGCAGTGAAGGCACAGAGCAGACAGCTAAGAAACCACCCTGGTGAGGCACGTCTGGCTCATTTCTTTGAATTTGGACAGATTTCAGAATGACTCAATAAAAGTTACAATTCACAATATTGAAAAAGTTACTTTAGAGAAGGCAATTTGAGATAATCCAGTCTGAGACCGTACTAGCCTTCCCCAGAAAAAAAAAAAATGAACTCACAATGGAGAAAAATGAACATATTTAAAACATTGCAAAAGTGTTTTGCCACCCGAATTGAGGAAGGAATTGATTGAGGAAGGAATTGATTACTCATACCTGGATCCAGGACCTGATTTCCTATTTGATAATTTCTAGATTTCATTATATCCTTAAACAAGTGCGTAACTCTGATGCAGTACTCCAGTTTGCATTCCAAAAAAACCCCACAAAACAAGATATTATGTGAAGCAACTTATGTTTATATGTACTTCCAGGCCTTAAAAAAAATTGGCACACAATTTTCTATGACATTGTTCAAAGCAGTGTTTTAAAGGCATATGAAACGGAAAACTTGATAAGAAAATGAGAAGTGGAACGTTTAACTTCAAAGAGAAATAAAACCTCACTCCTACTTCTGCCCCACTGTTCTGCGTTGTAATTAAATGAGAAGTTTCATACCCAACGCTGTGATTTATCACTAGTCAGAATGCAGAAGTTTGCTTCTACTTTAATAAAGACTGCCCAGCCTGTGGAATTTTGTGATGCCCAGCTGTGAATATATTTTACTAATAAATTACATCCACTCAGGAAAACAACATGAATGAAACTCAACATAAAATTAAGGACCAGGTATTAAAAAATAGCAGGTTAAAACTCCCCAAGACTTACATAAAATTTCCATCTTTTGGTTGATTTCTTAAAATGCTAAGCCAAAGAATAAAAGTACAACTCCAAGGCATCAGTAGGGAAAACTATATCAGTAAACAACAATATAGAAATTATTCTATGTTGCTGTACGAAGGGTTACGGAGTGCCGAAAGAACACAGCAACAAGGCAACTCTTACTTGGTGCAAGAAAGAACAGTTTATTGAACGAAGCCATGGCTTTAAATAAGATAGTTAGTGAAAAACAAAATACAGACAGTTCATTGGTCAGAGAGAGAGACACCTCTTGTCCCTGGCTTTCCCACGGATCCAGCAGGTGTTTATCTTTGCTATAATTCCTTTCTGTTTTTCCCAAATGCTATCACCCTGGGAAAGGCTCAGGCCAGAGCTGAGAAACTGTCTCAGCCTGTGAAAAGCTTTCCCAGCATGAGAAAGAGGAAAAAGAGCTCAGAGCCTGAGAAAGGCCTTGCAATTTCTGCCTGGGCCTTCAGTGGTGTCCACAATTCTATGGGGTTAAATTACTATTTTCAGGAATCAATGTCCCATACACTCCTCTGTTTCAAGGTAAAAGGAAACCACAACCAACCAAAAAAATCACCAAAAAAACCCTTACATCAGAAAAATAATCTTTTTTGTCCCTGCTACCTGTGCCCCACCAAGGACTACAGGTAAGCAGGATAGTGCTCAAAGGACTCAGAGAGCTCAGCTAAACCAGACGGGGCTCACCACGGTCTGTTACTCGCCCAGTGGAACTCCGTGGAGGGGTGAGTGAGAGCAGGAACCCAGCTGGGATCTGGATTTCCTGATAGCTGCTTCAGTGCATGCCATATTTAACCCAGGGCTTGTGGCAACTCCACAATTAAGAGCTTAATGCACGTAAGATATACTTTGCAAGCAAAACATTATTCATTAACAAATCTGATTAAACTGCTAATGCAGTGAGCACTAGCACAGGTTCAGAAAGACAAATAGTCTCTGTTGTGCAGTGTTTGTGAAGAATATTATCCATAAATGGATTTTAACTATTTAAATTGGCTTCTGATCAGGAACTATGAAAAGATACAGTGCAGCACAGAACACTTCATTTAGCTTACTGGGATTAACATGAGGAGGAAGAAAACCTAAAGATTAAGGTTTCTGACTTCAGAACAGTAATATGTGTAATTCTGCAAAGATACCTGTGTCATAATCCTGGACTAAAAAAAAAAATTAAAAATTTCCCCAGCAGCACTTCACTGATTATTAAAGATTTGTTGGTAAATGGTTTCTTACTGTGTGTAGAACATTTTAAACCCATTCCATACAGACTAAATCATGTTCAAATCCTGGATTCCACAAATGTACACTGTGCTTTGCTGCTGTACTAATAAAACTGTTCAGCTTTCATCCATTTATAAGTCTTGTGATATTTCAGACCACAGAGGCAAGTTGTTACAGGAGAATTTTAGCTTTTATCTTTTTACTAAAGATATATTCTCATCATTTTGGCAGGACTAAAAAAAGTTCCCACTGGCCGTAACAGACATCTGATGGCTTTCCCTCCTTTCACGCACCTACTTTTCCCATTTTTTTTCAGAAGCCCAATATCAAATCCTGTAAGCAAGTATACAGGCTGATACATGCAAATAAACTGCATTAGCTTGATTGCACCCCTGCAAAATACAGATCCATTCTGAGGCCTTTAGGAAGAGCAGGCAGACACCAAGCCTTTATCTCCAGCTGCTCCCTGCTGGGAGTGGCTGGGGCAGGGTGTGGGATGTCTCGGAAGGATTCCCAGTGCTGTGTTTTATTGCCTTCTTTTGATCCCTCTCTTAGAGGTGGTAGGTGCACAGCTTTGACCGACTGAACTGTGCTATGCTAATATGGCCAGAACACGGCAGTAATTGTTTAATTGTATGACCGAGAGCTCCAATTGCTTCTGTACAATATCAGCCTACCAAAATGCCTATTCCTGTGTAACCTGAAAATGAATAGCTTAAAAAACTCTAGGTGGGTTTTTTTGCTCTTCCCATTGATCTATTATTTCATTCTCTAAAACTCAAGATAAGCCCCAACTCAAAAGATCTGAGATCAGTAGGAGTTTTGACTAAATCAGAGCTGTAAGATTTGGTCCACAGTTTCTAGAACTACTCCTGCAGCCTGAGAAGCATTGCTATTCAAATCCCCTGGTGATAAAAAACTGTGTACATACACTGTTTACAGTGGCCTGATATAAACTCAGCACCCTTTCCTCTTATAGCAGCCTGTTTCATATGTTCAAATCTTGTTTGATGGCAGTCATACAACCAAGCAGTTTGTAATTTCTGAAACATCTAGGGAGACAGAAATCAAATGGTGCTCAAGCTAGTTAATTAAAACATTTCAGAATCTTTCACCTGTGGAATCAAGCTGTTTTGTTAAGAGAAGAATTGAGAGACTAACAGAGCAGGTGCTGCTGCAAGCACAGATTGCCAGAGAGGATCACTTTATAGAAGCCCATCAGAAGTAGTCTGACTACAGGACCTAATAGAGAAGGAAGTGTACGCTCATTGCTTCTCATTAACTGATTGTGAAATCTTTAGTTTAGGAGAGCTCTCATTGAAGTCAATAGGGATTTTCCCAGAGTCGGAGTGCAGGACTGGGACCGCACTGTGCCATTATGTACCAGGCTGCCTATATTAGAGTTCTCAATGACAGCATCTGATCTGAAGCTAAATTAATTTAATAGAATACTTTCCATTGATTTCATTGCAGATCAGACCAGGGTAAGAGTCACCTAATGTCTGAAATAGTAGAATGAAGCATCCTTGAAGTTGTTGAACCGGTTGCCAATATATATGTATATTCTCTCTCTCAAGGAAAAAAAAACCAAACAAACAGTTATTGAGGACTATGAAATGACAGCACAGAAAGGAAGAACATCTAAGCTGCAATCAGCTGAAATGATGTGCATCTTGCTTGGTATTTCTCGGCATCATTTATTGATTTTTAATCAAAAAGAATGTTAAAAGGTCAGAAGCAAACATCTGCACATCACTGCACATCTGAGCAGTACCAGTTAAGTCAATGATGCATGATCCATTTGTGCAGAAAGACTAAGGCCAATGCTTACAATACCAATTGTCCAAGATCTGTCCTGCTGGGAGGTCTATTGCACCCTGGCTCTGGTGGACCCCCTTGAAATCATTGCCAATCTACGTGAGCAAGAGTATCTGCCTCAGTCAGCAATTTCCAGGACACAAGCCTTAATCTGTGTGATCCTTGGGGCAGAGGGGATAATGTATCTGCATTTATATGGATGCCCCAGTCCTACCTAGGATTGTAGGTAACAGCATAAAACATAGCACACTGCATCTTTCCAGAAAAACCTAAGAGAAGGGAAACTAGAGAACATTTTAAAGGACTTGTCTGAAAACATTTACTTCAGGAAGAAATCTTCCCAAACCCTTGTATTCCCACTGGGCTTTTAAAATGCAATGCCACTTTCCTACTCGCCCCAATAAAAGTTGTAACCAAAAATTGGGCATTTTTACTGGGTTGACCCTTGTTTTTCCAAGTGAATTAACCTCTTTCTGGAAGTTCATCTTTGCTAGGACAGATGTGTTACCTCTTTTCCATTGGTGCACCTTTGTGTTAGCTGTTACCTTTGTGTCACCCCAGAAGACAAGAATATGGACTTCACAGGGGCTAGAAAAGAGAGTGACATTCAGAAAGAACAAGTGGCAGAAAGATGGATGTGCAGTAATGGAGCTACTTTTTCCAACTTACCTCTCTGTTCCCTCCTGTGAGTGAGCCAAAACCAGTAAGGCATTCTTCTAGTCTCAACTGTACTGCTTAATATATGTGTGTGAATCAAAGCAGACGAAACTATAATTTACAATCTGCCTTCTAACATATAGGATTTTTTTCTTAAAAATATCATGAAAAGATGATTCTGTTGCAATACATATTCTATGTTTGCAAATGCATTATTGTTTGATATGTGTTAACTTCCCAGTGTTCTTAGCATGCAGTACTGCCAGTAACCATCCTTTTCAAATGAGCACACCAGTCAAGATGAGATTGTACAGATTAACTTCTTCATTTTTCAGAGGCAATCTGTCCTTCTGGTGCCCCCTCTCCCTCTTAGATGTTCTTTCAGAGAAGTAAAGAGCCTTTCTAAGCAGTTGCTTCCTTTCCATCCCTGTTCTTTTTTAATAGGCAAAGGTTCAGTTATAGAAGGCTTGAGGAAGGGTACTGGAGTCAAACTTGAGATTCCCGACACATCTATCTCTTCACATGCCAACTACTGTAACGCGGAATCATCTTCCCAGGTAAATTCATTACTTTCTGTCCACTATATGCAAGTTCTTCTATGAAAAGTGGTATATATTATTCTGGTATCAACATCTGATACCATTTTAAGACAAGTCTTAGCGCAAGATTTTCTTCCCACTCCTGAAGGGGGAACGAGTAAATATAACTGCCCTTCTGAGGAGCATTTTCCTCAGGAAGCAGACTTGCTGCACCGAAATACCTAAGCACCACTATCTCTCATGAGAGGGCCAAAGCTATGAGGTGGATGAGAAGCCATAGCAGATTGAAGCCTCTGTGCACATAAAACTGAGACAAAGAACCATACGAGTCAATGTTACACATGCATGCATAATTATATGTCACCTAGCAATTATGTGGAGAAAGCACTGCCCATCTAGATCTTCAACAGCTACTGTGCATAAACACAAAGCATCTACATGCTGCCTTATTGAGGAACAGGAATGGAACAACTTTAAAAAAAAAACAACACCAAAGATGACAAAGAAGCATACATTAAGGTATGATTGACAGCTGCCATAATGGACTGTCATGTCAAAAGAACTGCCTTGCTAATTCTCTTACATAATGAGCTAGATGCTAGGCTCTCCTTGCAAGTTTGATTGTGCACCCTTCCATCAATCTTACTGACATCTTGGCATCTGAAATACAGCAAAACCACTTAACAAGGGCTCTTTAAACAGGAAAGAGGAGGGATGTCCCTGTGTATTAAATGTGATGTGGAGGTTGCTATGGTAAATTTGAACATGAAAACATTGACGTGCAAATTTCCATACTGGTGGCTAGAGCTGAGGCTAGCCATGCCTCCAGGTTTTTTAAGAATACTTGGATTGCATTATTAAATCAGTGGAAAAAGTATGGTTCTGGTGCCACTTTCATGGTAATGATAAAAAAAAGTGCCTTTGTGCGTGTCTGTAGATCCCCAGATGAAGAGTATCCAAAATGGCTTGTAGTATGTTCTCTCTACAGCCTTCAAATATGGGGCTCCATCCCCCAGACTCCTTCAGTAACTAGGACTGGAAATATATATGCATTTCTCTATTTTTTTTTCACTTCGATTGTCACAGTTACATAATGCTGCCAGTTGTAATCGCAGCTCAGTGGTGTTGTTAGGCAACTCCGCTAGCTTCAGTTATTGAACTGAAAATTGCCATATAGGTGTCGACTATCTGCCCTGCAGTTCTACTGATTATAGCTTTAACTACTGGCATTTCCCTCATGACCAGTTCTCCGAGTTCCCATTTTGCCTGCCAGATTTCTAATCCACTGAGCCCCCTTGAGCTGTGAACTGCTCAAGCACCCAAGCAATTGGAGATTAATTGCCAGCTCTACTCCAGGGCCCTGTAGCAGAGAAGGACTGAGCTGGTCATCAGAGTGAAGTTTAGTGTATAAACATTTACTGGGATTTACTGTTCCCTGGGTTATTTCATGTTTCCCTTTTAGAAGAAATTCCATAAGAAACCTACTGATTTCCCAGCTCCATAGTGACATTTCTTAGAACATTTTGTTGTTTCTACTCATTTGTTATTGCAAAAGTACCAAAATAAGTAACACACTATAAGCTCACTGATATCTCCACCATGGCCCATAGCACACAGGAGCTGCCACCACTATCATGCCTACTTTATCCCATGCCTTTGGAACTATTTATTATTATTTATGCTCGTTCCATTTCTCTATTTCTTCCTGGTTTTTTTTCTTTCTCACATTTTTAAGTTTTAAACACCAGTTTAACCTATGTTTCCTTTTTTCTTTTGGTCTCCTTTTCCCTTTTGGTCAAGAAACACTCCCCTCCACAAAGTATAATTTTTTTTGCATGCGTGATTCTATTGTTCTCCCTTTGCAAAAATCAAACTGTCTGGCAGACAAGTCCTGGGCTGTCAGAACACAAATGCTGATCTGACTATTCAGTATGATCCTCAAAACTGGAGTTATTTTCAACCCCCTCAAACTTCCTCTTTCCAGCACTTGACTGGTTTCAACTTTCAGGGGTTTTGTGCAATTGCTAAGAACATTAAAGCCTTCTCCGTGCTTTTGTTTAAACACATTTAACAGGATTCTTGACTTTCTTGAACTCAAAAATATTCTCCTAAGGCACCTCCCATGGCTCTAGAACTCAACTCCATTCTATGTACAACATCTCAGACAACAACAGCACCAATTCTGTCTCACCCAGCCAACCTCTAAAACTTTCACAGTCAAAAATACCAGCCACAAAGAAACAAATTTCGTACCTGAAATATAATCTCTCAAGCTTTGTCAGTATCACACTTTTTTATCTGGGGTTTCTTATCTCATGCTCCCATCTCTCCTCATTGTAGTTCCAGGCTCCTCCAGTGCTCTGGATTGCTTTCAGGCCCCCAGTGCTCCTTCTTATTGAGCCTTTTCTCCCACCATTGCAGGCCTGCAGCCTCTTTTCCAGCAGCACCCATGAAGCCTCAAAAGTTTTGCCTCCCTGCAGGACCTTCCTTTATTTGCCACAGCTGTTGCCAAATCACTGCTTTAACTGTTCAATAATTAGAATTGCACCAAGGTGTTTAAAAGCTTGTGGCTGTACCTTTTGAATTCATGGGGGTAGAGGTGACTTTCTGAAAGCATGAACAGGTAAGGGGAAGTTACCAAGTCTATTTTATTAGCTTTAAATTTTATTGCTGTTCTTTATTTCATTAACAATTCTGATAAACTCTCCCCCAGTATTTCTGTGTATATTTTTCAAAGCTGCGTGTCTGTTTTGGCCACATATTTGTTCAGTTTGCTTATGAACACTTTGGTAACAAATTCATCCTCTGCGTTCCTGAATCCTGCTCCAGCCAATCCCATATACAACAAAAGCCTTGCCCATTCTCCATGTATCAGTTTAATATGAATGAGATATTTTCATAGGCACTGGGAGTGAAATTTGGGATGGGAAGAATATTTATGTGATGAAAACATGTGTTACAGACTCTGTGAACAGAGCTCCTGATTTCTACCTTTCACAGGCCTTCTTGGTGATCTTGGCTACTGCTTTACTATTCAACTTCCTACCTGTAAAATAGTGAAGATAATCTCTTCAGAATGACCAGTACTTGTGGGGTTGTAGAGAAAAAACAACTAGACAGGAAAGTAAATAGAAAGATAAAAACATCTTTTGCTCTCATCTGTTGGAGTAAGTGTTTTTTTTTCCACCTAGCCCTCTTCAGAGTACTTGAAAGTGAAAAAAGAATTGTGTTTCTCAGTGGGCTAGATAGTCTCAGTGAGAGCATTTTTCCCTTTTTATAAAGCCTCTCTCATTTCAGTTGTCATTCAGGGAATCTGTTTTGTTTGGGTTCCCCCCCCCCCCACTTGTCTATCTGTTCTACTTCTAGCTTTCTTGAGTTCAAAAACATTTCCACTCTTACTATTCAGATGGTTTTGTGTTCAAACTCAGACATCAGCAGTATATGACTTGTAACATGACATTTAATATTTTTTCAAGTGTACGTTTCTCTATGGGGCTTTTGAAATTGCTTTTAGTAAAGGCGATCTCTTAAGAAAAATATATCATGGCTGTCTTGCTTTGCATTACTATGTAAAATCACCTTTCTACATTTTGCAGTTTTGTGGTTTCTTCTATGACAGTACAGATTAATGGATGCATTTTTTTGTTTCTCAGAAAGATCTAATCATAGCAGAGAAAGAAAAGAGAAGCCAGTGAGAAGCCTCTGATCAGCCAACACTCCCTAGATCAAATGCTCTCTGTTTGGGAACATCTGCCTTAAAAGATACCACCTGTTCATAAAAAAAACCCAACAATAAAATGCTCATATGTCAAATATTGCAAGGAATGTTTAAAATCTTATAAGAATCATTCCTTGTAAAGTAACTAGGTTATAAATTTAAGCTGAAAATAATATTGAAAAGCCAAAGGAAGTACATCTGCCTCTGTGGTTGGTATGACAGGATGGTGCATGTAGAGCCATGAACACATTATAACATTTGATATTCTTAATCAAATCCCATTTTAACATGTGATGTGTGTTACTCCACTAAAGGTCATTTTTGTTACAGTAGCATTAAGGGTTTTCAATAAAACATTTTAAATGCCAGTTATATAACTGCTTTTAAAACATTTAACAGCCACATTGGCTACATGACCTGAGACAAAGGATATTTTCTCAGCACTTTGATATATTGTGGCTAGATTATCCTTATGGGAGCGTTCAGTTCCATAATGGCCTCAGGTCCTCCCATAATTTGTGGTATAGGATTTTTTTCACCAAAACAATAATTGCTAATGAAGCCAATGGTGATGGAAGTTCAACGACATGGCAGAGGATGGAGACTGCAGTCAATAATAGCAGCACACACTGCCCAGTACAAGAAATTCATCAGCACTATTCAAGGACAAAGAGATGTAGCAATAAGGAATGAACACACACAGACCTGGGTCTTAGGACTGCATGGATGTTATAGAAAATTTACTCAAGGAAACAGAAGTTTTTTCCTCCTCTGCATTTCCAAGAGTGTTGCACCATTAAAATACGCTAGAATACAAGGTATATGTAATATAATACAGGATATGTAGGATATAGTTTCAGGACTTCATAGCCAGGTGTACCTGAGCACATACAGAGATACATTACTCCACATCTCTCCTGTGAGATGAACAAGCTCCACATGATGTACAGAAGACTCATGTCAGATCTTATTATTGAGGGTAGACAGCTATTTCCTGTTAGGTTCTCTGCAGAATGGTATCAGTGGAGCAGCATTTTCAGCTGTGGCATCTCCCCTGCCAGCTCTCAGATGCTGGATCTCACTCCCAGACCCAGCAAACTTTTTGACTTGCAATACATGTGGCAGATCATCAGTCAACAGGACACATTCCTCTCTCTTTCTTTAATTTTTTTTCTTGTTACTTATCTCTTTGGGTTTTGGGTTCTTGTGGTTACAGCCACCTATCCACCTATTCCTATGCAATTCTGGACTGTGGAGCATGAATGGGATTGGCACAGGGTTGTAGCCATGCTTGTAGACTTCTGCTCCCTCAAAGCAAATCTTGTGGATTTTTTTTTAATAAATAGATAATATTTGCTGCAAAAATGAAATAAAAATAATGTATTGTTATTTTCTTCTGCTCTGAGCAGGAGTTATTTGATGACCTTCTGAGGGCCTGTCCAGCATTAATTATTCTAAGAAAATATGTATATTTGTTGAAAAGCAAGATAAGCAAAACCAACAGTGGCAATCCTTTTTCACTGCTCTTAGGCATCATTTCTTTACCAGTGACTTCAGGTCATCATGAAATTAAGAAGTTGCTGTGTTTCAGAATAGTATCTTTTACAGGCAATTTTATCATGAGCCAATGAAAGAAATGTTTCCAAAGTGAACAGCTGGCATCTCTTTTCATAAAGGATTCCCTTTTAGAACACTATTTCCAAACAATATTACAGTGGCTCCATTCACATGGTTATAGTTAAGACTGTGTCAATACTTCTCTTATAAACCTTGTTTTTCAAGGGTTTATAACTTTACAGCTGAGCCATAATTAGCTGGGATTTGAGTTAAGGCAAAAGAGTTTAGTCTGTCTGTGATAGCATTTTTGCTAATATTAAAAAAATCAGTTTTAAATCATAGAAGAGTACACATAATTTATATGCATAAAAAGGATTTTTGAACATTCAACAGCTTTGATTTTAAGAAAGGAGTTCTGACAAGTGATTAGAATATACTGTGATCTCCATATTTTTTGTCTTTTTAAAAGAAAAAGAACAAAAAAAAACACTTTAGAAACTCAGTTTGACAAACATGGGAATTCAAAATCAAAGTGGATGGTCTCTCCTTAATTTATGTTGTTATGAAGAATGGGCACAATGGTCCCACTAAAAGGCACAGAATCAAGCTTGTGTTCTGTGGTTTTATTCAGTTCTTGCTGGCATATTGTTGGTTTAGTTGTTGCTTGGGGTGATAGCAAGTAAAAGAGCAGGACAGGCCTTTGCAGGGGTTTTACAGAGATGTTTATTTCAGCCACGCTTCTGCATCGTCCAGGGTTCAGGGAACAAAGGCGAAGGCCTTGAGGGAGGGTTTAGGTTTGATACATGGGAAACAGGGTGGGCAGATCCCTCGGGACCAATTACTAAGGGATAGGGAAACTAGATGGGAGTAACTAAAAGGCTGACGGACAGGCAGAGGGAACAGGGTTGACTTAGGGAACAAAAGAGGAGTTGCTTTGTCCGGATAAAACAGGATTGTTATCAAGAGAAGGCAGTAAAAGAGGCCTCTCATGTTCCTTAACTGGGAATGCCTTTCTGGGTCTCCACAGCATATAAGCAGAGTTTCAATACTTGATATAATTTTGTTTGAGTATTTTATGACAATACCAATTTGCATCCTGCCTGTTGTTTTATGGCCACTTCAATCTCAGCCAATAGCCCACCTTTCTGCAGCCCCTGTTTCCAAAGCCGTTCTTCATTACAGTGCAAAACGAACACCGCCTGTTTCCTATTCCAGTCATCTTCAGCTGGGCTACACTGCCAGCCCAAGTCACCCTTTTAGCATGAGTCCACCCTGGTTTCTGTCACTAGGTTCTTCTCTTCTGTCTTCAGGATTGCCTTGCAAGGAGAACCAGATTACTCAGATCACCCACTGTTATCTTATGGCAGCATCGACTGGCTGTCTCCAGAGAGTGAACAGTGAGAAATACTTGTAGTAACACACAGGGTGAGCATGGCCCAGGGTGGGCACAGCCAAGGGCCTCACTCAGAGACGTTTAGAGTGGACCTCTGTCATATGACGACATGGCACATCTTCTCCATTTTTTCCTGTGTAGGCACTGTCAGTGTTTTCCTCCTTCTTCCCTTACCAGGCAGTTCTTTATGCACCCTGAGTTTGGTAACATAATCTTGGTTGAGCTAGGAGACTTTGGAAATACACCTATTTTAGCCTAGTATGTTATCTCCAGTAATGCTGAACAGAGCAAAAGGGATAGACTTTCACCTCAGCGTTTCAACACTGTGGAAACAAACACAAACCTTTAACATCAGAGTGCAAACAGCAGCCACAGAGCTCTCCTTGTTACCATTGCTGACTAATCTGTTTGGGAATTGAAGGCTAGGATGACTGTATTCCTCTCAGGCCAGAGTTAACTGTATTACACATTCAGAAGCCTTCCTGAACTCTGTGGCCATCACCCTCCACAAAAGCATGAATTAAAATTGTTTCTTTGAATTCAAATGGAATCAATACTTCCCAGGAGACAGATGGGCTTTTCTTTTCTATACTGAGAAAATAATCAGTGTCTGGATATCTGGTTTTAAGTTTTTATTCAGCTACAGGACAGCACCAGAAAAAACGGCAGAGACTGGGCACCTGCTTTTTTCCTTGATCAGCCCTGAATCATAGAATTTGATAATTTATATACCAGGAGCTTGTTGTTGCTCTTGCATGCAGCTTTTAGATGACACAGTCTGGCTCAGGCAAAAAGGCCATGCTTATTCTTTTTTGGAGCTTTTTAATTTTTACTTGTAGCTGAATCCTCTAGGTCAATTGTATCTGCAGGGGTGGGAGAGGAATTTAATTGCTTTTACTTCCTACTTTCATCTCAGGGTGACCAGTACATTAATAATGCACAGGAAGCAGCTAGGAAATGCATGGTAGAATAGGGATTAATTGATATTTGGAAAGATTTCAATCCACATTTGAAGGAAAAGGTTATGCACTGTAGTCCAGCTCTAGTTACTATGTGTATTTGATTATTACTTCTTACAGCCGTGCGTCTTCTGGTTTTAGATCTGTTTCCCTCTTTCTTTGGCCAACAAGGCTTATACAAAAATTTCTGTCTGTTTCTTGCTAAAGGTATTTGCTGTGTTTCTGATACACACCACCCAATATCAAATAAATACATATATTCCTCTGTATTTTCCAGTAACTATAAGCTTTTTCTGCATTGACACCACCCACAATTCCGTTATGAACAATTTGACTTTCCAAAATGTTACTGATTTCTCTGCTTGGAAGGTACAAGATTAATAGCTTTAGAGGCAAAAGTCCTTCAACCCATTCACTGAATAGATGCTGTAAGCTTGCTTCAATGCCTGCAGATGTGCTTCCGCACATCACTTTTAGTTAGAAACATGAGTGAGGCACTTCTCAAATCAACAAGGCACTAAAATACAGGAAACAGATGGGTAATTCCAGTGATGTCAGGGCAGGAAGGTATGATTTAGTTGGTTTGAAAAGGACAAGTCTGACAACTTGTTTTGCCATAGAAATGATAATGACTTCAGTAACTTCTTTAGCCATTTTAGAGGCTTCAGAACAGCTAATATTGACACCCATAAAACCAGTAACTACTGGTAGCAGAACTTGACTCTAGTTGTCAGAAGCAAGGGAGAAGTGTAAAGAATTGAAGACCCAATAGAAAAGATATATTAGATTATTTTAAGACCTTGAGAAACTCACCATTTTTTCTCAATGCTAGTCACATTAAAAATAGTCTAAAATAAGGAATAAAACATAAATGTCCAGTTACAAGTACTTTGATAATATTAGGTGACTTGGGCAAAGACCTTTTAAAGACCACTGATGTTATAGAAGCTTTTATGATGCTATTTGAATTTGAAAGTAATGGATTCTTCTAAGCAGCTAAAGCCAGACTATTTGGAAGAGTTTCAAGGCTGCTAAATGCACACTGCAGAGAATGTGAAATTTGAGCAGCCATCTCAATTTAGGACTAAAAAGTCAAAGGAGAGGTAGACCTGTGTTTCATATGTGGTACCATGAAGTATTTTGAATGCTAATCATGGAAACACTTAAGTATTTTTGTAATAAACTGCCCCTTTGGGAACATAGATAGACTAGTTACAAATGTCTGTGAAGATCCATTAAGTGAGTAAAGAAACAGTGATGATGACTGCCCTTTGCAGCAATTGGTTGGGATAGGAGTTCATCTCCTGAGCCAGTAAAGGCTACATTGTAAGTGACTTTCATAGTCTACCAGTGTGTTTTGCACTGCCAATGCAGTTCTGTTTTAATTCCCTCTTTGACAGACCAAGAGAAAAGGAAAGTCATTGAAATATAAGAAGTATCTCAAGGAGATGTACTGGAAGAATCTTTGCTCACCTCACCACATCATGTGGTCATAATGCATAACAGCTCTGAAAATGCCACCTTTTTTCCATTGTGGGATATCTTATTCAAGTACCCTCTGTCTAATGAGTATGAACAGTAAGCAGCATATCCTATATTATAATATTAAATTTAAAAATGTTCTTTTCACAACTATTGTTAAGAGCACTTTTCAAATCCCTTTAGTATTTTTCATCTATAGAGATATTTGGGGTATTTTGCTAATTCTGATTTTATTAATGTATTTGGTGAAGGTTATCTGAGTTTTGTCTCTTAATCTAGGAGACTTTGCAAGCACTGTTTGCAAGAACTGATTTATCTGCTTTGATTCGTTAAACAAATGAAGAAAGAATTGTAAATTGTAGTGGTGCCACAATGGGGTAGTTATGCTTTATTTTAATTAAAATCGGGATCTAAAAAAATCCAGCTGCTATCTACCTCACTGTTCTTAGCCTAGTTTCTTCAAGTACCTAGAGATTCTGCTGAAGTCTTTGTTTGCTCCATCTGCCAAATCCACAGAGCTCAATTCTGTGTACAGCTCAGGCTCCAGGCACATTTTCAGCCAAAAGAATCTGAATTTGTGTAAAGCCTGTGTTGCTTTTATACAAATCTGCTCTACTTTCCGCAACTTCCAGGCTCTTCACCTTGCTGTGGTTGCAAGCTTCCCCTGTAACATTTGAGGAAAGAAGACTCTACAACCTTCCATAGCTATTTTACCTTCAACTCAATCTCTGCAGAAACCTAGAGATTGTCATGGGCAAATCTCTGGCTCCAATGAGTTTGCTGACCAAGAATCACAAAAAAATAATGAAACTTGTGAAGTTATCACAGCACAAAGCAATACAAATTCTTTTAAACAGAGGAATCAAAACTTCAAGAGAGTTTCCTTACCTTTGCTGAAACTCCCAGCTATGTGGTTTATGGCTGGGCTTCTGTTCTTAGTTATGGCCAACATATCCTGAGTTCTGCTGGAGAAAGTGATTGTAATTACCAATAAAATAAATATGAGTTTCCATCACAGATTATTCTTAATTTCAGTTGACAATGATTTTATCCCTCTCAAAACCAGTTACATATTGCCTTGGAGACCACAGGTTACCTGATGGTGCTAGGGTGCACCATTTGCCTGATTTTCTCTCCTTTTCCTCAGCCACACTGCCCACTCTCTGTACTGTTAAGCCATTTGGATATTGCCACTCTGCACCCCTGTGCTGGGAATTTCCTAAGTGGCCATGTTGCTTACCTACCTTATCACTGCACTGTGCTTATCTTGAATCACTGAAAAGATAATATTTGCATATGCATTTATTTTCACTAGATGGGCTGTGTCGGCTTTTTGTGGGAAATGTTGCAAACAGACCACAAATGAAGTTGATGTGAAACTGAGAAAAGCAGGTGGATAGTGTTATATATGGATAAATTGGGAGGGGATATGGAAGACAGAACAATCTATTATCTAAACTTCTATACAATCCATGTAGTTTATCTGATTGACCTGCATTACCACTGGCAGCAAAAACCTCCAGTTGGGAAGCCCTTGTTGGTACCAACAGCAAAGGGAAATGGAGTGAAAAAACCTGAATGAACTGAGTTGGACAAAATAATAGTCCTACTACATTTTCCTTCCTAATCATCATGTTTTAATACAACCAAATAAAGTGGCATATAGAAGGGTAATATGCATTTTCTTCAAGGAGTTGTTGAAACCCATAATGCAGTATCTTTGTAATTTACTGGTAATATGTGTACAATATAAAGGATCAGGAGCAGAGTACTATTACTATATTTAGAGATAATGCTGATTTTCTTTCATAGCCTTGATATAAACTTTGATTACATAGCATTTCTTTAATTTGTTGCCATTCAAGCAAACCCTTAGAGCACTGCAGCAAGCAATGCCTCTCTTTCACATTTGCATTTTTTAATTTGCACTTTTTTATTTCCCAGACTGCAGCTCCACACCTACACAGGCTTCCCCTGTGGGAGGGGAGAGAACATATTTCAGTATGAATTATACTGTTTTTCTTCTCAAATAGCTGTAATTATTAATTCCAGAGATTTGTAAAAAATTCACTTTGCTACTGTTTCACTTAAGTATGTAGGGTTTTTCCTAACTGATATCAGATGCCAACCTATTCCTCCACTGATACCCATTTTAAATAGGCATCTTGTTCCTGTCTCACCCACCAGTTCCCCTTTCAATATGGTGGCTCCTGGGACTGTCATTTTTAACTTCCCTACCTGGTCCAGCTTTGCAGGTAGAATCAGTGCCTAAATTGGATTTCTGTATCTCATACAACGTCTTGCGCCTGAAAAGCCTGGGATGCTAAATTTGAGGCATGACATAGAAACGAGGCAACAAACAAAATTAGACCTGAAAAAAAGATGGCAGCAGGAGGGCAATAGCTTTGCTCAGGAATTTAGCCAAGTACTGCTGCCTGCCTGTTGGAGAGTATGTGTCTCCAGAATAACTCCACCCACAGGCTGAGGCTATAAAATGTATTATTTATTTGACTTTCTCTATCCAAGACCTCAGAAAAGAAAATCTTCTAACACATTGTGTCTTCTGAAGACTGAACACTTGCTCACATAATAAGGTGAGAAAAAAAAGAGCTTGGAAGACTTTATATAACAGTACCATCTCACAACACCTGCCATAATAATATTTTATTTGCCAGTCTTTTCTTATCCCATGTCGCTGCTACGTTACTCCATCAAAGGGCAGGAGTAATAGCATCACTTCAGATAAAAGAAAAAGAGAAAAGTGTGCTGTACACAATCTGCCCATCACATCACGTCACAGTTACATTAACGAAACAGGCACCACCTCTATGAAGAGTTTAAAGACATGGCAATCCATGTTAGCTGCAGCTTCTTCCCAGGTATGGGAAAAAATGTCCACTCTTACATGGTACCTATAATTCAAAATGCTGTACACAGATTAATTAATGGAATGTTCTTTATGCACATCAGTACACTGAGTCGGAGAAATATTAAATAAATGACAAAACACGAAATTTAACAGATATAGGAAGTAGCAGAACCATAAACAGCACTGAACCCCCAGATTTCAGAAAAAAAAACCCCTACTCTAATGCAACTATATAATTTCTCTTTCTTAAAGTATATGTTTCAGACAGCAAATTCTGCTGTGCACAGCACTGAGCACATCATCAGCTCTTTGCAAATACTGAATGGAATATATAATATTATCTGTAATCCCAGTACCATGTCCTAAACCACTAAATCTATTGCAATTTGAAACCTTTATATTTAACTGATTTTGATAAAGATAATTCTAAAAAGCTGCACTATTTTGGTATGACTAATTAATATGTAATAATAATGATAATCATGACCAATAATGCTGTTTTAATAAGGATTTAATCTCACATATCATTTTATGAAAGCACTTTGATAATAATGATTATTTATTTTTGCATTTCTCATGTTAACAACTTCAAGTACCATGATGATTAATAAGGCTAAAGAAACAAAGAGATACAAAAAATAATAAGCTTATGAGACTGTTAATATGCTGAGCTTATTTAATAAACCCTACCAAATATAAAACTGTAACAGAGATTCTCTTGGGAGAGGGGGAAAAAAGCCCTAAAAATAAAGCTCCTTAAGGCTATGTCAGCAGGGTTGAATTGACCTGTGTATCACTGTCATTTCCATTGTCACTCTAGCACACAAAATAAAATAAGAAATAGCATGTAGTGCATTATGTGCTAGGCTGTCAGCTGGTGTAAAGAAGTCCATTGGCATTGTGCTGATTTGAAAGCAAACCAGTGGGAGATCCCAAGTCAGAACTACAATTTAATAGGAAAATTAAAATAAAATGCAGCAGTACAAAACCACTGACAGAGTCAGAATACAACCTGACACCCTGTCAGTCAGGGTGTTGGTAGCAGTCTGATTAAATGGTGGCTGCAGTCCTCCTGCAGTGACAGATGTGGTTCAGTTGAAGCAGTGATCCTGTAGTTTTCCTCTGAAGGTCCAGTGGTGGTGTAGAAGAGTCAGGCATTCCTCTGGGAATCCAGTGGAAAAAGACTGTGATGTTCCAAATCTCAGACTTTATCTAAGTAGGAAATGTTTGGCTCCTCCCCCTGGGTGGAGCATCTCACAATGGGATGATGTAATTTTATCAGTCGTGCAGTGGGACTCAATGGCCCATTAACAGAAGATATCTCCACTGGAGGGAGGATGGGTCATCGAAGAGATAAAGAACACTGCCACACCTGGTTTTAACAGATAGTGATAGAATACATACTTTTGGTTGCATCTTGTATTGCAACCTAAGACAGCCATTAATGTAAAGGATCTGTGCATCTGGCCAAGCATTTTCAATGGGCTGCATAAGCACAAGACAATATCTAATATGTCTTGTCCATGATGACTTCAACACTCAGCAGAGGAAGGATACGTGCTGTCAATGCTCACATCCTCTGGTGACAGTGGATATACTTAGCTACTTAGCTAATTATTGGACTGAGCATACTGAGATCTTTCAGGGAATTTTTTGGCTGCAATAGCAGTGCCTCTTGTTTTCCTCCTTTCGTATTCCATTCCTGCAGCTAAGCCAAAGTTTTTGTTATTACCCAAGTAAGATTTTCATAGATATTCATAGCAGTCCAATAGAAAAATTCACCTGGTCCAAAAAAGTCCTCCATCTTTTTAGCTTAGAAAGCATTGCATAGGCAGCACTTTGCCAAAATAGCTTCAAAAGGAAATCACCTGAGCTGGCACAATTTATAGCAGCCAAAGAAATCTTCTGCAGGATGGTTTATATAATTAGAGAAGTCTGGTAAGCAGTACAGGCTAACAGCAGTACAGGTTTTTATACACAAATCAGTACTCAATCCTTATCAAGAAGCTTTTACAGGTTTGATCTTCCTGGCAAAGTCTTGGTGGTAGAGATCAATTTTAAGAGATCTATTAATCAGCAAAGGTCTCTTTTGGAAGGTGAAATTACTTGGGTTGAGTAACTTCCTACCTAAAAGAGTCCCCTGAATTTGTTCCTACCTGGAACAGATTGCTCCAGTAGCAATGTGAAACCAGGAAGAAGTGGGTTATGGGATGTGCAAGAGAGGAGAGAAGTCCTAACGAGGAAGTATACTGAGACATGAGATATAAATAGAAATAATCCACAGTGATTTGCTGATGGGCTCCACAGCAATGTCCATATGCTGGAGCCAGGGAAGTGGAGAAGGGAGTACCAACCTCAGGTTTCAGATAGGAAGACAGGATCAAGTCTTTGGAAGAAAAGCTGAAGGAACCATTGCGGGAAAATTCTGCAGTTCTTCCTCTTCATAATAATATTTTCTCAGGCAGTGTAGGAAGTGATTGCACAGAGAAAGATACAAAAGAACAAAAAGAGATGCCAGGTGAACAGAACCCCTCTGATAAAAGAGAAGCCCAGCCCATGGTCAGAGAACGACATGATGGTAAGATCTAGCTGGTGTGTTTTGAATACACACTATATAAACACTGTTGGAAGATCATGGAAGTACTGAATGGAACTATCAGTTCCATTCTAAAACTATCTTTTTGTTAAGGAGATGAACAATATTTCATTCCAAATAACTATCAAGAATAGTCTCCAGCCACAGAAAGCAAACCTGAATAAGAGATCTTAGCAGATCCAATACAGGCTTTCTACACTACCGGTCGATCCTTCTCCAAACTGATTCGTGAACAAAGAGAATAAAGGATGTTTCTCTGGGGACAGTCATATTTTCTAACTAAAGAGTAAATTATGTTGAATGAGAATACAAAGTCATATAACATAATCAGGCTATTATCTAGGTAGGAATTGTGGAGAAGATACAGTGCTCCACACTGCATTCCTAGTGTTACATATGATAAGTAGAGACAATAAAAAACAGTGGGAAAAATTGGCATGCAGTGATTTCCTTCCCTGGGCCTCCTGCAATTTGCAGAACTCTGCAAAATTTCTTCGGCTGCTTGGTCAGCTTTCTCTTTTGCTGAAATATACTTGGATTTCAATGCTAACTACCACTGCTGCAAAAGGAGGGTAGTTATAAAAGGTTGATTTGCAAAAATATTTATAAATTCTGCAGATTTCTATTTTTAGGTGTTCAATTTAAGACTTCTGGTGGCTGCAGACTTCTGTCTTGTCAGAGATTTCTTTGTGGTGCTAACAGAAGTGAAGACTTAGATTCATCATGAAATGGGAAATGGGACTTTGATTCTATAGAAAATAGAACCCAGAGGAGAATCATAAACATACACACACATTTTATTTGCATATAAATGTTTCTATTATTCTGATGCCAAGATGATTTTTCTGCCTTTTCTTTTATATACCTTTTATATAACTTTTATGTATCCTCAGTATTGTTAGCATGCATAATTGTAATTCCTTAAGTCTGATACTTAGCATAGCCCTAGTATTTTGTTAAGCCAGGAGACCAAACATCCTAAAGGCCTCGTAGTAGGAGGCTGGAAAACCCTACGCTAACTTGGGAAACAAAGGTCCTCCTCAGAATATATCCTGTAAACTAGAGATTTGGCCCATCCAGGGGGGAATTCCATGGATGGGAGAATCTCATGCCATTCATCCAGGCCTCCCATTGGGGCATCCTTGTTAGATATGCTGGTCTGTAAGGTCTATAACTTGTATACACAATCTATCGTGTATCTGCATTGTGGCGCATTCTGCCTTGGCGAAGAGGTGCACCAATAAGGATCCTTATTAAAATACTGAGGTAAAGCCCCTTATCCCTTAACCGTGTCTGGCTCTTACTTTTCTAAGACCAGGATAAGGCATCAATTCCAAGGATTGTTCAGTAATGGAAATAAATAGGAATTTTGTTGGGGATTTCCAGTGGGATCAAGATGGAGTCCAGCTGTAATCAGTAACAGCTTTCAGGACACCAGCAAGCCTAGAACTAAAAAATCTTTTTGTATGGAAAAGAGCACTACGATCACCCAGTCTAACAGTTAACCCAACACTCTCAAGTCTACCACTAAACCATGCCCCTAAGTGCCATCTACACATCTTCTAAATACCTTCAGGGACAGTAACTCAACCACTTTTCTGGACAGCCTGTTCCAGTGCTTGACAACCCTTTCAGTGAAGGAATTTTTCCTATTTCAAATCTAAAGCTCCTCTGGCACAACTTGAGGCAAATTCCTCTTGTCCTATTGCTTGTTACTTGGGAAAAGAGACTGGTCTCCATCTGACTACAACCTCTTTTCAGGCAGCTGTAGAAAGTGATAAGGTTCCCCCTGAGCCTCTGTAGCTGCCTGGGCTAGGATGGTTCTAGCTTCAGGCTGCTACGGGGTCTGGACAGCTCCAGGAGCCCCCGAGGCAGAAGGTCAGCTTCTTAGCTAGCCAGGAAGACTTCCAGAGTCGCTGTAGAGGTTCCGAAGGTAGCTTCATTTCTTCGAAGGGTTCTACCAGCAAAATCCGGATACATAGCATAGCAAGGAGGTTTTATAGGGGTTAGGGAGATTGAGATTCTAACCAGTAAAATTATAAGTTGAGAACTATCCAATTACTTTAAGATTCTAGGTGAGAAAAGGCCAATCATTTAGTAAAGTTAAAGGCCAAAAGAAATCTTAAATGATAACACGGGTTTCAGTAGCGGGGGGTGAACATTTCTCATGAAAAGTTTCATTGTCTCAGGATATGAAATCCCTTTTCAGGGACAGTTGCATCATCCACAAGCCTCTGTTTCTCCAGGCTAAACACTCCCAGCTCTCTCAGCTGCTCCTCATCACACCCATGCTCCAGACTCTTCCTTAGCTCTGTTCCCTTCTCTGGGTGCATTCCAGCCCCTCAATGTCTTTCTTGCCATGAGGGACGCAAAACTAAACATGGGATTTCAGGTGTGACCTGACCAGTGCCCAGTAAAAGGGGATGGTCAATGCCTTGGTCCCTCCTCCCACCCTGCCTGATGCCATTCACCTCTAAGGTGGATCTGAACCCCTTGTTCAGATCATTAATCAAGATGTGATAAGAGAACTGGCCCCAGTGCTGAGCCGTGGTGCACACCACCAATGAAAGCCTCAGCTGGATGTAACTCCATTCCCCACCATTCTCTGGGCCTGGCCATCCAGACAGTTTCTTACCCAGTGAACAGTGCACCCATCTGAGGCATGAGTAGCCAGTTTCTCCAGGGAAATGCTATGGGAAATGGTGTCAAAGCTTTGGCCCTTCTAACTTTCTCCCTGCATAATCCCATGACATCTCTGTAGTCTTCCTGAGTTGTGTGCCCCTTCTTCCAAAGGTCATAAACTCCCATTTTGTTTCTGAATTACAGCCAAATCTCTCTGTGCAGCTGGGACAGTCTTCCTCACTGACTAGTCTTTTGATATATGGGGACAGCCTGCTCCTATGCTTTAGTGATTTCCTACTTAAAGTATGTCCAGCTCTCCTGGACTTCTCTTCCCTTCAGGACTGCCTCCCAAGGGACTCTGTCAACTAGTCTCCTAAATAGGACAAAGTCTGCCCTCCGGAAATCTGTGTGTCTGTTTGTTGGACTCAGTTGTTGCTGTTCAGCCTGATATGAACTCCTGAGGTTTGTGTTCCCTTTTACTTAGTCAATGTTTCAGCAACACACACCTTAATATCTCTTAACCATGTACTCTTGGTTAATGGTTCCCAGTGCAGTCTGTCAATGGTCTCCTCAGTTATTTTCCATTTCTGTATAATTTGGAATATCATCTGAAGTAAAATCAAAGTTATCAGAAGCCAATTTTCTCAGTGTTTGTGCTAGGAAACCAAAGTCCAAGACTTGAAAGGGAAACTGTTTCCTTAATTATCCCAAATAGCATTTTTACAAAGGCTGTATCATGCACAGAAAAGAGATCATGCAAGACTTCTGGAGTCTTATCAACACCATATTTGAACAACAGAAATACAACAGAGGGAGGAAAAACCTGCCTGCATGTCTGCGGGATGATCAGCATGGACCATGTGATAGGTGTGTGGTGTGTTAGTTATGAAAATTCTACTAGCTAGGAGAAGGCTTTAAAACAGCAGAGTCTAAAAATGTGATTATTCAGGGTATAAAGAATAAGAGGTGCTGGAATGTTCTGGAGTACATGGAAAGAATATTAAAGCACAGCAACTAGGAAAACTTTTTGGAAACATCACCCTGCTTAAGGGACTAAACTCAGGCGTGGTTCACAAGGCAAGCAGTGTGCTTCTGCCATCAGCAAGGTACAGGGCATGGAAGACAAAATTAAGCTCAAGACTGAGTTGGTATAAACTGGGAGAACACCTCCTTGTCTTGGATCCATCATGTGTTTTATGATATCATTGGTTTTGATCAATTTGATTTGCATGCTGCAGCTTCTGTTAAAAAAATCCATCACAGGATATAAAATACTTTGTTTGTTCTTCAGATTTCCATTTTTCCTTTCTTAAAAGGTTCAAAAGAATCTTTTGCTTGTGCTCTTTTGCTCATACCAGACTTGAAAGCACAAAAAGTGAACTGTTTGTTTATCCTCAGGGCAGGTGCTCTGTAGATTATCACAGTCAAGCTTTGTTGTTCTGCACTACAAAGTCTTCAACCTTGACCTGAGAGGTTGTTTTTTCCCATTTCCCCACCATTTCCCCACCCTCTGAGAAAAGGAGAAATAAAGTGAAGATGGAGAAATCATTCTATATTCTAAGCTAGTTCTCTGTCTTGCTTTAGTAAAGCTTTTGTTGTACATAAACATGTACAAGTTTCCTAGTTACCTGTACCTGGTGTTACTCAGTATTGAAGCTGGTCTGGGGCTGGAATCACTATCTTAGAAAATCAGAAGTGCAGACTCTTGTGGGGAATTCAGCAGTGTTAATTGTATGACTTGGCAATACTCAGGGGAAGCCTTCCAGGTGACAAGTAAGGAAATAACACACATACATCTTACTTCAATATGAAGGAAACCAGAGTGCTCATCTTCCTGCAGTCTGTTGACAACTTTACCCTTAGACTGAATGATGACACGCAGGTGGAACTATCTGGTTCCATTAAGGACCTTTTAGAAAAACATATATAACAACAAAAGTCTGCAAAGGTTTTTTCCTCCCAGACAAATATTGTACAAATCTTAAATTCTGGAGTTATTTCAAAAGAATAAATCTGTAAAAAATACAAAATGTTTTCTATTTATTGGTGTGTAGGGAAAAGTAATACAGTAAATTACTGCTCCAATCCTGTCCCCCAGTATGATCTGTGATAGAAGATAAAAAAGCAGACTGCAGCTCAAAAGAGGATGTGCAAAGGTGACTTTTGAAATCCCTCGATCCCAACCTAATTGCTAGACAGTCCCAAAGCATAAGTTAGAGCAGCTTTAAGCACCAGCATCCAAACATGCTTTTTGTTCTAATCCAAAGCTCATCAGGCACCAGGCACCAATACCACAGGAGTGGTATTCTCTGGGGAAAGCATTAATAGGTTCCAGAGCCATTTGCTTCATCGGCCTGGAGAAAGCCCTATTTCACTCTTTGCATAACTTTAGTATTGATAGTTTTGACCATATCTTTTGAACAGTGGCTGCTATTCATAATTTAATGTTTCTACATTGTCTTGTTAAAATATCCTCCTGATAATCCATGAGTGACTCTTCCATTATCTAAGTCTGTGACCGTTTCTGCTTTTTTGTTTTTCTGTAGAAATTTAAAGGCTTTAAACAGCCATTACTCTCAGGTCTATAGATCTCAAACTATATCTAATGATCTTGGAAAAATTTTCTCAGGCCCAGATAGATACTGATTTGAAACTTCTGACCAGATTGGTTAAATGGCTAAAGCATAAATATATCCCAGATGTTACCATGGATGTTTGTCTTGACTAGTCATTAAACTTTGATATGCATAGACACTTAGTATCAAATTACATTTTCTTAATCCTAGCCATGGAAATTTGATAGTTATGAAACCGCTTTTTCCCTATGAATGATCAAATGTGGAAGTTATCTGTACACAGGACCACTGGGTTTGCACAGGACATTCACATATGAACAAGGGAAATATTTATTTATCATGAGAGACAGAAATATTTCCCTTACTTCCTGCAGTGATAGAAGGGCAGATGAGAGAAATGGGTTGGATTCTGATCACATGAGGTCACAGCTTGCAGGAATGAGTACATGGGTGTAAAAATTACATAGGGCTAAAAGCAATCTGCAATGGATTTTCTTCTAAAACAAGACTTTCATTGGCCCTTGTATTTTAAAATGGGTCATAGATAGTTGGAAACTCTATAGTACAAAAATGTAGAAGTTAAATTGTTTCATGCTCATAGGTTCCTTTGATAAAAGGAACTTTCTTAGTTGCAATAAAAACCCCTAAACCAACCCTATCTCTATTTATATTTTGGCTATTCCATCTCCTTCTCCTACTCCAGCACCACATAATCAGGCAGCTGGCAGATGGGCACCACGGTGCTCAACAGTCAAACCCATTAGATGTGAAAATAAAGAAATGGTGTCAAGGAAATCTCCATCAGCTATGCCCTGTATTTTAAGACTAGAAGCCCCAAAGTGTGCAACTTTTGAATTCTGGAAGGGTTACAGGCCTCCAAAACAATCAACTCTGCCAATTGTAAAACACCTGAGAGCATGTATAGCGGAAATGATTACTGTCTTTTAAAGTGACAGATTAGAATCTCTAGTAACAAAGTTCTCCTTCTTTCCTTAAGCAATCTGTAAGCAATTCCACTCACTCTTGCAGTAAAGGATTTGGGTATTCTTCTGAGTAGCACCCAGAAAGCCCCACCAGCCTGCTTCAGGCTGATTCTGATCTTGCACCAGCAAAAAATAAATGTAAGTATACTGTATCAGAGGTACTTTTGTGCACATCCAAAATTAGGCTCCAGCTGCCGACCTGTGTATTTTTATGCTAAGAAATCCTAAATTGGGCATGCAGAAGAGCTGTGCTGGAGGGGGCCAGGGCAGAGTCCTATTTGGGTACAGTAACTCAGCTACACAATCCGGTTTCTACTGACTATTCTACTTATGCCTCTGATGCTTGTCTCAATGCTGTCAGCATGCCAAGGCTGCACTGGGGACAAAATCAGGAGTGCAAAGGCAAATATCATGTCTTACTAAGCCATCCATGAATGACTGTAGATACCTGCTTCCAAAAAATTTGAAATCTCTTTAGATAGAACCTCCTCTTTGTGTGGGTGTGTGGAGTCCTCTGTGTGGAAGTGAGGAAATGTAAACATGAGACCATACCCAGACACTGCTTGAAAAAAAAGTTCCCATTACATCTAGTACTCTCTGCAAAAAACATCTAGAAACATCTCAGTAGCTGCACTGGCCACAGGTCCAGCCGTGTGTGCACTGTCCTCACCCCAAACATAAAACATGGCTCATGGCTGGAGTACTGGCCCAGCAATAAACTGTTCAAAGAATGGAAGAAGAAATCTGGGGGAAATTATTCTTCAGTATAATTTCAGTTGAAAGAAAATATTTCTCAAACTGGGCAAACAGTAACTCACAATTGAGACTTGAAGACATCATGATTAATTCTGTCTTTCTGAGTTTGCAAACAACCACTCCAGGAAGTACAAATGACTTTTTTGTTTGTAATGGACTAACTCTGAAACCTAATGATGGAAGTTAAAAAAGAAAAGTTTAGTATTTCATTACCTGATAGCACTAGCAAAATATGTAGCCCAATGTTTCTACCCATAAACCCCATATAATCTCCCTCCACACGTGAAATCCATGTATCACAGACATCAACTCTGTTCTCCACTGACTTTGTACATGGCATTTTGTATGATGCAATTAGGCAATTTCAACCCCAAAAAACAGTTAGATTTGCTGTACCACGCTGCAGATGGAAAACAGAGACAACGGACAAGATATTACAAGATACACTGAATATTATAGTAGAAGAAATGGTCCCTGTTCTGACTACATTATTCATTTTTTATATTTGATTAATAAAAAAACTTTGTCTAATTTCCACAAGGTTTCCAGTCTTTTGCAATAAAATACAGCCCTAGAATCTTGGCATCCTCCTGCAAAATTCTGATTGAGCTGGTGACTTAAAAGTAAAAATATTAAAGACAAAGCCCAAAGCCCTGATCACATAAGAGTTCTAATATTTAAGCTATTGTAAACAATTCTGGCCAACAGTTTTGAAGAAGAAACTGCCCGTCCTGACTACCAACATCTTTTGAAAAGCTCCAGGTTTTGACCAATATGTAAGAATAATGTAAATCAGAAGCAATCTCCTTGAAGTTGATAGAGATCAGATTCCAGGCTTATAAGCTTTTGCACACTGAATTGAGCTATCTGTCATGCCTGCGAGGTTACAGCACAGACCTAAAAGAAGGTATGGTGTAAGATCAATGGTAAGGAAAGAGTTTCATTTAAAAGACCATCTTTTCCCATCAGATGTGATAGGAGATTTATTATTCCGATATTATTGTTGAAACTAGAAGAGAGAGAAAAAGTAAACAGGAACATATATTTTCATTTTATGTCTATGAACAACATTTCATACTGTAAACATATCTTGGTCTATAACATTTACCCACCAAAAAAAAATTTCAATACAGTCCTTATTGCTAGCTTTGCAGAGCCTCTCCAGAACATTGTGTTAATGATTAATATGAAGTCAGTGGAATTCCACAGTTGCTGAGAGTCTTGTGCCCAAGAATGAACTGCATTGCTAAATCAGCAAAGACAGTTGTCAAGGTAACCTCTATGTAATCTATTTAACTGGCTCCCAAAACACCAATCAAGGTCAGATAACGCACTCAAGCACCATATGAACACACTCATACGGCATAAAGCTTTGTATCAAGACAGCAGGGAGGAAAAAACCTCATTAGGAAGCAGGGGGAAAAAATAAATTCAGTTTTGAGAAGTGTTAATTGGGACTGCAGTTAGCTTTGTGGGGAAAACATGCTGCTCATCTGAATATGTTTTATCTGTAGTAGAAGTAATTTCACTCTAGTTCAGTTTGAATGGTAATATCCTTCTAGTAGTAAAAATAAATAAATAAAAAGACAAAACCAACCCACCCAAAAAATAAAACCAGCCATATAAATTATTAATTTCATTTATTGTTTTATTAATGCTTGTCTGGCATTTACACTCTGATACAGAGTTCTCATTTTGTTTTCTCGGCAATAGATTATTGTATTGCTTAACAACAAATAAAATGCCAGCAGCATCTCCGGGCTGGGGATACAGCTTCCCACAAAACACAATTCCACAGGTCCTGCTCTCCCGAGGCCTCTCTCCTCCTGTGGAAACTTTCCAGCCAATTCTGCAAAGAAGAAGGATGTATTTGGAGTTAGAATCAGATGGGTACCCTGAATTTTCAGTTGTATTTACCTGCTGTGAATTTAGTTCCCTATAACCATAACACAGGCTGACAAGAGTCACTGAGGTCTGAACTGATTTTTATTCCAAAAATTGCTGCACATACAAATCAACATCCTTTGCTTGATATTTACTGCTTTGCTCATCCTGGAGGAACAGTAAGCATGTTGAGAATTAAACAGGTTGTCTGTTTCCCCTGATGCCTCCATACACTTGTCTTCTGCTGGGAAGCTACAGTACAACACAACTTCTTACAGCCTCTACTCCTCAATGAATCTCAACAAATATCCCTATGCTGCTTACAGTAAAAGTACCTACCAGGGGAGCTATTTCCTTCCTTCAGTTATACACTGTCACAGAGCTGTGCAATTCAGGACCCTACTTCTGTTCCACAAAGATGCCAAAAGGTCTTGCCGTGGAAATGAAGAGCTAAAATTAACAGCTCCAAAACTGCAGAAATCAACTGTGGGAAATGGAAAGGTATAAACTTCCACAGACACTGAAGGGGTTGGTTTGCAGCCTTGGAAAAAGCTTGGATTGATGCAAAAATAGAAGTACACAGACATTAAGCAGAAAAATTACAGCCTTATGTTTCTTTGTTGTAAGAATATGCCTTAAGTAAGAAGGAAACTGTATTAGGTAAGATAGTGAAGAGTTTTATAGTGTAGTAATGGAATTGTGTAGGGTAGGCTAGGAGTTTAAGTGTTATAATAGAGGCATAATAGAAGCACGTGTATGTGTGCAAAAGTAACTCATTGGATAAGAGTATATGCAATGTGGTAAAACTAAGTAAAAGTGATAGGTTAGAAAAACAAAATACACTGCGTAACAACTTCCTATTGGATCAAATGTTATATATTGCCTTGAAGCAGCCAAGAAGCAGCTTGTGACTACTTTGGAGCTATGGCTGGCTTCTTGTTTCTCTAAATCTCATGCCTTGAGGCTGATGTGGGTCCGAATAATAAATCAACTTTAGCACAATTGTGGTACCATCCCTTCATTTCAAGCGACAATAATAATCAATCACAGTAAAGACAGTAAATAACATCTGGTGTTTGGATAATATCTTTGGCCAATGGCATTCATACAAAATAAAAACTCTTATTTAAGGGCAAAATGACTGCATACATCATATGTGTACATCATGTATCTCAGATGTGATCCTGAGAATCAAGAGTCGCCAGCAACTCTGCTTAAGTTCTAGACATTTAGCATTTCTCAGGGTTTCCTCCTTTCCTCTTAGCGTGTGAGACCCACATGCCTGTCTGGGATCACTGCAGGGTCCAAGGGCTATAAAATCATGTGCTACTAGATTAGGAAACAAGGAAGAGAATTGCACATTCTAGTCATCCCCAGTGTGGGAGGGTGTGATGGTGCTACAAGTTGCTGCTTATCATGTTGCTGCTGAAGGGAACCATGTAGGCAGAATTCACAGCCTTCACAAAACTACCCCAGGACTGCTCCAGATCCACTAGGTCGGGAATAACAAAGTTGCTAAGCTGCCTCAAACTTACTTGAGAAAGTCAAGCTTCAGTAGAAGACAAACTGTGTTGCCTGTCACAGCATCTCACCTTACAGATGTAGGGCAGATGTGCACCCACAGGCACCCACATGGTGCACCCACACAGACCACACATCATGGTTGGGTTCCAACAGATGCTCTGAATTTCCATCTCAGGGAAACAAGACTAATGGCTGGGAAGGACCTAAATGTTGTCTGGATGTGGAGTCAGGATAGATGAAACATGAACAATTTCATATGAACACCTTAAGGATTCAAATATTATTCAAGACATTTTTTGTTAAAATAACCATCACCATAAAACCTGAACACATTACCAATACTCAGGAATTCACCACAGACCTATTAGATAAAAAAAGCTGTGGGCGCCATTTTGAGATGAAGAAACCAATGAGGATGTGGACTAAGTGACTTGCTCACGGTCAACAGGATGCACATGGCACTCACAGGTGGATGCCAAGAAACCCCCTAAATCCCAGCCCACATGAAACACTCTGGTGGTCTCTGTCTTAAAAAAAACACACTTGAGTGCTCTGAGCACCCACAAAACCTATTGATTTCAGATTTCATGCAGAGGTGAGAGCATTTGGCACTTGTCAGGTGTGTTAGCATAAAAGGAAGGAGCTTGTGTATCTTTTTAAGCTCTAGAGACTGTGGCTGCTTTCAACAAGAAATTAGTAGGTGTCCCTGGGTTTTGGCATGTCAGACACAGAGACACTGGCAGCTAATGAAGCTCTGAGACAATTACAGTGACTCTCCCATGATGAAGCGAAATCCACTCCTGCACTGCTGAGTACCAGTGTAATGGAAGTTGGACTATTCATAGTACATTCCCTTTTGTGCCACTACACACACTGATCTGACATTGCAGATAAAGAGGAAGGAGGAGAAAATTTGAATGCTTTTTCTTAGACAGACGATGTCAGGGATGCTGTATACAATCAATCAATGTAAGATTGTTTCTTGTCTGCGCAAATACATGATAAGCCAAGTTTCAAACTAACAGGACTGTAAATATAAATATTTGTTGCTATGCCTAAAGTAACTTGATATTTCAGCTCTCAGAAAGTGGCTCTGGATTCACAATGACTTCAGCTCTTACATGCCTTTGAATGAAGATCTAGGTTACTTTTGAATTAAATTTGTTACATGAACAGAACTTATTTAATTTCAGTCAATACTCTGGCACTGTAACTTCTTTGTGTGTGTATATAGGCTATGTCTTTTCTTTCTTAATCCAAATTAGAATTGTAAACATGGACTGTACCAAAACCACTCTTCTTTGCATCCATAATATTGCTCTTATATTTCTAGGAAGTTTAATGCAAACATGGGCAGCAGGTAACAAGACTTGCTCTGTGATGGTATAGGACAGCCAGTGTAGGCAATGCTGGCAGGAGATTCTATGCACTTGCTACCCAAAGATAGGATAATATAGTTCTTGTGGACAGCCAAATATAAATATACATATGGAATATAAAGCAGGATCATTCGACTATCTAGCCACAAAAGTAATTTTAAAAACAATGAGTAAGTGTATATGAAACCATTACACTTACTGCATCAGCTCTATTTTGCAAATTATTACAGTAAAGTCATGGTTATAATCATTTCAGTAAGCACTCCCTTTAGGGAAGTAATTCCTGGAGGTCACAGCCTGAAAGCATGTTTACATCTGATGAAAAACATCATGCTTGGAGGTTTCTGAGACTTACAAAACCCCCCAGCTATCCCCTGCTCCTCCAAAATATCATCAAAACCTATCTTGAACAATACTATTTGTTGACTTTATTAAACAAAGTTTTTAAAAGGGATTTATCTTTTTTTATATTAACTTTGAAATACTAAATTTAAAGACTTAATTTGCTTATTCCTAATCCAAACATATACAATTGGAAAGCTCTGAATTAGTTCAAAATTGCAGGTGTGGTTTTCATGTGTCTCCCTCCCACCCATACACTTCAAATGTACCGTTAGACCTGTGTTTAAAACCCTTGAAATCTGGAGGGGAAGGGATCCCTACAGACCCAGCCCCATTCATGGCATCAGGATCAGCACTGTAGATTCTCACATCTCCAAAGGAACATGAACTAATCCACACAGTAAGACAGGATTTACAAAACAGACTGTAACAGCTCCTAAGATAGCTGTTACTGCCTCTATGTTGTTAATGTGTTTGCAAGATTAGTATTAATTATCCAATAAGGGATATATCTGTTTTGAGAGCTTCTAGTAAGTCTGTACTTAATATTAAGCAAATCACATGCAAATGAAAGAACATACGGTATAAGCAAGAAAGTATTTAATTATTTGTATGTATTTAAGGGGCTTATAATAAATAAATCTGTCTTTACAGGTTCTATTATAGGTATGTATTTATGTATCTATGAATAGTGATTATATAAAGGATATATTCAATACAGACATTCAAGGTTAAAGAAGCAATGGAAAGGTGATATGAACTTATGATTGCCAATACACTCAAATTTAGCCATCTTTGACTGTAGCTGTTTATCCTTTGTAAAAGAATGGTGAGTACCTGTCTGCCCATCCTGCCCGCACTTCCTCCAACTTTATCATTCCTGGCTTAGGATTGTATTCTGAACCTTCTTAGGCACCCTGCTAAATATGAGAATTGCAACATTTTTCTTAGGTTGACAAGAGAGAAAAAATAACTGATAGAAGAAATCCAGTGTAAAGAAGTATCGTTTCACTGCAGCCCACCAAGAAATCCCAACGTTTATCAGCTGGGACCCCAGCTAGAGACTCTGACCCCCCCAGTTAGGTACCCAATAACAAACTGCCAATCCACCAACCAGCAGGAAAGATGCTGCTTCTCCTCCTCCCATTCATCACGTTTCCCAGCTCCTCTCCAGCAGCAGAGAGGGTGTGGGAGCAGGGGATGCCCAGCTTGGCTTGGCCCCGACAGAGCCGGGCGCAGGTCCTAGCGCAGGTGCAGAGCTGCTGCCAGCGCTGCCGCCTGTGACTAATCAGCCCCCACAAGGCTCATGCTTGTTTATTCCATTTAGATTCTTCTGCTCCATATTCAAACACAACAGCCAATGATACTAATTCATTTTCATTTTCTCAAGTAAAAAAACCAACATGGCAACTCAGGCAAATGTTTATATACAGGTGTGCTTTTTATCCCTTGATACTTCTGTGACTGAATTTTCCTTCAGGTATATCACATGACTTAACTGTACCAGGTAAAGACTTTGCATGAGTTGGCAACCAAAAAAAGGGCTGTACAGTGGGTTTTTTATAATATAAATCTCCCCCAAGCCCACTCTGTAAACACTAATAAGAACATGCAGGGCTTTTAAATTGAACATTAAACTCAGAAGTCCCATTTCATTCACAGTACAGTATCCAG
The DNA here is from genome assembly GCA_030060385.1 of Muscicapa striata striata. Classification (NCBI taxonomy): domain Eukaryota; kingdom Metazoa; phylum Chordata; class Aves; order Passeriformes; family Muscicapidae; genus Muscicapa; species Muscicapa striata. The sequence continues at coordinate 1,204,815 of JAREIS010000112.1, read as the reverse complement.
ATAATAATACATCCTTTGGGTTTTTTTTTCCCCTTGTCTCACCCACAGAGATGTTACAAACTGGATTTAAATTAAGTTTCATTCTAAACACATACATTCAATCATAACAAAACAGTGACAAATTAGCTTATTCCATTTAAACTCATTGTATGCTGAGACTGAGAGCCTCCTGCTCCAGCCCAGGGCCTATTTCCCTAAGGTTGGGTATTTAAAGAACTGACGCACAAATGTGTGTGCAGCTATAAGCAGGGGAATTGGTTTGATTATTACATGAAATATCAGTTTGAACTGCAGTGTGGTTTAGAGCATGAATATGGAAAAGGATTGTTTTTATAATTGCATAAGTAAAGGGGTACAAAGGGATGGGTACAGAGTGCTGCAGAGGTAGGTACAGCTGTTATAGAAATGCTTACACTTAGTTTTCCCTCTTTCTTAAATATAGTCTGATACAAAAAGAAACCTGACTGGTAACTTCACTTTTAAATTCATAGAAACACTGTTCCCATTAGCCATCTTTCCTGTACAGGAATAACATATAAGGAGATTTTCTTCTTTGGTTGTGGGTTTTTCCCATCACAGCTGGGCCCTTGCTAGTTTTAACATTTAAAGAAAGCCGGAATTGATCAGGTATGGAGAGAAAAGAACAAATTTGATACCATCCTGAAAGAACTTGGATAGATTCCAAATCAGTCTCAGGGGGTTGAGGGGAGGGCAGAAAATCAACAGGTATGAAAAGGAGATCCTTCGTGTTACCATGGCTGAACATCAACTGCAGTTAGATCAAACACTTGTGAAGCTAAGGATATTGAAACCGTCATTTACGAAGAATAAAAGCAATAATTTCAAAATTATGGTGGAATGTGTTTAGAAAATAAACATTTTCAATTTGCCCTAAAATTTGTCAGGCGTAAATAAACTCACTGCTTTTACCAGGTTTATGCAGTCTTTATGCACTGGGGATATTTTGGAGATAATTTAGGACTCATTATTAGAAATTTCTGTAACAGGTAGGACTGCGATGTCCCTACATGGGGATGTGCTTTAGCTGTCTATTGGCCTAGGGTAGTTAGTCACAACTGCTAACAAATAGGAAAAAAGAAACAATTAAAATTCTAATTGGTTTGGAACCTTAAATCCCATCGCAGCATGCACTTTCATTCCTCTACATACTACCTAAATACTAGCAAACCTTCTTACCTTCTCTCTGTGGGCCAGCCATGCACAAATTAGCTGCTTCCAAAATTCAACCTCCAAGTTTAATTCAGGATTTAATCCTGCCAGTTACTCAGAAGCTATGATGTCCCCCAAACATGCTAACATCCCCACAAGAAGAGCCCAGTTCCTCATGGAATTGGCTATGAAGGAACATTTCACAGAATTGCTTAGATTGGAAAAACCTCTAAGATGAGCAAATCCAACCATTAACCCAGCACTGACAAATCACCACAGCACCATGTCCCCAAGTGCCACATCTACATGTCTTTTAAACACCCTCAGGGATGGTGACTCAAACACATCTTGGGGAGCCTGTTCCAGTGCTTGACAACCCTTTCAGTAAAGGAATTTTTCCTAATATCCAACCTAAATCCCCTCTGACACAACTTAAGGCCTCTGGTCCTATTGTTACTTGGGAGAAGAGACTGACCCCAGCACTACATCCTCCTTTCAGGCAACTGTAGGGAGCGATGAGGTCCTTCTTCAGCTGCATTTTCTCCAGGATAAACAACCCCAGCTCCCTCAGCTGCTCCTCATCAGCCTGGTACTCCAGACCCTTCCCCAGCTCCATTCCCTTCTCTGGACACCTTCCAGTCCCACAATGTCCTCCTTCTCAAAACTGAAAACAGTTCAAAACTGAAAACAGGATTCAAAGCTCAAAACTGAAAACAGGATTCAAGGCTCAAAACTGAAAACAGAATTCAAGGCTCAAAACTGAAAACAGGATTCAAAGTATGGCCTGACCAGTGACCAGCATGGGTGGATGGTCACAGCCGTGGTCCTGTTGCCACACAATTGCTGGTATAGGTCAGGTGCCATTGGCCTTCTTGGCCACCTGTGCACATCTGGCTCCTGTTCAGCTGCTCTCTACCAGCACCCCCAGGTCCTTTCCCTCTGGGAGCCTTCCAGCCCCTCTGCCCTGACCCTGGAGCACTGCAGGGGGTTGTTGTGTGTGTAGGAAACGCTTTATGGAAGTTGTCAGCTGAATTTTTCCCCACATGCCAATGGTTCTGAATACTGTAAAGTTCTTTATACCTTCAGAGCTCTACCAGACTCACTGCCCACATGTAACAACTCCTGGCACTAGTAGATTTTCCTTCACCACACGATGCAGAGATCCAGAAGTGCAGATTACACCTTCACCAATAGCTGTTTATTGCTATAGGATCTCAAAACATATTCCTCATTTTGCACAAGGTCTACTGAGCAGTGTTTGAGGCTGTACCATCTACCCAAACAATACTTCCACATTATTGCACCCTACAAATCAAATACAACTGCAGGAAAGCAGGTGGTCATAAACTAACAGAAAAATCAGACCTACAGTGCACATATATTAGACTAGATCCACTCATCATGTTGCTCAGCGGTTGAATGCAGACAACAGGCGAATTTATTTAGGTTATCTGTGGCTGACAGCTAAGAAGCATGCATGAGGTGCTGGGAGAGCGTGCACATGTTCTGGATAACAAGGCTTGCATGTTCTGGCTGGTCTGGTAGCGAAATACCTTTCCTGTGTCCTTACTGCTACTTGCCTGCTGGGGGTCCCAGAGAAAAAAACATCAAAACAACCAATGGAAGGATATCTGGTAGGTGGAACACTTACCTTAGGAAAGAGTGAAGTGAGGCTCCTGAGACAGGTAATGATGCTTAGGTAGGCAAGCAACTGCAGCCAGAGACAGGGGGAATGGATGTCTCAAAGAAGTAAAGGAATTGATGTGGGTGAGAATTGCAAGTGGGACAGAAGCGACTTCAGTCGAGTGGAAAAGGAAGAGTTGATGGTAGCATTGATAAGTTGGAATCTTCAATAGCCTGTTGCTCACTTTTTGACACCAGGTGTGCTGGAGAAATAGCCTCAGTGAGAATTCTGCCTGAGCAAGGATCTCAAGCTGAGAACTGCAGCAAAGAATCTGGTTTTTTAGTTGCCTGGGGTTTTTTGAGGGGTTTTTTGTTTGTTTTGGTTTTTTTTAATAATCAGGGAGCTTGAGCACCACCAGCAAGATAAGGACAAGAGACAGTGGCACATCCTCTGGAACAGGAAATGGTGCCCATAGCACAGGATTATGCTGAGAACCAGGGCACAGTCCCACAGCATCTGAGTCCAGCAAGCAGAGCAGGGCAGTGACAGTCGCGGGTCTCGGTGACAGCTCAGGGAGCCACAAGTGAACAGCAGGTTACACATTGACTTCAAGGTCAATTGAAATCCAAGTGACATTCCAAGACAGGGCTTGGGCCATACACACCCACAGTGCAGGGACTGAAGCCCCAAGGATGAACTGCAGAGGGGTTCCTGGGCCATGGACAGGCTGCCAGGGGGCTGGGCAGGGCCACAGGGGATTGTTAGTGTAGGCAGGGCCCTGATAACCATTGAGGGGTACCTGTCAAATCTACCAGCAGACACAGGTGCAGCTCAGTACAGCAGCAATGCCAACAGCATGTCATATCCTAACACTGAAGTAAGGCAAAGCTTAATAGACACAAGTGACCCTCATTCCAAACCAATGGAACTGCTCTGGTGAGTGCAGGTTACACCAGTTGGAGCCAGTGAGATCCAGCCTCTTGTCCTTCTGAGGTCAGATCCAGGCACATTTTAATTAAAGGACAGAAAAGGAAGCAGAATGGTATGAGTTAAAACCTACTGCCAGCAAAAGCCTCATCTTTTAAATACTCTTTAAGACTACTTAAGTATTCCTGCCCCAAGGAAGCAAATGAGATTATTCATATAAGTAAAAGCTACTAACACAAGCTACGGTTTGCAAAACACTTTACCAATTACAGAGACAGATTTCTGCAACAAAGTCTTACAAAATATGCAAAGACCACTTTTTTCTACTCTCAAAATAGTAAAAATCACTGACTATCCAAAATTGCAAATTGGAGGGAAGAAAGGGAAAATGGCAACAATAACCCCTCTGCTAATGGTGTTGTTTAAAAACTTTTAAAAACCCAATATATCCTCTTTACTTTCAGTTATTAGAGTAGGATTTCAAATAAAAACAGGCACTTGAAATAAGCACCAGGAGTTGCTTGGACACACAGAAATGTGTCTGATCACAAAATTGTTTAAAACGTTAATGATAAAACTGTTCCTGTTTGTCATGGCCACAAAAAACACCCTGTTTTTTGAAAGGATAAGGTCCTTTATGATGCTGATAAAGCACTCCTCTCGCAGAAACATAGGGTACCATCAATCAATAACATTTGTCTCTGGCTTCTTTCATTGACATTCCAATGTTGCAACAGCAAATCATAATCCTGGCTAAGTAAACAGGCTCTGGGGAAAAGCAGCTATAAATTGCGCCTGCTTGGATCAAATGAACTCTATCATGAAGGTCTGTTAAGCCCTGAGTGTTTCACTTTCTAGCAGAACATTCAAATTGAAAAGAAATAGGTGAATTGAAAGTAAAAAGCAGAGTTAGAAACCAGACAGCCAAAGTAATTTGGTTCTTCAGCTCATTAGTAGCAGATCACCCTTATAATCACTGTTGTGCCTGGTTTTTCTTTAGTAGTTACTGATTTCAGTTTACCTGCATGTTTCCACATTTATTCCTCCTCATTTTGGGTGATTTCCTTAGGTGCTAAGCTCAGGCATGATCTGAG